>OZ018339.1:36492495-37092495 GCA_963969495.1 Ceratothoa steindachneri | reverse complement strand
TCGAAGGAGCTGCTGCTACTGTGCAACCAAGACCTGGCGGGGTTCGAGTCACGCATAGGGATCCATCACTGGGATCCCGAGACCAAGCTCGATAGCATGGCCTGGAAGAACAGGGGCTCTCCGACCGCCATCAAGTTCCGGACCCAACCCTCACCTGGAAAGTTCATGGTAACCATCTTTTGGGGATTCTGAGGGAGTGTTGATGGTGGACTATGCGCCTCGTGGAAGGACCATCACAGGCCAATATTACGCCGAGGAACTGGATGGATTGAAGAAGTGCATCCGTCAGAAGCAGCGTGGCAAGTTGAAACGCGGTGTCCTGCTCCTCCACGACAATGCCCCTGTCCACAAGGCCAGAGTTGCATAAGCAGCCCTGCGCGAGAGCGGATTCGAGGAGCTCAACCATCCCCCCTAGAGTCCAGATCTGGCCCCTAGCGACTACTTTTTATTCCGCCAGCTCAAAGCTCTACTGCGTGGACGCCGGTTTGGGGACGATGAAGATGTCCAGGAGTGGATTGAAGAGCAGTCCGGAGATTTCTGGTTGTGGGGAATTCGAAGCCTCAGAGACAAGTGGCGCAAGTGCATTCAAGTTGAAGGTAGTTATATTGAAAAATAATAAAACACTTTTCCTAATATCTCGTTTTCTTATATCCGAATTGCCAAAACTTATTGACCGCCCATCGTATATATATATATATATATATATATATATATATATATATATATATATATATATATATATATATATATATATATATATATTAAAATCCTTTGCAATTAAACAAAACGCAAAATAAATTACGAAATCGAATTCAGTGTACAGTTGACATTTGCCATACATATTTAGCCTACCATTTTTTCTCATTTCAATAGAATGAGCAAAAGAACATATTCAAGACATAGACGGCCAATTTAAAATATCCATGCAAAGGAACCTCCTACGAGAATCAATTCACACGATCAAACGCATGACTAGGTTCTCTGCCTCATTTAGCTACTGTATTTACTGTAATATGTATTCAATCGAGACGTGTTATTTCGATTAGTCGATCGAATTTTGTTTCTCATTAACTTATGGATATCTCATTAACCTTCATCAATACTGGACAAAATTTTCTTTCTCTTACTCAGACTGTACCCAAATATTTTGTTTTTTCCTGGATTGGGGACATCTGTTTGGTGTTAATTCGACGCTGCTATTGCGTCTCTAATACGATACCCTTCCTGTAGCCATTAGTAGATATGACAACACAATTCTATGAAACAAACACTTGGAACACGAGGTTTTACTGAGCCTCTGCGGTTAACTGCTTAAAATGCCAATCATTTAGTATTTGGATAATTTTTTTTTTCAAGTTTTTCCTTCTAATGCGGTTTTTAAATTTTCCTCTTCCCAAAATAAATCCTTCTTTCTTCGCTCGTTCTTGGCTATAGGTTCTTTTCATTTCCCTTTTTGCAAGTTCTCATTGTTTATAGGGTTCTGTTCGTTATTTCTTTAAAAAAAATTCTATATAAGGGTATATCTTTTTTTCTTATAGTTTTCCATCAAAATGATTTGAAAAAATTCGAAATTTAAAAATAAGATGGAATAAGAAGAGAAGAAAGCATGTATGAATTCTATCCCAATCTCTTAATCTAAATCCTCAAGTCCCTCCCTTTCTCCGTTTTTCTTTATCGTACTTATAACATCTCACTAACAACTAAATAACACAACTAACACCAAATAAAAACCATTCATTATTTATGGCCCACATCCGACCACATCATATATAACCAATTTTTGGTCTCTATGGTTACTTAGGTCTCACCTTTGTGTTTTAGAAGGATAAGATTTAACCATGCCTTCAATTGTTTTCTCATTACAAACCTTTTGCTAATTAGGATATTTCTTGGGCATTAAGGCTGTCAGGAAACATAGTCTAACTTTCCTGATACACCTTGTATTTACGAATGATCACTAGAACGAGGAATGAGTCCCACCACTACTATGAGACATTGTGGGAACTGTGGTTTTGATCAGGAAACTGTGTACTCTCTTAAAGTCAGAAAGTGGTGCCATTTACGAGCTTTTACGGCTAGCTTACTGCCTTAAGGACTGCTCAATAATGGTGTAAAATTTCTTTGATCCTCGGTTCCAGTAGTCAGTCTTCTTCACTATTCTATCCTAGAGATCAGCCTTTCCAGTCAGTTATTAAACACTCACTAAATGAAAACTAATATTTCGGTATTAAATTTATGCCTTTATACAATCAAAACTTTGCATGCATTGTTTCTTTGGTCACAGTGTTTAGGATGAGAAAGAATCTCTTCATTGTTTGGCTTAGCTATTCTTTCTGTCATGTTGCCTTTTATTACAATGAAACCATTCGGAGCTGCGGTGAATATAGAGGGAAGAGGGTGGTTACAAGAGAGAGGCAAAAGAGCGGGATGCTCATTCTCACTTGGGGAGCTCTTAGAGGTAAGGTTGATGTGTAAAGAGCGTGTAAGGTTACAATGAAGGGTGGGTAGGAATCCTGGTCATTTCTAAGTTTCCTTGTATGGAAAGTACGATATCCATTATTTTGTTTGGTGTGTTCAATTTATTGAGAATTAGATTTATATGACACAAAAATATGGCATTTAGTTATTTGTTAAAACAATTTCCTGCTTAAAAAGTACATTTTATAATTTTATTCTTTGTTTTATAAGTTTAAGAGCAAGATTAAAAGCTAAGACTAAAGTACAAAGAAGTCCGAGTCAGACACATCTGGTGTGTCGCTGGAATTGCTTAGATTTTTATGATTTGAGAAAAAACCGGGAAAAGGTCTTTATAGCCCCGAATTCCCGGAACCCAAGTAATCTTGAAAGACCAAGATCCAACTCTTCACAATTACATCAAAGGTCTCAATTGACTCGTATAATCACCGCGGTGTCAATGTACCCCCTCTGTTCCTTTGCTTAGGCTTTTCCAAAAGCTGAGGTTCACATTATTTGCCGAGTTGTCGTCTCTCGCTATCACGGATCATCCATCAAGGCCACCATCAACCAGACTGATGTCAGCCTGCAACCACTTATCCATCTCCGCTTCCCCCACTCTCACCGCATCTCCCCCCCCAACGCCTCGTACTCCTTCTCTGTCCGTCTCCCTGAGCGGAGAACGCAACTTAAAGCCACCGACAACCTGATTGTTTAGTGCCACTCAACCGAAAACGGTGACTGGCATTTGGAAAGAAAATTCCCGTCCGGAGAAAGAATGAAAGCGGGCCAAGTGACGGGGAAAATTGCAGGCACGATGCCTTCAGAAATACTTTGAAAGGCACTATTGTAGGCGCTATGCCTTCTGAAAGATTCTGAAAAGGCTCCATTGTAGGCACCGTGCCTTCTCAAAGGCTCTGAAAACCCCCCCATTGTCGCGAATTCCCCGCCGCCAGACTCTCCCTTTCTTTTTCCCTCCCTTTTCGTCTCTTCGAATCCCGCCGTTCTCTTTCCCTTCTCATCCCTCTCATCATCGTGAACCCCTCACCTCATTCCAAACCCCTAACCTTCCACCCACAGCACCCTGTTCCCCATCGCTTTTCAAAGTAGGCAAGCCAGAAATTGCCTTTTCTTCAGATCCAAAATCCAAAAGTCTTCATTGGAGGCATTTCAAAAAGGAAATAAATGTCTAGCTAAAAAAGAGGGGAAGGGGGAGGAATCATATACAATAAACTAAACGAGGTATACGGAAAGGGGATAAATGGATAAAGAGCGAATAAAAAGAATTAATGATTGAATTGAGAGGCAACGAGATTATTATAAACGATTGAAAACGCAAGAAAATAAAGGCCAAGAGCATAAGGCACAGTAGATAGGATCTTAATGCGTCCGTCTATGGTTCCTTTATATACATCGAGGGGAAGAGAAACTCATTGGTGCCGGGGTTATTAAATCGAGACCTTCACGTGAAACTGGTCTCGCGTATAAGCTATGAGTCGGCGCTGTCAATATCCAGGCAAATGAAAATTTCAAATTCCTATTTTCTTAACGAATTCTCCTTTATACTCTGAATTGTTAGTATCGTGGAACCCTTTCCCTAAAGGGGGATTTGGGGACATTTCTCTACAATACAATTGATTCGATACAGGTTAGTTCTACTTCACCAGAGTTATAATGGAAAAAAAAACGGGTTTCAGCCTTGAGGTAGGTTAAGCAACAGTGAGAATGGTTAGTTGAACTATGCGAAGCTTGATTTTAGTTGTGTCGATATTGGTTCTTGCCATAAAATATGCTAACCCAGTAAGTCCCACGACTTTGAATTTTTAATTTTGTATTCAATTTTTTATTTATAAATTATTATTGTGATGAAAATGATAGAAAAATGTCATCATTATTTATATTTTTCAAAATTATGTCAATTATGTGGACTCAAGCGAGTAGACTGGGCTCATATATGCTAAACATGAATACATTATTTTCAAAAGTATCAAAAAATCTATTTATTTTGTTTTACTTTATATTTGTAATGTTTACATCCATAACCCTATATTTTAAGAACGAGATTTTTTGAAGGTTTGAATAAGATTTTTTCTTTTAGTTCGGTTGTCACCTAAGTAGATTTAATTTTTTTATCAAAGTTATTTCTAATAATTCCCTTATAAGAAGAAGAAGAAGAAGAAGAAGAAGAAGAAGAAGAAGAAGAAGAAGAAGAAGAAGAAGATGGAGATGAAGATGAAGATGAAGATGAAGATGAAGATGAAGATGAAGATGAAGATAAAGATAAAGATGAAGAAGAAGAAGAAGAAGTGGATGAAGATCAAGATTCAGATTAAGATGAAGATGAAGATGAATATGAAGATGAAGATGAAGATGAAGATGAAGAAGAAAAAAAGGGTGTTCAGGGTGTTAAAATAAAGAGTCTATAAAGGGGATTAAAAAAGTAGGTTAAGATTAGCAAATAAGGCCGTAGGCCACACCCCGAAGGAGTGCCTGTGTAACCAAGCTCTTCCTGTTAAGGAAGAGAACAGCGGCTTGTCTATTTATATGACACCTAAAGTTAGTAAAAAATGAAGTTTATTTTATATTATGAAAATATTCAAAGCAATCTTGATCTACACAAAGTGGATGATATGAGTACATCTATTAAATCTGCAACTTACTCTGGCATGACATGCAGTGCAACGGAATTGATTGATCATTTGAAGGGAGGGGGGAGCGATGGTAAAGTCAACTTGAGGATCATCAATTATGCTTTGAGGATACATTTGATTCACGGAATTGCGAAGGTAGTGCCTGACAACAATCCTTGTAAAATACAGCAAATCCATTGGATCTGAAATAATTTGATTATATGTATTATATGTATTTACCATACAAACAGTGTAATATTTTACGTTATTGTGGAATTTCAAGCAGTAGTGTCGAAACGTCATGAAACAGTTTTGTTACAAAACAGGTTTGCAAAATTTCCACAATTTATTCCTTTAGTTCACCTTAATTTACTTTATATATTTATTTATTTTTTAATCATTAATATCAAAGAAATGTTCGAATTAATATTCAACTATTTTGTAATTTTTATTCTTATAATTAATTTTTTAACCTGTGCTATTAAAATTAATATTACTTTACTTTTTTTATAGCGTCTATCTGGCGACTTCCTACAAGGACAAGTCGCCCCAATCAATCTCATGCTTAATACTGGGCTACGTTAAAATTAAAAAAAAGGGAACTCCCTACCCCGCCACCCCTCCAACAAAACCGGAAAACAAACAAGTAACAAAGCAAAAGAAAGAAGAGGGAAGCATGCTCCGGTGTCGGGGAGAGGCCCATCTCCACCGGGTGACGGATCATGCGACCAAGCCAAAGAGAGTCAAGTAAAATAGAGGAGGCCAGCCTCCTACAAAAAGTCAGATAGTCAACAGATCTGTGAGGAACGAATCCATTCAGAATATAAGTGACGATCAGTAGTAATCCTGCTCGTCCGGTATCGGAACAGGTAAACTGCGCAAAGATCACCCAGAATGGGACAGTAAAAAAGAATGGTGGTGCGTCCCGCCAGTGTATCTAATTTGAAGACAACAGAAAGTGACCTGAAGCCATCACGGCATTCGGATGGGGTCCATGAGAACAGTTGCTGCCTCGGCGCAAATTGCATGTATGATCGTCTAGTACTCGCGGACCTTTGGGTACCCTAATCGGAGTTCTCATTCCCCGTAATTTCTACATGTCTAGGAACCCAGCAGAAATCAATTTCAACATGCATCCGGCTCGCGGCAACAGTGGCATAAAAATAACGCAAACCTGCTTACATGGACATTTCAATACCCCAGGAGCACACAGAGCACTTTGTGAGCAGTTAAAGATTAAAATCTGATCAACGAATCGGTGTATTGCCACCAGTTCGACCGTGAAGACAGATGGAATGCTGGGCAGAACCCCACTGATATCAAACAGAAGGGATACGGCGTGGAAGGTGACTTCCCCTCCTCTGACACTTCGAGCCATAAGCGTACAATAGAACGGATCCAGCGTGATGCAAAGTGTGCTCCAAAGAGGTTGAATACGATAGTCCCAGCACTTTGGAAGCTTTGGAGCAGAGGCATGGTGACCATTAGTGAAAGGTAGTACCCTCAGGCTGGCTCGCGTCTAGGGCAGAACCAGAGGCATCACCTAAGCGAAAACTACACGAGCTCTCAAAGGAGTTTCCTAGCATCTCTGTGTGGTATATACACAGTTGACATCGGCCGCGGATGAAGTTAGAGCCGTTGGCGACTGGGAGAGAAGCCGGGCCTGTGCGTACAAGCGGAAATTGCACTGTGTACGACGCAGAACATGGCATCTCTCCGGCATCGACAAGTAGGCTATCAATGAGGAATCTGCACAAGGCACCGTTCGCCAAGACGAACGGTGGCTTCCGCAATACACACTCTGTTTTGGATGAGTAGAACTCGCCTCTGTAGTCAAGTTTAGAACGAACAAAGCATTGGTAGCAAAGAATATCCATGGCGTGGGGACAAGAGACCAAAAGACTGCAAATATGAACCTCTTAGATGAGACTTTAATGGAAAATAAGACCAAGAAAACAGTGCGCATCCATCACTTCGAGGAAAATCCCGTTTAGGAGCAAGTTATGATCGAGATGGAGTAGTGGATGGCGGCCATAGTGTACCACTTTAGTTTAGCCAAATAAAATCGAAACTTGTGCGCTTTAGCATAGGGAGATATGCTGTTCAATGAGAGTTTGCTTCGAATTTCCAGAATTGTCATATAGGCAGCTCCGAAGGAGATCGAAAGGTCATTGACTTTGAGCGTAACTAGAACATCTTCCAGCAGAACAAAGTTGATACCGTTGAGGATCAGGACAAAGAGTATGACACAGAGGACACTTTACTGCAGGACGTCTTCTTCCTGCTCCATTGGGTGAGAAAAGGCTCTCCCAACATGTACTCGGAATCGACGATCTCGCAGAAATTTAGAAATAAAGATTTAAAGGCGTTCGTCCTTTTGCCTTAAGCGTGTAGATAGTGTCCATGATACTCTATTGCCAGGTGGTATCTTCGGCAGTCTCCAAATCAAAAATAACCGTGGCATAGTACTGTCTACGAAGGAAGGCGTCACAGACGGCATTTTTTTGTAGAAGCAGAGCACCCGATTGAGGTAAAACTTTCGTAAGCCACACTGTACAACAGACAGGTGGCCTCTGTTATTCATGAAAAATGCTAATCAGACATTTGACAATTTTCCATTAACATACGCAAGCAGGATGTTTGAGAAATTTGGGATAGACTAGCCAGGTTAGAGGGATCTCTCCAAGGTTTGCGAAAATTTAGCACGGTAGCGATTCGCGATGAGTCTTTGAGAGTACCCTTTATCCACATCTTGTTGAAGAAATCTAGAAGTAATGCCATGCCTCGCTCACCTAGGTGTCGGGGTATGGCATAAGGGACATCGTCCGAACCAGAGGCGCATTCCTTGCATGAAGCTCGAGTGGAACGCAACTTACTCAACATAAATATCTCGTTGAAGGGCTCTTCGCCTTGGAATTCAAGTAGAGTCCACGTCCTTCAGCGAGATCACGACGTGGATAGAATTCTAGCGGAGCAGCATCTCGGCTAGATAATGTGGAAAAAGAGGTCACGAAAGACTCCACCACGGACGCGGGATCCGAGATTGCAGTCTCACTTTCTTGGGTGTTTACCGATCAAATCACTGAGCAGTAGAGAAGGTCTCGGAAACTGTGGCTGGCACAAGGCAGCAGAAGTTCTCTCTGTCGAATTCGGCACAAGGTGGTGGAATGTACGAAGTAATAATAGTATACATTCTATCCAGGTGGAATTGCACTTCCTGTCCTTTAAAGGAAGTATTTATAACATATAAAAGAACGGAGACTCGTATAAGCGCATATTAGTGCGCCTGTACGCATATTAATACCTATCCCATATTCCATGGCGGTGGCGTCACAAAACCTTTATACTCCAGAAGGGTGGGCAGGAGGCACGCGCCCAGCATGGTCTCCTGCAAAAATATAGATAACGGAGACTGAGAAGAGACGGGACTCCGCAGCTCTTCCAAGTTGGCTCGAAGTCCACGTCAATTCCAGAGCAGGAATATGCCCTTCATTCCAAGATTGGAGATGACGGGGCCCTTCTTGAAATGAAGATCCTCGCGGGAAGGACCATAGGCTTCTTGAAGGCAGATATTCGAGGGCTGATGGTGCTGTTACATCCAAAAACACATTGGGGAAGGTTGTGCTAGCTATACGAGGCTTTTTCTCCCTCAGCCTCGAAACTATTAACTGGCAGGGCGTCTTCGGAGGTGGAGGGTCCCACCATTGGAGGCTACCCCTTCTTCGAGTCGCCCAGTCCAGCTTTATTTTGGGGCGTAAGAGACGAAGTTTCTTTGGTGCTTTCCTCCTTTCAGGGGACAGCTTTAAGATTCCACAAAAACGGCTTCATAAACCACCTTTGGGAGGTTTGCTTCCAGCGAGTCGTTTGGCTGGGTAGAGACCAGCAACCGTTTTTCCTAACGGAAAACATTCAAACTGGGGGAGTGGGGAGGTAAGACTTGGTTTTCGCCTAGGCAGGGTGTGAATTCCTTGAGCCGCCATCTTAACCAGAGGAGCGCTGGTTATTGGTAGAACCCGCAGAAGGGTTACTAATGGGCACGAAAGAGTCTCTGCTCGTACGCCTGAAAGGCCACATAGCTTCGAGTAGACAGGCCGCGGCTCTCCACTTGACACACTTGGCCATAGGCGATAATGATTTATCTTTTACGGCCTTGGAGCAAATTCACAGACTTCTGGCAAACCTGAATTTTCATGTCTACATGAACGATTCGAATGGCCGAGGTTGTAGCACTATTAGCACCTCAGTGACAGTGTCACTCATGCTTTCAGGCGGTAGCAATACAAACCGACATGCACCGACTTAGAGAGCCTGTAACGATCTAGCGTGATTAAAAGTGTATGTGGTGGGTCTCGAGGTGCACATCCCTGTTATCTCATCACACGCTCGACGTTGACTACTCCTTGGTCAGCAAGCTCTTCGGTGATGTCATCTAAGGAATAGTCTAAGAGTCCCTCACATAAACCAGTTCTTTCTAGAAATTAATGGTAGAATGCGGCGTCACACATCAGCGATCCATGGAGTTTTCTAGGGCACTAATAATAGCAGCATTCGCTATGAGGCTCTTCTTCGAGAAATATCATCTTAGTTTGTCTACCAATCAACCTATCTAAAGCTATCCTTTCATAAAACATATAGAGTTTGGCCAACTGGCTGAAACTGTGAAGTAAATAACAAAAAAGGTTTAAGGCCAGAAGGTTAAAAAACACCAGGTAATCGCTGAATGACGGGGCTCGACGTAATCGAGGCTCTGTTCAGCGCACTTGCGACTTTGGTTTTGGTCTAGGCATCTCCATCCGAGGTTTACTCTAGGCCAGTTGTACCTGTTTTTGCCTGGTCACTTGCCAAAACTGCAGCAAACTTCTCTCTCCCCAGAGCACACGCAGACGAAAAAGAATCCGTTGTTCTCTTTGATTTCCTTTTATCTTTGCCTTTTTATTGGAGAGGAGGGCGAGGAGTGAACCTGCTTCTCTCCCTCTCCGGAAGAGGCCCTAAAGCTGGGCATACATGACTCGACCAGGTATTTTTGCTAGATGGGGAATTTCTTTGCCGTCAATAAGGGCATCAGGTGGGTTAGGTTATCACTACCTCTCTGCGAGAATTCGGAGACCCGTGTGCCTGAGTTTGGCCTTGCAGAGGGGCGGACTTAGGTTTGATCTATGACACTTAGACAATGCTTTCCCTATTAGAAAGCCCTGCCATACGGGTTGGAGTCACTGCCAGGACCATCTCCACCTCAGCAGAGGCACCTAAATTGCTATCCTCTTCAAGGTATCAGGTATCTCTCCAGGGGACTCATGGGGACTATGGCTCATATTGTGGCCTGCATGCCAACCCGCATTGCTAAGAAAAGGAGAGTAGGTATGCTGGCTTTTATCACCTTCACAAACTTCGGACATGTAGGGGTTCACATGAGCCGAATGAGATAGGTAAGAACAGAGGCAACGAGTCCCTTGTGTCGTTGTCTTCTTAGCGGGACCTTGAGAGGGAGGGCATACATTTTGTCTGAAGCAACTCTGCAAAAATGAGTAAAAGATAAAGCCTCTGCACACAAACCGCTCTCATGAGAATTGGCAGAATGTGAGAAGACCTTAGAGCGAAGCAATATGTATATTAACACGATAAAAACCGCCTGCGTGACTTCCTTTTCCGTTAAGTTTGCTAAAAGAGGGCAAGAAACCGTTTAATTTCAAAGCAAGCTATAAATCTTCTTGGTAGATATTCGCATTTATACTAAATGGGACGGCCCATCCAGCAAAGGGATGGAGGCGTCTCATAAGTATTTGAAGTAGGCTCAATCAAGATGTCAAGCCCCGCTCCCTCCCGTTCTCCAGGAAGCCAGGATCGCCATTTCAGCACCTATGTTCCTGGAGGATTTATTCACAAGCGGTTGCTCTCCATTTTCTAGCGAGATACTGCCTCTCTGAAGTTCCAAACAGTTTGTACGGTCGCGAAAGAGACCAGACTCAAATTTACCTCTGGAGGTGAAGAACCATTTAATCATCTTTTTTCACTAAGTGAGCACCGTTTTGTTCTAGTTACTTTGTATACTGCGATAAGCAAAGCCCCTATGATCCACTCGATGCTAGTTTCTAAAAAGAGTGTATGGGGTGGAATTTATAGGTGAAGAATAAGTATAGACAAGAGAGACTATATAATGAATTAGTTTCTCGACTATTATTTCTGTAATATCATATTTTACTGTAATATTTATCAATTCTCTCCTTAAACACATTTATTGTGATGCTTTCAACAACATTCCTATTCAAGCCATTCGATGTTTGCGTTTTTTTTTATAAGAAAAGAGGTTTTGAGTTAAATCTTTTGTTGTCAAGCTTGTTTCAATGTCATAAATAGTTATTTGCAAGTTCTTACTAATAAGGATACAGGGTGACGAACCCGCCATCCCCCCTAAAAAAACTGGCCCCAAATTTCGATAGGCCTCATTTCATAATTTTCTGCAAGTATTGAATAAGACTTTGGTGATAACTAGTTTAATGAGTTTAAAAACAACATATCAAAACATGAGAGTCTTTGGACTTTTCTTCTTTATTCTAGAGCACGTGTTTGAGATGACCTCTATTTAGCTCTGTGCATTTCTTGAGGCGCAACACAAATTTGTCCATGACGTCCTTACAAACCGACCGACTAATGGCTCTGATCTCCTCCTGATGGCTTCCTTGAGTTCCGTAATGGTCCTGGGTTTTCCTGCGTACACTCCTTTCTTTAAGGTAGCCCCAGAAAAAAAATCTCGGGAAGTGGGGGCTAAGGTCTGTGCTGTGAGGAGCCCACTCAAAATCAGTCTTGAGACTGATCACACGGCCACCAAAGTTCTCTTTCAGCCAATTTCGGGACAGGTTTGAAGTGTGAGAGCTTGCTCCATCTTGCTGGAACCAAACCTTCCCCACAAGCAACGGAGACAGGTTCGGCAGCTCCCTCTTGAAGGTTTTGAGGACTTCAACATCCTGCTACTTGGTGACTGTCACTGTCGCTCAAGATTTCTCGAAGAAGAATGGTCCGATGATGCCTCTGGCTATGATTTCAATCCATACCGTGCACTTAGGGAAGTGTAAGGGCTTGGTGGCTACTTCATTTAGTCTGCCGGTCCCCGAGAAGACATTTGTGTTGGCGTTTACCTTTCTTTTAAGATGGAAGTGAGCTTTATTTGAGGTCCAAAGGAGGTTAAGGAAAGTTGGGGTCTTCTGAGTCTTCTCCAGTATATTGACTGCCATAGCCTTTCTCCGCTTCATGTCTGAGGATGTAAAGGTCTGCTATTTCTTTATTCTGTATGGGTAGGCCTTTACATACATTACTATCACTCTCCTGCAATTCCCACGGGATATACCGATGGACTGAGTTCTCTTGCGCACAGTGTTTTGCACTCTGCTGAACTGACTCTCTCACGCTCTCGACCAGCTCAGCTGTACGCTTCCTGGGTCTTCCTGAATGGCTTGGACGGTTGTCACTGGCTGCATTGAGGTTCTTCACTGTCCCATAGTTTTCGAAGTGGTCCACTCAGTCCTGAATTCCGCTCTTGGAGGGGGCTTTTTCACATTCGAACTAATTCACGAAAGTGTCCTGCACTATCTTGAACGAGCCTGTCTTGTAGTAATGTTTGACGCAGTATATTCTTTGCTGGAGCTCCCATTGAGATCGAGTTGTATTCACAGGCGTTGCTTCTTCCATGTCCTGAAAAGTGAGGGTGATTAGTGAATGAATGAAAGATATATCACAAAAAGTGTCACCCTGTATTACCATTAAATATTTGTTCCACTCTGTTCTTAAACCTTCCACAGCACTATGAGTATTAGAGCATACATCGTGTACATATATAATGCTGGAGCCGTGCTAGCTCCTCCTAGCTATATTGGATTATAAGCCCTTTTAATGTGTTTATTTTTCTTTATCATCTCAGTGGTCCATTAGTACTGTTGTTTAATGCGGTAACTTGTTTTTTTTAACCTATTTCGTGTCTACGGCCACCAGGGCATCAGTTAACTGCTTCATCTCTCCCTCTACGGCCTCAAGTGAAGCGTCTGCCATGTTATTTGGAATATATCCATTTAATTCTTCCTTATGCATCCTCCAATATCCTATGTGGTAGTGTTTTCTTTTAATTGTAGGTACATGTATCGGATTTTAGTTCATTTGGAGCAGTGTTCCTACATGGTCACTGCTCGCAATTGATGTAATGCTAAAAGATTCTCCTTGGCGGTTAGTAACCCGTCGATATTATTAATGGAGTAATTGATATTTCTATTTTAACGGCTATCGATGCTTCATCTACAATTGGAATTTCAGTGTATTTGAGGCCTCTTTTGATAGCTATAGGTACCCGTCATTTCTTTGTCCAAATGGGCTGTTTGTATGAGTACAAAATCTGGATCGATCTTTTTTGATGCTATTTTGAATTGATCTTCATTTGTGGATCCATCCGTTCGTATTTATTTGCAGAATATTAGTTTTCTAAATATTTAGCTTCCCACTTGTTCCGTATTTAACTTCAGTATAATTTGCTTAATTGGTTGATAATTTTATTTTTCTTTATTGCGGATTTTGCCTTGTGTTTCTCCTTCAGTCTCTGCTGCTTCCCAGCAGATTTTTCATATGGACAATGGGAGAGAGTTAACGCATCGTTTGGCTATACTCTAATTCTTACTTTTATCAAAAGTTTTTCAAATATTTCTTTTTATTTCCTTGTGTCTTGTAAGACCATTAAGAATTATTTTCGTTCAGTGGTCGGACTATATCGTTCTACTTTAATTTTCTTGGTAGTGGCATGGATTCGTTCGCGTAGATATTCAAACGGAGATCTTTCACTTCGCCCACCATTCTTACTCTTTTAATAGGGTTGAATTTTGTTTGTTGTTGCTCTTCCTCTATTTCATTGGAAGATGTTGAGTTTTTTATCATTAGTAGTTTGTTTCCTTTTCTTTTGGTTGGATATCCATTTTTAATGCATTTTCTTGTTTTTTTAGGATGTTAATTCTTAAGATATCAGTCGACTATTTTTTTTTGGGGGGGACCACATTTCCGTGATTCTGTTTTTAACCAATAAGTGATTCGCGCGTTTGCAAACGTTCCTGGTTTGCCTGGTTGGCCAAGTGTGCATATAATATGCACACTAGGAGTCCCGATCCTACTCCAAGTGGTATTGAAATATTTGTTCTCGCTTCCTTCATCTCATTTATGGTTACGTTTGCCACTCCTGCTTAAGTGGCATTTTTCACCCTTTATTTAGCTTGTTTTAGGTTCTTTTTATCTTTCCTCTCTAAAATTTCTTTTCTTTTGGGGCAGCTCATTCCGAGGGGACGATGTTTACCCTCGCGATTTAAGCATTTCTTTGTGGTGGAATTCACTCCCTCCATCCATGTTCATCAGAACATTCCGAACATCTTTTTTTCCTTCATGTGCAATTTTTCGTTGTGTGGTTTTCGAGTGCATAGTAGTAATAACACATTTGTATATTTATATTTTTTTAATTTTTCAATATTTTCTGCTAAGATTCTCATATTAAACGCCAGTAACACATTTATGGTAATCCTGTTCACAATGTCAGTGTTTGTATTCAACACCTTAAATACAAGGGTGTTTTGTCCGAATTTAAATATTTGATGAACTTTTATATTTTGATTGCTATTCTCAATTTCTTGCTTCAAGTCTTCCGCTGAATGTGAACTATCCAAAAAGGCTAATTTTCCAATACTGAAATAACCGTATCTTATCTTAGTTCGGAATAACTTTTTAACTCTACTAGAGAGAAAAAAAATGTATATGAATCATACAAATTAACTTATCTGACTCATTACTTTTCTGTGTCTTGGTAAAGATTATTGCCCTCCCAAATCAATATTTTCATCTCACGGTTCTGAATCCGGATAAATGTGTATGCCAGGAGAACGTGATAAGTTTCTCATCCCTTAGTATTTTCAATTTAACCAACCCCGTATTTGTTGATATTAGCAAAAATGTCACATACTGTAATATCTCGCAATCTTAAAGAAAGTGAATTAAGGATCCAGATTCAGCATCCTGATGCAACAGGTAATTTTCCAAGGTGAAGAAATAATACGATTTTACATATTTTTGCATATGTTTGATACCGAGTAGAAATCCAATTCATTCCACCATTACGTGAAATCTTAATTTTGTTGATAACTAACATATTACTGTTGATGAACATGCGATTCCAAATGCTAGGGATATGTTTCCAAGGTCGATGAATTAGATGATAACATTTAACTTCTATCACAGGCAAATATGGAATATTTTATGTACATATTAGATACTCCCTACGCAATGAAAATATATTTAACGATATATTTGTTTTCAAAGATATTAGTGGTTTTTCTAATGAAAACTTATAGGCTATTGCCTTGGCTAGGTCTGGAAACTATTTCATTATTTTCGAATTATAATGACAATGACGTTGGTAGAGTTATGCGCTCTCTAACTGCTTTCTAGTTAAAATGGTGTTTCCATTAATTTTTCTAACCTCTATGTGTATTAAATTCATTCAATGAAAATTATTTTTGACAATTTGGAGTGAGCTCTGATGAAAACTAGCATAAGACTGTAAACTATTACAGGATTATTTGAGTTTTTAATAAAATGGCGTTGACGGAGATATGCTCAACCTGTGTTTATTAGTTTTTAATGCGACATGTACCATTGATGGGTAAAAATTTATAAGGCGTTACTAAATTTTTCCTATGACGGAATCAGAGTAGAAATCCGGATTTCCTCTTCATATCCGGAAAAAGTTTTAATGCCAATGGCATTCCCATGAGCTCTCTGAGTGTTTCCTACTTCACTCTGTGAGGGTTTTTAAATGGTTTGCCTCAGGATTAGGCAAAAGATTCTAACCGATAGGTGCGGAATTAAAAGAAGTCTTTGCATGTTTGCTCAGAACCATTTGCTTCAGTTCAGATAGTAAATTATCGATGACACCCAATACATCCTAGGTTCCTGCATACGTATTCTAATAAGTTCTTAGGAAATGGTTTAATCCTATGGAAAGTTTAAAATCCTATTGACTTATTTATACCAGTTAGATTTCTAAAACCAACATAATTTCGACCAATAATTAATTCCTTCAAAGAACTCGATCTAATTATAGGGAACTACAATAAACTGAGACATAAAAGATTAATACTAGAGAAGCCTCAAAAGTTTCGAGGTAAAAGAGTCAAGAAAGGTAATAAAATGTAGTTTTTGTAATAGTTAAAAATGGAATAGAAATTGATGTAATCCAATTGAGGGAGATTCACTTATAGTGAACAGCCATGAATATCACAAAAAGTAGAGCACACGAACTGTTAAGGAGATTTGGCTCTAAATACTTAGCTTTCTATCACGTATTGAAAACGAGATTTCGTCCTTAAGGGCAAAGAACAAACTAAAAATTTAAGCACCTTTTCCTGGAGAATAATGAGAAAATATAAACAGTGGAATAATAATGTAAAAGGTGAAGAAGATTTAGTGAGATTCGGATACCAAGGACAGTAATACACGTGTAAAGTGCGTTTATCACGATCGGAGAGGGTTCGGGCAGAGAGGGAAAGGTCAAGAACCTTCACAAGTAGGAACCCTTAAGAGTTAAGTTGAAGTTGCAGCGGGTTTCATCTTAAAATTTGTTTCTCGTTTGCTTTATTCTTATTTTCATACATAATTCCCCCATTTTCCTTTCAAGCAGAATCACTTCTTTATCCTATCTGTGTAATTCAATAACCTTTCACCCTTGATTTTTGGTGCAGTTTTATCTTGCTTGCTTGTTTTAATTCATACACCCCACTTTAAACTTAAAATCACATTTATGTGGTTTGATCTTGCCTCCATCATTCTTCACATCAACCACATAACTCACTGTATTGTTTCTCACCGGCAGAAGATTAATCATACTCTTTTATTGTCCCCAATTCTTATCTCAACCATTGTGTACTGATGCACATCTGTGTAGTCGAAAAACGCGTTTGCTAAACTATGGTTTCCCTCAACACAGAAAACTACATTTATCTTTTAATTCTCACCTTTGCAAAATATACTACAATCCCTTGTTAACATATCTAATCCTGTCCTATATTTGTTAACTCTTTTGACAACAAACTCATACTCATTACCCGTTCCATCCACCACTAGTTCTGAGTCATTCGAGATCTCTCTCATTCTCACTTCCATTCATGGCTCCTTTCCCAGCAACTAAATATACTGTTTCAAACTTTCAAATCTCAAGCAACTTATCAAACTCATATATTCATACTCAACCGATGGTCCATGTCACTTCTAACTGAATAGCACAGCTAAACCCTCTTTATCTCAAATATATTCATCTTAAATTAATTAAAATATATTCATTCCATTATACACAATTTCTTAATTCGTTATTATGAGTCTCCCAACTATTTGGACGTTTACTATTTCTCAACCATTCCGACCAGACAAAAGAGATAGGTGCTCTTTCCAAAGAAGAGAACTGATCTTCAAAGATTGGATTTTAAAGTTATAAAAATAGAATAATGAAGACTGCGATAGAGAAAATCTGACGACGAAGTTTGAGGTGCAAACACTGATAAAACTTCAACTAAAACTTCGAGCGTTTCTCTTGTTGTTAATTCATTGTTCTAGGATCTTTTTCCTTTTAAAGAGGACATCTGGCAACTGTCTATTAGGGAAAAAGTCACCGTAATCATTTTATAGCTTAATGCTAGGCTAAATTAAAAAAAACATATGCATAAACAAATAAATAAAAATACAAAGACAAAAACAAAAAAAGCAAAAAACAAGCAAACAAAAACAAAAGAAGAAGCAAAAAAGGAAATAGAATGAAGCATGCTCCGCCGTCGTGGCGAGGTCTGCCTTCCCCGCCGCTGGAATATTTGACCTACAACAAGGAGGGTGTAAAAAAAACTGGAGGAGGCCAGTATCCTCCAAAGAGTCCGATAGTCCACAAGTTTGTGTATCGGAACCCGTCCCGAGTACAAGGAACAAGCAGTAGCGACTGAGCTAGTCCGGATACCGGGAAGGTAATGTACACGAAGATCACTCAGACTTGGACATTCCAAAAAAATCTTGGGGACAGCGCATTTGTCGCAATAAAGTGTAGGCAAGCGCTCAATCGAACAACAGTGCGTCCAACGAGTGTGCTCAATCTGAAGTCTGCAGAAAGCAACCTGACTCTTTCGTGACAATAGGGGGGTAGTCCATAGGAATAGTCGCGCCACAATAACGCAATTTTAAATTCCCCTCGCCCGTATCCCATATTCTTTGCCAAGTAACCCAGAGGGCTTCCCTGATTCTTGCCATTTAATCGGTGTGAGGGAGAGCAAAACGCTGGTCTGTTTGCCAAGACCTCGTAGCCTCTTTAGTGCCCTCATCGGCGAGCTCATTACCCCAATTCCCACATTTCTAGGAACTCAGCGCAGAAGATAATCTGGACATCTGCCCAGCTCGTGGCAACCCTAGCGACACGGATTCCGCAAACCAGGTTATGTGGAGATTCCAATACCCAGAGACCACCTGTTCTGGTATCACTTCAGTATTTATTTATCATTGGATTAGCATAAGAGTGGCAGTAGAGCAGTTGTTTTCTTTGTTGCAATAACCTTTATTAGTTAATATTATTATTTTGATCATTTCAAGTCTGTAGGGGGACCATTACAGTCCCAACTCTACCCTATTTCATGCTAAATTCATTTGTTAATGAAATAGTTTTCTTTTTTTAATAATAAATATTATTATAATATCCGCTAAAAAGGAAAATAATTTTAATGTAGTATCTATGTATGGGATGTATTCCTAAGGACCCAACCCCATAGTATAGAAGGGAAAACTTACAAAGGGGGGAAAAGATCCACCAAAATTCTCTATATTTTTTTAATTTCACTCTAAATACCAACTGCTTCTTTGCAAAATATATTTTTTTTATTTATAATTTAGTCTCATTCAATCATCCATGACCTACTATTACTCCAAGGACAAATGAGAATTTATTGTTGAAGCCTCTTTCGGGTATTAAATTTAGAGACGCCTGAGTGATGAGTTTAGAAAAAAAAATTTAAGCTGCATTTTCGAAACATTTATAGATATTGCAATTGATTGATAAAATTCCTTATGTAATAAAATATAAAGATCCCATGGCGGTCCATACTATTTTGGTATGCAACCTTCTGCGAGAAATTCTCAAAGAAGAGTTTGTACGTTTAACATACCTCCAAAGAAAATCGCTTCAAAAATTATTTTCACAGAGAACCGTCTGCAATTATTGTCCTGAAGAAGATAAAATATAAAATACCTGTATTTACCACTGATATCTCGTATAAAATAACGAATTAAGCTAAAAAAACTTTACTTTATTGCCGTTGGTTCCGTTCTGTTTTGCGCAGTACGAAACCAAGGAGGTAAATCGTATATAATTTGTAGATGATGTTTAGCTTCATCTATACTTCCAAGTAAAAAGTCAAGTTAACTGAATATGAAACAGAGAAAATCTTCATCGCCAGCAAGGATGATCTTTTAAGTCATAAAAACTGTAGTTTTAGTATATTATCTCCCACTGTATTGTGCTAGGATTTTTATTTTGCGAAAATAAAAATATCATAACAATACTACAGTTTATTGCTCTCTTTAAGGAGGAAGAACGAGTGCTAACTTCAATAGATGGCGTTGCCTACCATAATGTAAATGAAATTACGGCACAGATAAATGTAGCCGGCAAGATTTCTATATTTTGATTATCCAGATTTTTAACTTTGGTAGGAATTTTAAAGAATTTTCTCCTCACTTGGGCATCCTTTTTAATCAAGTGAACCACGTAAGATATTTAGAATATTTATTCCGGCCACATAGCTACTTCTAAATTGTCAACATAACGTACTTTATTTATATAATATTTTCGTCATATATCTGAAATAAAATGATTACAATAAATATAGCATATTTTTTTCTTGCCCATTAAGTGTTATTTTCCTACTCCTATTGCAAAACGGTAAAAGCTAGCCATTATTTGTTTAAAACTTTGCTATTGCGGCTTGTATGATGAAATATTTACTAAAAATAGACAAATTTGTTTATTCTCAGCCCTCTGTGGCAAAACAATAAAAGATAGCCATTATTTGTTTAAAAGGTTGCTTTTGTGGCTTTAGGGTGAAATTTTTACTAAAAATAGGTAAATCCTGTTTTTTTTCATCCTTTGTAGGGCTACAAACAAAAACAGTTAAATTTATACAATTTTATGAAACTTCCACAAGAAGTATATAAAAACAAGTAAATAAAAGTTAGAAGTGAACAATTTCTTTCGATTTCTGTTTGTAATGTAAATAAATTTCCCGTGCAAGCCTCCAAATATAGTCTCCCATCTTGTTTTCATCGTAGACTCCTTGGAATCTATGTTCAAAGTTCAGTATATCTTGATGGAAGCAATCCCCATGCTCCTCCAATTAGGCTACCATATTCTGCTTGAACTTTTAAAGATGGACATCAAAAATGTGCATCTTTAGGGTTATCCTGCAGTCCATTTGGACATAGCTTTTCACTAAGTTGTCCACCAGTTCTATAAAATTGTCAGCCTTATGGTTGTCCATAAAGACCTGACACACCGAATCAAATATCTTCCAGGCTTTTTACCCATTTTAGTAAGTTATTCAGGGAATTGCAAGAAATCTACGATTTCTCTAATTTGTGATCCTCAGAGTGTTTGCTAAAACATTTTGAAGGTACTTGAGGGTTGCAGACTCTTTGTTAAGAGTTTTAAAAATTGCTTCATGCAATGGAGAGAAGTACACCTTTTGATTGTCTATCAATTGTTCAGAGAATTCAGTTCTTTATGGCCAGTAGTTATTGTAGTAATGTGCTGTAGTATCTGTAATGTGCCAAAGACAGAGATGAGATGAAAAATTTGTAAAACCTACATGGAAACCCTTTACAAATGCGACCATTTTGAAGTCTCTAATCACTTTCCAGTCATACACGTTATAATTCTAAGCTTTCAATAGGAGTTTGACACTGTTGTAGTCCTCTTTGACATATAATGAAAGAGCCATGGGAATGGATAGATACTTATTCCAATTATAGAGAATTACATCTTTAATGCTTCTTGGAGAGCTGTCAAGGAAGAGCCTCCACTCATCTGGATTACAGGTATTAACCAAATTGCACCAAATAGACCGGATAAATCATTACAGTAGTATAGCGCAACTTGATCATTAAAAAGTCTTGTGGAATGTTAATACGTTTCCTATGGCTTGTCACTTGCAAATTTCATCTATTCAATCACACTCTTTGAGCCTAAAAATCAACAGCTCAGCATTTGTCTTTGGTAAGCCAAGATCTATGACAAGGTTATTGACGTCTATTTGGTTTGGTTAGTGTAAATTTCTCTCAACCTCGACATCTCTGATAATGTAGTTTACTACTTCTTTATCGATCTTTTCAGATTCTGAATAATTGCTTACCTCTGAGATCGTGTATTCCTTTCTGGAGCTTCAGGAACACGAAGATCAGCACTGTGTATTACTGATACAATGGAGGATGGAAGATAGGGATCGGAAATAGCCGGTGCATTTGTGCCCCTTCTACTTTTGGAAGGATCCACCATGTAGAAGTAGTAGTTACTTGAATGATCAGTGGGTTCATGGCAAATCCTGGGAAGGGCAAAATTCATGGCTCTCATTTCCCCTCTATATCATCCTGTAAAAGTACAAAAAGCTTACTGTATTACTCTTTTGGTTCGTAAACAAACAGAATAGCTAAAAATGTTTAGGATATTAATATTTTACTCTACACCAAACAATTTTGGGGCCATTTAAAGCTTTCTTGTAGTGTTCACAAGAAAAATGATGGACCCAGGGTTTGCCATGGTCCCCATCTAGCATGCCAAAGTATGCGTTGTAAGCTTCACACATTTTCATAGATGCTGCCACACTGAATACTTTGCTCATGTTTTGAGGAACTGTCCGCAGATATAACAGAATTCCTCTGGAGGATGATTGCAGTCTTTTGATGCCATTTCTTTTCTGACTTGTTCATTATAGTAGCTAGAGCTGAAATGATAGCAATTCTGTGATCATCGCTAACTCTATAATTTAAGAAGGGTATTTTTTGAGTATTTGAATAATAATTTTATCTTAGTTTGGTTATGACTTATGTTTTTTATCAAAGTTATTTCTAATAATTCTTTTATAATATCAAAAAACAAAATGATGAAGTTCAGAAATAAATATAAGTATCGAAATTTTGTGATTTTTTTAAAACCCAAAGAATTATAAATGGCAAAGTTCAGAAAATTTATAAAAATTTAACCATGGCTGCTTTTTTTTTAGATTTTAAATTTTAATCTTAGTGGCGAAGCCATTGCCTCCTTTCCTCTATAAATATTTCGGAAATAATATTCCAGGAGGTTTTAGAGCTTTTTACGGGTGTATTTTGGCAAGTTCTGAAACATTCTTGAAACTTTAGAAAATTCTACTAAATTATAGAAATTTCACATTAAATCTAAGATATTTTAGAAATTTTCCTTAAGACAAATACTATTCTACAACATTTCAATATTTGTATTAAAATGAGATTTATCAATTTTCTACTAAGCTTTGAAAAAAATAAAGCCTAAAGCCATTTATATATTCTACATTTGTTTCCGAAATTAATAATACCCTAGCATTATTTTCCTAATGGGCAAATTTTGAAATTCAGGGCCCTAACGCTAAAGCAAACTTTTGGCATCAAAAAATACATTTTTTCATTTACTTTAGTGACAAACAACTTGGAAATAACACTTTTATCTCAAGAACAAAGAGTGAAATTTTGTGAAATAACCTGTATTTTCATACACAACTTTTTGACCTTGTTGCAAAGGAAGCGAATTATGCTCACCCAGAATCTTTTAAAAAAACTTGTTTACTAAAAGTACTCCTCAGAATTCAATGAACCTCAACTTGCTAAACTTAAAATTTCGGACTTTCTTTGGTGCGAAGAGATTGTTGACCCGTTCATTAAAATCTTAGATATAATTAAGAAGTTTTATATTGACGATAGTTTTAAATATCTTGAAATATGGTATGTTTTATTTAAATCTCAGCTTTCATATTAGGTAGGTATGTTAGGCCATTCATCCCTCGTACTGCAGACGAGTTTCCCAACCAGATAATGAAAGTTACATTAAGATTAGAAAGACAATCATTGGTGAAGCTGTAAGTACCAGGAACCGGTAATTATTGGAAGGGGGAAAGCAAGATGTTAGGGACGTATTGCCTATATTTTACACTAACCAGTGATGATGGAAGTTTTGTGACCCTATGGGGTGGGGTGGTGGGGTACCCATTCCTCGTGTCGGGTATGCAAATATTAGTGCCCCCACCCCCACTACATAAAAGATACTAGTACACCATCAGCAAAGTTCTGTAAGAGATGAGAGGGATTGGGCATATTATGATGTGAAGACGGGAAGCGTAATAAATGATAGCGGTGTTGAGATTGGCTATTTGAGCGTCGAGCTACTTATCTCCGTAGGTGTGAGCATCAGCGTATCCCCCTAATAGGCCAGCTCATGACGCTGTTCACTTTTGTGTCTGTCCTCACTGGGAGTGAACAACTGCCTTGACGTCAGAAATCCACCCTTTCATTTACGAGGCTAGCGATAGCTCCAGGTTTCAATAGATAAACATATTGAAAATTAAAGTCAGAATTAAATGAACCATTTAATATTTTTTTACATTAAGGCATCAATGGAGAATTTTAAAGCGATTGTTTACCAATTAAAGACCTCTACACCCATTTTTGAATCTGTACTTACTAAAGCTAAATCTCACATAATTCTAATGGTAGTGTTAACACAGGTTAATTGAATTTAGTGGGAGATATTTATTTCCTCTTTCCTTTGCTGAAGCGATAGTATTAGTTGCCTCAAATTACAACGAATTGCATTCCATGAGAGCTAAATTAGAATAAACATTTATGGCTAAAGGTTTAGAGACTACTATATTATTTCTTATAAGAAAATTAAAAGAACTAATCAAACGTTGCATTTTGTTTCATTATAATTTTATCATAATTTAAACGTGAAATATATAAAAATATAGAGGCCATAGTCATTTTATTAATAAATAGACTCAATTGATGTGCGCAGTCAATATGTACCATGATGTCGCTTGCTTTTCAGGACTGATTAAATTCGTTTTGACATGCTAGAGACCAAATTTGCAAAGTATTTAATCAATGTGTCTTACCGGTATTAACCTCTGCGCTTAAAAGGCAAAGCATTTAATCTATGTATCTTATCAGTCCTATCCTTTTTGCTTAAGAGGCAAAGTATTTGATCCACTCATCTTACCAGTCTTAAAATCCGCGCTTAAAAGGCAAAGTATTTAATCCATGCATCTTACCGTTATTAACCACCGTGGATGAAAGGCAAAGTATTTAATTCATGCTTCTTAAGAGTCTTAACCTCTACAATTAAAAGTCAAAGTATTTCATTCATGCTTCTTACCAGTCTTAATCTATGTACTTAAAATGCAGAGTATTTAATCTATGAATCCCTACCGGTATTAACCTTTGCGCTTAAAAAAGAGCATTTAATCATTGCATCCTAGCAGTGTTGACCATTGCGCTTAAAAGGCAAAGTATTTAATCGATGCATCTCACCAATCTTAACATCTGTGCTTAATAATCCATGCATCATACCAATCTTAACATCTGCGCTTAAAAAGCAAATTATATAATCATGGCATCTTACCAATTTTAACATCTGCGCTTAGAAGGCAAAGTATTTAATTCATGCACCTTACCAATCTTAACCTCTGCGCTTAAAAGGCAAAGTATTTATTTATCCATGCTTCTTAAACGTCTTAACTTCTCCCCTTAAAAGGCAAAGTATTTAATCCATGCATCTTACCAGGCTTAATTTATGGTAGTTAAACTTGAACACTGACCACAAAAGTCACAAAAACACTGGGAAAAACTGAAACATGGAACGATACATGTTTGAAATATCCCTAAAGGATCATGACATAAATAGATAATAAAACATACAGGGGTGGTAGATCTAGTAAAAAGAATAGTTCTGAAATGGAAATGAACAGGCCACATTGCTATAAGAAATGACAGAAAAATGGACGAAAGAAATCCTAAATTGTACACTTATATATTGCTCCTATGCAACTCTGCAGGGAAACAAGCAACCATGTGATTACAGGGTGGCATGATTGTTACACCAGGTTTACTAGGCGTTTCCCCTTCCAAATTGCTTCTAGAAGTATTCTGGTTAAATCTTAAAACTATCCACGTGTCTCTCCCTTGCGAGGATTAGAAGCTACTCAGTTTGACCTGAAGGAAGCGCGATGAAAATTCATATATTGTCGGGGACTTTGATTTTGACGGATGCGGATGACCTTTGATAGGCCCTTGTGGCTTTCGTCATCCGTAAAATTATGTTAGGTTATGTTATGTTAATGCGCGGAGCTCGACAAGAGCAGTAATGAGAACGCGAATGGAAAGCCTAAGCCGACTAAAAATAAACGAGGTTAAACTCTATATCCAGTGTTAGAACCACCCATAAAATTGACACCTTGACCATAATACAATTAACCAATGATGGTTGAGATATATTGCGTAAAAAAATAAGAAACGTTAACTCAAAGAAGAGGTATGGCCTCTTTATTCTATTGACCTAAGTAGATAAGGAACATATTGAGGTCTAGAGCGAATATTTCTGAGAATTCCTGAGACAGTTTTGATAAGTGATTTCTATGTTTATCTATAAAGTGAGAGTTAGGGACGATGTGAGCAATGTAGTACCTACCTGAGCATCGCTTATTCATGTGCGCTGGATTCGTACGTTAGCTCTTTTGGCAAAGTGAAGATTTATAGGAGTGTAAAATTGAAAAAATATCTGAGCAAAGGAATTTACCATATGCATAAAGAGAGATGAAAAGCTCACAGGTGTAAGGAAGAAATTTGCTCAATGGTGCGAATAAAGGGGCAGAATCGGGCCTGACGGAGATCAGGTAAAGCTTCTTGGAGAAGGATGAAACGGGCTGCTGCTGATATATATATATATATATATATATATATATAATTGAAAATCACATTTCACGTGATATATCATAGATGTATTTTAAAGACCCAAAGAAATAAAAACTGGTAACACAACTCAGAAAAATGCTAAGGAAATTATTATTACGTGAGCCATTAAAGCTTAAGAGAGAAAATGGGAGAAGAGCGCTTAATGTCACAGGTTTAAATCAAACTCCTTTATTTATTTTCTTATAACAGTTAAAATAGTTTGCCCCTATTTTTATGTTATTGTATATTCTATTCATTCTCTTAAGCTTTAATGATTCAAGTAATAATTTTTTCCTTAGCGTTTTTCCGGGTCGTGTTACCAGTTTTTGTTTCTTTGGGCCTCTAATATATATATATATATATATATATATATATATATATATATATATATATATATATATATATATATGCGGTTAAAAGGCTATTTTTGGCAAACACAGTTTTCCTCAAAGCCCTCGGAAGAAGCTCTTCTCAAATTCACGAAAAGGTAACACTTAAAATAAGCATTCTCTCAGATAGCAAAAAAAACTCTCTTTCGATTGGCTTTTTTAAGTGCCATCCCTGCTTATCGAAGAGAATGGAAATTTTTTTTTCTTCTCCATCTTCGCCACACCTTATAAATTAAGAAAAAATATTGCAGTAACGCAATTAATTATGCGGTTAAAAGGATATTTTTGGCAAACAGTCTTCCTCAAAGCCCTCGGAAGGAGCTCTTCTCGCATACACAAGAAGGTAACAGTAAAAATAGGCGTTCTCTCAGATAGCAAAAAAACTATCTATCTGAGAGAACGCTTATTTTAAGTGTTACCTTCTCGTGCATGTGAGAAGAGCCCTTCCGAGGGCTTTGAGGAAGACTGTTCGCCAAAAATAGCCTTTTAACCGCATAATTAAATACGTTACTGCAATAATTTTTACATATATATATATATATATATATATATATATATATATATATATATATATGTTTAGAATATGGCATCCGCAGTAGGAAAATATAACAAATTTTGTGTTTTCTCTGTTTATCGTCCGCGAGATCAGTTTTGAATATGCATTTTCACTATAGCATTAAAGAAACGTTATATAAAAGAAACGTTGCAAGGGACTTTTGCCTCTATGATTGAAGCTTTAGGGCTCATTATTCTTAGGCGTTTCAATCTCGACTGCTCCTTTAAACACCGATGTTTGATATGAATATAGATGCCTCTGGTTAATTAGTCGCATTGAATCTTGCTGTGCTCCAAATTCTCTTTTCGTTTCTTTTTCAGAATATTTCGTTCCTAAATGTTTAACCGTAAAAATAGCAGAAGCTTATGAAAAGATAGAGGTGAACGAGTGATGGAATCATCGCTGCGAACGAAATGTAGAGAGAATGTGTGTTACACGTTGAGTATTTGTAAACAGCCTAGCCGTCTCCATTGTAAGGCTGGAGCTGCCTTTCACGAGGTTTCAATGCTCATAAATGATTCGAACAAAAGCTCATTGAAAGCTCACGTAAATGAGTATGATTTTAACAGGAATGGGAAAAGGCTCGCGCGAAGAAAACTGCAGTAAAAGGAGGCACAGTGTAGCAGCAAAAGACAAGACCGAGAGATGCCTGCTACTGAGGGAATAGTAAGCTAGAATATAATAATTATGTCGATGCATGACAATTTTAATATATATATATATATATATATATATATATATATATATATATATATATATATATATATATATATATATATATATATATATATATATATATCCTGAACCAGAGACGTCAAAAGCGTTCTGCCATGGATGAGGAAAAAATGAACTGGACTTTTTTCAGTGTTACAAAGTCGTTCTTCCAGATGAGAGTAAATTTTGAATTTTATTTAAAAACTAATGTCCTAATGTTCAGAAAAGCGTGGAATGGCACATAATTTTAGGTGTTTGAAGTCAAGTGTGAAGTTTTTGCAGTCTCTGCTGATTTGGAGTGCCACGTCATCTACTGGTATAGGGCCACTCCGTTTTATCAACTCAACGCTGCCGTCTACAAGGAAATATTTTAGTACTTCATGCTCCAATCTGCTAACAAGCTCTAAAGAGATGCGGGTCTCCTGTTTCTTCAGGTTTTAACACCTGGTTATAGTACCAGAACTACCAGCAAAATGATTTCTTGACACTAATATCACTGTGCTTGATTTGTCAACTAACTCTAATGCCTGAAGCCTATTGAGAAACTACGAAATAGGGTTAAGAGGAACATGAGTAAAACTCGAGACTAAAATAAAGAACACATGTAGGCCACTATCAAAGCAGGATGGAACCGAATGACACCTTGGCAGTACCTCAAGTTGATTGGTTACATGCCACGCCGCAATAATGCACTAATTTTTACACTTAAAACTATGTTTTATGTGTATAAATAAACATACTTATCAAAATTTTTAATTTCTCTATTGGACATCCTTTTCTTATTATTCTTATGAAATCATCATCATCACAACTATAATTTAAGAAGGGGATTTTTTTGAGTATTTGAATAATAATTTCATCTTAGTTTGGTTATGACTTATGTTTTTTTATCAAAGTTATTTCTAATAATTCTTTTATAATATCAAAAAATAAATTGGTCAAGTTCAGAAATAAATATAAGTATCGAAATTTTGTGAACTTTTTAAAGCCCAAAGAATTACAAATGGTGAAGTTCAGAAAATTTATTTTTATATATCTTCTTCTATAACTATATTTTAGCCACTTGATATTTTGAAAGGGGGAAATTTTGTTTAGAGTTCCTTTTTTAAATTATTATAATTGGCGAAGTTCAGAAAATTTCTAAAACTTTAACCATGGCTGCTTTTTTTTAGATTTTAAATTTTAATTTTAGTAGCGAAGCCATTGTCTGTATTCTTATAATCCGAGATGCTATATTTCTGATATTCATGTATAAACTATAATCACCCACATGAAGATATAAAATGGCTCGAAATATTTCACTTTACATGTAATGAATCTGGAATATATGAAAATTCCCTCTCTCAATTAAACTCGGAATATAAATTACCTTTTTTTTATCTGCACTCGTAATCTTTTCAAATATTTATTAAAATTACTTTCACCATTGGTCACTTAAATATCAGCGTTAAATTAAATGAATACTTACAAAGTTTCCTTAATAATATAAATAATTATATTCTTGTTAGTTTTCCAATTCACATTTTTTTAAATCTTTTGCTTACTATATTGGAAAACACAATTTTGAACTTAGTACAAAAAGCATAATAGGTTTAATTAAATTAGGCAGACAAAATTATCTTCAACGACTATTTGTAAAAAAAAAATAGCATGAATATATAAAACAACCTTCTCTCTTAAGAGTTCTTTCGAATATATATGTAAATGGAATTTTTGACAGGAACATACCTTCGTTCATTTTTATCGCAACATTTTCTATGACATCACTGCAATCAAAATTCAATAGAATTTCCTGTAAGAAAAGCACTTTCGATACATACAATTAATCTTTTGTTAAATAATTATTGTTGCAGTGAAAGTAACAGAAAATAATCAGCTAAATGTTTAAGTAAATAACATAAATATGATAATATGAACCCCCCTCCCCCAAATATTGTTTTAGAGATTAAGGGGTGGGGGGAGCATGTTTTGACTTTTATAATGTACATAAATAAAGTGAACACCCCTCATTTTCTTATAATCTGCAATAATCACCCGACCTATATGGTCAATTGAGGCATTATTTGCCACCTTATATACTTTTAGGGAATTTATAAAATAAAAGTTTAACATTCTTATATTTTTTTCTCTTATGGACTTAAGGTTATTTATTTTTCTCCATTTTAAGTTCTTAACTGTGGTGAAGCAAGCAGGTCTTTGGGCCATGCAAATCTGGTGTTGTGTTCATCTTCTGTCCAGAACGAGTCACTGGCTCAATGTAGCGAGCTAAAACCAATGCTACCAAAGGTAATTAAGGTCACTGAGTTCAAATATTATATAAGTTGACCACCAGGTGGCGCCACCTAATGGCTAGAAGTGATAAATTGGGCATTTTCTCCGCAGGTGCACTAGATCATGTCCTTCTAGTTCTATATGTATATTAAGGTCCATTATTTTAATTAATTCCTACCCAATAAATGTAATGATTTTTATGAGTTGAATATTTCATAAAAATCAAACAGAATTATTTAGCTAAACACGGAGTATTAGTTACTAAAGTAGGCCCAAACTTTGTAGAAAATAAATATTATGAAATTCCTAAAAAATGTTACCCTCAGTTTATGTTGTTTTTTTTATTAAATGTGATAAAAAATAATGGTTACCCCCATTTTATGGAGAAGGGTATCCCAAGTAACCCTATTCCCATGCCTTGTAGAAAAAAGAAATAACATTTCTATTTTTTGATGAAGGAAAAACACGAAATCATTTTACTATGATTATGACGAAAGATTAAGAGGTGATGATGTCATAAACGACCCGACAAACCTTCATATCGGTCGTCTTGGCTCGGGTGTGTCAATTTAAGGATGGTAAAGAGGACCAGGAAAGTTTTGAATGAATCAGGCTGTGGTTATGAGGGTACGGAGGCTCGGGAACCTCACTATTTGAGTTCTGACCATAGTATTGCTCTAGTCACTGATCCACTGGCTTTGTCGAAGGAAAATATTTAAGGATAGAAAAAGGGTATTTAAATGTGGTTAGGCCTGGAGAAATAACTTTGTTCACTCCTTTGAGGAGGGGAGAAAAGGGGAAGTATCTCTCTCTCTCTCTCTCTCTCTCTCTCTCTCTCTCTCTCTATATATATATATATATATATATATATATATATATATATATATATATATATATATATATATATATATATATATATATATATATATAATATAAATATATTAGGGTGGTCCAAAAAAACGGAATAAAAATTTAAAATCGCACTGATCCTTTCTCCACACCACTGCTTTTTTTCGTGTTGCATCCCTCTCACAATACAGGTGTGTTGCCCCACTTATAATCTTTACATTCTTATTTTCAGGTTACATCAATCAGTACTCGTTGGAGCCCCGAGTGTTTGCTTCTCGGGAAGCCTGTTGATTCTCTGTCGGGTGCCCCTCTTCCAAGTAAGCGGGATGTGTTGTCGTTGTAGCTATTCCATCACATCATGGAAAAGAAGACCGTCTCGGAAGGCCTAAACTTGGCATGTGGTGATGTCCTCACCGGAGGGAAGGGGCGGGATCTCGACACAGCGAGTGGATGCTTATGTCAGAAAACTTTGAGGAATCCACGACGAATACAAGCTCTCAAGAAACACCAGTTTCGTGGGCGAGAGTTGGACACTGTCAAGGACAAGATGTGCCTGGATGTCCTTCTGGATCTCATAGATGTTTCCACAAGCAATGCCCTCCAGGCAATGATCAACGAAGAAGACAAGGACTTCCTAAAGATTCAGCGTGAGGACAGATTCTCGTGTAGCATTGCGGGGATTGACGCAAAAAAAACTTGATTCGAGGCAAGGCGTGGGAAGAGAAATTACCAAGAAGCTGCGCTCAAGTGGCGATACGACGAACAAGAGGCCAAAGTTTAAGGTGCCGCTTCTGCCTTCAGTTCCAGCTCCACATCATCAGAGGAGTCATTGGCTGAAGACAAATACTGACCTATAACTTCAGCCTGTACATCTGGTCATCCCGCTCAGAGGCCCAAGAATATCTTCAAATCTGCTGAAGTCGTCGGCGACAAGGATGGAGTCAATCTCCCAGATCATGGTGCGACATTCGTCACTGGTGCTGTTACGGTAGTAAGATTTGTCTTCGATACAACTGCAAGAAACACTGAACTCCACGAAGGCGCGTGCGTCCGGATCGGGGAAGGTCTTAGAAGGGAGTCGGCGATGTTGGCGTGCCACCATCATGTGTTAGAGATTGTTCTCTCAGACGCCTTTCGAGTTGTCTTTAGGCACACTGTAGGTCTGGAAGTCGCACTTTTCAAGCGTTTCCAGAAGGAGTAGCTGACCATCAACCAGCAAGAGTATACGGTGGCTGAGGATACCCTCTTCGAAGGATATATAGAGCAGCTCCGCTCCAAGGTGAAGGATTACCCGGCATCTGACCTGCAGCTCGCAGGCCCTGTCAATCGGAGGGGGCATAACGACTCATCCATCGTTTCGTGGCCCTGGTGCCATCCACTACGCGAGGTGGCTGTCAAAGGGCCTATACTGCCTCAAGATGTTACTGTTCCGACACCAGTTCAAGACAACGAAACGAGAGGCGGGGAATGTGACTGGCTTTGAGCTGTTTATTGCCCTAGTGTACGTCCGCTTTTGGCAACGAAGCTCCTCTGTCATTGTCTTGGTATAGCTCTATATATCATACATACATCTATTATATTTGATTTTAGAGTGCGCGGAGGTTTCCATTTAATAGGTTTGGGTAAGCTGAGGTCCGGTTACAAGGGAGGGCTAGTCCAATAGATGCTACATTAAATCTTGGTATTGGCTGAGAGTTCCAAATCTTACTTAGTTACAGGCTGTTGTTATACGGCTATGATGATCTCGAGGGTCGGAAAGTAAAGGAATCGTCAAAAATAGACTTTAATATTATTAATAAGTAAAGTTAGTATGATACAACAATACACAGACATATAAGACAAATAGTTACAGTGGTCAACGAGTTATTAATAATAATAGGTATTCTAAAACACAATAAAATGGGTTAGACCGGAATTATAAATTTGGGGAAGCTAAAATATTCGTTACAATACCTTGTACACAAATGGAAAGGTTTGGGGAGACGATGGTCGTTTCGGGCGAAGCGGTGAGATGATGGTTGGGTCACTTCGATGGGGTCCTAGGTCAACTTGCTTGTAGTCAAATATTCTTTGGAGATGACGGTGGGGGGGGGGCAGTATTTTCGAGAAGGGAGGTTGGGAATTCTTCTGGTGAAAATTCCTTTGCAGAAAACGGAGGGTGAGCTTTTCCGAGACGTCAACGGTTTGTTTGGTCAACTATGCGTAATCAAGGGGTATTACGCTAGGATTAATCTTTCACTGAAGCCTTTTGGGATAAGACTTGGTTCTTGTTTGGAGACGGCGTCGATTAGCGGAGTTGGATGGGTATTCTTACGGGGAGAAGAGTTCTTAACTAGTTCTAGGGGTGGATATTTGTTTTATCTAAGGAGAGGATGCTTGATTTTGTCCCACAACGTTTCCTTGCCTTCGGGTTATGAGAACCCGAATCGAGGAGGAGTAAGATCGTCTGCACTCGTGAGCTTCTCTCGTACCAATCTGCTTATTCTTTCTCACGCGGGTAGATATGGACACCAGAAGTGAGGGAGCTTACCCCATAGAAGGAGGGGGGGACTATCGCCCATCGAATGAGTCATGGCGAACGCGGCCCGGATGGCGATTATCTCAGCCGCTCCCAGAGTGGCTGGAAGGGGGGGGGGAGACTTCTCGTCTTGTTTAAATACTCGCCTTGATAAGGGCTGCATTCCATAAACCCGCTCCTATACTTTCTCACGCTTTTGAGCTTCGAAAATTGTTTGTAAGCTACACGAGGCCCATCACGTGGAGGCAATGCTAAAAAGCGACGTTATTTCTCCCATCATGTGCTTGTTCCCTCACAGTCATCTCACGCCCTATACAACGACATCATGATACAGACTAAACTCCAGAAGTGCACAAAATAGATCAACGTCGCTGAAACTGCAACTAATGCCCTCCAACACCGTCCCTGGTATTTGGTGGAAGACTTGGTTGGCCTTTCCCTATTGGACGAACGGGTTCTAGACAAGATGAAAGCCGACTGCATGACTTGGATGAAGACGGAATTCCAACCAAAGATCACCTAGGCTGGTCAAAAATCGAAGACACACGGGACATCCACCTTGATGCCTTCTTCACCAAAAGGTCGCATCCTGACGAAAGGCAGAGCCGAGGAGTAACAGCGAGTAACAAGGAAAGTAAGTACCCTAGGAGACCTTACGGTCCATTCAAAGAGGGTACCTTTGGACTAGCAGTCGAGCGGGCACATCTCTGCTCAAATGCTTTACGTCCTTAAACGGCCACTTTTCAAGACCCTGTCTAGTCTTGACTTGAACTGGTCAACAGATTCACTGTTGACAACTTTCACTAGAAGTGCGTTCCAACTACCGCAGATACTGTACGTGAAAGATTTTCCACACAGATTGCCGTTGTAACGCTTTAGTTCAAGTTTAAAACCGTGATTTCTTTTTCTGCTCTCAACCAGTGTGAACATATCTCTGTAGTCAACATTGTTGAACCCTCGAAGTGTTTTGAAAACTTCCACGAGCTGACCTTGCAGTCTACGGGTTTCCAACGAGAACAGATCTAATTCCCTTAATCTATCTTCATAACATTTATGTCTGATAGAAGGAATCAGTTTGGTTGCCCTGGCTTGCACGCGTTTCAATCTCGCGATGTCCTTTCGAAATGAAGGACTCCATAATTGTACGGCATACTCCAGGTGCGGTCGAACGAGTAAGTTGTACAAAAACAGTACAATTTCCTTGTTCCGATATTTAAACTGGCGCTTTATATAAGATAGCATCCCTGTGGCCTTTTTCTCCGCCTCAATGCACTGTTTCGAGTACTTTAGGTCACTAGTGATTGTTACACCTAAATCATTCTCAGTGTCGGTGGATTCAACAGCAGGGCCCTTAAGGATATACTGAGATTGGGGATTTCGGTGACCGATATGCATCACTTTGCATTTGTTCACGTAAAAAGGCATTTGCTACATGTCCGACCACTCCCTAATCTTCCCAAGATCTTCCTGCAGGCGGGATGTATTTCCATCCTTTGCAACGTTCATACCAAGCTTGGTATCGTCGGAAAATTTGGAAATCTTGGCAACCATGTCACCGTCCATGTTGTTGACGTAGATGATAAATAGTAGTGGTCCCAGGACAGAATCTTGAGGCACCCCGCTAGTAACGGGCACCCACTCAGAAGCATGTCCATTTACCACCACTTGTTGCCATCTGCCACTTAGCCATTTCTCTATCCAGCCGGCTACTTTCCTGTCTATGCCCACCGTTCGCACTTTCCGGAGAAGGCGGCGGTGTGATACCTTATCAAAGGCTTTCTGAAAGTCTAAGTAGACCACATCCACCGCCTTTTCCCGATCGTGCTCACTGATGACGAAGTGGAAGAATTCCACAAGGTTCGTCAGGCATGACCGTTGCCTTCGAAAGCCGTGCTGGGAACTCCCCAGTAGCAGGTTTGACTCTTAATACGACGTAATTTTGTCCACCATAATGCTCTCCATGAGTTTACCGACTATCAAAGTCAGACTGATAGGTCGGTAGTTCGACGGTTGGCTACGGTCTCCTTTCTTGAAGATAGGAGTCACCTTCGCTTCATGCCAGTCTCTAGGAACGCATTCGGTCCAGATTGACATGTTGAAGATTGCGCTCAGGTGTCGTGACACTTGATCGCGCACTTCTTTTAACACTTTAGGTAGAAACCCATCCGGGTCAGGTGACTTGTTCGTCATTAGGTCACTGATCTTCTTTTCTATTTCTCCTTCGGTGAAGTCCATATCCTCCAGCTTTTCCCTCGACTAGGAATCCCTTGGCTGGGGGATGGGACTACACTCTTCAGTAAACACTGAAGCGAAGTAGTCGTTGAGAAGGTTAACATTTTCTGCAGCTGAGTGCTTTAATGGCCCCTTCTCATTCCTCAAATGACCAATCGTTCTACGGATTGGTTTACGGCTGTTTACATATCCAAAGAACTCCGTTGGATTCTCTTCACAGAGTCTCGCCACTCAGAGTTATTCAGACCGCTTAGCCGCCCTTATGCTGGACTTCACTCTCCTGGCTAGCCTCCGGTATTCGTCAAAGTCACCTGAGATCTTCGATTGCCGTTACACATTTTACTTCTCCCTAAGCAGTTGGCCGATTTCTCGATTATACCACTTTGGTTGAACAGAAGACCAACGGGGACATTTCAGAGGAATGAAACGCGATTCAAGACTTATGAATGTGCTTTTGAAACTGTTTCACGAGTCTTCGACACCATCGCACACTTCTAGCCTCGCCTCAGTCAGTCCTGTAAAGTCTGCTCTTCTAAAATCGAGTTTCCTCGATTTACTAGTTGCAGGCCCTGCCTTCGGGACTTTGACTACAACTCTAATTAGTCGGTGGTCACTGCCACCGAGCTCTTTGCCAACAGAGAGGTCCTCAACGATGTCATCCTCAGAGGTGAAAACCAAGTCGAGGATATTGTCTCCTCTCATTGGCTCTCTCACCCAATGAGTCAGGAACTCGTTGTTCGTGAACTCCAGGAGTAGTGCGTTCTCGCCACAGGGTTCTCTGGTTTCCCAGTCAACTTGTGTGTTGAAATCTCCCATGACGATACACACTCTGTCTTTTACAAGTTCGCCCAACAGCTGGTACAGACTCCTGTCCTGTTCTAAGAGTTGAGCAGGGGGTCTGTAAAGCACCACGGTCCTGTATCTGGCTGGACCTATCTCTAGGTCAACACCTAGTAGTTCATGGTCGGATACGATGTTGCAATGCGTCGAGTTTAGATTATCTTTGACATACAACATCACACCGCCACCCTCCCTGTCTGGCCTATCTTTCAGGAACAAGAGTCTCTGCAGATGGATCTTTTGGCTTAGAAGGTCGACATGCAGTACGAGGACTTTCAGGCCAGAACCAAAACCCTGAGAGTGGTGAAAGAAGCAGGTAAACGAGGAGTGGACCTGGAAGACGCGTACCATGCGACGATGACGAAGAATGAAGATCAAAAGCAATTCATCTTACGTCCCATTCAATAACACCGAATCGCCATCCCGACACCCTCAAAGACCAATCTGACGAAGAAAAAGTGAAAAGTGGGAACACCCCGAAATGATGAGATGGATAAACGAAATTTATCTCTCTCTCTCTCTCTCTCTCTATATATATATATATATATATATATATATATATATATATATATAGAATCTTGCAAGAAACATTACAGGAGGAACAAACGCTATTACTGGGAGATTTTAATTTACCTAATATCTGCTGGGACTTGAATATAGGGACTAGCCAACAAGAAAAATTAATGACAAATTTTATCGATACTAATTATTTACACCAATGCGTAAGGGAGCCAACCAGAGGAAATAATATACTAGACCTAGTTATTGCATCCCAGGAAAATTTAATATCAACTCTGGCCGTAGCGGAACATATAGGTACATGTGACCATAAACTAATCCGCTTTGATCTAAATGCCAGGTATTCAACTACCAATAACTATTCAAAAGTACCAGACTACAGTAAAGCTAACTTAGAGGGCCTCAGAGAAGCCCTGGGAAATATTCACGAGCAGCTGATAGAAATAGAAGTGTAAATCAACTTTGGAATAAATTTAAAGAACTATTTTTTATAGCCCAAGAAAACCATGTTCCTCTTAAGACAAGGAATAGTAACGCGAATAGAGGCAATCCGCCGTGGTTTAATAATGACATCAAACGAGCAATTAGAGATAGGAACCGTCTCCGCACATTATTAAAACACAATAGGAGCTATCAAGTTAACCAACAATATAACACTAGCAGAAGAAAGGTTAAAACACTCATAAGATCAAAGAAACGTCAATACGAAATCGAGATAGCGAAAGCAAGCACCACTAATCCCAAACACTCCTATACTTATATCAATAGAAATAGGCAAATGAGAAGCGGGATTGGCCCCTTGAAAAACCAGTTGGGTGAAATTATTTCAGATGATATGGGTATGGCTAATATCTTAAAAGAGTTTTTTAGTTCAGTCTTCACCTTAGGATATACTAATAACGATAACAACGAGTCTATACAGGTCAGACATCCATCACTAAGGAGCCTGTAAGTAAATCCGCAACTAGTAATTGATAAATTAAAGAAAATGAACTCGTACAAGACTCCTGGTCCTGATAAATTTTACCCAAGAATCTTAAAACATGTCCATAATGAGTTAGCAGAGTCACTTGCTCTCATTTTTAACAAATCTCTCGAGCATGGGGTCGTCCCTGATGATTGGAGGAAAGCTAACGTCACACCTATCTTTAAGAAGGGATGTAAAAACCAGGCCAGTAATTACAGACCCATTAGCTTAACCTCAATAGTTGGAAAGTTGCTCGAAACGATCATTAGAGACAAGCTAGTAGAGTTCCTCGAAAACAATAACCTTATACGTGATAGCCAGCATGGTTTTAGGTCTAAGAGATCGTGCTTAACAAACCTAATTGACTTTTACCATAACCTTTTCAACCTATATAACGATACTAAATCATTAGATATAATTTACCTAGATTTCAAAAAGGCATTTGACAAAATTCCACATCAGAAACTCATGAACAAAGTGCGTACGCTAGGAATTAACGGTAATATATACGGATGGATTAGTAGCTGGTTAAAAAACAGGAAGCAGAGAGTGATAATAAATGGCGTGGAATCGGACTGGGTATCTGTTACCAGCGGTGTTCCCCAGGGATCAGTCCTGGGGCCTATTTTATTTACTATATACATCAATGACATAGACGTTGGAATAAATAATATCATATCTAAATTTGCAGATGACACGAAAATAGGTAACTCAGTACTATGCGAAGATGACAGGGCTAGCCTGCAGGCTGATATAAATAAAATTACCGAATGGTCTGAGAAATAGCAAATGCCATTTAATATCGACAAATGCCAAATCCTTCAGTGCGGAACAAAAAACAAAAAATACACCTATACAATGCAAGGCGGCTTAATAAACACAACCCCGCAGGTTAAAGATTTAGGAGTAATAATTACAGAAAACTTAAAAACATCAAACCAATGCGCAGCTGCTGCAAACAAAGCTAACACAGCACTAGGATTTATAAAAAGAAACTTTACTTATAAAAGCGAGGAGATAATTATGCCACTATATAAAAGTATTGTCAGGCCCCATCTCGAATACGCTGTACAGTTCTGGGCCCCTTACTTAATAAAAGACAGATAAATTAGAAGCTGTACAACACAGAGCGACAAAACTTATCCCGTCAGTACGTAACAAACCTTACCACGAGATGCTAAAAAAACTCAATCTATTTTCCGTCAGAAAACGAAGACTAAGGGGGCAGCTTATAGAGTGCTTCAAAATACTTAAAGGATTTAACAACGTTAATGCCAATAACTTGTTCACACTGACAGGGGAGTGTCCCACCCGTGGACATGATTCAAAACTTCAGGGTAAAAGAGCCACTATGGATGTAATAAAAAACTTCTTCACTTACTCGATTATTAATGATTGGAATAATTTGCCAAACGCAGTAGTGGACAGCAGAACTATAGATTCATTTAAAATGAGATTAGACAAACACTTAACAAATATTGGAATTGTTTATCATAAGCTACAAAATATAATAATATTACAAAAATATAACTCTTTCAGGTTTATGTAAGTGGTTTTCATATTCATTTCATATAATTACTATTCAATGCAAATTTCCTTCAGGTACTGTCTTCTGACACCTGCAAGGTACTTTTCCCAAATTATTTCATGTACGGCTTTTGCCGGAGGGAGTGGAGGGTGGGGAGAGCCTAAAACTTTTCTATCCTTTACTTCTACTATTCTATGTGTAAGTGGCAGTAGATTTAAGGCCAGATCACCTTAGTCTGGGCCGTAAGGCCCGTGTGATCTGTGTATCTATGTAACTCTATATATATATATATATATATATAAATATATATATATATATGAAGAAGGAGCAACTAGAGGACCTGCGGGTGATTATACAACCACCACAGGGCTATGCCATTTTTATTTTCTGTCCTTCAAATAAAATTTGAAGACAGAAAGAAAGATGCAGAAACCTGGTGTAGCTGACTAAAAATACATATAGTAGTAGAGAAAATAAGAATTGGAGGCGAATGAGCAAATGAGACAAGAAACCGGAGGGTTTTTTAAAGGCAAGACAGAGGGACATTCGAAGAATCCAGAATCAAAGGGAGCGGAGGGCGGCACAGTGAAGGCGATCCTTTACCGAGAAGACAGAAATAACGCCAGGGAAAAACAGTTTTGAATTCCTGGCCGGGGCTCGAACCCGGGTCTGCTGATTGCCGGTCAGATGCTTTACCACTAAGCTACCAGGGACAGTAACTATATTTCGCCCAAAGCGTTACACCTTCAAACCCAGTATCTCCCTAAGCTAGGAATCACCAAGGAATTTCTAATGTCCCTCTCTCTTGCCTTTAAAAAAACTCCGGCTTCTTGTCTCATTTGCTATATATATATATATATATATATATATATATATATATATATATATATATATATATATATATATATATATATATATATATCGCATTCTCCCTTGCTAAGGAGAATGCATGGTGACATCTATTGCTTCACTCTCTTTGTTATCTTTTTCACTATAGACGGCTTAGACGCCTATTCAAATTATCCTATCAAATATAAATAAGAAGTTTATTTAAGTTTATTAAACCACACAAAACTATATTTTATACAGACACAAGTACATATTTACGTTATATTGATAAGCTAAAAATGCTCAGACTCAGCTAAATATCGGATTTCTCAGATCCGATTGGTCCAAGACTGCCTGATGCCATATTTCAGACAAGCTACAAAGAAACGCTTACATAAGGTTGCGATTTGACTTATATAAAAGGAAAAAACTTACACCACATTTATGATTGGACTATTGCTACTATTACCATCAATAACTCGTCATCGTTCGGCTATTTCCTTTATTATACATATTTTGTGCCTTCGTCCGAGCTCTTCCTGATATATTTAGCTTGTCATCCGTCGTTGTTCAGTGAAATTCTTTGCACTCTTAATTTGCGTTCCCCCTCTCCCTTGAAGTTGCGCTAAGGTAATCTCCCAATTCATTCAAAAGCGAGTTTATTCCAATAATTATTTCATCTATCAGGTTTTACTCAAAGTTTAGTGTTCTCATAATGATCCTGTGGTAAAAAAAAGTGTTTTTCTTCACCTCTCATGAGATAATTAAGATTTTGGTATATTGCCACACGATGATTGCTCATAAATCTTAAGTGTATATGACCGTGAGAGTAAAAGGAAAAGACTCGAGAATTATACACAAACTATATTGGAATCGGATGGCAGCAGTAAGAGTGAGGACAGCTTTGAGTGATTGGATAGATTTAAGAAGAGCTGCAAGACCGGGGTGCGTTCTCTCTCCGGATCTGTTCTCCCTGTACAGCGAAATGATAATGAGATCAATTGAGGATGGAGGAAGTTTCAACATAGAAGGCCCAAATATAAACAACATAAGGTATGCTGATGACACGGTACTGATTGCTGGCACCCACGAAAACATTTAAGACATTTTTAGAGTGGCAAAGGAAAAGAATGAAGAAAAAGGTCTGTTAATAAATGTGGATAAAACAGAAGGTATGGTAATTAGTTAAAAGGCACAGGTCCCTAGGTGCATGGTAAGAGTGAATGACAAGGCTATGAAGCAAGTAAGAAGATTTTGCTAATTGGGAAGTTATATTACGGAGGACGGAAGATGTAACGGGAAAATTAAGAGAATAATCTGTGAGACAAAGAAGGCATTTCAGAAGATGAGGAATATCTTATGTAATAGACAACTTTTACGGCAGGGTATTTAGGACGTTAACTTGCCTAGATAGCTAACTAGATAGTTGAAGATGATAAAGAAAGTTTGATAAGGTTGGCAATCCACTAAATTATTTCGTTTTAGATTTTAGGTATGCACAATAACAGAGAGACTTATAAAAACTAAATTTATTTATCACTAGCAAAACCCCCAAAAAAGGAAAATTGAATAATACTAATGAAAAAATAAGGGATAATGATCAAAACGTATACAAAAAAGACAAAAGGAAAATATTGAGTTAATAATTATAATTATAGTAAAACCAAGGTTGAAAGAAATATATAGGAATATATGTATATAGAGTATAATTTATGCAAATCCTCCAATATATAGCTATGGGAAAGGAAGTAGGAATGGATACAATGGTGGACTAAAGGAACATATGTATGTATATAGTAATAATTATAATGAAAACAATATTTAGTAACGGTAATAAGAATGGAATATAAATATATATTAGGTTGAGGAATAAGTTCTTGCGTTTTTTTTGATGTTGTGTTGATTTAAGTTTTATTGACGTGATTTGTGCACATATTAAGAAACAATAAATAATGAGAGCAAAATTGCAAAGGTTAGGCTACGTCTCTTAACAGCGTAGAGTATTAGGCTTTTGCTTAGGCTACGTCTTGAAGTTGAGTAATAAATCATTGCGGTTTATTTAAAAGTTGTGTTAATTTAATTTTTGTTCTATTCCCTCAAAATGGAATATCAAGTTGAAAGAAAGGCGCATTTGCGACACTTGTTGTTATTCATTTTCAATCGAGACGAGAACAATGCAAACGCAGCCAAAGCGTGAGATCAGAAAACTGTAGTGAATCACCTTCATTCGATGGGGAAAGCTCCAAACCTCGGTGCATGGGTTCCGCACCCTTTGAGCGAAAGCATCAAACTTCAACGCTCCACGATTGTCGCAGGTTTGCTTGCTCGTCACAAGGCTACTCGTGGATATAAGGACAAATTTCTTCACTGCATCATCACTGTCGACGAAAAGTGGTGTGTTTATGTCAACATGAACCATCGAAAACAATGGCTTAGCCCCAATAAAAAAACAATTTCGCGATTAAAGCAAGGATTTCATCCACGAAATACGATGTTGTGTGTGTGATGGGATTGTGAAGGCATCATTCTTTATGAGCTCCTTGCGAACAGCGAGATTGTCAATGCACAACTCTATGTTCAACAAATGTATCGACTCGCCGAAGCTATTCGTAAAAAGCTACCTCATCGACGTTATGGATTCCTTCTGCAACACGACAATGCCCGTCCTCACATTGCCAATATGACAAAAGACGCCATCCAAACGCTTAATTGAGAAATCCTGCCGCATCCTCCATATTCACCAGACTTGGCTCCATCGGATTCCCACCTGTTCCGATTGCTCTCCAACAATTTGTGCGGCGTTTCGTTCAATACTGAAGTAGAATTAAGAACCTGGTTAGACGAATTCTTCGAGTCAAAATCCAGAGATTTTTATTGCAGAGGCATCGAAAAACTAGTTGAACGTTGTGAAGAAGTTGTAAATAACAATGGAGAATACATTGTTGATTAAGTTACATATTGTTATCAATTAAAAATGAAGTTTTTTCTAAAATTGTTAATGGTAATGAATAAATTTGATAAAACCACAAGAATTTATTCCTCAATCCATTATAATAATAGATTAAGAAATCACGATGGTTTAGGGAAACTAATATAAGAGAAAGAAAATTATTTACTTATAATTAAAATATTGCGGTACAATTGTAATTTGGACAAATTTAGCTAAGAACTTGCCTCTATGTTGTTAACACACTATATTCTAGCTGGAAGTCTCTCGCCTGAACCTTTCAAAAAAGCCTCCACTCGTGTCCTTGAAATTCTCAATTACTATTGGCTAAGAGGCATCACGTGATACTCTTGCCATCTCGGAGGAAAACAACGGCTTTGAATTGTATGTCCTCCATTTAGGCGTATACGTGAGACATTTCTTACATTTACTTACGAAATATTTTAAGAGTATCTACATGTTTCAATTACTTTTGTAGAAATGCAAATTATATGGGCAACTGCTACACAACTATCAAGACAAACAAGAAAAATAACTATTAAAACTTATTATTATTATATAGACCGTGCGAAGAGCCACACTGAAAATTTTGGAAATTATACCACCAAGTGGTGTCAGTGCAAGTCAATGCACAGCAAAAATGAAAGGAAAAAGAATTAAACAGCCCGAGAGTTACGCAACAAAGAGACATTAGCCAATCTTTTAAACTTATCAAGCGTAGGAGCAGTGACAATATTTGTGGGCAAGCTATTCCACAATTTACATAGGCTCGGTAAAAAGCACATAGAAAACTGAGATGTAGAATGACGACCAATTTTGAATTCCATGGAATTTACAGTCTCATAATACCTAGTATCTTTGGCTGGTTGATAAAATCTCGGCAGAAATTTATGCAGAAGATGATTCACATCATTCACTACTTTAAATAAAATACAAAGAGCTCCAACATCTCTACGATGCCCAATATCTAAATCTAAATCTGATAGTAAAAGTTTTACAGAATTAAATGTATGATCAAGCAATCTCGGGTGAGAGTCTGCAGCAGAACTCCATAGAGTAGACCAATACTCAAAATGAAGAATAACAGAAAAGAAACACTTGCGAAGAACATCATCATCCTCATAAATTTCTTAGATTTACGAAGATTGCACAATTTATGCGAGATATCCCGAGACATGTATCTTAGATGCGTTTCAAAAGTGAGTTTCGAATCTAAAGTTACGTCCAAGAGCTTAAGCTGGTCAGCCTTGTTAATCAAAGCTCCATTTATTAACAAATTGAGATGTTCAGGTAAGAAAGATCTAGAGCGAATCACAATCATTTCCTTGGACTTACTAGGGTTCTAGTTCATACCTCCACTAAAGACACCAGGAATGAATTTTATTGAAATCCTCAGTGAGGCTGTCTGCAACACTCAGTGACATTGCAGGAGATGGAACATGATCATAGAGAGAGGCGTCATAAGCATATGCTAGAATTTTATTAGTGACATTAAACTACATTCACTAGTATATAATATAAAAACAAAGGTCCAAGAACACTATCACCAATGCCAACAGACTTTAATTTAAAAATCAAACCATTATGGTTGACAGTGCCAAGGCGGCACTAAAGTGAAGAGAGACAAGCCTAGACTCACAATTATTGTTTAAAGCGAGATGGAGATGATGATGATCCTTTGGGAATTGGGGTATGTTGCCTGAACGCCAGCATTCAGGAAATGACCCCCGACGAACTAAAATACGAAATATAACAGATAGTTTTGGAGCTCGCTGACTGCTTGATCTTTTTAAAATGAATGGAAACAAACCAATAGATATGGTGTTGGCGGAGAATGTTGAAGATCACGTGGATGGAGAGAATATCAAATGAAGAGGTACTAAGGCAAATAGGAACTCGAAGATAATTAATGAAAAATCTAGGATGAAGTCAAATGAGATTCTTAAAACATGTTATGGGAATAGGAAAAATGGAAAATTTGAGTCTAATTGGAAGAATCCCAGAAAGAAGGGTAAGGGGCAGACAAAATGAGAAGTATATGGATGAATTAATGAGGAAAGTGAGAGACAGAAACACGCCTGGACATACGCTGCAAATGACAAGAGACAGAGAGGTGCGGCAGTCCATGGTCGACAACGTCTGCAGGGGAACGGCACTTCGACACACATACACATATCTTCAACAACAGAAGCCCGATTGATTCCAATGCTTGGCAGACACTTAGGAAAGATTCCACTAACCACCATCTAGGGCAGTAGTCGGCAACCTTTTTGGTCTTGTGTGCCAATTCCATTAAAAACAAATTATGTTCAACTATAGTGCTCAATGTACCTAATCTAACACGGTCAACAGACCTAGGTCGATATGCCCAAAATATACGATAAATGTTGCGTTAAAAGAAATTTTATCATTGAAAATATGTAATTTTAATATAAATATACTTTTTAATGTGATCATGTCCTTGCTTAAAGGAGAGGAAAATCTTTTCACGTGCCAATGATAGATGCCTTGCGTGCCAGGATTTTCCAACGTCTGATCTAGGGCATGATTCTGTCCCCGTTTTGCTTTTATGGTTTTGTTAATAACATTGTAATTCTTCGGCCGATTCTAATGAAATTTAAAACCCTAATGTTGTTTTACATTTTCTTCCGAATGATATAACTACCAAGGTTCTCCCAAGGTTAGCCCTGGAATTATTGAAAGTTTTGAAGGTCGTAATTTTATAAATCATAATAAGTAGAGCACCGACTTTGGTCAGCAGACCTTGTTTTGTCATACAATAAACATAAGAATGAATGCTCAAAGTTGTAATCTCGCAATGGTAAAACTTGCTACCGTAAATGGTAGGCTATATATACTCTTGTATTGATGACAGTGGACTTGCAAAAGTGCTCGACCCGATTGAAAAGTAACTCAGTATACCAATTAACAGGAAAAGCTCGCAAAATTGTAAATTGCATTAGTAAAGAGCTTTAAAACAGCAATTTTTCATTAAAAATTGACTTCGCCTCACGTCTAGATAGAGAATTCATTGAAAGAAAATCCATTAAGATCAGGACCCTATCAGTCAAGGAATTTTCGTATTCCCACACTCAAGTTAACATAGGAGAGAAAATCATTGACGTGTTATCTAAATTAAATTTAAATACCAATCAATGCCTGAAATATAGTTAAAGCTGTAGAGGAGTTTTTTACAAGTGAAGATAGGTGTAATGAAGAATTCTGTGAAATTGAATTAGAAGATTAGATAGAACATAAGAATGTATTTTTTTAATTATGTACGCCACGCATACAATGCAACTTGCCATTAAAGATGGTTTAAAGAGTGGTGCGTGCTCGAAATGAAATAATTTCTCAGTCTCGAAACCTTATGAAGAAATTGCGTACTCCTGCAATAATGTCATTACTAAAAACTAAAAATCTTCATATGCTTATTGTGGATATTCCTAAGCGACACTGCTCTACCTACGACATGATAGATTATCTTTGAGAATTTGTAACATTTATTGCTGAATTCATTGATGTCATAGGCAAAGATCAATAGCTTTCTCTTCATGTATGGATCATGTTGAAAGAAATAATGCCCTCATTAGAACCACCAAAAACGTTTACTTTGCTTCTACAAACAGAAAATCTCACACCTGGGAAATTTTACACAGTCTGACTCACTTGCAAGAACAACTGGCAAAGGAGGAAAATCCTTTGTCCTTGAGTATATCGAATGCCATGACAAATAGAGGAAAAAGTTCTCCTTGAATGTATCCCTTTTCTAACTAGCTTATATTTGGATCCTAGACTAACTATCTTACTAATTACTTACTGATAGACAACAGGCAGATGCTGTCGTTCATCTGTTGCAATTGTATCATAAGATCAACTATATTGACAACAATGACAAGTAAGACGTCCCTATCCCTAAATATGCAGAAATTAATGCAAATTCCTAACTGGAGGCGATGCAATAGAAAAGTTACTAAAATCAACAAAACAAATAAAGCAAATAAGTACCAGTAAAAGTACATTTCGGTATTCACTATTTCTAAACATCTATCCTTCCCTCAAATCGGTAGAGTTCTATTTGAAACTGACATAATAAAGTGGTGGAAGGTGGATAAATTAGAACACTAAACTATTTATAAATCTGCATTATTTGTTCATGGTGACAGTGGGGAAGGACTATTTTCATCATTAAAATTGATTTTGAGTGAACTTGAAATAATTTATTGCCTTAAAACTTAGAGAATATTTTAATTGCTATATGTAATTTTAATTAATTTACATTAAAGATTTAAGTTTGGAAACCATGATAGAATTTTAATGAAAATATAAATATAAATAACATCAAACTGTACTATAGAATTCAGATGTCATCGGCCTACAAAAGAGACGAAAAAAACATCAAGGAGTTTGTTAACCGTAACATCAAAGTTAAGAAGCAAACAGACAAGATTCAGATGATTATATATTATAGAATGGCAAAAGTTAACAATCTCATTATGAAAAACATCATCTGCCAAAACTCCTTGATCCTGAAATCTACGAACATAGTTTACGAGTTTACCTGCCCGAATGAAGACTGTAAGCTTCAAAACAACTCAAAATATGTTGGTATGACTACCACCACACTTCGGGGCGTTTGACAATACACCTGTAACATGGAGCCCCCCAAAATCATATGGAGTCTGTGTATAATATCAGTTTGACCAGGGACATATTGGTTAAAAACATGACGATCAAATAAGAAGAGGGAAATAAAGCTAGACTGAACACTTTAGAAGGCACCTTAATTAACGAAGAAAGGCCAGCAATCAACATCCAGCTGAAGGCTGGAATCGAAAATTTTGTTTTAAAATGCCGCTTGCACAGGAGTTGCACGTTACTTTGACAAAACGTTAATAAATATCCCCTAAAATCCGTTTTCTTTTCATTCTAACTCCATCATTCTTAACCGATAAAGGAGGAAAGACACTTTGAAGATGATCACATAAATCGAAAGCTCAACAAATAGTCAAGTTTGGTTTTTACCAAACACATTTCAATTAAAAAAGAGATGAACGTAGAAGTTGTTTGCCACCTACATGATGAACTAAAAAAGATTATAAGTAAAATGGAATGTGCAAAGAAAACTAACGAAGGCAAAATATACTATGGTCTTTAAGAAAATATGCATATATGAGGGGCAGGCAATAAGTTTTGCGAATCGGTAGGGCAAAACAGAGGAAGGGGGATGGCTGTTTGTGGGGGTGTTAGGACAAGCTATGACAATTCAGGACCTGCAGCCGCACGCTCCTATATCGTCTATTTAAGAAGCAGAAGCTGATCGCAGATCGTTAGTCACAAATTTTTCAACAATGAAGAAGGTTGAGCACCGCGCACTGATCAAATTTTTGACCAAGGAAGGCAAGAATGCAAAAGAGATCCATGAACGCATGGTTGCAGTGTACACCGACACCGCCGCTTCTTATGCAACAATTGCTCGCTGGAATAAGGAGTTCCGCCATAGTCGTGAGTCCCTTGAAGATGACCCCCGTCCAGAACGCCCGTCAGGCGTGACCAACGAGGACAATGTGGCCTGTGTGGAGAGGATGATCCTCAAAAATCGACGGGCGAAGGTTGAAGAAATCGAGCGAGAACTTGGAATATCACATTAAAGTGCTATCAACATCATCCACGACAATTTGGCCATGACCAAGGTCTCTGCCCGTTGGGTCCCTAGAAACCTCACGCCCCATGATCGACTCCAACGTCGTCAAAGTCCACAAAGCCAGAGTTGCACAAGCTGACCTGCGCGAGTGCGGATTCGAGAAGCTCAACCATCCCCTCCCCCTACAGTCCAGATCTAGGCCCCTAGCGACTACTTTTTATTCCGCCAGCTCAAGGCTGCACTGTGTGGACGCCGTTTTGGGAAAGATGAAGATGTCCAGCTCGCCGTCCAGGAGTGGATGAACAGCAGTCGGGAGATTTCTGGTTGTCTGGAATTCGAAGCCTCAGGGACAAGTGCCGCAATTGCATTGAAGTCGAGGGTAGTTATATTGAAAAATAATAAAACACTTTTCCTATATCTCGTTTCCTTATATCCAAATTGCCAAACTTATTGACCACCCCTAGTATATATATATATATATATATATATATATATATATATATATATATATATATATATATATATATAGGTTGTTCGGGTTAAATTTAACGATTTATGTAACGAAAATAAAGTTCCCCTAAAGTTTAAAAAGTATGAAGTGGGTAGAAGCAGTCCTCAGCTCCCACCGCGACCTTAAGGCAGATCCGAAACATGGGGCACGCGTTCCTCACTGTGTTCCTGGGAAGATCCTCGCATGCCTTCTTGATCTTGGCCACCAGCTCTGCCTTGGTATTGCAAGATGAGAGATTGATATACGAATATGTGTGAACTGAGGCACATAGAGTAATTCAATTGAATATAATTGGGGAAATTAGAAAACCAAAAAGTGGCGCTGATGAAATCGTAAAAATTCTCCGATTACTACTTCTCCCTCTTTCTGGAGTTATGGACTTCCAGTAGCAACCCTCTCCACCCAGAGTTTGACCTCCATCTTCACCAAATCCATATTGCCTTCTAAATTGAGACTAAGAAATTGTCAAAGATGTGTAGAGGGGGCGGGGGGGCACTAAGGCAACCTGACTGGCAACAGCCAAAGATCCTCACAGTTTTGAAGAACTTGATCTACACGATACATGAAAAGTCGCATGGTTTGTAAGCAAGCTATATTTGTTCTATGTGCAGTGCAACTGGTACTAGTAGAAGTTCTTATCATCCGAGAGGAATTAGATTGTCCTTGGCTCAAAAAGTAGCTTCAGCTTGCTCAGGAGCTTCATGCGGTTTTCCTTTGCTTTGTCTGTCAGAATTTGTCTCTTTTACCTCTTGTATGAGTCATAGCGAAGGTTCTCATCCAGAGCCAGATTCATATTGATGACTTCAACACTCATCTCTCTCACCAAACCTTGGATTACCTTGCTCAGGTCTTCTATCAACTTATCATGCAGTTGTATGAATTACGGCTGCGGCCGCATTCAGAACGACTTCCTTTGCCCTTTGTGCTGGTTAAAGCTTCGTAGTCACCATTGCAACTACCCATGTCACCTTTTACACCATTTACATTGTTAACAGAGCATTGAGCACCCATGATCTTATCTACCCGAAGTCTGTTTGAATTGCTTTAAGGCCGTAAACCATGTGTGCGAATTGCGGGAAGTCACGCCCTTCATATTTGAAGCGAGATGTCATGTATCTCGCGGAGAAGGAACTCCTGACCGTTAGGCTGCTAACCGGATCTCTTTTTGAGAGGCTCTATACTTCTGTCTCTCGCCCCTTGTGGACCTGCGGTATCCTATGGCTCCATCTAATCCTGGCCCCTCCAGTCCTACGAGCACGATCGTTTCACTGTCCATAGATTACCCTTCTGCGGCCCCCCACAACCTTACGGGTGCTCCGCTGGAAGAACTGGCAGCTCTACGAGCTCAAGACTCGCCTGGGTTTAAACAGGGTTTCCTCGCTTTTTGTCGCGTGACTGCTTTCAGTAAGGCAAAACTTCCGCCCACCTCTACCGACTCGTTAGACTCACAGAAGGCCAACACCCCCAAGGTAGTTATATGACTGGCTTTGGGGATTTCTAAGATTCATGATAGGAAGAATGAGAGCGCAAAGTGGGTAAAAGATCCCACGCTCCATTCTAAGAACCGACGGGGATCCTCTGGCATCCCACTTACCAAAGGTACTGAGTCAGTGGGAGAACAAGACTTGCTGCTGAGCCCAATCTCGCCAATTAATTCCTTGAAAGCAGCAACACTTTCTACGGCTAAAAATCCGAGCCGAGCTGTCTCTGTGAACATTACTGACATTACCATCAGGGTATTCACATCGAAGAGGGCTATCGCACATCCTTTGAGCTAAGCCTGGACGGCATATTTCTACAATTAAATTGCGGTGGACTTCAGGTTAAATGGCGCAAACTGTGGTGGCTCGTCTCTTCCCGTTCTGCGTTAGATATACGAGGGGTGGTCAATAGGTTTTGCGAATCGGTAGGGCAAAACAGAGGAAGGGGGATGGCTGTTTGTGGGGGTGTTAGGACAAGCTATGACAAGTCAGGACCTGCAGCCGCACGCTCCTGCCTCGTCTATTTAAGAAGTAGTAGCTGATCGCAGATCGTCAGTCATAAATTTTTCAACAATGGAGAAGGTTGAGCACCGCGCAGTGATCAAACTTTTGACCAAGGAAGGCAAGAATGCAAAAGAGATCCATGAACGCATGGATGCAGTGTACACCGACACCGCTGCTTCTTATGCAACCATTGCTCGCTGGAATAGGGAGTTCCGCCATGGTTGTGAGTCCCTTGAAGATGACCCCCATCCAGGTCGTCCGTCAGATGTGACCAACGAGGACAATATGGCCCGTGTGGAGAGAATGATTCTTGAAAATCGACGGGTGAAGGTCGAAGAAATCTAGCGAGAACTTGGAATATCACATGGAAGTGTTATCAACATCATGCACGACAATTTTGCCATGACCAAGGTCTCTGCTCGTTGGGTCCCTAGAAACCCCACGAAACCTCACGCCCCATGATCGACTTCAACATCGTCAAAGTTCGGAGGAGCTGCTGCTCCTGTACAATCAATACCCGGCGGGATTCGAGTCACGCATAGTGACAGGTGATGAAACGTGGGTCCATCACTGGGATCCCGAGACCAAGCTCGAAAGCATGGCCTGAAAGCACAGGGGCTCTCCGACCCCCATTAAGTTCTGAACCCAACCCTCAGCCGGGAAGTTCATGGCCACCATCTTCTGACATTCTTAGGGGGTGTTGATGGTGGACTATGCGCCTCGTGGAAAGACCATCACAGGCCAATATTACGCCGAGGAACTGGCTGGGTTGAAGAAGTGCATCCATCAGAAGCAGCGCAGGAAGTTGACACGCGGTATCCTGTTCCTCCACGACAATGCCCCTGTCCACAAGGCCAGAGTTGCACAAGCTGCCCTGCGCGAGTGCGAATTCGAGGAGCTCAACCACCCTCCTAGAGTCCAGATTTGGCCCCTAGCGACTACTTTTTATTCCGCCAGCTCAAGGAAGCAACGCGTGGACGCCGGTTTGGAGACGATGAAGATGTCCAGCTCGCCGTCCAGGAGTGGATTGAAAAGCATTCGGGAGATTTCTGGTTGTCGGGAATTTGAAGCCTAAGTGACAAGTGGCGCAAGTGCATTAAAGTCGAGGGTGGTTATATTGAAAAATAATAAAACACTTTTCTTCATCTCTCTTTTCCTTATATCCGAATTGCAAAATTTATTGACCGCCCCTCGTATGTTTACAAGAAACCATGCTCGTCGCGTGACTCCTGCCTACCCTTAAGGGATATAAGGGTTTTGTGACCCTACAATTACCTAATGGGGACAGAGATACATGATGCGCACCTTGATATCACCACTCTTTTATTCGTTATAGATACCTCCTGTGAAGTAGCACCGGTGCAGCTAGGGCTGGATATGAGGTATACTTTTATTTTCACGTATCTACCACCGTTAGTCGACTTCACCGCTTGTAATTTCTGTCGTGCTGTTGGACGGTTGCTAAGACCCTATCTGTTCTCGGCTATTTTAACGGGAGGCACCAGTTGTCTCTTTTTGGGTGAGTGTGGCTACCCGATCAATAACAGGAGTCAGGTGCGTGCCAACCTGATCGGAGAGCTTGAATATGGATGAATATGGATGTGTTTACTTACTCATCAATGCCCAAGAACCTCTTCATTTTTTTGTCTCTATATGTTCCTTTGCTCTCAAGATTGACAGCTTGATTTTTAGTTGGTGGTATTCGATGATATTTAGGGTAGTGACCAGTTTCCGATCAAAATATGGGTCACTGCTGCTTGAGAAACCACCTTGGTGGTGTGGTTTGAATTTCAGGAAATGACTGATTTATCTTTCATCATTGCTCTCTGCCTACCCAACAACCCTACAACATCTGGCTCTTTTGTATGCCATACAATTTATTGGTGTTGGTGTGACATGAGCGCACACAGAACGATTTCACTGTCGGTAAATTTCGACGAGCTAGTAGTAGATTTCAGTGTATTTCAAAACACACCCACTGCTCATCCAGGCGGGAATACGTGTCTTCACTTAACGGGAACCTTCCTCTTGCAGAGGTGTGGAAGAGATTCAAAACGATTCGGGCTAAGTTCTCGCAGGAACGCCCTCCTTTTCTTCAGGAGCATGATGGTACCACCATCTCGGAGCCCACGTCCGTGGTAGAGTCTTTTGCGACGGTGCCTATGCCACAAAGTGAGGCAAGTTATTCCCTTAACCCTTTGGGTCTAGGGATAGAAACCTCACCTAAGAGTTCAGTGTAGCTATTAAGCCGGTTCTACCGCTGGTTATGCCCAACACACCACTCAGGAAGTACTACGTTTGACTATTTTTTGCCACGCCTCTGCTTCCAAAGCTTCCACAGCGCCAGTAGTATTTCCTTCGACCATTTTTGAGCTCACTTCGTGTCACGCTAGAAGCTTGCTAGTGTACATGAAGACTTGCAAGTCCGAAGATAGGGTTAACTTCCACGCCATATCTGCTCTCCTTTGAGTCATAGGGCTCTACCGGTTGCTGCGTTTATCTTAACGACCGACCCGTTTATTATAAACTGGAGATAACACGTCGTGCCAGGTTCAGAGACCAGATTGTGATCTCTATACACCCATCAATTGTCCTGGGAGCTATTGGGGAAGTGAAATATCCGCATGATAAGGGTTACGGTTGCCGCGAATTTGGCGTATGTTGAGATTATTTTTTGCTGCTTTCCTGGACATCTAAGGATTGCGAGGAATGAGTGCGCCGACGTGGGCGCCAATAAGTGCCAGAGCAACGAGCATTTCGCTCATCCTCACACTGAATAAATGGTAGAAATAGGTGTCAGCTTGTGCCTCATCCTCCTACAAAAATGTCAGTTATACGTACAGTGTAAAATATTATTGTAAAATTGGCTGTAACCTACTGTGATAGATACAATAAAATACTGCTCCATTGTTTTCTGTGAGTTACTGTAAAACGTGTGATTTCAATGGATTATTTGCTAAGAATTTTGGAGACTGGGAATTTGCTGTACTTATATTTGCCTGATAGAGATATACAACAATCTTATTAACAGTTTTATGAAATAATAATAATTTATATCGACAGCAAATTTTTCCTTTATTTGGTTATTGGTCTCGCCCATTTAGGTCTAAGATACGCTCACTATCTAAGCTTAACTAAATCTTATGTTGATTCTCGGGTTTCCTTGATAGCTACTAAACAAAGGATGCAACCTTGTATTTTTGGTAACTAGGAATGCTTTATGTTTTCAATCAATGTAAACCATACGCGTCACATGTCTTCAGAAGTTGGTCACGAGTTTTAATGAGGTATCCCTTGAGGTATATGATGTCTAACTCTCAAAAGGAACTATGACCTAATGCGAGTCAGTTTGTTCCACTTTGTGCAAATAATTATTTAGTTGTATGCAAGTCTCAAACAAATGAAAATATGCTACAATTTTATTAGTTTTTTAAAGAATGCTAGTGACCACTGGTAGACTTACTTTACCTTACCGATAGGTTGCGCCTCCAAAAACATTGGAGACCATCAAATACCACTCTTTTCTCTACATGCATTGCAATTATTCAAGGCGTATTGTATTTTATTTCCCCTAAGATTTATTATGACTAGTTTCTACAATTGAGTGGCTGGTTTTATGATTCGTTTGTGAGAGCGAATATTTCGTTTGCTTACCTGAACAATGTACGCTGATTTGCGCCTATGGAGAACCTTATAAGTGTCTTTATACGGGGCGAATTAGGGAGGGTGTATTTGTATGTCTCTTACAAACATGGGTCTATTATTTGAAATGAAAATTTCCTGTAGAGCTAAGGAGCGAAAAAGGAGGAGTGCAATTGAGTCCCTTACCGTTTCATGTCGATGTATGGCTCTGTATTGTAAAGGGTCACTCTGTGGTGTAAATGGAATCGGTTGTATGGATAGCGTATTTCAATCATTGATGGTTGCCCGGGAGAGAGTATCACTAGGATTATCTCTTCCGGTAATGTGACGAATGTAATTAGTGTACTGACTGATGAACTCAAATGCGTGGGCCTCTTTTGGGAGTACCTGGTTATGAGATATTTGGCAGCTCTAATGATGGCCTTGCAACCACTGAGGACGAAAAATGTAGTGCTTTCAAGTAAGTGTTTGAAATTTTCTATTACAAGAGCTATAGGGATTAATTCTTCAGTAAACGTGAACTGTATTAAGACTGGACCCTTGAAAATCTTAAAAAGAATCTTAACGCCTCCCCCTTTCCTTCAAATCATTGTTGCAAAACGCTTCCGATACTCAAATTACTGGGCTCCGTTATTAGACGAATTCAAGAGTCTCTTATGGGGTACAGTAAAGTGTGTTCTTTACTATATTGTCACACTCAAAACTAGTGTAGTGGTTAGAGCGCTTGCCCGGCAATTGTTGTGTCGGCCTTTAAAGCTGACACAATTTACTATGGAGGTTACCACCGTGACTGGGCATCACACTGGAGAAGGGTAGGTGGAGCTCGTAGCCATGACAGGCAGTCCACCTAAAGAAGATTAACTCTGATTACAAAAGCCTGCCAAGTCCTCAATGGAAGAACACTCCGCGATCTGGATTACCACGTTGTCTCGTGCGGAGGCTTGTGTGCTTCAATGGCTCCAAGGGCGATGTCAGATAGGTCCTACCACGCTGATTGGCCGAGAAGAGAAAGCCAGACTAAGAGTAATCCAACCCCGGAGCCCGAACAAGGCCACGCCATCTCCCGGACCCACACCTCCTTTCAAAAAGCAGGTTGGAAATACATACGATACGAACGAACTATATCGTCTTTTATGGCGTTAAAAGTGAAATTTTGCATGGTCATCCCATTTGCAATTTTGATTTTAAGCGAGGCTTTTTTGCGTTCTTAAACAATCTAGCGATAGGAATGAGGGTGGTGGAAGCATTTTTAATAAACCTACGAAGAGAATTGCTAAACTCAAAAATCTCCGTAGCACTTGTAAAGTCTTTTGTCTAGAATAATTACTGATAGTGGTTATCTTATCACCTTGTGGGGATATTCCTTGAGAGTTAAATTTATATCCTAAGAAATCAAGTGATTCTACTGATAGTGTGCCCTTTGCAATGTTGATTTACAAATTATGCAATCTCAATATTGCAAAGAGTTGCTCTTTAATTTTGCTGATTTGATCTTAGTTTTCATTTACAATAAGCAGGCCATTCACATCTGCGAAAACAAAGATTAAGGTCACGCAAAAAATTATTAATGTATCGTTGAAATATTTGAGAAGAGTTGAACCTAACTTGAGGGAAAACTCATATTGTGGCTTTTTATTAAGGGTTAATATATATGGTATCAATTAGCTTATATTTATATAGGTAAATAAACTTTTGTAGCTCCATGATAGCAAAAGTGTACATTATCTAAAGCACGTATTACCTGCAAAGCCACGAGTGGCAGCTATGTTCAATGTCACAGATCTCCCAAATTTCTGTTGTGTGCTCAATAATTGTCGGTCTTTGATGTAATTACATAATTTAATTTTAGGTTTACTCCTAAAAATAAGTTTAGCCATGGAGAAAGTTAAAACCACTGCAAATAATATTATTGTAAATTTAGTGATGAAAACTAAAGTGAGAGGAAAACTTGATAACTGTTAATTAAACTGCAATGAAAGCAGTTTGTGAATCAAGTGTTTGCGATGAGAAAAATAGCTGAGAAAAACAATGGATAAGAGAAGTAAAGTAAATGATGGGAGATGATGAATGGGGAGAAAGTTTATGATCGTGTAGATGAAGAAACATTATAGCAGGTCGTAAGAATGTAGTGAGCGTGAATGATAGGGTGAAGAGTACTTATGTGAAAATTAATGATTTTGGATATTTACATAATATAACGTAGGAATACCTATAAAACACTAGGAAATTACTTGAAAATGTATTTTACTGCATTTTCACTGCATTTACAGCGTGTTACTGTAATTTTTACAGTAACATATTTTATCGATAAATAGAGTAACATGGACTTTACTCTATTTTTAGATAGTATGTTAACCTATTTTTTCAGTATGCTAGCTGGAGTGATTAGATTTCCTCGTGGGGGTGTAAGTCAAGGATGTATGGCGTCATGGCTGTTTAATAACTTTATGGAAGGGGTACTGAGAGATGGACGTTTGAGAATAAGCAGAAAGGGGACGAGGTTGATGAGAAATGGGGATGGATGGGTTCTGTGTTATCCATTTTGGAGTATGTTGGTAGCCTGGCGCTGGTGGCTGAGAGTGAAAAGGATTTGGAAATGATTGTAGCTTATATTTTTTGGAGGGATCTGATGAGTGACTAAACATTTTTTGGTTTGAATGAGTACAGAGGGTGTGGGAGTGAGTCTTAATTTATTGCTATGAGTATGTTTATATTTTTATATGGATCTATCGGCTTTGTCTTTGTTTGTGTAGGAAGTCAGTGTTTAAGTAGTGTTTCCTAGGTATAGTCGGGTGGAGTGGGGATTGAGTGGGGTGTAATATATTTTTTTACGGTTTTACTGGTTCGAGATGATATCGTTTTGTGGTTTAATTTTTTCATGTATTTTCTCCAGTTTTCTGTTATGATAGTAGATCGTTGCGAGTATTGAGGTTTGGGTTTGTAATTGTTGTTGTGTAGATGATCTGTATTGTTTTAGTTTATATCTCTATTATGCAATCTGAGAATTTATGTGTTAAGTTTGTATTGTGTTTACCTTAAACATTAAAATAAGGGGTTGAATTTACTGAAACGTTCATGTGAAGTTTTGGTGCATACATCTTAGTATTTTCAAGGGATGTAATTTATGTATTTTATAATTTAAAAATGGTCTTTCGCAGGGAGGTGTAAGGAGTAACATGGAGAACAATGCTGCAGCGAGTGTAGGAATTTGTTCTCCAAGAACGCCTTAGATCAAAATTCAAATATATGTATAACACTCTAAGCATAAATCTCAGGCACAGGTGGTTTGGAGCTGAGTTAAAATCATCCATAAAGAAAATTTAGTTATTTGAAAAATGCAATTTCACCACCAGCTTTGAGGGATCAAAGCTCCAAATTTTTCTCATATTGCCTCCCTCAGTCATCTTCGAGAAGTTGAAGAACGAAAAGATAACAGAATCACCACAGGGGAATCCACCATTAGCATTTGCGAAGGTCAGTTTAAGATATCGGAATGAAGGATAGAAAGCCCCAGGGAACTCCTAGGCAATAATCCTCAACAACAATGAGATTTAAACATAATAGACCTGGTAAGTAGGGCAGAAAAGGCCTGAATAGGCCTGGTACCGGGACTAATAGCTAGACAATAGCTAAATACGAAGGAAATCTACGTAATGACAAATCGGCTAAGTCTCAATATTCTTGTCTTATTAAGAAAATGAAACTCTTAGAGAACCAGCAAATATCTAAAGAATGCTGTATAGAGTGAGTCGCTCACCTGCAAATTGACTCACTCGCTTATCAAGAAGATCGAAAGGTTTGCTGTAAGGAAAACCAGGTGAGAAAACCAATCTTTCACGATTCCTCGGCTACAAAGAATAAATATTCGAGTCAGAGGGGCACTTATTACTACATGGAGTTCGATCTTACACTTTTATACACTTCTGCATTAATTAATAGAATAAACACAGTGCACGGATCGATGGCGAAATGTAGACTGATGCATGAACAACCACAAAGGCCCTTCAAACCTGGCTCTCAACTTTCCAATTTATGCCTAACATGTGTAACGGGCCTGCCTCGGCTGCATTGTGAAGACGAGTGTAACTGTTGAATTTTAAATACTAAATTCGACAGCTGACTCCTGGAGGATTACGTGCTTTCTTAGCCTCGGTGTCCGTATTTCAATTGATCGGCTGTTATATAACTTCCACAGATTTTTAATTCCTGTATCTTTATCATTGTTCTTTTTAGATCTATTCAACAATCGTTGAACATCGATTGAGCTATATTACCTTAAACACTCTTCAACCTATCCCTTAGCAATGGTTGGGCTATTCATACGTGTCCAATGATACCTTACGGACCTTCCATTGCTCCTTCCTTAATCACACATTGAGCCCTCCCTAAATACCCATTGAGCCTTCCCATATCACCCAGTGAGTCTACCTTATACCCATCTCCTTGAGGCATCCTGAACCTGCCCAAATGTAAAATAAACATGGGGAGGCCTCTCAGCCTCCCCATATACTATTATTTGGATAGTAAATTTCTGCCCACTAAACAGACTCGCTAACTGTAATTTTACATCAATAATAAATGCTTTTGGATCTCTACATAAAACAGTATGTTACTGTATGAATACTGTTAACACGCTATAGAAATTTGCAGCGTGCAGCTGTAAATTTTACAGTTACATATTGTATCGATAAATACAGCAACATAGATTTTACTGTCTTTTTAGACAGTATGTTACTCTAATTTATACAGTATGATACCGGATAAAAATACAATAGCATGCATAGTTACTCTAAAATACAGTAATTTACTGGCTAATTTGCTGAGAAAAAATTGCGTTAAAATTTACATTTAATATTTTAACCTTTAGGCGACATAACTACTTTACACTCGTTCTTATGTGTCTCACACAAATTGTGTTCTTAAAGAACTTAAATGTTGCCGTCAATTCACAATTATGAGACTTTAAAAACATATGACTGCATACTATGATAATACCCCAAATATTTAACTTTCGACATTACCTTCCATAAACAAACATGAATTATTCATTGCTCATCTATAAAAAGAAAATTTAAAAATGAAATTGATGTTTGTCTTCTTTGAGAATTGGTAGATTTTAACTTCCTTTTTACAAAAATGCCTGAAAAAAAGAAACGTTGATAAAATATAAAAACAATAGATTAGGAAAACTTTCCATTTTGCGAGTCTCTTTTTAATAAATCGACAACGATCTCTTTTCATCACAGGGTGAATTCAAAGTTAAAAAATAACATTCAAAATAAAAACTTATTTTATATCTATTCAAACTATTAATGTGCTTAATCTTCGAATAATCTCTCCTTTTCAATGTTCGGTATGAGCTCAGCGATTTTCTATCAGTTTCAGCTGAATTTATTCAGGATTTTTGGACAAAGCCACCATTCTTCTTGTTTAGCAGTTCGTCTAATATATCAGTTGGCCTTAGTGACTGCCTCACCAGGGTTAAACTAGTACCGTACAATGGCAAGCGGGTAACTAGGATAGAAAAGGCTTGAATAGGCTTGGTACCCATTATTTCTTTTTTTCCGGAACACGGCCGATGGAGTATTAGTGTCTCTTGAAGGAAAGTCATATCAACATACTTCTGCTGCAAATGGATGCCACCTTCCTCTGGAATCACGAGGGTCTCACTATCTTTTATTGGAGACAAAAACACACAACACCACCCTTCTCTATACTGTGTAATTATGAGACTTCCATTTCATCTTTACGCCTAAATTAAAAATAAATCCTTATTAATGTTTGTAACTTGCCAGATCTCTATCGATAAATAAATTAGCTTGAACAACGTTTGAATTTTCAATTGGGGAACAAAAAAATAGGAGGGGAGAGAAGAAGAAAGATTTGTATGAATAGCAAGAAAAGGAACAGATAAGAAAATAGGAACGGAGTGATAATAAAACAAAAGAGATGCTTACAAAGTTTAAGCAGAGCAAATAATTGAAATACAAAACCCGGACAAGTGGAACTTAGCAAAGGAAGAATTATTTGGCAGAGGTTTGTGCCACAGAAATGCACCCGCTTTGCTGACTTTCATCCCCAGAAGAAACCGACAGTGAATTCCAAGCCACGGGTTTCTACAGCGTATGGCAGCCGCCATGAAATGTCTCGTAATTTGGAGTCAATCTGTGGATTTACCCCACCCAAAGTGACTTAATTTTGGTATTTTCGAAAACGTTGTTAACTGTGAAGAAGCAAACAGGTCTATGGGTCATGCAAATCTCGTGTTGTGTTCACCTTTTGTCCTCAACGAGTCACTGGCTCAATGTAGCCAGCTAAGACCAATGCTACCAAAGGTAATTGATGTCATTAAGTTAAAATATGATATAAGTTGACCACCATGTGGCGCCGCCTAGTAGCTAGAGGTGCTAAATCGGCCATTATTAGAGATATGAGGGTCAAACTAGTATCACAAGGGATAATTAAGTTTTCTGAGTCCAAATCTGATTGATTTTCGCAGCAGGTCCAGTAGATCATGTCCATCTAGTTTTTTATTCGCCTAGAGTGTAGTACGTATTCAAGATGGTGCATTTTAAACCCCCAGAAGCAAGGTTGTAACAAGAGGCTCTGCAATCAAACATATGAACTAATAACTTTAGTGGGGACTCCTATATTGTTAATTTCGCTCAACGATTTTCCCTCAAAGGGGACCAGCCCAAAAGGCAAAACGATGAAAATTGCTGAGAGTTGTGTACGCTTTCTTTCTTTAGATATCAAAACATTCACATATTTTGGATTTTGAACTTTTGAACTTTCACATTCATTTATTTTCACTAACTTCTAAACAATTTCCCCCCCCCCAAAAAAAAAACAACATTTCTGGCAGAAATACCATGGTTGGTTTCCATTCACTAATGAATAAAAAAAGCCAAAAGAAATCAACACTCAATATCAGACAACAATAAAGTGTTAATACATTCCATTAATGTATTAAGATCCTTAATATAATTTAAGTGCCTTCATCTTTCCTATCGAGTGAATTTAATCCACGAAAGTACTTTTAGATGAGCTAAAATATAAAAAAAATACAAGAATAACACTCAGGAGTGAACAAATCGTTGGAACCACCAGCTGTTTCTACACTCCTATATCGGACACGATTATACAGAAATAAAACCCCAACTGACGTCAAATTGCCTTTACATACATTTCAGTTACATCATACCTGATCCTGTTGCATTTATGTTATGCTCCTTTTGCGGATGAGGTACCTTTCGTATTTTCAAAAACAGAAAGTTCTATAGAGACGATGGCCCGAACCTGGTCCAGGAAAATTACTGACTTGTTCAATAATTTGAAAGAAACTGTGTCTGAGGTAATTTTGCCATAGCAAAAATCCATGAAAAAAACAGCTTTGTTTAGCGTACCTGATGGCTGAAGGCGGGATTTAGTGACCCGGATTGCCTAACATTAAGACATTGTGTCGAAAAGACACAGATCCACAGCTGTAATGGTGATTGCAGAGATAAACACTTTACCAACTCAATGTCGAACAAAACATGCAGCTGGATACCAAGGAACAGCTCAAATTGCCCAAACCTCTCTTTAATAATACCAATATTCAAAACGCTAAAAAGAGTATTGAGTACTTGAACTGCACAAGGGGAAAATGTGAGTGTCAGCTAGGCTAACGAATCGTTCTTCACTCTGTCTGTCCTCCACCCTGGAGAATAAACGCAAACTACAACATATTGTAGCCGTAGAGAGTATGATTAACAAGTAAGAGGCTTGTCAGTTTTGAGTGACTGGGCCATACTACAATACTATAACTCTTCCCTAATAATAGAGCGATATCCCAGGATGATATCTATCACTCTAGACCACTGTAATTTCACAAAATGGCACGGAGGGTATGATAGTAAGGTGAAACATGGAACCTCCTCTACAATTCCTAGATCTTAACATGATAGAGCATTTGTATGTCCTTGCCACAGACCTGAAGGGAGAATATCTAATCAAAACATATAGGGAAATCGATAGCCAACCCTAATAACAGAGGCCCTGTTCGGTCACCACAACGTCCTGGCGCTTGGCAGTGTAACCCGATTACTTAACCCCTTCCCTCTCTCCCTTCGACCTGCTGGCCGCCAGACGCCTCTTCAAACCACGAGAAGTACGAATCAACAGATTTTTGTGCCAGCGAGCATAACAATACGAAGGGAAGCAGACCAGATGCAATAACAATGGGTAAAAAGGCACTGTTTCCCCTAAGATTTGGGATCTAATTTCGCGTCATAGACGAAATTATAGGAGCTGCGACCAAAAGCCTGAAGATGCCTTTAGGGCTAAGTGAAAAACGCCCGAAGAAAAGTCGTTAGAGAAACGAGGCTTAATTTATAAACCCTCATCCCCCTCCCTTCCCCCTCCCTTCCCCTACCCCCAGTGGGTCAGTGAAGTATATAGGCAAATAACTTGAGAAGAACAAGGAAGATCGAGTTAGAGATCAACACGACGAAGTCCGGCGGAAGTGCTCGGCGATCAAAGAAAGGAAGAGAGAAGTAGTTCATTCTGAACCACTTCCTGGTGGTCACACCGAAAATTAGCTTTTGGTATTGAGGATCACTCTCAAACATCTCTCGTCAGAGAAACCCCCTATCTCGGTTTGCGACAAAAAACAGAGATAGTCTTCGCCATTGAGGAATCCCCAAAGTGAACTCCATCAGCCCCCACAGTCGTCAAAGGATTGACGTTTTTCTCACCGCTCGTCAGTGCGAACCATCTCAAGATTAACCCGAAGATTGGAAAAAGCATACTTTCACGGTCCCGTTGTCTAAATCATCTGACTAAGACAACGTGCTTAACGCCATCCGTTGCCCCCACCAAAATCACCTGTTGCTTCAAGCTCGTCTCCTGGCCAGTCAAACAGCTGGGTGTCTGTGAACACGCCCACGCGCCCGACGGCAAAAAAATTTTTGTCTACATAAAATCCAAGGCCAAGGTCATTCTTCAGCCGGATTCACGTGTGGTTTTTTAAAGGTAAAGAAATTCAATTATTTTTGAGTGTCAATTAGCGTCCAATATTAAAGTGAGCTTGGGATCAACCATTACTTTATATTCATTTGGTTTAAAATTCAGTTATTTTTGAGTGTCAATTAGCGTCCAATATTAAAGTGAGTTTGTGGTCAACTATTAACTACAGAACTACAGAACTACAGAATCTAGGACCAACAAAGACCCTAAGGTCCGCTCGAGGCTAGTCGGCTACACTACATCCGAAACTACGATACACACTTATCTACGAGTGTATCTCTAACATGCTATATTTTTTTTTTTTTTTTTTATTTTTAAATATATAATCTACTGTACACACTTATCTACATGTGTACAATGTCAGGCATATTAACTACTTCAACCTAAGGGGGGGTGATAGAAAGTTTTTCTTCTCAACTTCCGCAGCCCTCGACTGCTAGTGGTGAAAATCTAGTTATAGGATAGACGGAAAAGAAAATGGATATCTAAACTACACATGCAAGAGAAATCGCTGGCATCATTTTTAGTCATCATTTTTACTCTCGTTGTTCCTCCGCTCCAAACTCCTTTTGCAAAGACGTTATTATTTACTGTTCTCAGACTACGTTATATTTATACTATTTAAGTGCGCGTCGAGACGGTTTTTAAACATATTTACCGACCTACTATCCACTACGTGGGTGGGTAGCCTATTCCAAATTTGAGTAATTTTAAACGTAAAATAGTTTTGGGCTATACTAGTGTTAAATCGCTTGTTCACTAATTTTAATCCGTGTTGCCGAGTATTTCCCCTATGATCCAATTCGAACAAATTCCTATAATCAACGTTTGAAAATCCTTTCAATATTTTAAATACTTCAATTAGCTGGCCACGTAATCTTCTGCCTTCGAGAGATGGCAAATCTAATGCCCTGAGTCTTTCCTCATAGGGCCTGTTTCTCAGCTCGGGAATTAATTTTGTAGCCCTACGCTGCACTCTTTCTAATTGCGCGATATCTTTGTTTAAGTATGGAGCCTAAAATTGAACCGCATATTCGAGCAGTGGACGCACAAGTGATTTATACAATGGTAAAATTATCTCTTTGGATTTGAACGTGAAATTACGCGCGATATAACCCAGCACACGATTTGCTTTTTTACATGCATCCGCGCATTGTTTCGTGACTTTGAAGTCATCCGAGACTAAAACTCCCAGGTCTTTTTCCAATTTAACTACGTCGAGGACCTGGCCTTTCATGGTATACTCTACCCTCAAATTATGGCAACCCAAATGCATCACCTTACATTTACTTAAATTAAACTGCATTTGCCACTTATCCGCCCATTTGACAATCAAGTTTAGGTCCTTTTGTAATTTTTCTACATCCGATCTTACATAGGCACGGTTGCCCAGCTTCGTGTCGTCAGCAAATTTAGAAATCGTACTAAATACGCCATTATCCAAATCGTTTATATATATTAGAAACAATAATGGGCCAAGAACGGAGCCTTGTGGCACTCCACTACTGACGTTGACCCAATCTGAACATTCACCATTTATAACTACTCGCTGCGAACGATCCTTCAGCCAATTTCTAATCCAATTTAATATCTTACCCTTCACACCGACTGCTTTAACTTTCATTAATAATCTCTCGTGCGGAACGGTGTCAAACGCCTTTTTAAAGTCTAGATAGATTACATCTACAGCTTTGCTTTCGTCGTAAACGCAAATCATTTTATGGAAGAATTCGAGCAAATTTGTCAAGCACGATCTCGCCCGCCTAAACCCATGTTGGGAATCTTTAATCAGATTATTTACCTCGAGGTGGCACACTATTCTATCTCTAATTACCGATTCTAAAAGCTTTCCAACTACCGAAGTTAGACTAATAGGACGAAAATTCGTTGCTTCGTATCTATTCCCATTCTTAAATATTGGTGTAACGTTTGCACGCTTGAAGTCTACAGGGACTACGCCATCTTCTAATGAGCGATTGAAAATTGCACGCAACGGCTTCGCAAGCTCATTCTTAAGTTCCTTTAAATGAGTGGGGTAAACGCCATCGGGCCCGGGTGATTTCGACTTTTTCATCAGGTTAATATATTTAAGAATTTCCACTTCATTAACCGTTATATCGGATATGCAAATATCACTATTATCTACTTCTTCAACTAACGATCCTAATTGGGACGAATCTTCAATAGTAAAGACGCTTGTGAAATGTTCATTTAAAATTTTAGACATTTCCGCCGGAATATCCGTCAAACGACCATCTTTGTCTTTAATCGGCCCTATTGAACCTTTTAAGGGTTTCCTACTGTTTACATAGCCGTAAAACCGTTTCGGTTCCTTCTTTGAATCCTTCGCCAGTTTTATTTCATATTTCCGCTTCGCATCTCTAACCGCCCGTTTAACTTCTCTTCGAGAATCTATGTAATTTTGCCGACTTATAAATGACTCGTTGTTCTTATGTATTTGAAATTTTCTATTTCGGTCCTTAATTAAGCTTAATATTAGTGGGCTAACCCACGGCGCTCTCATCGACTTCCCGCTCTTACGGCGCACATACTTTACTAAGTCGAAATTTACACTAAGGAGTGTACGCCGAAGCTCAGTGTACATTTCTCCTACCGACCTATTCTCGAAGCGCATTCCCCAGTCTACATCCTTAATCCTTTCGCGAAAAGTATCAAAATCACAGCTACCAAAACGTGGCATGAGCTGTGTACTAATTTTTACATCTACACACGTGTTAACCACGAATCTAATCGCATTATGGTCACTCGAGGCTAAATGCTCTCCTACACAAACATTTTCTACCAGTGACTCGTCAGTCGCCATGATTAAATCGAGGATATTATTATCACGAGTTGGTTCCTCCACTTTTTGAACGAGAAAATTCTCCAGAATAAAGTTTAGTAGTCTCTCCCCAGCTTTATTTGACGTTAGGTTACTATAATTAACGTTTGGATAGTTAAAATCGCCGCAGACTAATGTGGTTCCTTTTCTAACCCAAGATGAAAGCATATCAAAGAGTGCAGCATCTTCTCTTTCTATTTGCGATGGAGGACGATATATGACGGCTAAATTAATTTTATATTTTGCATTACAACATAATTGGATTAATAAGGCCTCACTTCTCATATCTGCCGTAGACGAGTCGATCGTTATAGCGTTTAAGTCATCTTTTATATACACTAATACGCCCCCTCCTCTACCAGTTTGTCTATTTGTATAATGAATTTTATAACCTGGTATATCAAATTCGCAAACACTGATCCCCGAATGTGTATCTATCCAAGTCTCGCTTAAGAATACGAGATCGTAGTCTCCCTCTAGAATTACGGCTTTTATTTCGGCAAGTTTATTTTTTAAGCTACGAACATTTGAATATATACATTTCAATTTGCGCTTTAGGTGGACTCCTCTATCACACGCGAATCTGTTCCGTTTCCCTGCTCCCCAATACTCATTGCCCCTTCAAGCGAGGAACGGTCTGGCGCATGGGCATCACGTGGCCCCGCAACTCTCCTACTTAATATGCTACGTACTGACTGGTCTAAAATCCTACCTAGCCGACTGTTTCCCACATCGCTTAAATGAATTCCGTCCGTTTGATAAAGTGAAGGTTGGTCTTGGAATTTATCCCAAACGTTAAAGAAGCTAACTCCAGTATCGCGACACAAGCGCTTAAGGCACTCGTTTGTATATATAGCACGGGACTGCAGACGCAACGTGGATTTTAGTCGGGGTAAAATGCCAATTATTCCTACGTTATCCGCTTTAACTTTCGCAGTATGAATCAGAGTCTTAGCGCGGTTTACTATTCCTTCTGGGGTGCTGTCGTATCTGTGCACATCATTCCCCCCTACGAGCGTGAGGATCGTACGCCCGTCACGTGTTTGGTCCAATTTTTCAATTTCACTAACTACTTTATCTATGCGGCCACCAGGAAAGCAAAATCGTTTTCGTTTTGACGGGTTTCGCGCTGTGAATTCCGGCTCTTGGTTTTTAATTAGAGAATCCCCAATTAGTACAGTTTCTTCTTCCCCTTCGATAGGAGTTAGCAGTGCGAAGGGGTTTGAGCATGGTAATGTGAAATGTTGTTCCCTCGATGGTCTAGCCCCATTTCTAACGGGCCTAAATTGCGAATCTTGGGGTCTATATTGTGAATCCTGGGGTCCAAACGAGTTCAAAATCCTTTGTTGCTGGTCAACAATTGTCTGATGATTCATACGAGTAGGCCGATTGTCGCGATTTCTATTTTCCCTCCCACGCATGTCATGAATGGTAGAATTTATACTCGAATTTAATTCGTCGACTTTACGATTGGTCGATATAACGTCCCTCGCGACGGAATTTAGTTCTAATTTAATTTCGCTAATCGCGTTAGCAAACTTACGCTCCAACGCATCGTTTAACATACAAAAGCGGCAAATTCTAGTTTGTTCCATGTTAGAAGGAACGTAAATTTCCTTATTAAAGGAAGCCCCACAACTCGAACATTCAAACTTGAACGGGCATTGTCGATTTCTAGAATACGTATGAAGATAAATAAAATTAACACAGCGAATAAGACGGCCAATCTTTTTAATACAGCGACTAATATTATATGAGCGCAGGAAGTATCTATAATTATTAAGTTACTCAGAAAACGAAATTTATGGGCACAGATGAATTAAGCAGGAGCACAGAGATAACACGTCTTTTCAGTAAGGACTCAGCGGGCGGAATGTGTAAGGACTCAGCGGGCGGAATTAGTAATTCTAATATAAATTCGTTTATTCATAGCTATATAGTTTTGATGTTTTAGATTTCCCTTTTTTATGGTGTAATTAAGGATATATTTTTTTAGAAGTATTTAATTCAATCCTCAAAACGCTGCACATGACACAAGACATCCTCAAAGATTAAATAACGTAAAATAATATCAACTCTTAGAGAAAACGTAATCAAGGAGTTATTTAAGTACGTAACAATCTTACGTACCTATACCACCACTCGGCTCTTACAATACCTCGACAAAGCAATATAAAACATAAGATAAAACTAGGCGACTTGATTTGTTGAAGATCAAAATGGATAATATCAAAAAATTAAATGGCCACTGCATGATTTGTTGAAGATCAAAATGGATAATATCAAAAAATTAAATGGCCACTGCAACAAAAGTGATGGCAGAACTTGAACAGTAGCTTTGATACGTAGTATAACGAACAAAACTTCAAGAAGTGGAGAACCGCTTTCTTTCCCCATCATAACTAAAGGAATTGGAACAGCCTTTGCTTCAAAAATGGTTAAAAATTCTAGTAACCACCGTTAAAAATCTGTAGGAATTAATTTCTTTGGTACATTCAAGCAATTAGTCCTGCCAAACCTCCGGAATCAAATATTAACACCTGTACTTGACAATATGTTTCCATTCTTTGTATTTCTCTGCCAAAGTCATGGAGGGAAAATCTCTAAGAGAAACAATAGAAAACAAAAGATAAAACTTGGTAACTTGATCTGTTGAAGATCAAAATGGATTTAATCACAAATTTTTATGACCACTGCCCAGAAATCGATGGCAGAATTTGAACAGTGATTTTGATACGTATTATAAATAAAAAAGTTCAGTGAAAGTGCCATGACCCTCAATGTCATGGGAAACCATGAGGGTAAAACATATGATTTCAACAACCAATGCCATAACTGTCGTTAAAAGGTAAAACGGATTAACTCCAAAATCCTTGTTTTGAGGAAATCGATATTTAAGATTTCAGTGGAGTTAATGCAACTTATCATTTGAAATCTCGGTATGATGACAAGACAGACGTAAATCGCCGTAATAGGCATGTTTGTCTCATTCTACCGATTCCATAGATATCAAATTTGCTAAAATCGCATTTTTGGAGTTAATGCGTTCTGCCTTTTGACGGCGGATAAGGTCTCGCTAATCTACATATTTGGATTTCAAACGTCGAAACAGGGGCTCAATCACGATGAGCGTGGACACAAAACTTTTAATGACGTTGAGTATCGATGTATTCGCCTATTTGGCGGATATGCTGATACTCACAATCGCGGGGGTAACTTCAAACACATCATCATGCACATAGCCAGTCAGAACACCTCTATCATTTCCCATTCCGTACTCATATCTACATAACGGGTTCCCCGTCCCTCTGGATTTACGAAAGGTCTCACCATCCCGGGATGGACACAAAATCCATCCAGTACCACCCTGGTACCTCCCTCCGCCTCAATGAGAACCGTCTCGTGGTGCCTTGGGCTCACGTGATTGTCTAATATTTATGTACCTTTCATTATTCGGTCGGGGATCTCGTCCTTGATGGCGCTCCCTAGCTACGATCAACATCACAAATCCTATATTGGAAATGATATTAGTTAATTCTGAAAAATGGACCAAGGGAAAGATATATGCTACACAAGTTAACCAATCCTTAACATGAGCATTGGCACTATTTTAGTCATAAAATATGTGCAAGGTATTGCAGAATTCTATCGATCTTTCGATAGTGCTGCATAAAAATATTGTCATTATGTCTGTATGTTGTTATTTACTGATAAATTCCTCCCCACGGTGGAAGAATTATAAGTGTTTCAGTCAAAGAAGATGATAAGTACTAATCAATTCTACTGCTTTGTTTAACGACTCGCTGAAGCACTATTAAGCTGCAATAAACTATAGCTGACATTGTCGAATTTCTGTGGTCCTCATTGGAGCAACAGGTCAGAATTTATATCTCACATTAACGTAATTTGATGAGCTGTGGCTGTGTTTACTTCAAGAATGCTCTAAAGCAAACTAATTACTGTGAATTACTGTATAAAGTCACTTTCCGATGCATGAAAACAGCTATTGCTACAAAATGTATAGTCAACTTCATATTACAATGCGGCTTGTTTTCTCAACTGGTTATTTCCTATCTTATGCTTTCAATGAGGGAACACACCGCAGTAATTAATTCATTAGTGTAACTAAGATAGTATTACATAATTATTATAATAATATCACTAATGAATTTTTATTTATTCCAGATTAGCTATATTTTAGACTCAAACATTTTGAAACTCGGAACTTATGTTCACATTATCCTCAAATATAGCGCCTGGAAAGATCTTAATCCAAAAAAGAAAAGGCGATGAAAGTGAAAGAACTAAAAAAATATAAAGTATGCTAGAAATATAAAATATTGAACAAAGATCATCGTACGAATGAGATATTTGTCGATGTTGGAAATATGAACCGGTAGAAATATTTTTCTGTAAGACCAAAAGAGGTAGCTGTTACAGAACTGAGAAGGGTAGGTAGTGCATGGATCTAGAATCTTCATTTTAGGGGTAAGACTCTATTTGAAGATTCTGACATGATAAATCAGTCTAAAACGACCAGAAACATAATACTTAAGTCTATGGCCAATCAGAACAAAGATGCTTCCCTCCCTCATCTGAGTGTTTCTAACGCTCAAAAACAAATGTGGCTGGTTGGTTTTAAGTGGCTCAACTACTAAGTTATTGCCACATCTTCATCTCGAAAGGAAACAAGCCTCCAGACCAGGTGGTTAACTATTGCCCGATCTCTCTTCTAGAGATACAAGGCAAAGTCTTTAAAAATATTATAGCTGAGAGGCTACAAGCTCAACTGAGCGAGTTAGGAGCGCACAACCCTCATCAACACGGGTTCCGTAGGAAAAGAGCCACCGATACGGCCCTGGCGCTCGTAATAGAGAAAGTAGCATATTCCAAAGCGAATGGGTTCTATGTAGACATTGTGCTTAGGGACGTGCAGAAGGCCTTCGATAAAGTCTGGTTGGAAGGACTTCAATATAAGATCTTGAACCTCCAGCTAGACCCAATCCTGGAAAGGATCCTTTGTGACTTTGTCATGGACAGAAGGGCGTGTCTCATGATTGAAGGATACAAGGGACCTGAGTTTGAACTTAAGGTGGCGTTCCTCAGGGAAGCTGCCTGAACCCATTGCTCTACTTGGTCTTTACCATCGACCCCCCAACTCTGGTTCACAGGGACACAATGTATCTGCAATTAGCAAATGACATTACGCAAATTTTCCCATGCTCGGAGAGGAAAGCAAAGGCACAGGCAGCTCGAACGATAGCGGAAATCAATAACATCAACCAGTACGAGAGACGATGGAAGATCAGGAGCAACAGGGGCAAATTCAAAATCGTCCCGCTGAGCTGCAAGTTGACATGGCCCATTATCATAGACGGGAGGAGATACGGCTACTCCGTTGAAGGCACCGTCCTGGGCCTAAAGTTCTCCGACCATGGATACTCGAGACACCAAACGGAGAGGCGGAACCTCGCAAGGAGAAAAATCTCCAAGCTATACAGGTTTAGAGATCTTAGCTCGGCCAATATCAGGAAAATATATCTGATGTATGTCCTAGCTAAGCTCATCTAACCTACAGTGGTAACTCAAGCAGCCCTTAAATCCTCGATGAAAATACTTCAACGTGTCCAGAACACTGCATCTCTACTTATTAATAAAGTCAGAAGGCGTAATCACCCTAGGCAAAGAGATCTACACAGGAGGAAACGATTGGAACCTATCAATGTTGCCCCTAGGAACTATTCTCACAAGTAGACATTTCACCAATATATACATAGATGAAACACACTAATCAAATACAATAAATATAACATAGAAGAATCAAATGAGTACAAACATTACACTAAACTTTAAAAAACAAGATAAATTGTTGGCCAAACGAGCTAATAAAGGCTTGAATGCTGAAAATTTACACCTAAAATAAGTACACCAAATCATTAATATAAGCAATAAGAAGAACGCTAAAGCACATGAAGATACAAGAACATAGAACAAAAGTTTAATCAAGGAATAAAACCAAAATCAAATGAAAAAATAAATAAAGGAAAGCGATGCCCTCCCTACTAGGCCAAAATATCCCTACCTATCTTAAATATTCATCCCTCGTTCATCGACTACTATCCAAACCTTCTTCTGATATTGAGTACATCATCATCATTGCCACAGACGGAACAAGTGTGGTAGGCTTAAAAATATCTTAAAGATGATTTTAACAGGGTACTCTGGACGGATGAAGCCAGGTTAATTTTGATGGCCCAGATGGCTAGAAGAGAGGTTGGCTTCGTAGAGAAGAATAATCTGAGATGCATTTGAGACCACAAGTTGCGGATGGGTCATAGGTATTATTAATGATTTGATGCTCGATCTTTTTATGTTTCTGGAGGTCTAAATTGCATTTAAAAAGATATTGTAACTTCCCAAATGATATATTCATGCCCTATTGTGAAGCTTCGTCGGCGAAGATGCGCAACAATTTACCGACAACATAATGCTTCTAGTCACTCTTATCGATTCACCATTTCATGGCTTGAAGATAAAGCGCCACTGTTGACAAAAACATGGATTTGCAACCTCTTTCCCGATTTAAACCTGATTGAGAACTTGGAGTCGATGATATAGCGACTTTTTTACGAAAAGTGGCGTCGGTTCTCTAGCAGAGACAATTTTTTGAGGTGAATCTTAAAAATTTGTTTTGCACTTTGTTAAAATGAAATAACAAACCCGTCTTCACTGGCTAAAAGAATTACATGTTATTAACAGGAATAGAAGTTATTCAGGTTATTAAATGTTTCAATTTTTAGTTAGTAATTTATTTATATCATAGTTTCTTGTTTTGTAAGTAATGCACTAATATATAAACAATGCAATATTATACATTAATTTTGGTTAATTGATGCTAATTTTTCCAAAGAAAGGTTCCTTTAAACAATTTTGAGCCTTTAAAAGCTAGCATAACTTTTCTAACCTTCTGAAGTAGAAAAGAATTATATTCACTATTTCCCACGGAATATATATTTTGATTCCGCTTACAAGGAATTCCCACTGGTCAACAATTGCTTACCATATGAGATATTGCGCTCCTTTGAGCCACACTGTAATCACATTAACTATCCTTAGCTATCTTTCTTCCAGATCATTCACGAACCCTCAAAGCTTACTGAGGGTTGTGTAGTTAATAATGATCGCACGCTACCTTAGCCATAGCAATAATAGGGGAAAATTATATTAAAACCTTCAAATAACGAACTTATTTAAAAAGAAATGTGGCGAGAGTCGACCTTTAAACCGACACTGTAGTAAGCACTCTACGACGAATCGTTCGTCTAGAAAATGGTCCGCTAAATCGCGTGATTATGAAGCTAAAATGCATTCCGCCCTTCTGGGCTACCCTAAAATAGACTGAAGGCAGACGCGGCGGACAATTCGATGTAACAAATCTTGAAAAGGAGAATTATTGCTAAACTCTGCAGTCTTTTGTGATGTCGATCTCGCTGGTTGAACTTTTCTTTCATTCAATTCACTTATTCTTTTCAGTCCGACCCCGGCAAATTATGAAAAAAGAAAGCTTTTGACTTAAATTTGAGTCGGTAAGTACGTGCAGCTAAACATACACACACGTACATATGGCGGTATAAAGATTCCTTTATCTCCTGTTGAGATAGAAAATTAGTTTGATAAGGGGGGGAGGCTTTTTAATAATGATAATAATCCATTTCAATTAAAATATTCGGCTTTAGATACCATTCCAGTGAATTTTAAAGGTAAAGAGGCAAGACTTTTCAAATATATACACACATAGACAAACGTGCGTGTGTAAGTATTAATAGAAAGTTAACTACTGAACAAAGATTTTTTATTTTGTAATTTTGTACCTTTTAATGTCTAGACATATGTTTGATATAAATTATATGTTTTACCCTCTTTGCGATTGGTTCTTTGAGAGTTTGCAAGTTAAGCATCATTCGCTTGAGAGCTCTTCTTTGTTACGATCAGCCGCCTACATTCGAAACTTAGCTCTAAAATTAATGACTGAGAGGAGAGTTTTCAAACCCAAAACGAATCTACTTTTACTTAATGATGGTATTTTCACTCATAAATAAATGAAGAAAAGGACCAGAGGAATGATAAATGGAGAAGAAGAAAGTAGTAAAAAGATTCGCATAACAAAGAGAGGAATAGCGAACTTAGTCATTCCTAAATCTTGTAGCTTGGATGGAGTGTCATGAACATCCGAAAAAACAAGTTCGTATTAAAAGGAGCACAAGCGCTTAATAATAAGAACTTAAACACTTTTGCATAAAACAAGAATGTAGAAAGTGAGAGAGAGGAAAATAACAAAATAATAAAACTAACAGAAATTCAAATAAACATATATATATATATATATATATATATATATATATATATATATATATATATATATATATATATATATATATATATGTATATATATATATATATATATATATATATATATATATATATATATATATATATATATATATATATATATATATATGAAAATTAACCCGCAGGAAAATGAACTTACAAATATAGTTCGAAAGTGCTTGGATTCATCTTTTCATTTTCCTGTGGGCTAATTTTCATATTATTGCTTTCCTCACGTGCCACTTTGTGAGTTTTTTATTATATATATATATATATATATATATAGAAAGAGAGAGAAAGAGAGAGAGAGAGAGAGAGAGAGAGAGAGAGAGAGAGAGAGAGAGAAAGAATGAGATTGAGAGTGAGAGTATGAAAGATACAAAAAGATAGGGAGAGAATTTGAGAGTGTGTACTTGTGTGTGTATAATAAACAGTATGAGAGATAGATGAGAAAGAAAGAGATAGAGAGAGAAAGAGAAAAGACCAACTGATATGATAATTGCCTGAAATTCTGAATTATCATCTCATATATTTTCAACGAAAAAAAGAATAATAAACAAAGTAATTTACAATGAGTAATCAAGGAATGAGATAAAATACTTATATGAATAACAACGTGAATAAATATGACAAAAGCGCAATGAGAAATCTCTCCGCCATATATTGGTGCCGAATGATCGTATTTTCCCTTAATGAGCGTTTTCGTAAAAAGAGCATAGCTACTCAAAATTCCAACCATGAATCACACTCACTTTCGAACCCCCTTTTATTAATCGTACTTCTATTTCCTCTTCTTTATCTCCCCTCTTATCCCTTATTCTTACTTTAATCTCTATCTTCTTTATCTTCTGACCATGAAGATGTCTGCTTGTGTCCTTCCCCAAAATGATGTATTTGGACTGAATTTCAATATAAGTCTCGTGGAATGGCCAGACTCTCTCTCTCTCTCTATCTCTCTCTCTCTCTTTATATATATTTATATATATATATATATATATATATATATATATATATATATATATATATATATATATATATATATATATATATATATGCCCTTTTTGAGTTTTGGGGTCTAAGTTGGCATAAGGTTCGACCTGGCCGGTTCGTGACGGCAAATAGTTATGTGGGGATGGTTTACTTTTAAATTTGCGGGGTCCTTTTAAAACAAATAATTCAGAGTCCAAGTTGGCCAAATATTAACAGGAATCTGGTACACGTTTAAGGTTGCAAAAAAAAGACGATAACGAAAATATACCTTTAATAACAACAAAAGCAATAGAATTTGAAGATACACAGATATAGGGTTTAAAGGGAATGATCGCACAGGCGAAATTAAATATCGGCACGAGACACAGGAGGGACACTTATAGGATTAGTGGTTGGGTTCAGGTTGGTGATTAACAGGGGATTTTAAACCGGGGCTCGCACACAAAAGATCGGACCTTTCGGGTAGGTCAGATTATAGAATAATCTGTAGGCGTCAACGATTGGGACTGCTTGCGTGTACACGATCCAAATCATAGCTGTCTTCATTTTCTATCACTGCATAATTCCTCTCAAGGGAGTAATTTGCGATTCACGTAGACCACACGGTGACTCTCAGCATCATCTCCGTACTGAAGAAGGACACAACCAATGCCATCGTTGCTCACATCCGTTCGGATCCTGAAGGGCTTACTGTGATCAGGCAACCTGAGAATGGGGCCAGATGCCAATTTACCCTTTAGCTAATGGAAATGAGCAGTAGCCCTAGAATTCCAGACGATGCGATCTGGGGACTTCTTCTTGAACACATCACGGCGGCCAAAGATGCGAAATTGGGGACGAACCTCCTATAAAATGAGGCAGACCCCATGAAAGAACGAAGCTTTTTCTTTGTACCCGGGAGGGGCATATTAACTATCGCCAGGACCTTGTCTTCTTGGGGTTGAAGTTGGTCGTTTCGAATGTGGAAACCCAGATATTGGATCGAATGGTAGGCGAGGTGGCACTTACCGGGGTTTATTGTAAGGTCGTGTTCTCACAAACGGCTTAAGATCTCCTGAAGAGAGGCAAGTGTTGGTCCCAGTCACAAGTGGCAACGTAAATATTGTCAAAATAAAAGGTGACAGTATCCAATCCGTGCCAAACTTTGTGCATTATCCGATTATAATTGCTGCAGGCCGTCATTAATCCAACAGGAAGTCGACGGAACTGCACTAGGCCTTTGTCGGTGGGGAAGGGGGTGTATTTACGTACGCTCTCTTTCAGGGGAATCTGGTAATACGCTTTTTCGAACAAGTAAAGGTTTTGGTCGATTAATGGGATCGGTTCCGGATCGAAAACAGTCACAGAATTTTCGGAAATCTACGCGCATGCGGTAGGAGTTATCCGGTTTCCGCACCATAACTATTCGGGAACAATAATTTGACGTAGAGGGTTCAATGATATTGAAGTTAAGCAGATTGTTAACCTAGGCGTTAAAGGCATTTCTCAGATGAATTGGAAAGGGATAAAGGTTTTAAGCGAACTAGTTCTTGGGTACTGAGGGGTATGTCATGCTCGAAATTAATAGCACGCCCAGGGCTCTCAGAAATCACGTCCTCACACTTACTTATAATAAGCTGCAGCTGGCTAATATTGTCGGGAGTTAGCCTCTTATTCATATCCAAGCTAGTGGGTGGTGAAATGGTAGTGCCAGGCAAGGCAGGTAGGGGGTAATCCCTATCCCGTTCTACACACACGGACCGTATAATTTTCAGGGCATTTGTCGTATAGTCTGCCTCCAAAGCTGTCTCTTTGTCGATGGTAACAATGTTGTTGATACACGCGCGGCGGTGATATTTTTTTAACATTTGACGTGGAACAGTTTCTCGCCTCTGGTGGTCTTAACTAAATAATCCACAGCTCCTCGCGCTTCAAGAATTTGGAAGGGACCTTTCCATTGGCTCAGAAGTTTGTTGCTCTCCGTAGGAAGTAGCAATAGACCCTCATCACCGGGCTTGAACTTCCTCTCCTTCGACTTGACATCGAAGTACCTTCGGTACTTTTCTAAATTAACGTCGGCATTTTGGTATGCAATCTCGGCACACTTTTCTAATCTTTGTAGAAGTTCCAAAACATATGCGTAGGAAGATTCAATTTCCCTATCTAACTTAGCGTTCGAGGATAGCTCCTTGAGGATGCTAACGGGACCTCGCACGTTACGTGCGCAGATTAATTCGAATAGAGAAAATCCTAGTACACGATGGGGAATCTCCCTGTATGCAAATAGGGTCACGGGCAAAAAGCGATGCCACTCACGGGTCTGTTCGTCACACAGCTTCTTTAATATCGATTTCAAGGGTGACATTAAATTTTTAGCAAACTCTGTTTAGGCAGGGGGAAAAGGGAGTGGTAAAGAGTGGTTTTACCATGGACAGTTTCCCGATGTATTCCATCAATTTAAAAGTAAATTGTCAACTTCTATCAGAAAATACTTCCGTTGGTATGCATACCCTAGAGAAGATGGAAATTAATGCTTCGGCACACGTAACACTGTTGATTCTCTTTAATGGTACTGCTTCGGTAAAACGCATGGCATAGTTCACAATGTTAAGGACATAACTATGCCCTTCGCTGGAAGGGGGACGAACGGGGTCGACATGGTCTATGGCCACTTGGGAAAAGAATTCAGATATGGTTGGTCCCTTCTGAATTAGGGCTGCTTTAACAAGCCCTTTTGCCATGTTTTTCTGGCAGATGTCACGAGATTAGCAGTATCCCGAAATGTAAAATGCAGCACCAGGCCACTAGAAATACCGGAAAATCCTCTGAGCAGTCTTATTGTGGCTAAAGTGGCAAGAAAACACACTATTGTGGGCAATGTTTAGGACTGGACGGACATGCGAATGGGGAACAAATAGGGTGCGAATCTTGGGGTTAACGCTATCCGGGCAAGCACGATGTAACAAGCCTTCTTTTTCGATATAAGAAACAGCTTGTTACCACGGACAGAATCCTACTCGAGGCTCCGAGATTTTTCCCACAAGGGAAGGAGATTTGGACACTCCTTCTGTCTTTGGGCGAATTTTTCGCTCATAACGCCACTGAAATCCAAGTCTAAGGGGGTTTCAATGGCAGCGTGGGTCTGGGAATCATTCGTTGCCTGGGCTCTCGTGATAACGGGCTGAGCCACCGGGTTAGATGCGACTTGGGGGCACTGTTCTACCAAAACGGAACATAATTTGATAGCGGCTGATACGCCTTTAGCCCATCCTAAAACGTATTGACACTCCAGGTAACAGTTTACAATGGTGAAGCGGTTTGCGCGTCCCAGGTAATCATGGACTACTGCAAGCATTTTGTGTTCAGAGACCACGGGGGGAAGCAGTTCATTTGATATCACGATACAGGTACACCCAGTACCGCGTAGAGGGGGGAGATTCGTCACCCATTAATGATTCCGTTCTCAACCTTCAAATTTCTTGGAGAGCTCTTGCCGAAGAGGAAATTAACTTGGTGCCCTGGGGCACTGGCATACGAGATTGGAGTTGGGGTTTCTGGTCGCATTGAAGTGGAAGCGGGAGCAGCATTCAATTGGTGGACTTGGTAAAGAGGATTAATCCGGAGTTGTGAATTTTGGGGACAATACGGGCGGGTGTGACCTTTGGCACCGCACGCGAGACATACAATTGGCCTACGAGGAAAGAATGACGCCGGGGGATTAGAGATGAGGGGCTTGACATCACGAGGCTCCCATGGATGGAAACTTCTGGGCTTAAAAGGGCTTTTAACCTTGACGAATTTGAGGAGTTCTTAGGAGGGAACTGGGAGTTATTAATTTTATTCTTGGGTGATGAATGGGGAGGCTTTTTATTTTCCTTCGAATATAGGTTGTGACTCGCCGCATAGATTTGTGCCTCTTCTATGCACTCTTTGATGGAGTTGCACCGACGATCCTTCACGAAGGAGCGGATCTCCGGTGGTGGCAACGCCAGCAACTGATCCCTTAGAACTAAATCTACCAGGAACTCATAATCGTTGGGGACTTTCGATGCTTCTAACCAGAAATTGAAATGATAAGAAAGAGTATACTCAAAATATGGTCATTTTTGGCTGTATGCTGGCGTGTCGAAATTTGGCGCGGTAGAAGTCAGGCGTCATATTATACGCCACGAGAAGTTCGGATTTGAGGGTGGAGCAATCCACCGTGGCTTCCGAGGAAAGGGAAACCCCAAGGTCCTGGAGCTGAGAGCTAAGAAGGGAAAGAAGCTTGGTGACACCGTCTGTCTCGATGTCCCAATGATTAACTTCAAACATTTTCTCAAAGTGAGTGAACAGAAGATCCGAAGTCCTCTCCTTCTTTGAAAGTGAGGAGTTTAATAGAAGCGGATTGAGGGGCCTCTGCACGGAATTTGACTGAAAGGGGTTTGAGCCGATCGCGATTTAGCTCCAGTTCATTTTGGTAAATTCTCTCGTGCTCTTCGCTCTATCTAATCTCTTTTTGTACAGCTCTCGCTTGTTTTTCTTGTTCTCTTATATAAGTTCTATCACTTTTCTCTTATTTCTGTATATAGATGACAAGGTCTTTGCCACTTAAGCCGAGGGATTCTCCTTGGAGTTTGAATCTCTCGAAAGACGACATTTGGTTCGGAACACGGGTGTAAGTGGCCCGAAATAAGGATTTAATGGACCGTTGGCACGGGCGGAGAAGGTGCTTGAGTCACAAAGTACTCACAAACGCAGGAATACACTTGATTAAACACGTAAGTTTTGATATCCAAATATCCACACTAATATAATGCACAATTTTACTGCAAGTTGGAAAAAATAGAGCTTTCATGAGATAAGAAGGGCTCGGACTCTACTAATCCGTCGGCGATTAAAGTGACCGCGGGAGAAGCTCTCTCGCCAAACTTAATTTTCCTAATAAAGGTTCTTGGTCCAAACACACACCAAAACTAAGCGATAAATAAATATGGCAGGGTTGTTTGCTGTTTTGTTTTTTTATTATTTTTTGGGGCAACTCAAACGGTACTCAACTTTGGAAATTACGACAAAATTAAAGGGTTGCCTTTAAAAGATCTCTCTAAAAAAAACTTTTAAAGACCCTGGCACAACTGATCACCAGATTTTATATATATATATATATATATATATATATATATATATATATATATATATATATATATATATATATATATATATATATATATATTAGGGTGATGCAAAATGGGGGTAAAAGTTTTTTGTTTAGAAACTCCAAGATACCATCTCAAATGAATTTGTGCTATAAAAAATGACCCTGGCTAAATTTCAGGTCAAAATTCATATATCTTAAGGTCGCCACCGCTCTTTAAAAATTTGCTGATATCCAAGACACCCAGGAGGTATCAGCAAGTGTCTCGTACTTTTTTTTAAAGGAAAGTTCACCAGAAAGCCTCTTCTATCACTTTTTTTTCATTTATTACATCATGATTTAGATTAAACTTGATATAATTTTTGTATCAAATTTACATCTTACTCTTTAGTAAGAGATATTAGTGCTTTTTTTTGTTTATGTGCGACCTTCTTTCTGTAATTTGATACAACTTGCAGCAAATACTGCAAGTGTTTTACTCCTCTTTTAGTAATGTCATTAACAACTGCAATGCGGTTAACAGCATTTTTTGCCACCCAATTATTCTCTTCTTGAGGTTAATCTTCCACCGCTTTTTCCAAAATAAAGATTATAAACTCATAATCTTGAAGAAGAACATTGTATTAGTAGTAACAAAATTTGAATTCGCTTCTTTTCCACACTTTCAATATCTACCTGTTTTCTTTGGTGGTTTTGGGTCTGATGGTGTTGTAAGAGCTTCTTTCATTTTTTTTGTCTCATAACTGATTTCATTGTCAAACAAAGCCATAGCAACTAACTTTTCTGACAAATACCACAAATGATTCCTCAATTTTTGCAAAACTCTGCTAGCTAGATCTTCAGTAGGCACAGATGATTACGTGAAGCACTTGCAGCACTGGAAGCAGAGAACCAATGTTTGATATAAATTGAAGTAGAAAACCAACAAACTTCCCTCAGACCTTTCTCTTGTTTTGCTGTTATTTTGAATTGCCTTTTGAACATAAAGATTTTTATCGAATATATCAGCTTCGCCATCAAACGTGTCTGTGGTAAGCTCCTGGTTTCTTTAAATTTATTCCAGTGGATAGAGTGCCGCCTAGCAAGATTATTGTGAGTTCTAAAAGCTCTTTATAATCATCGCGAGGTTGCTGTTCACTCAGTTGCTTGGATGCAAAAGCAATCATTTCTTCTTTTTTTTTGCTTAGCAAAGTTTTCTAATAAATCAAATGATTTCAAGTCCAGTGTGTTCCAGTTTGATTTAAATCGTTTGAATACCTCAATGTTAGGACCTAAAGATGGTTGTAATGTAGGAACCCTCGCTGCTTCTAAGAGGATTTAAAAAATATGGTATCCTCAAGAAGGCCATAGCAAATCTTTTTCCATATTTTGTTCGATTAGGACACAAGCTCCATTTTTACGCCCTGTGTTTGATGTTGTATCAAAGCACATTCCTTTTACCCTCTCTGTCAAATTTTAATCACAAATTTCTGTATATACAGCAGTTTCAGTGTTTTTGTCCGTTCCATGATCTATCTTTGTTACTCCAAGCAGTTGTGTTGCTTCACTACCAGATATTACAACTGTAAGATGATTAAATACTTCATCCCCAGTAATGTCTTCTAAAAACTTGCCATCCCAATGTACAATCAATGGTTTGTTTGTCTCAAAGCTTCTAGTGATATTTTCACTTATCTTTTTTCTTCCGTACTGTTTTTCTCTACGAAGTGTGGAGTAGCTTACATTGTAATCTTCAGATTTTTCTCCACATTTAATATAGCTGTAATATGAATTTGAGAAGCAGATCGATCACTGACTTTCGACCCATCTAATGCAGATAGTAGATTTTCATTGATAATTTTTTTCTTCTTTCTTGGTGGCCCTTGTTTAGATGTTGAAGGTTGGTTTAGATCAACCTCTTCTGCACATGATATAGTGTCACTGCTGCAAGCACTAGTGCTCGCACTGCTGTCTTCTAGAACTACAATTTCATCTATAGAACTTTATTGACGAATACGCAACTATTCTAAAGATGTTTGCTTCTTTGCTGCTAATTCTCGGCGCTTTTCATCTTCCTCATCTACTCACATGAGTTTACCTTTACGACCTTCCCTCTGTAAACGGAGAAATTTTCTATCTTCTTCAATAGTTATTAGTTAATCAACTTTGGCACGCGCAATGTCAAATAATTGACACAAACTTTCCTTCCATTTATTGTCTTTTGCTATTGAAACCTTTGATTTCTTTACTTTGCTCTTTTTCAGCATTTGCCAGTCATCGTGGAATTTACTTAGTTTCTTTACAGTATTACATTTCGGCGTTGTTGGTATTGCTGCCTTCTGCCAGACGTTCATCACATCATTAACAGTTGAAGTTAAAGCTTCTCTAACGGTTTCGCTTTTAGAATTTCTGTAATTCATGAATAAGGAAAGTACTTCTTTATTTGATGGCAACACACTTTGATTTAATGTATCGATTTGTTGGCCAATCAGCCACACACCAGTTGTGCTTCGTCTCATGTTTATAACAAGATGATAAAGTAATTGAGAGAAATACACAGTAACACCTCACTCTGCCAATGCCGAACAAACACTGAGCTCAGTCCTTTCAGTGGCAGTGTCCTACTGCAAGGTTCATACTTACTCCTAGGGTTAAGACTCACTAGTAGTATAAAACAGGTCTATATTATACATTCCAGTAACCGTTTATTTTCACTCTATTTTAGTTTAAATATATACTAACACTTCCTATACATTTTATCCTGTAAATAGAAAGAAAATTACAAACTTAGGTTTCGCACTCAATTTTCATTTTCTGAATATTATTTATTTTGTCTAAAATTTTGCAGTGTTTTTATAACATACAGAATCATATTAGAGGGTATCCCCCAAATCCAGGATGGTCCACTATTTTGCATCACACTAATATATATATATATATATATATATATATATATATATATATATATATATATATATATATATATATATATATATATATGTGTCCTTATGGAGTTTTGGGGTTGAAGTTGGCTTAAGATTTAAGGTTCGACCTGGCTGGTTCGTAACGGCAAATAGTTATGAATTCAGTGGGGATGGTTTACTTTTAAATTTGCGGGGTCCTTTTAAAACAAATAATTCAGAGTCCAAGTTGGCCAAAGATTAACAGGTAGCTAGTACACGTTTAAGGTTGAAAAAGAAAGACAATAACGAAAATATGCATTTACTAACAATAAAAGAATTAGAATTTAAAGATACACATATATAGGTTTTAAAGGGAATTATCGCACAGGTGAAATTAAATGCCGACACGAGACACAGGAGGGATACTTATAGGATTAGTTTTCGGGTTCAGGTTGGTGATTAAAAGGGGATTTTAAACTTGGGCTTGCACACAAAGGATGGGACCATTCGGGTAGGTTAGATTATAGAATATTTTGTAGTCGTCGATGGTTGCAGCTGCTTACGTGTTCTTTGAAAGGAAGGGCCAGTCGGGATACGATGACTGCAATGGGGAAATTGGATTATTTACGGGGTGGATGAAGGAGCACACGTATTTTGGCTTTTTGAGATGGAAATCTTCGTCAGATTCTCGCCGATTGACTATGACAGAGTTCACGGATGTCGATCTAGCCTTCATCTTCAAATTGAAATCGTCGTTGTCTCCGATCGCGATGGGCGAGCATTTCTTTAGCTCATACGCGGTATTAGGCGGAAAGACTTAAAGTGCTACGCGCTAAACCGAGTCATGGGATTATATACACGGTCTGCGGGGTGGCTTTAATGGCTTTGTGGGAGCTTTTACAACTCGTGTGATGTTGGGCAAAATGCAGCGACTTCTTCGGGGGACTTGAGATAAAGTTTGCGTAGAATGTTTGAAGAACTTCGATCTATGCCGGAGGGCATAAAGGCTGGCTGGAAGGCCATGTGAGATGACGAAAGTGTGTCCCTAAGCAAATACAGCCGGGGTGCAATAAAACGGCGTGGACCACCTCCTCGCCGTAGAGCAGCCACGCTTTCAAAGCTCCATGCGATGATCTCGAGACCGCGTGGGTACAGAAGGGCACGTGGTCGCTCTTCGACCTTATTCTTCTAAAATAAGTTCGGATATTTTTTAAAAATCTACCAAAAATAGTCCTGCCAAGAATAATTTTCTAAAGAGATCCGGTGTCCTATATTTGTGATTATCCCTGGGTAATCTAGAGGAGACTATTTAATATATTTTTAAAGATTTGGACTTATGAAATGAGACGCATGATATATAAGAAACGAAGGTTAGGGTAGGTCTCTCTCTATCGGAAAGAATCTAGTGAAAGTAGGAGAAGTGAGAATGTGAGGAAGGTACATAGACAGAGTAGACTAAAAGGGAACTTACCTATAGCGGGGGGGGAAGGGGGGTTCTCACCCGGGAAATTGGGCAACTACCATTAAATACACAACTTCTTTCATAAAGGCAGATACCGCGGAGTAGCTGGAGTTGGGCCGTTGTCCTTCATAATGCATTGATTTAATTTTATTAAGTGTTAGTTTCTTAGGATCCCATTTTCATTGTTTCCATGGACTCCTGTTTAAACGAAAAAGTGTGGATTGAAAATTCTTGTTTAATTTATGTTCATCCTGTTCAAATTGTGCTCTGCACACAATTATAGTGTTCAATGTACAGGGTGTCCCCAAATTTTAATTTGTTTTTAAATCCTTTTTATAACCCTTTAATACTGAATACAGAAGAGCGGTTTTTTGTTGTGATAGCTCATATCAGAGGAGTGAAATTTAATGAAGTACGAGAAAAGTTCCAAAGAAAGTTTAGAAAACCTGGACCTACAGACAAAGCGATCCGTTCACTTGCGAACAAATTTAAAAGAACCGGATCAGTACACGATGAGGAAGGTAGAGGACGGAAAAAGATTGACCCCAGCAAAACTGAACAATTCGACAATTGTTTGAAAATGAACCAAGAACTTTAGTGAGAAATACCAGTCAGAGTCTTGGGTTCAACAGTTACTGAAAAGCCTATTTTGTGATCATAATTGAGCCGGAAAAATAAACATATTTTTTTTGGGAAAAACCATTAAGGATTGAAAAAAAAAATTGGGTTTTGAGGACACCCTGTACATGGAACACTACAATTGTGTGCAGAGCAAAATTTGAACTTGATGAACATAATTTAACATGAATTTTTCATAAAAGTTTTCCATTGCATCAAAATACGCACTCAATTTTGGGACACCTGGTATATAATTTAGTGGTAATAAAAACTTACATAGGAAATAGTGGGATACTGTCGAATAAATAATTTAATGGTAATAAAAACTGTGCATAGGAAATACTGAGTTAAAATCAAATATATCATTTAGTGTTAATAAAAATTGTGCATAGGAAATAGTGGGTTAAGGTCAAATATATAACTGAGTGGTAATAAAAACTGTGCATAGGAAATTGTGGTTTAAGGTCAAATATATATGTGAGTGGTAATAAAAACGGGGCGTAGGAAATAGTGGGTTAAGGTCAAATATATATGTCAGTGGTAATAAAAACGGGGCGTAGGAAATAGTGGGTTACTGTCAAATATATAAGTGAGTGGTACTAAAAATCTGTGCATATGAAATAGTGTTGGTACTGGAACACTACAGTTTTGTGCAGAACGCAATTTGAACATGAACATAATTCAAAACTATTTTTTTTTTTTAAGTTTTAATTTGTTCAAAATACGCAATCAATTTTGGGACATCCGGTATATAATTAGTAGTAATAAAAACTGTGCATAGGAAATAGTGGGTTATTTTCGAATAAATAATTTAGTGGTAATAAAACTGTGTATAGGAAATAGTGGGTTACTGTCAAATATATAATTTAGAGGTCATAAAAATTGTCCATAGGAAATACTGAGTTACTGTCAAATATATCATTTAGTGGTAAAAAACTGTGCATAGGAAATAGTGGGTTAAGGTCAAATATATAAGTGAGTGGTAATAAAAAATGTGCATAGGAAATAGTGGGTTAAGGTTAAATATATAAGTGAGTGGTAATAAAACTGTTCATATGAAATAGCGGTGGTACTGTCAAATATATATGTGAGGGGTAATTAAATGTGCATATTAATTTGGGGTTACTATCAAATACATGAGTGGTAAAAACTGCTTAAGGAAGAGATGAGTTTACACTCAAATACACAAGTGAGTGGTAATCAAAACTGTTTTCGATAAAATTTGAGGTATATCAAATATATTTGAGTGGTAAGAAAATGATCGAAGGAAATATATGGGTACTTTCCAATATATTAGTAGTAATGAAAACAATGAAGAGGAAATAATGGAGTACTATCAAATTTATAAGCGTAATAAGAGTAAGAGAAAGTGAAAAGCTTGAAGTGTTCATTACTAGATGGAAGGAAGCAACAAAAGTGAACATCTGATGTTTGCTTCGTGAAATGAACGAAAATGTTCTAGAAAATTTTGTTCTTTTAAAATGACGATTCTGCCTGATTAAGCCAGAATGAATTATCATCATCATCATCACCATCATCCTCATCACTAACTCTATAATTTAAGTGGGCGATTTTTTTGAGTATTTGAATGATAATTTCATCTTAGTTTGGTTATGACTTATGTTTTTTAGCAAAATTAAAAAATAAATATAAGTATCGAAATTTTGTGATTTTTTTAAAACCCAAAGAAGTATAAATGGTGAAGTTGAGAAAATTTATTTTTATATATCTTCTTCTATAACTATATTTTAGCAACGTGATATTTTGAAAGGGGGAAAATTTAGTTTAGAGTTCCTTTTTAAAACGAGTATAATTGGCGAAATTCAGAAAATTCATAAAAATTTAACCATGGCTGCTTTTTTTTAGATTTTAAATTTTAATCTTAGTAAACATTGACTGGTTGAAACTAAACTGCAGAATTATTTGGAGGAGGAGAGAGCGCCGCTCTATCAACGTTTTCTTGGGGTATTGCAACTTAAAATAAGTGACCCTTTTTCCGAATGGATATATTGTATCAAAATTTAATGAAATTTCTATTTGTAGGGATATTTTTAGAGCTATATGAGCATTTTTAGTTATTTTGCCAATTCTGGTAAATAAAGTTCTTATGGTATATTAAAATGTGAGAAAGTCTGTAAGAAACGATTACAAGTTAACTTATTTAAGGGATTTAAAATGTGTCCATTCATAGCTTAATGGATAAGGCGTTACTACATGATCGAGCTGGAACCTAATGGGCCTCAATCTCGAAAGCAGAGGTCCTGGGGTTTTGAGTAAAGTCTTTGAACAAGAGACAAAAATATCGTTGCGAGTCGAAACCACCATAAAAGTTTGAAATCAGAGAAAACAAGGAAAACCTGTAAATATTATAAATTCTCTGTTCACGCTCCTTGTTATTCAACTTTTCTAAGTAAAAATAACGAGATTCTTCGTTCAAAAGAGTTTCCTTGCCAAATTCTTAAGGTTTATCCCTAATCTGTGGCTCTTTCTACGGTTCAAGTTATCTTTTGTGCTGTGTTTTAATTTTGTTTTTTGCAGTGTTATTGCCTGTGCTTTCACCATTTGCTGTGTTGCTTTTTTGTGCTTTTTTCAAGCCGCCTCGTTGTTACCTCTGCTCTGTCTTCCCACCCACCCCTCCCCTCCTCCCTCACCGACCGCTAATTCTGATTCGTCACTATTCTTTTTTCCCTCGTTTCTTGTTTCTATCGTAATTTTATTTGTTCACACTATTCGACTACTCTTTATTTTGTCTCGATTGTTGCTTCTCCTGTTATTGTGTCGCTTAAGCCACTCTACTTATATAGTTAATTTGCTTTTCTCCCATTATTGTGTCGCTTAGCCACTATGATTGATAGGTTAGCGATTCTTGCCCTCAATGGAACTGCTACCAGTGTTTCTCAAAACACTCTTACTCACATTAATGCATTGGGAATTTCTCGTTCTCGCCGCCAGACTAAACGTAGTTTCCGTTTAGCTCCTGCTCTTAGAAAACTTTTTTACTTGAATCAAGCCCCCCCACTTAGCGCTGATTCTTCTTCACCTGCCCCTTCACCCGTTCTCTCAGCGTCTCTCCTTAATGTCAGAAGCCTCTCGAAGAAGGCTGACTACATTCGTTGACCTGCTCGTTAACACTCAAGTCACTCTCCTTGGACTCACGGAAACTTGGCTTGCCCCTTCTGCTTGCTGTTTAAATCTCGCTACCCCTGATCGTTACGTCCACTCCCATACCTCCCGTAACTCTCGCGGTGGTGGAGTTGCTCTCATTCACAGTGCCTCCTTCGCTCTGAATAATCTGCCCTCTCCCCCTCTTCTTTCTTTTGAGGCGCTCATCAATGACTCTGATTCCACCCCCTCTCTAACTATCTTAGTCCTCTACCGCCCCCCCAGCTCCTCCCTCGAGCTTTTTCTTGATGAATTTAGTAATCTCCTCGCTAACCTCTCCCCCACTGTTTCGCTGCTAATCCTCGATGATTTTAACCTTCCTGGCCACAATCCTAATTTCAAAGCTTTTTCTAAAATCCTTGATCTCTTCTCCCTCACCCAACACGTTTCTTCACATACCCACTCTCACGGTAACATTTTAGACCTTGTAATCTCTGACTGTTTTATTTCCAACCTGACGACTACAAATTTGTCCAATGCTATATCTGATCACTTCCTTATCAACTTCAACTTTTCTATCCCATTCCATATACTTCCCCAGCTGTCTTATAATACTAAGCCTTTCCGTCGACTTGCCTCTATTGATATTCCGTCCCTATCTAATGATGTGGTCTCCAAACCTCCTCCCATTGATGCTTCTGCCTCTCCTGACCAGATTTTCGCTTCTTTGGAGCAACCCCTTCTCACTTGTCTTGATGCCTACTCTCCTCTTGTCCCTCTTTCGAACTCCCGTTGTCACTGTGCCCCTTGGTACTCTATGGAACTCCTGCGTGCTTAGGCAGTCCATGCGTGCCCATGAAAGAGTCCTTAGAAAGGCTCGCACCCATGGGAAAAACCCGACACCTCTCTCGCTGGCGTTCCAACTTGCAACAGCTTCCTACGTGGCGAAATTTAAATCTGCTCGTGAAGCCTACTCACGTAATCTGCTTACTGATAATAGGAATGATCCCCGTACTGTCTTCCGTCTGCTCTCCGGTCTTACTCCCCCAGCCCAGGTCTCCCCACCCATTAGCCCTGCTACCTTTCTCGAATTTCTTCGCAGATAAGGTCACTAACTTCCGTGCCTCACTTCCTCAGCCTTCTGTCCCGGCTCCTGCCATTCTCCCTGACTTCCCGCCTCAGCCGCTTATCATTTTCCCCGCTGTGACCGCTTTGGAGCTTACAGCCCTGCTCTCGCGTTCTAAGAAATTGGGCTCCCAAAAGGACATTTTTCCGCCTAAACTGTTATCTAGAATTCTGCCTGCTATCCTCCCAACGCTTCTTCACCTGTTCAACACTTCACTTGCAACTGGTCTTGTTCCCTCTTCCTTCAAACGTGCCCACATCCGTCCAATTCTTAAAAAGCCTCAACTGAACCCCACTGACCCTTCTAATTATCGCCCGATTTCGCAACTTCCTTTCCTCTCTAAGGTTCTGGAGAGACTGGTTGCTTTACGCATCAACAGTAACATGGTGGCCTGTAACATTGATGGAACCTTTCGATCTGGTTTCAAGTCAGGTCACTCCACAGAAACCGCCCCTCTCAATGTGTCCGATTTCTTACAAAGAGCCGCGGATAGGGGTTGTGTCTCCATCCTCGTTCTACTCGACATCTCCTCTGCCTTCAATACTATTGACCATACCGTCCTACTTGATTGTCTCCACTCTTTCCTCGGCATATCAGGCACCGTGCTTGACTGGTTCCGCTCTTACCTCTCGTTTCGTACCCAATCTGTTGTGATTGACGACGTTTCATCCGACTCTACCCCCATTCGCTTTAGAGTGCCACAAGGCTATGTCCTTGGTCCTCTACTATTTCGTATCTACCTTCTCCTTCTTAGTTCCCTTCTACGTAATCTTAGGCTATCCTTCCACCTATATGCTGATGACACTCAAATTTTAGTTTCCTCATCCCCCACGTCTCTTGCCTACTCTATCAAAGACCTCCTGGCTGCCTACTCCTCCATTTCTGACTGGCTCTCTACCAACTTCCTCAGGCTTAATCACTCTAAAACTAAGATCTTCCTCGTCGGCACCCCTGCTCTTGTCAAAAAATCTAAATCTCTCTTTCCCTTGCTTACTCTGGGCGGTAATACTATCATTTTCTCTGACTGAGTTAGGAATCTGGGTATTGTTTTTGATGAACATCTCTCCTTTAAGCCTCATATCCGCAATTTCAGCAAATCCTCTCTATGTTTCCTTCGTAACTTCTCTCGCATTCGCTCTCACTTTGATCGTCAAAGTCTTGAGACTGCTGTTCATGCCTTCATAACCTCACGCCTTGACTACTGTAACTCACTGCTTGTGAATCTGCCATCCTCCTCTCTCTGCCCATTTCAACTTGTACAGAACTATGCCACCGGCTTCTCCTCCGTCGCCCTCGCTTCTCTCTCTCGAAACCCTTGCTGCATGAACTGCACTGGCTCCCTGTCAGATCCCGTACTCACTTCAAGATACTTCTCTTCACATTTAAGGCCCTAAACAACAAGGCTCCGTCTTACCTCTCTTCTGCCCTCGAGCCCTTCGGTCATCACATGCACCTCTTTTGACTATTCCTCGTTCATCCCTCTGCTAAATATGGGATTGCTCCTTCTCAATCTGTGCCCCTAAGTTGTGGAATGCTCTTCCTGCTGAAATCAGGTAAACTCCCTCTCTAACCACATTTAAGCGTCTCCTGAAAACGCATCTTTTCAGTATTGCGTTCTCAACCCTCTTGAATTTCCATTGAATTTCCATTCTCATCTCAGCCCAACGTGCGCTCTGAGAAGGCCTCTGGGCCTTGAAGAGCGCATTACAAAAGACTTATTATTATTATTATTATTAAGACCTAAGTACCCTCGTCATCTTACCTTCTTACCAGCATCATATTATTGTTTAGAAATTGTATAGTCTATCTAGAGAATATATTTAAATATTTAAAATAGCCAGAGCTCCCTTAAAACAGCTGGACTTTTGTGTATCGTTTTTTATGTGGTTACGACAACCATGACCAGAAAATTTAATGTGAATATGTGGAATCTAAAGGCCATAGGAGAGAAAGTTCAAATTATTGATGGTTGGACTATTTTACTCTCAAGAGATCATTTGCTCACTTTAAATTAGTAGGAATACATAGATTTTTTTAACCTGGATATATAAACAAATCAAATACGAAGTATAACAGGTTTAATCAACTTATAAGAAGTAATTATAAAAAATACAAAGCAAGAAAATGAATTGAAACATGATTTTAAATAAAGTAACAGTCTGTTTTGTATTGATGAAGTCGAAGTTTTGATGAAATCAACAAAAAGTTTCTTTGCTCCCATTTAGAAGGATTTCCAAAGGTCATTTTTGTTATTAAATTGCTAGACCTATGCGTACTCGCCTCTCTTCAGGATGCACCAAAAGTTTCCTATGGGATTTTGGTCACAGCTATTTATAGGCCGGTCCATGATTGAGTCTTCCACAAATCATTTCAACTCTAACACATTCAAAAGAACATAGAAGTATTTTCTTCCATGAAGAGAAGTAAGTTTTTCATCCTTAGGTGGCTGTCTTTTAAACAATGGTAGGTAATATTTTTCTCCAGGAACTCTCAGTAAGACTTTAAAGCCATTTTGACACATCATCCAATTTGAAAGGTCTTTTTACCATCTTATCTCCAACAATTGCAGATCTAATCATCAATTCTACTCTTCCTTTCTGTCTCTTGGTGAAATTCTTCAACTGACATCCAGTAACATTTGATTCATTTATGATGATAATTTTAACAAAGCCAGTTTTCACACATGTTTGGGATCATAACTAACATTTTATCTTTGTTTTTGGCTTAGAAACGAACTTTTTGTCTTATTTATAACGGTATAAAATTTCCTTATTTCTTACATCTTGCCTTATAACTCATTTTTATTAGGACGAAAGGAGCCCTAGAAGCTTGGAAAATGGCTTAGCTTCTAGTATGAGGTGTCTAAGCCTAGTATCCTGTATTTGAGAAAGATCTCCAGGGGTTGAACCCTTTTCTTTCTTGGTTGAATGTCATTCCCGATAATTTTCTTCACGCCTTGAATATTTTGAAATTTGCAGAGAAAACTTTTTTTACCAAAATTCTTTACGATATAATTTTTCTCTTCTTGGGAAAGTTTCTATTTCCTGGACATTTTATCAAAAAATGCTTCTTTCAAAGGATGTTTGAACTATCGTTGTAATTAAATTCCGTAAAATCGACGATAATCTATGTAATAGCTAAGATAAATAGTTTTCAATCTACCAAAGTGTGCTAATTATAATCCTGAACGTATCTTGAGATTTTAAAAAAAAAGCTTAGAACATAATTTGGTGCCACCAGGAAACGAGAATCTTGGATATGAAACCTCACTTTCATTTTTTATTACGATCCATCCCTCATTGTTTTCGGAAGCACATCTTTATAGGTTCCTGAGACCACATCTCCATTGTTTCTTTGAAGTGCATAGATATTGTTCCTTAGCCAAGATTATAATTGTTTCTTGGTACCTATCTTCATTACATTTTAGTCCACAAACTTCATTAAATCTTGGATCTGATGCGAGTAATCACACTAGAATCAGCAGTGCCTATTCACGAGCTACTCAGTGGAAGCAGCCAACTCTTATTTACCCAGTAGCTTTCAAGGCACCTGATTTATTTCCATTATCCCCAACTCAGCAATGACTGTGAGTCCATCTCGCCTCGCTTACACGTGATATCTCAAATTACTGAATCTTTGCAATTGTATGCAGAGCTCTAGAGCAGGAATGAATTATTATAAATCTTTATATAAATTGCAAAAACGTTTACCATAAATGCAAGTGTAAAACGATCATCTCTCTAAAGATTTCAAGCTCAAAAACTTTTTATGGTAATCACTGTAAAACTATTTTCTCTCTGGTCGCGTTCTTAGGATTATGAGCCTTTGCTCGAGCTGGCATCCTTTGTTATCTTTCAAATAAAGGAATCGCACTAGTCCAACTCAAAAGTAACCTAAAATTAAGTTGATCTCGGTGGTCATGATATAGTCGTCAACCCTAGCTCTCTTCTCAACTCAAAGATAATGAAAAATATCGGCTGAGTTCTTTTTACATGGTTATACTTATATTCTCAAAAGTTGAAGGTAATCAGATACATGCTTGATGTTTACTCTATTGAATGAGCAAAAGAGGATACCAAAGGAAGCCTTAGGCCTTCCTATACATGCCTGCTTCCTAATAAAACTGGAGGGTCATTCAACAGGGGACATGGTTATTCTGGAATGAACTCTGATTGAAGGAACAGAATTTCTCTTTTCTTACCCGTACGGTGTTTGAGAAAGTTGCTGGTAAAATTCTGGGTATGAAAGCGATCGAAACGGGTTGTGTTTTTTCTAGTTTGAAAGTTAGAGACTTCTCTCATTGCTCACGGAACTAGTTTATTTTATACCAATATTTTTTCAGGCAAAGTGGAGTTTTCAATAATTCGTTTCCTCACTGTTTCGGGTTCGAGTGGGATGAAAACTGATTCACCAGCGCTCGAGTTAGGAGAAGATCTGGGAGATCTTGGCCTTCCTATACATGCCTGCTTCCTAATAAAATTGGAGGGTCATTCAACAGGGGACATGGTTATTCGGGAATGAGCTCTGATTGAAGGAACAGAATTTCTCTTTTCTTACCCGTACGGTGTCTGAGAAAGTTGCTCGTAAAATTTTGGGTATGAAGGCGATCGAGACGGGTTGTGTTTTTTCTAGTTTGAGAGTTAGAGACTTCTCTCATTGCCCACAGAACTAGCTTATTTTATACCAATATTTTTTCAGGCAAAGTGGAGTATTAAAGAATTTGTTTCCTCACTGTTGCGGGTTTGAGTGGGATGAAAACTGATTCACCAGCGCTCGAGTTGGGAGAAGATCTGGGAGATCTTGGCCTTCCTATACATGCCTCCTTCGTAATAAAATTGGAGGGTCATCCAACAGGGGACATGGTTATTCGGGAATGAGCTCTGATTGAATGAACATAATTTCTCTTTTCTTACCCGTACGGTGTCTGAGAAAGTTTCTGGCAAAATTCTGGGTATGAAGGCGATCGAGAGGGGTTGTGTTTTTTCAAGTATGAAAGTTAGAGACTTTTCTCAATGCCTACAGAACTAGCTTATTTTATACCAATATTTTTTCAGGCAAAGTGGAGTATTAAAGAATTTGTTTCCTCACTGTTGCGGGTTTGATTGGGATGAAAACTGATTCACCAGCGCTCGAGTTGGGAGAAGATCTGGGAGATCTTGGCCTCTTCGGCGGTCTTGGTGCTGCTTTCAGATCCCGCGTAACTATTCACATCAAGTTTTATGTCTGATTTCCGTTTTTACAACGCTTTTTAAAATATTCATTATATCCTTACTTTATCATCAACTATCTTTATCCTACTTATCATTATATTATCATATTGCTATTATTTTAGCCTTATTACTATGATTGTTATTAACATTATAATCATTGTTATAATTCTATCTACTATTGCTACTAGATAGACATAATTTTACTTTGATTATTTTCGTTGATGATATCCACAAGAATTGTAATAGAATAATATTTGCATAGAATGAATATTATTATTACTTTGATGCCACTGATTAATCTAAATTTATTACACAATAGTTAACTCTAAGCAACAGTTTTATTTGCTAGTTAACTTGAGCTAGTCCGGATGAACTTTATTTGCCTTGTAATTACCTTGTAACACGAATCCCCCACTTAAGGGAGAAAAGATTCTCGCTTTTCTTCCCCAAATTTTCATTAGCGAAGGGTGTTGTGTTTCTTGTTGTTAGAGGACGAGGAATATCAAAAATTTAGAATAGGAGCAAGATACACTCTCCTTCCATATTTAGCCGCCTAAAACGCTAAGCTGATTCAATAGTTACAAGTAGACGATGAAAAAAATAGATATGCGATTCCACACTTTAAACAGGGGATGGTCGAGAGGGCGAAGTAAACCAAGATTACCCAATGGTAAGCCAAAATATTAAGTGTGCAAGGATGCGAAGTTGTGAATAAGAAATTTATCGGTGGTTAACTTGCATCCTTCACTTAACGTTATGAGTGCTATAGTGGTTAAATGAGTTATTTTATCGCCACATCTTACTTTGGGGGAGTTTTTTTCTAGACTTATCAACAGATGAGCAATTTACTAGAAAGAATTAGTGTCCAAAAAGATCCGAACGATTAGGTTTCTTGTAGAAAACCGGCATTGATGGCATAACAACTAATTACTCTTGCAAACTGTCGTTTAGGTAATATGTTTAAGAAATCTGTTACCACTCTTACTGTACGCGATATTATTGTAAACTTAACAATGTGGTCTTTTAAATGAAGCCATCGCATGGAGTGTCAATCGCTCCAAAAGTGTTATCCATAGGAAAAACGAACGAACTTGGCCAAAATAACAACGAGCCCAGGTCGCTAAATTGCTTAATAAAGAAAAATGAACTCAAGGCTGACAGAAAGACTTTCATAACGTAGAGTCGATCAACCATTTGAAATACAACGGTATGAAGTAGAGATAAGGGGAAAAATTAATCACACATAAATTGCCTATTAAAGCCGAATAAGACAAACATGTTAGGGTAAATATAGAAAAGCAATGTATTAAAGTAAAACTATAGTAGCTAAAAACTAAGATAGCAATTCTTTTGAAAACAACGGCTTATCAAATTCGATATCTCATAATGATAGATAAATAAGACAGGAAGGGAGGGGGGATTAACTCGAGTTAACTAAATTGGGCTAGAGCTAATATGGATAGAGAGGCAAAGAGAAATGAATGAGTTAGTGCTCGCATAGACTCCTTTAAAATAGCAAGATTATCGGCTTCACAGTGCTAAAGAAGCTAAATATAACATATCTAAAACGAATAAAAAGACAGGAAAAGTGAAAGAAATAGGAAGGTGTAGAATAAAATGCTTGAAAATTTTATATAATTCGATGTAAAAACAGTGAGCTGTGGAAAGGGAAATAAACAGAGAATAACTAAATAAATCTTGACAAAAATAAATTGGAATAATAGAGCAGGATAGAATTAGAAAGACAACAAAGGAGAACAATTTAATGAACTTTGCCTAGGAGAAACAAAGGTTGCTCAAGTATTACGAAACAATGGAACAAAATAGCTTCGGAGAGAGATACGAACCAAAGCTTTGCCGAATTATAGCTGTTTTTTGTTTGCCAGACACAAAAGGGCCTTACAATGAAGAGGTCAATGGATGCACATACTTTCACAAGGAAACAACAAGAAGATAATGAATATATATTTTTTTAATTCATATGGAAAAAGTAATCATCCTAAAATTAATTGATAAACTAACAATGAGGATGGACAGGGTGACCTTTAGAGGGAGGCATGGCAAAGTAGATTCAAATAAAAATGAACAAAATTCCTCGGAGAAAAGGATACAATAAAGAGTAAACACAATAAAAATGTCTAAAGTTTTTAGTAAAATAATGAAACGAGAAGTGGCCCTAACTCTCTGTTTTGGGCAAGCACCGCAAAAATGCTGCCGAAAACTGTTTTGTCTGTCGGAGAAAAATACTTTCCATAGCAACAATAAATATATTAACATACGAGGGGCGGTCAATAAGTTTTGCAATTCGGATATAAGGAAACGAGATATGAGGAAAAGTGTTTTATTATTTTTCAATATAACTACCCTCGACTTCAATGCACTTGCGCTACTTGTCCCTGAGGCTTCGAATTCCCGAAAACCAGAAATCTCCCGACTGCTGCTCAATCCAATCCTGGACGGCGAGCAGGGGCCAGATCTGGACTGTAGGGGGATGGTTAAGCTTCTCGAAGCCGCACTCGCGCAGGGCAGCTTGTGCAACTCTGGCCTTGTGGAATTTGACGACGTTGAAGTCGATCATGGGGCGTGAGTTTTCTAGGGACCCAACGGGCAGAGACCTTGGTCATGGCCAAATTGTCGTGGATGATATTGATAACACTTCCATGTGATATTCCAAGTTCTCGCTCGATTTCTTTGATCTTCACCCGTCGATTTTTAAGGAATATCCTCTCCACACGGGCCACATTGGACGAAGGTCATCTTCAAGGGAATCACGACCATGGTGAAACTCCCTATTCCAGCGAGCAATGGTTGCAACCATGCGTTCATGGATCTCTTTTGCATTCTTGCCTTCTTTGGTCAAAAATTTGATCACTGCGCAGTGTTCAACCTTCTCCATTGTTGAAAAATTTGTGACTAACGATCTGTGATCAGCTACTGCTTCTTAAATAGAAGAGGCAGTAACGTGTGGCTGCAGGTCCTGAGTTGTCATAACTTGTCCTAACACTCCAACAAACAGCCTTTCCCCTGCCTCTGTTTTGCCCTACCGATCCGCAAAACTTATTGAGCACCCCTCGTATGAATGCACATGGGACGAAAAATGTATACACCAGATGACTGAGAGTAAAACAGAATATAACTCATAATAAATCTAGTAGAATTTGATGACAATTAATATTCTGAAAGTGACTGAGAAAGAAAACTACGAATAAATACTGTGTCCGAAAACCACGTATAAAATTATTAAAAACTTATTCCAGGCACAGAAGCCTTTCCTAACCTAAATAGATACAAAATTAAAATTAGTAATAACCTTTCCTGCCTACAATAAACATGGGAAATGGCAGTGTGGACTTATCATTTAAGCAACGTAACTGGATACTAAGTTCGGATTTTAAAGTTAAGAGATCAATGGTTCAAAAGCAATGGAGAGACAATTTTGGAACTAATCTTACAACTCTACTTACAAGTTCATGTACCTGTGAGATATGTGAAGTAAACAGTACTGTGCATTATTGGTGCAAGCAAGTGAGTAGAGGTCCAAAGACAAGAGATGCTAACACTTATGATGAAGTGCTATCACCGAGAAAATCTGTGATACGAAGTGCTAGTGAAATAGAGAAAACTAAGCCAATGTCCGCAAAATTCTGAAGAATGCTAAATGGAAATCTTACATCCCGAGATTATTGCATACTGTCTAGGAACGACACAGTATATCCCACTGTCTAATATTGGTAGTTACGTAATTGAGTCAGACCGGCAAATCTCGGCCCTGTACTCAGGCAGGTATGGAGCGAAGGGGAGGCAATGGCCTCCCAAAGTAAGAGTGCGACTTAAGTACAGGTTAAGTACTCGTTTGCCAGATTCAACTCATCAATTATTTAAGGAAACACCTCTACAAAAATAAGCTTTAATACAAGATAAATGATTAAATATGGAGACAAGAATAATAATGGAAATAGCACAAAGTTTAGTATGACAATGAATATTATAGCGGACATGAATTAATTGAAGCAAGGCCCGGAAATTATTAATTAATTCGATGGTTTAAATAAGAGTAGTAAGATTACTAAATCTTTTAGTTATGCGATTATAGGGTCTTCTTAGTACTTGGGAGAATGAGGTGACTTACGAGGGTAGGATTCTGGATTACATTGAATGATTGACGGGGGCGGAATACTAGTGACCAGGTTTTCGTAGAACGAGCTCGGGTATGAGCGTTCAGGGAACTCCAACGGGTTTGCAATTACTCCGAATTCCGGTTGGGGGAGGGGGTGCGACCACAGTAGAGACTGGTCAACGGAACGGCGTAGAATTTCCACGAAGACAGAGAAGAAGAGGCGAAGCCCAGGACAGTCTTCCGGGACGTACTAAAGTAGTGGTAATCTTCCTCTGAACAGAGCGGATTACGGATAGAATCTGCTCAAGAGATCACGACAAAGAAGCTCGGTTCGACTGGGATACAGATGCACTTGATCTGGGCAACAGGACTTCCTAAATCGCACTCTCTGATGAGAACTATGCACTTCGTCTTAAATAGGGAAGGGAGTCTGGAGGCAAGGAAGAGGGCGAAACGAGCGAAGTCCCAAGGGATAGCATCGCGTCAGACAATCCAAACAAGGGAGTTTGATAAGCGCCGCTTTGACGCAGTTACCGGGGAATAGTGATAAAATTCTTTCTACCACACAGAGGAGGGGGGAGACGAGGAAGACACCAAAGGCCAGACGGATGGTCAACGCTATTAGAGTGGGGGACGGTGGACATAAATGAAAACAAACATAGCTGGCGTCAGTCTAGGCCTGAGAAAATTAAGTCACACGGCGCGTTAGAATTCATACTTCCACACATACCATGAATAACATTGATCAGGATCGCAGAAACAAGTTTTCGGAATGGTTCCGAATAAATAATATATGTGAAATCTGTGTGAAAATTTGTGTGATCTGATGAAGCTACATTTAAGTTAAATGGTATAATTAATCCTTATAATTGCACATACTGATCACAAGAAAATCAAAACATTTATTTAGATAGACATGTAAATTTACCAGGTATATCTTGTGTGTTTTTTCTTCGAAAACTTTGTTAGTCCATTCTTTTTCGACGGTATAGTTACTGTTCATGGCTTCCTCAACATGCTTCGGGAATTGTTCTTTATGCAATTCAGAAATTATACAGATATGAGGACATTTACTTTCAACGAGATAGAGAAACTCATCATTACATCCAGGACGTCAGGAACTAACTTGATGAAATACTTCATAATCGGTCCATCAGAGGATGAGGTAGTATGGAGTATTAACAACGTTCAACAGTTTTGAATCTAATTGACTTTTTGGGAGGGGAATTTTAAAAATTAAGTATACAGTAAAAAACCTACATCACATGAACAATTAAGAAGCACATTTGAATCAACATACGAGTATAGTAACGGGTGTTCCAATAACTTGGACCGATTTTAAATGTGAGTTAAGTTAAAGCAACTAATGATTTTTTTCTTTTCCATTCAGATTTAACAACTACAATTTTTGGCAATTTCAACCATGGAAAGATTAAAAATCGAACAACGTGTTAAAGTTATCGAAGCCTATTACGAAAATGGACGTTCAAACAGAAACGCATATCGGGCACTTCACGATTTTTTTTGGTCAACATAATCGACCAACCGAGAGTGAAATTGGGAAAATTGTTCGTAAATTCAAACAAACGGGGTCGATGACAGATATGAAAACGCCATTGCGTGCTCGTTTACGCCGTTCAGCTGAAAACATTGCTGCAGTGCGCGAGAATGTGGCCGGAGATCCAGACACCTTTATTCATCATCGCGCGCAGGAATTGGACCTCTCCACAAAAAGGTTACATCGAATTTTGACAAAAGATTTGTCTCTACACGCTTATAAAATTCAATTGACACAAGAACTGAAGACTGCTGACCATTTGAAGTGCCGTACATTCGTCAATTGGGTGCACGAGCAAAGACAAACTGATGATGATTTTTCGAAAAAAATCATCTTTAGTGATGAAGCCCATTTTCATCTTGGTGGATTCGTTAATAAGCAGAATTGTCGCACTTGAGCTGATAAAAATCCTAGGAAGATTGATGAAAAGCCACTGCATCCACAAAAGGTCACTGTTTGGTGTGCATTTTTTTGCTAGCGGAATCATTGGGCCGTATTTCTTCAAAAATGATGCCGGGAATTCTGTTACGGTGACAGGCGAGCGATACCCTGCAATGATAACCAACTTTTTATGGCCTGAATTGAATTCTATGGATGTCGAAGATTTGTGGTTTCAACAGGACGGCGCCACATGCCGCACAGCCCATGCAACAATGGCTCTATTGAATGAAAAGTTCCCAGGTCGCATCATCTCTCGAAACAGCGAGGTCAATTGGCCACCAAGATCGTGTGACTTGACGCCTTTAGATTTATTCCTTTGGGGTCATCTTAAAAGTAAGGTATATGCCAACAAGCCAACAATAGTTCAACAGCTGAAGGATGAGATGATAAGGCATATTCGTGAGATCGAGGAGCAACTATGCAAAGACGTCATTAAAAAATTTGACTATCGAGTGGAGGTGTGCCGCCGAAGCCTTAGCGGACATTTAGGCGATATTATTTTTCACATATAATTGCCATGACTCAAATAACATGATCCAATAGTGAAATCAATACATTTTCACCAATAACACTGTTTTATTTACTGCTAACTTTATCCGTCTTAATGTAACACCCTTTACTATCTATACACATATATTTTATGAATTCTGGCAATTACTAAATCAAAGAGTGTATTTGTATATTGATAACAATGACCGAGAGTTGAAAGAATTTACGCTTCTTGTCCGCATGGGAGTATTGAACCTCTTTTTTTAGTTGGGACATTCTCCCACTACACACCGCTTTGTAATATCCAACTTTTATAGACTAAATAAAAATCCTTTTCTCTACCCACTCGGCTACTTAGGTGACGTCATCAATACAAGTTTGGAGTTAACAAAGTCTGTGCGATCTCAGGGGGTTCCTTGAGATCCGGAAATCTAGCAATTTTGACAAACCTGCTGCTGCTAATGTGTAATATATTAGAAGAGTTCACTATCTACCATAAAGATCAATAATCAAATTATTTTGGATAATGAACTCCATATCTAGAAAAAGATATCTGTCACAAAATGTATATCCCTTTGTCCCTTTGAACTCATCATATTTAAAGGGTACACTGCTCTGTTTATTTCTGAAAGCATCTTTACTTCTGCTGTTATGCCAAATCCTTTGCCCCTTATTCCATATATATCACACGTGGCTTTAACCAATGGGTAAGGATTTTTTGGTTAATGCTATGAAACCTTTCCAACTGGTATGGTATTCAAGGCCTGCGGCGGCGCCTGTATCAATGATGACCGTAATGAGAATTCCATGTACTTTAAGATTAACTACAAAATCATGAGCCGTATCTGCTATTATCTTATAGGTAAAGGTTTTCTAATGTTGTGCTAGCAGATCTTGCCCAGACCATACGCTAAAAGAATGGTTCTCATTATTTGGTCTATCGTGGAAATTATTCCACTGAGCCTAATTCATGTTTTACCGTGAGCAAAGACAACTCCGCGGCCGGATCTGGGTATATTTCTATGCATTTGACTATTTTTTTCGCCTAGTCACTTACCGGTTGATTACTTGTCCCCTAGGGGGAGTCATTCTAGTACTAGCGGGGATTACTTACTACCTAAACGAGGGTTCTGTATCCAAAGGAGATGGGGAGCTTTTACTACAGGTTCCGATTTCCACAGGGTTTGTTGCTGGGGCACCATCTGTTTGCACGGGACTCTACCTTGGTTCCTCACCTACTTTATGCCCTTGCTTACCACAGTCCTAGCAATATTGTGTTGGGGTCGGAGAAAATTGACCAACTTTGCCACAACTTATCACTTGGGTTCATTCATATTGCCAGGGTGTTGGCTTGCATGTTCATCGGATGTGTTCAGGCTCATCCTATCTGAATGACACACTTTTACGTACTTCCTTTCATTCTGTACTCTGCTAAGCTAATACTATCTCACCCTTGGGTCTAGTACTCCGCCTCTGGTTTTTACCTCATGTAAACTATTAGGCAGTTTCATATGCTACTGATATCCTGATCATTATTTTAATTTGTGGAGTGAAGATTTAAATAATCTAATATAAAATACAACTAATTATGCATCTGTTCTCTCGTGAATGTCTCATGGGACACCACCTTCATCGTTTCTTGCTCCCCCATCTTCATTGTTTCATGTGAACCAACTTCATTGTTTCATTGGACCACATCTTCATTGTTTACTGCGACCTCCTCTTAATTTCTTCATAGAACCCAATCTCTACGGTTTCTTACAACCTATTCTTCGTTGTTTCTTGCAACCCTATTTAATTGTTTCATGGCACCCCATCATCAGTTTCTTGAGATTCCTACTTTATTGTTACATGGGACTCCATCTTCATTGTTTCTTGCGACAATATCTTAATTGTTTCTTAGGACACAATCTTCATTGTTTCATGGGACCCTTAACTTCGTTGTTTTTTGCAACCGCATCTTCAATATTTCAGCAAGCTCCACCTTCCTTGTTTTATGGGAATCAATCTTAATTGTTTCTTAGGACACAATCTTCATTGTTTCATGGGACTCCATCTCTATTTTTTCCTGGGACCCAATCTTGATTGTTTTAAAGGACCCCATCTTCATTTTTCTCATGTCACCCAATCTTTATTGTTTCACGTGACCAAACCTTCATTGTTTAACGTGACTATATCTTCATCGTTTATTGCGACCCAATCGTAATTGTTTTTTCCGATTCCATCATTATTTTTCATGTGACAATACCTTCGTTTTTTCTTGCGACCACATCTTCATTGTTTCATAGGACCCCACTTTCATTGCTTCTTGCATCCCCATCTTCAGTTAGTTGCGACTCCAACTTCATTGTTTCCTATGATCCCAACTTGATTCTTTCTTGCAACTCCATCGCTATTGTTTCAGGGGATCCCATCTTCATTATTTTTTGTAACACCATCTTCATTGTTTCAAGTGACTTATCTTCATTGTTTCATGGACACTATCTTCATCGTCTCCTGCGGCTCCTTCTTCAATGTTTATTGATACTCCATCTCAATTCATTCATGGGAACCCATCTTTATTGTTTCTTGAGATACCCAATTCTTTGTTTCTTGAGAGCATATTTATTTAATTTCCTTTGCTTCGCGGGATAATCTCTACATTTTTTCTTAAGATACATCTTCATTTAACGGGAGGAACTTATCTTGATTTTTTTCTTGGAGTACATCTTCATTGTTTCTAATTTGATCCATCTGTTTTATTCCTATAGAATCTTTTCTAACATACTCATTTTTTTTCTTTAAGATTCCCTCATCATTGTTTCTTGGCGCTACAAGTTCTTTGTTTCTTGAGACCCATATTTACTTATTTTTCCTGACCCATCTTCTTTGTTTCTACGGATCCACTCTTTGATAAATTCTTGAAATACATCTTCATTGTATCTCACCTTTTTATTGTTTCTTAGGATCAAATCTTCATTGCTTTCTTGTACAACTTAAGGTGATTAACAATATCCTTTAAAATTAAGTTTAAGACATAGGGACTGCATTTATGTTGCCGTCCTTAACACGAATTGCATATCTCTACCATATACCCCCTTTTTCAAAGGTCCAAACTCCTAATTAATTAAAGAAATTCCAAATTTCATTTTGTCTGAAGGGCAACATAAATGCAGTCCTTATGTCTCAAACTTAATTTTAAAGGATATTGTTAATCACCTTAAGTTAAAGTCTCCAGATTAATGTCAGTTGCCTATTATTATATATTTCAGTGTTTCAGTGTTTTGTCAATTTCTTTTAGTTTACGGCTGAAGATGATTATGGGAAGCTACATATTAAAACTAGTCTAGTTTTAATCAACTTTATGCTCCCAAACAGTAGTTTCTTTGTACAAACATTAATAATAAATGGTAGGTTGAGTTTCTTTTAGTTGAAATGAATGGTATATGATTAATTGATACAGAAGGAGAAGGAATCAGGATTATTAAAATATCGGCAAATCAAGTAATCAATTTGCCACTCCCCGCCATTCATTTCAGTATTATGGAAAATATTTTTAAGCCTCCTCTTAAATATAAGCGTAATATTACTTATAAATAGGTTTTCCTTTGTTGAGAGAACACAATGTTCTCTTTAGCTGACTTTCATACACGCCAGGGAAAGAAGATAAACTGTAATAATAAGAAACAACAATGAATAGAAATATTATAGGTAAGATTCTTTTAGAAACCTCAAGAACTTAGAACTTTTATACTAGGAGTGTAAGAATGCGAGGCTAGAACTTCCTTTGTCATGCAATTTTGCTTGTAAAAATGTATCGAACAAATACAAATGTATAATGAAATCTTTCATCATACAAAAGATGGCAATTAGACTATGAATAAAGTCTCTACCCACCCTCACCAACCAATCCCCTTCTCTTCTTGTTCTTTGTGCGCGCGTTTATGTGTGTGTGTGTGAACAAGGCTCGCATGTGCAGGAGTTTCAATAATAGAGAAAAGATAGTGCAGTTGTGTATAGGCTTCATCTTTCTTGTTGGTAGTGGATTCCTTTGAAATTTGAATGAGTGGCGGTCCATTGTGTTTCTTTGATTGTGGCAGAAGTCGTTGGCGTCACCTCCAAAATGAATCCTTTTATTAAAAGAAAGAAATAATTTCAGTTTCGCTTCGAACATCTGAGGCAAGCAAACGAATGGTTCGCGAACGGAAGGAAGAAAACAGATAATAACCCAAAGAAAAGAATGAAGGGGGGGGAAGAGAACAGACAACCGGTCTTCGAGTGGGGAAGTCAGAGAAGGGGAGAGGCAAAACGAACAAGCTTAGGACAAGATGAAAAGCAAAGCAATTTCGATTCCCCTTGAAACTTATTCATAGACTTTGCAGTCATGAATAGAAGGAAATACTCTTGCCTATAATCAATGAGAGACTATTGCGATTAATAGCAATTTGGAGTCGGACTTGTTGAAATGATTTTGCGTTTTGGTGCCATAAAAGTAGAAAGATAGGTAGGAAAATTTTATTTTAGCAAAATAGACTACCCATACTTCAAACGATGGAGGGTTGTACTATGAACAATAGAATCTAGTTTGGGGTTATATTCCAACCTAAAGTTAAACTATTCATAAGTGCATAATTCACAGCCCGTTGTATCAACAGAATAGTGCTGCCTGTCACTCTATGATTTAAACTATGGTTGGTTTGATCCAATTGTGAAACAAAATCACCTCACTTCAAGGTGTTTGTAATTGGACAGAAATTTCACCTAAATGGATTTCAATTTCTCAATGGACTAATTAAAAGCTAATAGAGTTCGGTAATACCAAGGAAAGAGTTCTCTGAACAAATACTTAAGAAAACCTTTTTTCTTTTATATATCTTCGTTTCCGCCCATATTCTTTTACCTTAAAAAGTTTAGTATCTTTATTAAATACAGTTTTAGCTTCGGTTGATTTTAAACTGCATAATATATAATTAATGGTAAATAACATCTTAAAATAGCACCGAATAAACTATTAATCAAACTCTTATTAAATGAAACTGAAGGACATTTCCTATCTTCATAATCGCCACGATAGTTTCAAACTCAGTTACAGAATATTAATCACTTAACTTTACTTGATTAATTGATTCTTTTCTTTATAATCTAAATTTCTAACATATTTATTATATCCATTCTTTAACTCAAAATTCCTAAACTACATTTGCTAAGGGGCAGTGAAAGAAATCAATAAATAGATATGAAGAAAATGGTCTTATACCCAACGAAGAACGAGGGATTGCTCAAATTGAAGTTAGGTTCAGTACCTTCCCTTTGATTTTTACTATTTTATTTACATTAAAAAATTCAAAATTCCTAAGAGAAAGAAATAAATTACTAGCATAAATAATAAAAAGAACAACTAATTGACACAAAGTTTAGAAGGTCACGTACTCAACTCGTTTCGGCGAGGTATATAGTAAAGACATTTCCAGAAAACTACCATAGATACCTCTGAATATTCTTATACTTTAAGGACGGTATAAAAGATATTGATTAATATTTTCAGTTTTAATCGATATATAAACATTAATTATACATTAAATTAAAACTAACAAAATACTAATATCAATATCCATACCAATACTTTGTAAACTATCCGTTATTAGTGAAGAAATGCGATTGCATTGAGGGAATGTGCTGAACATGAAATTTGTATGTCTGTATTTCTCTACCACACCCAAGTTTTTAGTTGAATTTTATTTTTTATATCTTCTTTCTTTATTTAAAATTTTAAAATTTCCAATAAATTTTCTATGGGGTTTATATTCATGTTGTGCTCAATTCATAAATGTGTTGGCACGTTATTTTATTTCAAAAACTTTAAGAAATTCTTACATTTATGCAAGGAATCCCATCTTGTATCAATATAAAGCCCCCTATGCCCTCTGTACAATACTTTAGTGCCCACTTTGTTAACTGAGGTAGCTAACATGATTCCAGAATTGCTTTATATTGATCTTGTCGCAAAGTGCCATCTACAATGCACAACTGCCTAGTGCCATAAGCGGTCCTAACTCTGTTGGACGCAATTTTTGTGAAAGGCCTCTCTTGATTTTCACCCGATATATGTAGTTGAATTTTTCCGAACTAGACTGAATGATTGACTCATTATTGAAGATGACGTAATGAAAACAAATTGATCCATAATATTTGTTTTGTAAAGAAAATACTAGCTTAACATTCATTTTTAGACGTCACATCCCATTATTTTTCAAGTAATAGTTCTACTGTAGTTACAAATAAATTTCCTAGCTTTTTTCAGTTTTGTTTAGTTCAATTGGCGTAGTTATTAGCTTAAAGTTTTTGATTCTTGGTCATAGCTTTAATTATATTGGCGTTCTTACTGCATGTTTAAATACGTATTTTAACTCGCGTTTGAGGTGTTATATCATTGTACTTGCCCATTTTTATACAAGAACCTTTGGATGTCGTCTAAGTTTTTTTAAATAATTTATAACGATCTTGCCCCCATTAATCCGGAAAAGTATCCGTTTCCTCAGATCAGGTCAGGATTTTGTGTTAAGTCGATTTTTATGACATTTTCGGTTGATCTTTTGTTAATATTTCTCATCCAAAAGTAAGTTTTTAACATAAAAATTAGCGTTTGCAAACACAATATATTAATTAAATGAGCAAAGATTTATCGGTTTTCATTGAATAATAGACATTGATAAAGGAGATACATGTAAATTGGATATTAGTCATTAATGTTTAGAATTCAGGGCATGAATTTCCGTTTCTTCGAACTCTTATAATTCTTAGCGGTAGGATGTCTCTCCTCAGTCAAAGAGTAATCAGCCCTCATGACTGCCTCCCATCGTCCCTCATACCGGGTCTTCATCTCTTTCATGTCCTGATGGAATTTCTCCCACTGTTCGTTGCTTAATGATCCTAGATTCTCAGGAAACAGATCCATATGTGAGAATAAGTAATGCATTTTGATGTTCATGTTGCATCAGAGTTTTTGGCCTTCTTGTTGTCAAGAAAGTTCTTCACAACCAGAAGAAAAGCCTTCCATGCTTCTAGTTCCACTTCGTTCATTGAGTTTTCAAACTCTTGAAGTCTGATGAGCTGACGGAGTTGAGAACTGTCAAATATGTCAGTTTTCCACTTCTACATGGTCAATCATGAAAAAGCGTGGTACAAGTAAGTAAAGCAGACACCAACATGGTCCATGGGTTTGCTGAACTGTTTGATCAAGTCGAGCTTGATGTGCAGTGGTGGGAAGATAATCTTGTCACTGTCACCACTGTTTTTTATGCGATCTTTGCTCTGCAACCCACCAATTCTTCTCGTAAAGACCAGTTCTTTTTCGTGTAATGCTGAGCTCGAACCTTACTATCCCACACGCATAGAAAACAAGGGTACTTGGTGAACCCGGAATGTTGTCCTAACTAAAAGTCCACAATCTTCAAATCAACACAAATCAACGACTCATGATGATCATAACGAATTTCACAACATGGATTTTACCAGTTCATAATTCTCTTTCAGAGTAGTCGAGTGAGCGAGCGGTACAGAAGAAAACTGTTTGCCGTTGTGCAGCAGAACACATTTCAGCGATTGCTTGCTGCTCTCATTGAATAGTCCTTCAATATTTGGGTTGGTATTGTGTCAATCCAAGCTTATGCAGAAGCTGCGCAATATCTTGTACAATACAGCAAGCTTTTCTCTTTAGGAGAATAACGGAGGTACTCTTGATGTCTATTGCGGTAGAAAGGGGTTGCATGTAATGTAGGAGAGAATGGTTGTTTTTGTTTATCAACCAGGATGCCAACAGTTCTGGAGAGGACTTTGACAAGCTGAGACCGCGAACTAGATCATTTAGCTGGTTTATCGGAAAAAGGATTTGGAACATCATCTTCAAAAAACACTTCTTCAATTTTTAGTCGCGATCGAGTCTAGTCGCGATCGAGTCTAGTCGCGGGGGACTCTACATCTCACTATATCGGTCGGTCGGTCCCCATTTTGCTTTTTTTGTATTTGCAATAAAATTATAACTATTTATATCACCGATTCTAACGAAATTTGAAACCCATTTGTTGTTTTACATTCTGTTTCGAATGATATAATTGCCAAAGTCCTCCAAAGGTTAGCCTGAGAATTATTATGTTTTGGCAATAACATCATAAGTATTTTGCCGATTCTAACAAAATTTGAAACCCATATGTTGTTTTACATTCCCTTTCGAATAATATAATTGCCAAAGTCCTCCCAATGGTAGCCAGGGAATTATTTTGTTTCGGCAATAACATCATAACTATTAGGCCAATTCTTACGAAATTTGAAACTCTTATGTTATTTTGCATTATCTTTCGAATGATATAATTGCCAAGGTCCTCCCAAGGTTCGTCCGTGAATTATTGAAAGTTTTGAAGGTCTTAAGATCATAAATCAGAATAAGTGAGAGCACGCGAACTTTTTGTCAGCAAACCTTGTTTCAAAACTGGAGGAATATTCGTCAATAATATCAGGAAGTTCTCCAAAGACAGGTACTGGAATTTTATCACAATGAGTTACAAGATGATGCGCAGATTGAAGATCAGGATACTTGAAGCTGCTACGTTTATTTATATTGTGTCTTGTTTAAATCAATAGCGCAGAAGTAGCAGTCAGTGCCATGGTTTTTCGGGTCCCTCCAAGCCATGAGAATTCTAAACTCCAAACATCTTTTCTTGCCCTTGTTCCGACGAGGCAGATACTCGGTGTATATCTTGCATATCATGTGTGGCGCTCAATCTTTATCCTTGTCACAAGTTTTATACCAAAATAAGTATGGTAAGCAACTTTATGAAATTCTTGACTAAATTCGTATTATGAACAACGGAGTATTTACCGCAAATGTAGCAGAATACAAATGATTTATTTTAGTGAGCTATTCAGGCCGAATCCATTTCATTCACCTGTAAAAGAAAAACACATTTTAGTTCAAATTTGTCGCATGTAAACTCTCTAAAATACGTTTATTTAAATATATAAGAAGGACTTTTTGCATCATATAAATATAAACTTCACGTACATGTAAAAAACCCGTCAATAACATCCTGTAACGATTTATAAAAAAAAATGAGCTGATTAAGCAAAACCAATGCGGTTTTTGGATTCAGCATATAAACTTGTCCGAAATCAGCTAAAGAAACTCATACACCAAAGTTGGTGCGGCCATTGTAATTTAGTACTCATACAAAGTTTAACAAAGGAAAGGGTTAAAAATTCACTTCAAATGGAAACAACCATTTCCATTAAAAGAAATAGTTCATTAAAAATTATCAAGGTGTCATTTCATAATATATATATATATATATATATATATATATATATATATATATATATATATATATATATATATATATATATATATATATATATATATATATATATATATATATATATATATATATATATATATATGTATATTATATATTTAGGAAGACTGGACATTATATTTTTCTAGGTAATAGACCGTAAACATTAAGTTCACCAAAAATGGTACTGCAAAATATTAATACGTATCATTTATCTCGAACTGAGAATAGAAATACTTAAAAGTATCACTTTGATAATCTTATGATCTTGTCTGGAGTACATAATGTATAATGGGGATAAGGATAAAGACAAATCAGAAATTAATTGCAGGGCCTAATATAAACTGAAATGAGTGTAATTGATACCCAATGAGTTATCAATGAAATAAAAATTAATCAACATCGCCATGGAATGAAACTTTTTCGATATGCAATTATTGGCCATGCGGAGGACGAAGAATACTTCCAGGAGACCAGAAAGACTAATACAATGTAAGGATTTGCAATGTAAGGATCTTACATGGATGGGTCTTCAGGAAAGACAAAATAAGTTTACTCTAAAGCATTGATAAATGCAGCGAACAGACAGACGAAGATAAAGCAGAGATAATAATAGCCTGTGGAACATCGTTGGAGGAGAAAGGAGTGTAAAGGTAGTGGAAAAACTACAAAAAAGAGAGAGTTCGAAATAACTCATAGAGTGGTTGCCTGGGAGTGAAGAATGACAACCAACCAAAGTCACCAGGGAAGAAGAGATAGCGATAGCAAATGGCAGAAGGCAGATGTAAGAAGTTAAATAAAATACTAATTGGTCGTAAATAGCGACTCGTTCGAAGGAGATAGCTTGCCGTCAAGGCAGAAGAAAGGCAAATTCTTGCCTACTGGTTGCCTCGAGGATTACAGTGTGCGGTAAACATGACTGAAATGAATAGTGTTCTTGTCGATGAAAAGTGAGGCATCGCCCCAGTAGGCAGACATGTTGTTTGTATTGTTATCTTTCGTAATGCAATTCAAAGATGAAGTAAAGAGAAGCTTGGTTAATATAAGAGGGGGTGGGGGGAGCGCCTTTTGAGGTCAATTGGAGATCGCTTCCAACGATGAAGATATGCAAGGCATGTATTATGTCAGTTGGGAACGCAGTTATTACCAATTAGACCAATCAGGTGATTCAGTACAACTATAAAAATACTCCCCAAAAATTAGCTTGATCTGATGAGCTTTGCAAAAAAGGACGAATCAGGGTCTCACAGCAATGCTTTCTTAGTCATATCTTAGACAAAATGATGGACCTATCCCCCAATGCCGTGACGGCTTCAGGAAGCTTTCTGTCCTCTCCGAATCGGGCACACTCGTGTGACGCATCGCCATTTGATGGAGCGCTCACCTGCGCCCTATTGTGAAAACTGCGCTATCCCCCAGATTGTTCGGCACATTCTTACTGAATGTCACAGTCTGAGCGATCTCCCTGCACGTTACCTGTCCCAGGACCAGGATGGGCAGGATTGCTACCGCCTGTCCCTTGTACTCGGGACCGGTTCGTGCACATTGACTGGTGGACTTATAGACTTTTGGGGGGAAGCCGGCCTTCTCCCCTTTATTTAATTAGGTTTTGTTTTTTGTTATTGTTGTTTTCTTTGTAGGTGGCACGCTCCTACGCCGGGGGGAGCGGGACCTCCCCCCGACGCTGGAGCTTGCGACCTAATTGTTGCCATTTTCCCTTTTTATTGTTGTTGTGTTTTCATATTCTTATTTTAAAGTAGCCTAATGCTAGGCTGTCGTGATTGCGGTGACTTATGCCCAATTCAACAGTCGCCAGATAGGCTCCTAAAATTTTTAAAAAAATAGGTAAAATGAATCATAATAAAAACAACAAATAATCGAAAAATGAAATAAAGAAGCACTAGAGTAACTAAATTCAAATAGCATTGATCACGCTTGGGAGCGGTTCTCCTCCACCTAAAATCAATGACTATATTTAATGGAACAATTTAACACCCCTAAAAAAGAACTGCATCAATTGGTTAATTTAACCTTCATTTGGCTCACCCAGTAGATCGTTTCCCCTATCCGTTTAGGGCACGTTATACCTTACAATATTCTGCGGTTTGTATGGTAGCTTACTGTACCTTGCTATCTTTCACGATGAAATATGGCCGTTGTTTCAATCAATAGTTTGTTTTTGTTCTTTATTATTTGGTTTCTGTTTCTATTTATATTCTAACAGAAGGTTCAGGATAGGCTTACTTCGAATATTGGTGGGTCAACCCTAGTTCTCAGCTGCCAAAATACAGAATAAATAAAAAATGTATCAATCAAATTGAAGATTTCGCTCATAAATCCGTTTTCTGAAATAATTAGCGTGCTTTTTCGGCAATCGCTGGGTCAGCGGTTCAAATCTCCGTCCAGATTCTTTTTAAGCTGACGCTATTTACAAAGGGAGGTTACCGACGTGACTGGGCATCACGGTGGGGAGTTGGGATTTGCCGTGGCTGACGTCCGCCGTAGAAGCAACATAGCTTGATAGGATGACTGAAACCAGCAAACTTTAAATTTTAAGAAGTATAAAACAATTATATTGATGATAAAATTTATCGATATCATTTTTTTATCATCTTCATTAGTAATAATCGTAAAATTTGGTTAAATTTTTTAATATACTCCATCTTAGAATATCCTTTGAGCACCAAGTTGGTAAATGTGTTTTTTGTTTTCATTTACAAAAATGATGAATTTTTAGTCATTAAAGTTAATTTTTTCAAACGACAATTAACACAATACAACTCTGAACACTATAAACAATAGTAGTTTGATTTAAAAAAAAGGGCAAAAAAAACTAAACTTAGAGAAGAAAGATTGTTAAATAGGAAATTAAAAAATAAATAATAAATTTAAATATAATAAATTACGGAAAAGTAAAAAATATATATATATATATATATATATATATATATATATATATATATATATATATATATATATATATATAAATCACAGACCAAAAAAAACAAAACAAAGAAGAGCAACAGAAATTCCAAGATTTTCAAGGGTTACTGAAATATTGTAATGATTTCAAAGTTTTTATTTTCTGAATTTACCTAAATTTTAAATAGGCTAAAATAAGCACTAAACATATGATTGGTTTCACATCTTAGTGTGGCAACAAAGTTTACCATGTTTACATTTTTACTCCGCCGAAATGGACTGCTTCAGTGTAGATCATTGTGTTTTGTGTGGATCCTTTCAGTCTAAATCTGTTACAGAAGTCCAGCTTACTTATATTTAGAATTCAGAGCAATGCAGTGACCATCTGCGACACAATAATGTCATGGGTGACCAAATTCCGATCTAATGGTTTAATTAAAAGCAAAAAACTTCAGGTCCAGCAGACTCTGCATCAACACCACATAATATTAAGTGCATTTTTGACACGGTGAAACACATCCCAGCAGTTCTATCTGGAAAAAATGGTCTATTCTCAAATTGGCATTGGCAAATATTTGTCGCATCTTGTATATTCTCTTAAGTTACATCCATAAAAATATCAGTAACCCAAGAATTAATTTTCTGTAATAAACATAGAGTTCTTAGGTTTTGACATTATTTTCTAGAATCGGAGCAAGCAGTGACACAGTTTGTGAGCAAACCTTTAATGATTACTGAAGCCAATTTTTATCTCAATTGTCCAATTAACCGCCAAACTACGGATATTGTGCAAGGGATCAACCACAGGAAAATCAATTTTCGTGCAGCAAAGAGAAAAAGGTTCCTGGAAAAGATCTTGCCTACATTAAGGGTTAAAGAAAGAAGCTGGAAAGTAAAATACCACACCAAATGGGTGCTCATAATGTACCAGAGGACAAGAAACAGTGCAAACCTTAGAAAGGCATGTGAAATAAGTTAGACAGCCAGAAAGGATGTAGAGACATTTTTTGCAGAGTGTGCTGAGATTCAATTGGAGAGAGGTGTTGGAGATTCTAAAGATGTGTTTGTCCCTCTAACTGACCATGAGTTTGCAACTTCAACAAAGTTACAGAAAATATGGAGATTCGAAACCTAGTGCTTGATAGTGTAAGAAGGTAATCCCTAAGGCTGAGGCCAACTACAGCAATAGCAACTGCAGCTCTAATTGACGCAATAATCATCACAGAAGACAACACCAGCAAATTTGTTGATGCGAACAAAGCTAAGAAAGGACAGGATAAGTTTATCAGACAGCTAGGGGAAGACTTTGAGGAGAAGGTTAGGAAAAATCGGGTCATCTCATGCATTCTATTTTATAATCGGATTGACCTGAGCACAATAATATGTTAGCTGAGGGCAATGACCAATCTTTCCAGGCAAAATCAAGAAATAGCATATAGTGCTGCTAGTGAGCCTGAAAGCAACTATCTAATCCATTTTACCCCAGAGAAAGCTACCGAAGTAAAACCACGTGTAGAAATGATTGCTAAGATCCTGTTTGCCTGGCTAAAATAGAGGGGTTTTGAAAAGACGATGATGGCCATTTGGGGAAATCCACTAAACGTGAACACTGGTGTGAATGCTGTGGTAATGCGGATGTTAGAGAAGTATCTGGGGAGAAAGCTGGTCCGGTTAGTGTGCAACGTGCACACTGGAGAGCTTCTACTGCGCCATCTCAGTATTGACCTTGATGGCCCTACTCTTGCAGACAATCAATTATGTGGGCCAATAGGAAAGCTTCTTGATTCGGTTACAGACTTGGATATCAATCCATACTTCACCTGGATCTCTCCTATACCCCCACTGATCAAGCTGCCAGACAAGGTCATTCCAGATCTTTTAAGTGATCAGCACTACGGCTATAAAATTGTTTGTGCAATCAGGGATAGTATGCTTCCTGCTTGGATGGCTCTGATCAACAGTGACGACTGAACCACAGTCGCTGCCTCACCAGAGCAAAAAGAGTCATCTGGCTATGGGTTAAAAAGAAAGCACTTGAAGAATCTTCAATTATTTGTAGAATATAACGGGTATTGTAACATTTCTGTTACACTTGTTACGAGCTCTCAACAAATGACACAATGATAGTTTTGATGCAGTTAGATACGTTTATATTGTTGTAACTTATATGTTTATATTGTAATATTTATCAATGTGGGTGCCCTCGGTTGCGAGCACACTCTCTAGGCGAGACCTAAAGGCCACGAACACGTTGAGGATGAAGTCCTTCCAATGTTGTCCCATACATGGTTGACGGAGGACTTTAGCTCGTCAACTTTGCTGTGGTAGACCTAGAGGGCCTTGCCCTTGACATATTCCTACACTGTAATCGAGGTAGTTTAAGTCAGGCGACAGCGGCCGACAAAACTCGTTCAACCAGAAGTTTCTGTTCAACCCAAACCACTCTTGCACGGTATTTGCCATGTGGACTGATTCAGCGTTCTGCTGAAAGACGTAATCCGGTTGCTTTATGATCTTTCTCACCCAGGGCACGACGTAAGTGGCCAATATATCTTTGCAATTGGCCGCGGTAAGTTTGTTATGACTCTTCAATTCGTTAAAAAGGCGACTGCGCCTTCTTAATCCATACAGTAGGGTTCAAAGGCCTTTCCATGCACTTCGAGCTCTTACCGCCCTCCTTTTTGTTGTTCCTGGACACGGAGGCCACCGTTATGTTATTCTTCGCGAGCACAGTCATTTTGAGCTTCAGAGTACTTCCGAAGGCTTTTCTCAAAGCTAAACTGTTGACAACTTGAGGTCTACCTGAACAAAGTCGAGCTTTGAGGTCTTCTCCATCCTTGAGCTTTTCTGCGACTCTGAGGATGGTCATCCAGCTGACCTTGAACCGCTTGCAATGTAAGACTTGTGGCCCCTGCACTGGAGAGTAGATATCTCGATTCCTTTTACTCCCATCTCGACACACTTGCATACAATGAAAATGGCATTTTAATGGCACGTGCTGGAAAGGCATAAGCATAAGTATTTTCGACGTAACTTTTTATATCACAGACGTGAAACCTCTTGAAAGAAAAAAAACGAGTTTAACATAACTTTTGCATAACCCTGCATTATTAGCGTATACTATCCGTTGTGGTCTAACGTGAAGGTTATGCACTCCTGGATTTAAGTGCCCAAGCACATTCTCTTTCAGCTGGACTGCCTTAATTCCCAGAGGAAGAAAGTGCTTGACTTTGTAATGCCAGTGAGGCCATCCCCCAAACACTGTTGTGTTTTGAAGATCAGAAAGAGAGGAGTGATGGGGTAGAGAGAATCTTGGCCATTAGGGGAGAGGGGGAGCCAGAAACGCACCTAGATGACTTCTTTGCCAGGACCAGAAGGACACATGACTTCAACTGTAATGCTTCTAGCCTTAGTCACATTATTAGCTGCTTAGAAAGTGTATAAGAGCCACCTATAACCTGCTTCCTAAGCACTTCAGAGGTGAACATCTTAATTAACAACCTCTGGCACGCACAGAGCATTGCGAAAGCTGTTAAAATAGTGTATGATGCATTTGCTAAGTACTTACACACAAAAAAGGAGGGATGGAAAAATCAGGGCTCAGGAGACCAGCAGGAGACTGATGTCTAAGGATGAGTCTAAGAAGGACTAGTCATACATTTTTATCTCAAAATGTTGATAAATATATTCATTGAAATTGATTGTCATTTTAAGTGATATTCCCTATATCCTTAAATATCTTGTAAAGGGGTTCGAAAGGGCAAAATTGGCATTTAGAAATGCAAGTTAATGTAGGTTTGAGTTATTATTTTTTTTAAATGTCTGATTTGAACTCACCATGATAAAAAAAGAAAATTTAGACACATTTGTGTTAGGATTTCTTATAGATTTTAACATTTCATAGAGAGATCTGAAAGAGTCAAACTGTCAATACACAAAGGAAAATTGCTGTTGGTAAGATTTACTCTATCCAAAAAATAATTTCATATATGATTTACTTATGAAAAAAATACATTTAAAAACAAACTATGTTAGGATTTCCTTTAGATTCATGTTTACACCTGTGTATGTATATGACCCGCACTGCTAGAAAGAGTGGAAGTTTAGCAATACATATTCGTTGTACGATCAAGTCTTGAACTTTACCGCCTCAGATTTACTTAGTGACGCTTCCTCAAGAATTAAATGTACTAGACATACCCACGTAACACAGAAGAGCTGTCGAGAATTAGTACAGTGCAATATTAAAAAATCTAATGGAAGAATTTCTTCCGAATTTTCATAAGCAAGGTAATAATAACGTTACCAAATCCTATTTTCCCCTATCTTAGTAGTGTAACCGTGGCCGCGCTCTGGCTAATAGTGATAACATCATCGAAAAGTCATAAATCACACATTCTCATAATCTTTGTCATCCTATAAGAAAACTCCCAAGAATTGTAGTTATTTTGGCGTGTCTAAATTTTCTGGGAATCTACAAAGTAAAATGTTAATAATGATTTCAATATTTCAGTGGCCCGTGAAACACCCGTTAGTGTCCTTTGTATGAATTTGAACAACAATTTTCATTGGTTGATGGATATCTTTGTGCGATCTACACTTAATAGTCAAATCCGATCCATTTAGTATTATTATTATTAACCTTTGAGTTACCTACAATTCTAACAAATCTGTAAAGGTCATAGTTCAATATTTTACACATCAATCTATAAGAAATTTTGGATGCTTATAAATGCAACAGGTGTAAAACTCGACACATGCGGGAGTTTGGGCAGGTCGAAAAGTTGTATAAGGAAACCTTTAATTTTTCCCTATCAAATCTTGGAAGTAAAGAACAAAATATTGTTGTGTACACCTCGCTAGACGAGTATGTAAAGGGTCTTTCAATAAGGTCGCTCGATTCTTAAATGTAAATAAAACAAGTTGTGTGTGGTATATGCACTCAATTTATTTTAAAGTTGAAAGTATATTAATGCCATTCCAAATATGACGTCGTTCAAATGTCCGCCGCGGCTTCGTTTGGTGGAACGTAGTCGGGAGGCCCAATTTTCGATGACTTTGTCACATAAATCTGGCTGAATCTGCTGGATGGTGCTCGTTATGTTGACTTTGAGGACCTCAACTGTTTTCGGATTATTCGTATAGATCTACGATTTAAGGTAGCCCCAAAGAAAGTATTCTAATGGCGTTAAATCGCATGATCTTGGTGGCCAGTGGACGTCGCTGCCGCGCGAGATGACCCTGCCCTAAAATCGCTGGTGCAAAATGTCTATCGTGGCGTGCGCAGTGTGGCACGTAGCACCGTTCTGTTGGAACCACATGTCTTCTCTATCCATATCAGGCATATAATTCAGTTGAGGCCACAAGAAGTTGCTTATCATCGATCTGTAGGTCTCGCCGTTGACGGTTATGGCAATCCCATCTTCGTTCTCAAAAAAAGACGGACCGATGATTCCGTTAAACGAAAATCCGTACCAAATAGTGACTTTGTTGGAATGCAATTAGTACTGGTGTATCTCATGTGGATTGTTTTCATCCCAAATCCGATAATTTTGCTTGTTCACAAATCCATTCATCCAAAAATGGGCATCGTCGCTGAAGATGATTTTTTAGAGGAAATTTGGGGCAACTTCCAACTGATCTAGAGCCCAATCAGCTAACACACGGCTTTGACTATGGTCGTTTACCTTAGGTTCCTGAGTAAGTTAGATTTTGTACGGGTGCAGCCCCAAGTCCCTACGCATAATTCGCCAAACTGAAGTCGCAGAAAGGCCAAGTTCTTGTGAACGACAAGAAATTGACTGCCTCGGATTTTCCCCTACACTCTCATTTACGGCATCGATGTTTTCAGCAGACCTTGCGTTTCGGCGACGTATGGGTGTTGGCTGTTTGTTCATAGACCCTTTTGCCTCGAATTTGGCCACCAAGCGTTGAACAGTGGACTCGGCAGGACGATTGTGGCGAAGATAGAAATCACGTAATGCGCGGAACGTTTGTCGAACAGAGCACTGACTTTGATAATAATATTTGATGATTTGCACACGCTGTTCAACGCTATAACCTTCCATCGTGACTTGACAAAGCTCGATCGTCCTTGTTGAAAGACCCTTTATATGTGCAAAATTCATGACTATAAATAAAGCTAAATTTTAGACGTAAAAATGAAAAAAATATTTTGTTTCGAAAGCAAAAAACATAGCATTATGTAACACAATTTTTTCATGGCCAGTGATTCTTATTTTTCAACTCCATTTATAGCAAAAACAATAGAAAATAGGCATTATTTGTTTTAAACTTTGCTTTTGTGGCTTTTATTGTGAAATATTTAGTAAAAATAGCATTTTTTTCTTTTCATTCATTGTAGGGCTAATAACAAATACACAGAGTTAAAACAAGTAAAAAAATTCTAGAAGTGAACAGTTTTCTTCAATTTCCGTTTTACTGTAAATCACTTTCCCGTACAAGCCCCCAAATGTAATTTTCCATCATACTTTCATTGTATACTCCTTGGTATCTATGTTCAAAGGTCAATATATCTTACTGGAAGCACTCCACCTGTTCCTCTGAGTACGCTTCCATATTCTCTTTGAATTTGTCAAGAAGGACATCAAGGATTTCACCTATTGGGACACCTTGCAGCAGATTTGGCAAATGCTTTTTATTAAGTTCTCCTCCAACTCCACATAATTGTTAGCCTTGTGGTTGCCACAAAATCCATCACACACCGAAACAAAACTCTTCCAAGCTTCTTTTTACCTTTAAGTTAGCTTTTCTGGGATTTCTAAAGACTATGACTTTCCTAATGTGTGGTCCATCAAAGAAAACAAGTTTCACCTTTGCTTCAAAGAGTTTCAGAAAGAAATTTTAAAGTTACTTGAAGGATGTAGACTCTTTGTTAAAAATTCTTACAAACTGCCCAATGAGACCTAGTTTTCTATGCAATAGAGGGAGCAAAAGCTTTTGAGGGTCTATCCATTGTTCATTCTTGGCATTATGCCCTCTAAAAGATAACACAGTCCTTTTTGGCCACTGCTTCTTGTTGTAATGTGCATTGGTATCCATACTGTACCAAAGACCTAGATGAGATGGAAACTTGGTAAAATCTCCCTGTAGACCCATCAAAAATTCTACCATCTTGAAGTCTCCAATCACTTTCCAGCCATACTCCTTATAATTCAAAGCTTGTAGCATGAGGTTGACCCTGCTGTACTACTCCTACGGAAGGAACGAAGGGAAGGTATGGTGTTTCTTGCAATTATGGAAAAGTAGAGTTTTAATCCTTCTTGAGGAGCTGTTAATGAAGAGCTTCTAGTCATCTGGATCACATGTAATTCCAATTGCATCTAAATGACCAGATACATCATTGCAGTTGCATAGCCAATATTTAGGAAATGTTTACGACGTTTCGTTTGGTTTGTCACTTGCACATTTTCTTCCAAGAAATTCCACTCTCTGAGCCTGGAAATCAAAAGCTCAGTATTTGACTTTGACAAACCAAGATGTCTGAATAGGTCAGTGGGGTCTCTATGGTTTGAATAGCATGGATTCCTCTCAACAGTCATATTTCTGACAGTATAGTCACTCTATGTCTTCACTGATCATTTCAGTTTCTGAATTGTTGCTTTTTTACAAGAGGGGCTTGTAACCTTTTGGAGGGTTAGGTACAGGAAGATAAACATTGTGTAGTACTGGTGCAATGGACCAGGGTTTCCCAACCTCTTTTAACCCATGGCACACTTTGAACCCGGAGTTTTTCTGTGCCCCATGAAATTATTATAACTCCCAAAATACTTTAATTTTACATATACCTAATATTTTAAATAGAGGTATCAGTCATGTCGATTTATTGCACATCTACTTTGTTGCCTCCAGTTCGTGTCTGAGCATCGGTTTCCTCGTAAGTTATCCGGTTTCCTCGGCTGATGTTTGTGCCGGATATGACTTAGGAAACAAAGAAGGCCAGAGAGAGAGCAGAGACGAATGCCATTCGCTAAGGAATTTTTTTCGGGCGATCGTGGCTGGGCGATAGCCACGCGCGCGCACTTGGCTAGTAACGGGCCCACCGCGGCTCAAAAACATTGAAACATGCGGTTCCGGCGAGGCTGGTTGCATCGGGCTACCGGGTTCTTGGTCTATCAATGCCCGTCTTTGTCGCGCATGCCCTTTGAATGCTGCTGTCCTCCGCCAGAGCCTGACTTAGGAATCTTATAAGGCCCATGTCTGCTTGACCCGCCGTTGTGGTCTTGTTGTTGGTTAAGTTTAGTCTGAAACCTTATCCACGAACTTACCGCCTTAAGAGACCCTGCCAGGAGTTTGAAACTCTTGACGGCATCGCTCTTGGAATCATTGGAACATTCAAGCCCTTCCACCACTTGAAACTTTAGTAAAGAATCAATGAATAAGTGATTCACATGATCCATATCTTCGATCTTAGGACCATTTTAATAGCATCCTGAAGGCCGGAAAATGAAGACAAATGTTCTACCTGATCTCACACGAGGATTATTTTTGAGGGGTTGAATAAACTGATTAAACACATTCAGAGCTAAAATCTCATGTAAGGTCTTCGAAAAGGTCCTCATATAAAAATGTCAATGTATGGAATCAGTTCTCTGAGGAGAGAAATAGTGGATGCCAAACACCGCACGTTAACTAATATTTCGCATCTCCAATGAAACAACCATTTATAACCATTATATATTTTCACAATTTTTCTAATATAATATATCAGGCAATGGCTTCGCTACTAAGATTAAAATTTAAAATCTAAAAAAAAGCAGCCATGGTTAAATTTTTATAAATTTTCTGAACTTCTCCAATTATAATAATTTTAAAAAGGAACTCTAAACTAAATTTCCCCCCTTTCAAAATATCACGTTGCTAAAATATAGTTATAGAAGAAGATATATAAAAAATAAATTTTCTGAACTTCACCATTTGTAATTCTTTGAATTTTAAAAATTTCACAAAATTTCGATACTTATATTTATTTCTGAACTTCACCATTTTGTTTTTAATATTATAAAAGAATTATTAAAAATAACTTTGATAGAAAAACATGTCATTTGTCCACTAAGGAAAAAAAAACATTTATTAATTTTTCACCCATCTTCAAATTCCCGTTATATAATTATAGAGTTAGTGATGATAACAAAAACTTTCACTGGTGAATAAGAAAAATCAAGACAAAGATAAAATTCTTTGCTTTTAAAATATAAAGCCTTTTTAAAATAAGAAAAACTATAACACAATTGAGTTTCAAATACATTTATTCAATGAGATCCTTGTGGGTGATGCAGCTTAGCAATTTTTTGAATGTCATGATCCATGCTTGTTAAAGAGAGACGAAGATCGCCTCGACTTTCGATTTCTAAACGGTTTCGTTATTTTGATAATAGCTGGGACTCTGCTAAAACCAGATTCTACTAGGTTATGTGGTTATCCTTCTGTCTCGCAAGGGAATAGAGATTAGAGAATGGACTTCAGTCTGTGGTGGAACTGCAGCAACGGATGTGACTGTACAGCCCGATGTATTCTTTCTGTCGCTGGGACAGCGATACTGGAGTGACCTCTCCAGAGCGAGGCCTGGGTGAAGTGTATGGAGTTCCTGGGTTGCCCAGTCATCAAGATCCCCCTCTCGGCCTCGTCATGGTCATCCAAATGAATACAAAGCAGTACGTTCGCCACCAAGTTGGCTGCATGAGCTACCGGAGTCAGTGAGCACATCGCACTGGTCCGACTCCGGGGCTCCACTACTGATTTGGAAGCTTTACTCCCCTACACTTGGCCGTTGGATCAGTAGAGGATTTCCTCTGCCCGGGTAGCGGTTTGCTGCTAGAGGCAGCTCCTCCGCCTATCTTGGTGGAGCAATGTAAATACCATCCCCTAACGTGGTTTACCCCGCCGGCTGAAGCGGTGTACGTGGTGTGGCGCTTGGAGTCAGCATGTGAAAGTTTAGGAGATGGATGAGGACCAGTGGTGCCCGTCCAGCCTAACAGGTAGGGTGCAGCCGTCAGACAGCAAAGGTACAATCTCTCTCCAGAGCTCTCTGCAATATGAATTTTAAATTCTACTAGGTAAGACGTTGTAGAGGCAATAATATATAATTTAACATTCTCCCAGAGCAATGGAAATGTGGCTGCAATTTAATTACTTGTCCGTAAACTATAGAGTTTGTGTTTAAATTTAGCTCGAGCAGTTTGATCACTCTGTAACTCAACGAGGTTTTCTTGTAGTATGATGTCAACATCAGCTGCACTTGTCTCAAATGGGTCTACCACCTAACTTGGAATCTTCATTTCTTGAAGATCTTTGAACCTAATTTTCATATCATCGTGCAGTTTTTTCTAATAATCATTGTAAATCAAACTATCATTTCCATGTATCTTCTCAAGAATGGCAAGAGTTGTAAAATGTAGCAACTCCTTACGCCCTATATTAATTTTGAATAAACGAAGTTTTCCCAGAAGAGTACCGATTGCCTCTGTGCAAATTAAAATATTCTTATTTTTTCCTTGTAGCTGTTTGTTCAGCATATTTAACTTTTTCAAATATAACTGAAAAGTGGAAAATGTCAGATTTTGCAGCTATTTCTTCTCCAAGCTTCGTGACATTCCTGAATAATTCAACACTTTCCTATAGTTCAAGGAAGTGATGCAGACCTTTAGTGCTGCATTATCTTTAGACAGCGATCTCACCTCTGTATGCAAAATTATTTTTATAAGCTCTTCATTATTAGCACAATATTGGTGAAAAAGATGATCTTAAGGTGGGTTTTACTTGCTTGATTGACGACCGTTATTACAATATCAAGAACATCTGGCTGGTATCAGAGAGTGTGCGTGTTTCAATGTAGACACATTTGGCCCATCCGGGCTGGCAACAATAGCAAGGTGATTGCAAAGTTGATTTTGTCCTTTCGCAGCTCCACGTCAACTTTCGCTGGTCAAACCTGACTCCGTTCCGGCTGCCTCGTTATCTTGTATCAAGACCTTTCGGGGCTCGCAGCTGTTTCTCCCGTGTGTATGTTTGAGTGTTCGCGTGGGAACTACAAACTATTAGCTTGCCGTCTTACACTCATGTTTTCTTAATACATGTACAATTGTGATATAAGTATTTCGCTCTATTCTACAGTGATTTATTGCTACTACATTACCTGTTATTTTAGTAGTTACTATGCGTCCCTAATTTCAAGATTTTATAGGTGTAATAGGGTGCTCATTTGTGAGGTTCTTCGTTGAGCCTACTTTACCATGCAATTTTTAGTATCGCTACACATGTACAATTTTGATTTAAAATTAATTTTATATATATATATATATATATATATATATATATATATATATATATATATATATATATATATATATATATATATATATATTTAATTGTTTGTCCAATCTCAGGAGTTCATAGGTCCAATAGGGTTCTCATTTGTGAGGTTCCTTGTTGAGCCCACTTCACCTTGCAATTCGAGCGCTTGCTACATTGCAATCATTTATCAACTGTGCTGTAATAACTTAGAACTTTTCTTCCACCCAAGGAAAGCGATATTTACAATGGCCGACTAATTGAAAATCATTAAAACACTAAGTAATTAGTAACTAGCCATAATCTAAATATATTTTAATCATAAACATGTATATGATTTCATTAATCATTAAGCCAAAGACTAGTAGTCTATGAAAGCTTTATGTTCCATGGAATAAGGTGTGGCCCATATATTAACCATATGACCCACTAAAAATTATAATATTACTGTGGCAACCTAAAATTTACCATGGCCCACTTTGGACATATGGCCAAAGTGGGATAGGAAATAGTAGGTGCATTTTCGTAACTTCAATGCTTGGAAAAGTCCAGCATGCAAACGTAACAGTTGCTTGATGAGTCATTGGGTTCACGCCGAATCCTGGGAATGGCAATCATCATGGTCCTTCTTTCCTTTCTATACCATCATTTTAAGTAAAAAAATATTTATTACTTCTTTTAGCTTCCAAACAAACATAATACTTTAAATAATTGTAAAATTTAATATTTTACCCTTAACAATAAACAATTTCCTTGCCTTCCAAAGTTTTCTTGCAGTCTTCACAAGCAAAATGAGGTGGTCAGGGTTTGTATTTGGCCCAAAATATGTTTTTAAAGCTTCACACATTCCTATAGATGCTCGCACACCGAACTGTTTTGCTCATGTTTTGATTAATTGTCTGCAGGTAAAACAGGATGCATCTGGAAAATGATTTCAACCCCTTGATATCATATCTAGTATGATATATCCACTATGGTAGCTAGAGCTGAAATGATAGCAGAGCTGTGAATCTCGGTATAAATAATTCTAAAGTAATATTCCAGATTATTTAAGAAGGTTTTCGAAGTTTCCAGAAAGGTGTTTGCCAAGTTCTGAAATATAAAGTTCGCTGGTTGCAGTCCTTCTATCAAGCTATTTTGCTTCTCAGACGGACGTCAGCCAGGGCAAGCCCCAACTCCCCAGTCACCTCCTTAAGTAAATGGTGTCAGCTAAAAAGAATCCGGACGGAGATTCGAACTGCCGACTCAGCGATTGCCGGGCAAGCGCGCTAGCCACTATACTAAGCTGGAGGCTATAAAATTCATAAAATTCTAGAAATTTCTCATTAAATCTAGAATCTTTCGGAAGGTTTCCTTAAAAGAAACATTATTCTGCAACAATTTTATACCTGCTTTCAAAAAATGAAAACCTACAGCCATTTATATATTCTCAATTAAATTTTCGAAATTAATAAATACCCAAGCATTATTTTCCTAATGGATATATTTAGTAAGCCTGTCCCCTAATTACAAAAACAAAGTTTGGAGACCAAAATCGACTTTTTTCCTTTACTTTAATTTTTAAAAATCTAGAAAACAACAATTTTAACCCAGAAACAAGAAAATAGTTAAGTTTTCTTACATAATTAATGGATTGGAGTTACAGGAATCATTGGAAATAGTTCATACTGCAATTCTCTCTGAGGGCATTGACCAATCTAGTCACCGAAATATATTTGTATCTTAATTATCTTCTTCACTCTTTGCCTGGAGTGTATGGGTACCATCCCTTTTTTGGCTCATTAAGAAAAAGGTGACTAAACCAGAATAAGGGTCAGTGACCTAGGAAGCCGCGCCCATAAAAGTTTTTATCCTGTGAGAGCAATCCTCATTGGCGGTAATGTAGAGCGCTGGTATTATTATTATTATTATTATTATTATTATTATTATTATTATTATTATTATTATTATTATTATTATTATTATTATTATTATTATTATTATTATTATTATTATTATTATTATTATTATTATTATTATTATTATTATTATTATTATTATATTATAATTATTATCATCATTATTATTATTTTTATTATCATTATTATTTTTATTATATGCTGTCTTCCCTACTTGCCAAAATTTTGTGCGGCACTTTACCATAGCTTAATTTGAATCTGTGTGGCATTATTTGGTGGTGGCAAACACATCATAGCATTACTTACCTGCTTAAACGGTGGCAGGAAGGTAAATGCTATCAGATTTGGTTCTCCTTCGTTTCACTGGCATCTTCTGATCAACTCTGGCAATAATGCAATGGTTGACATTTTTAATCTTGGGACAAAATAACGTAAAGTGGTTCCATTTAACATTTTTTACTTCAATTAGACTTGATTAAGGGCTTCATGTTGGTAAAAGCTTATAATAGGGGAGAAATTGGTAAGGTTCTTATTTTTAGTGAACAATATAGTACACGTAGCAATAGGTTTAGGCCTGTCAAGTTTTGGTTTAGGAAAGAGAATTAATTTTAAAATCGTGTGATAGATGTGGAGATTTAAGAATAGATTGGATAGATTTATGGCTGAGGATGCTAATTGAAACTTGTTCTTGTATTATGTTCTTGTTTCTCCGATAATATCACAGTTTTACTTCATTCACCCTTTTATTTATCCCTTTGTCCTTCCCTCATTTTTCTAAAATGAGTAAAAAGGCCCGCATTGTTAGCATAGCTTGATCGCTTCCCTCATAAAAATGGCTGGAGTTTTCACTGATTTTCGTGTTTGATTTATATTTTCTACGCTTGAGACCGTTTGAATATATTAATTCCGAGATTCATCGGTGCAGTATAGCCAATAATAGAGCCTAGTAGTGTTTCCATCGATTGTGTTGAAGAGGGAATCGAGACGGTGTTCACGAACCATACACAAATTAGGGAAACAAATCTTGCTTTATAAAACACTATTGTGTCTTCTAATCTATCTAGATTACTCTCCACCAAAAAATGGCGGAGTGAAGTGGAAATTTAGTTAAAAAGAAATCCCAGCACCCATATAAAAACTCGATCTAAAACAAATGAAAGGCAAGTTGATGCAGAAGAGCGGAAGAAAACGAAGGAGAGCGAATCGGAGACTGATGGTAGCGATATAAACGAAGGCAGGCAAAAGTAGAGTGACGGAGGGCATCCAGGCAACATCACAATGGGTGATTGGCAGCGCCACCCAGCTATTGTTAACCACACAATGGTGCAGAGTTGGGCGCTGCTGCTTGGAGTTTATGTGGGTCTTATTGGCGGGTTCGGTTCTTTTCACGTCCATGCTCCTGCTCCTGCTGTTGATAAGGCCTCTGTCTCGTTGGTGGCGACGGTGGTGTTGGTGGGTGATGTATTAAGGTGAGAAGTTGGGCACTTGTCTTATCATTTCGCTGGTTTTATTTACAAGAGAACGTTTGTCACCCCCTCCCCTGTTTTGGGCTGCAGTGAGTGGTTTGTTTTCTTTTAATTATCGGTCGAGGGTTTAATTTCACTTGACTGAGTACAAAGGCAAACCATTCATATTCTTCTTCTCGTCTTGCCTGAAGGGCTCTATTGAACCAATTCTCTTTTATGTAGTTTTCCTAAGGTTAATTCTCTTTAAGGAAGGGAATGAATTAATTCATTTTCTTGAGTTTTTCTGACAACTCTTCCCTTTTCCATGAGTGTGAGTTTACTGATTCTTATTGAATTCACCTCGTTTGACCTCATTTCTACGGTTTCTTTGTGACCACGTTAGATCAAACTGGAATCGGTAGGTGGACCCTAGGTTTGCGTTTGATCATTAACCGCCGAGCTGCATAAAGTAAAGACTTCCTTCCAGTCGGGGTGGGGTTAAGGAGGCAGTGCAGTCGTATACTTCCTCTATGAATGATCCTTCTTCGAAACTAGGGAATAGAAGCTCATAAGTTTGACGATCAGTTCGGGAGAGGCAATGCAAAATCTTTCTATAGAAATGCAAATTTCCCATGATCAACAAAGGACTCCTGTCTGCCTACATCTCATTTCTGGTAAACAGATTATTCACAGATGGCTAATATCGGCGCACTAAATTTCATTCTTTCGCACAAGCTGTAGAGAGGGGTCAGGTCTGAATTAATGGTTTGTGTGGTGTCCATACATATATGTATATTTTTCAGAAATTCGACTATGTTAGCAATTTCTATAAGAAAAATACGTTAACGCCTAGTTTGCAGGTTACTAGGCAGAAGAGCAGTTTAAATATCTTCAAATATGTAGTGTCCGAAAATAAATTTTTATTAGTTTTATTTTTTCCCATTTCTGGACTAAGAGTCTCGCTTTGATCCCGTTTTTCGAATCGGTTTTTATTAACCAGAAGACTATTCTTTGAAAATCAGCATTAAGCCGGTTCCTATATAGTAATATCGTAGATGGTAGTATCCAAGCATTATAGTAAAGAACCGGTATGTTCCGATAGTGAAAGTGACGAACCCCTTATTTACTGTTTGGAACTTGATTATAAGAGCGGTTATGAGGAAAAGTAGAGGGAGGGTAGATCTATCTACTTTATGGTCGAGGTAAATGGTATATTAATTTTTTACATTGGTTTTGAAAGGAGAAATGTAGAAAGTTAGACGGCAATTTTGCATTATACACTAACTATACATTTCACCAATCGTCAAGTTAAGTAGCCTGTATGCGGGGCAGGGTAATTACCCATGCCGCATATCAGTGTGTATTAACAGTGCAGGCGGGGCAGGGTAATTACCAATGCCGCATGTCAATGTGTATTTAAAGTGTATACAGGGCAGGGTAATTACCCATGCCGCATGCCAGTTTGTATTAAAAGTGTATGTGGCTCAGGGTAATTACCCATGCCACATATCAGTGTGTATTAAAAGTGCAGACGTGGCAGGGTAATTACCAATGCCGCATGCCAATGTGTATTTAAAATGTATGCAGGTCAGGGTAATTACCCATGACGCATATCAGTGTGTATTAAAAGTGCAGGCGGGGCAGGGTAATTACCAATACCGCATGCCAGTTTGTATTAAAAGTGCAGGCGGGGCAGGGTAATTACCAATACCTCATGCCAGTTTGTATTAAAAGTGTATGTGAGGCAGGCTAATTACCCATGCCGCAAGTCAGTGTGGATTAAAACGAAAATTAGGCTGGATAAGGGGTACCTGTCGGGCAATCCACCCCTTATTCCTCTCTTCCTGATAACGCATTATGAAGGCGAAGATGACGCTAACCCCATCTAGTCAGTTTCGTTAATGCGCAGCAGCGTGTGAATCATGTGGTTGTGTGGAAGAGGAAAATGGATGTAAGAGAGAGATTGAAGATGCTTACTCTAGGTCACACGAACATGGATAGGAAGGAAGGGTTTGGGTGGGATGGAATGAATGAACTGAATGCACAAGAGTAAAATGTGTACGGCAGAGCTTTTGCTTAAGAAATGACAGGATATAATGGTTGAGTATTGATGGGTGAAATTACGAATTTTATGGGTGAACTCAAGATTTGTGAAAGTGGAAGTGTGTGTAGTTTTAGTGTCTGGGCCTTAAAGTGAGTGTCTCTGAGGAAGAGAGGTTCATGAATGATTTAGGACAAATGTGTATGTATGGCGGGTGGGACTTTGGAATAGTTCTCAGTTGTTTCTTGTACTTCTACAGATGTATAAAATTTGCCAACCATGAGCACTTTTAGTACTCGCTATTTTGCTCGGATGAAACAAAGATTGAGTTAGTTCGTCGTAATTTTATTAGCCATGTTTGTAGGCACCTGGGTTTGCTTATGATCTGAAGAATACCACTAACAGAGTCAAGAATGTTAGACACAGTATAGTAGTATAGGCCTGTTTCATGTCTGCTGGAAGTGGTGGGCTTCTTAACATTGAAAGAAAGATGAATGCTCAGATTTACTGAAGAGGATAAGAAGATGGATTTTCCAACAGAAAATATGATCTTAATCATATAGCTAAGGAAACAACATCATGGTTCCAGAGGAAGAAGATCAAATTTATCGAATAAATATGTCAGTTGATTGACCACAATCCGATTAAAAATTAAAATACTGAATCCACATAAGGATGAAGAGACCTACATAGCATATCTGAGATGAGTATAAGAAAAGGAGGGCTAATTTACCTTCTCACGTTTGCCGGAACATACTAGAGAATTAGCCCCGTCCTGCCCCAGCTTAGCCTCTCCTCCTTCTTCCGCTAACATCTACTTACTGCCTTCTTGTACCAACTCTATTCATCTCCTTTATTACAAGAGCTTTCTTTACTCCCATTTTCACAGGTTATGGGGTTTTTGCCTTTCTCCATTTGGAGAGTTGCCAACAAGCTACTCTCGACTTCTGGTGGGGCCTAAATTTGCTTTCTCAGGAGACTGCCAAGTCGATGGCGATGCAGAGGACGCGGTGCATCGGTTCCCGGCACCCCGATCGTGGCAAGTGCACCCACTCACTAAACTCCCTCAGAAGGTTAAGAGGTGGGAGCGTCCCCTGGGTCTTGCCGCAACACTTTGTCGACACGAGATTTGTCACTTTGAAGGAAGCTGGCTTACCCGCTCTCCCTTTCCTCCCAATGCAGGCCGGCATGCTAACCACAATGAGGGCCATGCGGCCAATAGGCCTTATGAGTCCCCGGTTGGGATACCTGACACCTTGAGAGGATGGAAGTTGGAGGCATATACTAAAGTGGAGAAGATACCGAAGGTGCCTCCTTTGCAGATCGAAGGGTGTTCTATGGAGGAAAACCCTGGCCCGGGGCCAGACACCGAACCTGAGATAACCCCTGTTCAATGTCCTCATAAGGCGGGATGGGACCAGAAGGAATCGCAAGGGAAGGAATGACACTCTTGGGGCCTCTTCCGATAGGGAAGATATGAGTTTTCACACCCAGTCATCCTCTCCAAAAAAGAAAAGAATGAGTGGGAAGAAAACCACGAAAATAAGAGGTTCCTCTCCCTCAATGGAGACTCTGGAGATGTAGGAAGCCACTGACATTTTGGCCAGTGAACAGGCCAAGATCACACATCCAGCAACGTGACGGCCGAGTCTACTGCCATTTTGGCCAGTGAACAGGCCAAGACCGCACATCCAGCCACATGACGTCATCTGGTGGGAAAGACTAGAGAAAGACCAAAGTTTCAGGTAAGGTGAGTGGAATCTCGATTACACTGGGGCTCCTAATTGAGAGAGGACCTGGTATTTTGTATCCCGCTTGCTTCAAACACTTACTGTGACACCCAAAGCGGGACTGGGTGGCTCAGAGATGGTGGATCCTCTAAAGGAAGGACCTACGCCACCGAAGCCTCCCCATCTGCCTAAGGTTTCAAGGAAGAGGAAGAAAAGTCTCGTTTCGCGAGCCCAACCTCCCCTTCGAAGGTGACAGCACCTTCAGTGCTTTGTTCGGCCAGAAGTGCCCGGAGCTCTTCCTCCTGGAAGTGTACGGCCATTCTCGTGAGGGCTTTCTCTTCGAAATAGGGGCCCTGCATCTCCTCCGAGCTAGTTCCTTGGAGCATATTCCTTTAATGGATTTGAATCGGACTTCCGGCTAACTGGGAAGAGCTGCGGAGTCTTGTCTAATCATTTTTCTCATTTGCTAACTTTTGCAGGAGGCCATGTTTGGGGCATGCCCCCTGTTTACCCTAATTATTATTCCTAAAAACCTTAATTACTATTCCTAACACGTAGGGTCATTTTTCACGCCGTTTACTTCCATGGTGGTCGGCTGAGTTTGAAACTATATTTAAATAGAAGCGATTTGCCGACATGCGTTATAAGCACCCCCAGGACGATTTCACCGTTAGTGATTTGGCCGATCACGGGCTGGGTTTCGGCAAGTTTCGATTTACGATCACATTCTCTAGCCGAGATGCTACTCCACCAGCATTCAATATACATCTTGATTTCTTTAATGGCCAACGACAGGACTTTACCTCCAGAGACAGAGACACGTTCAGCGACAGGTTTACGGTGAGTAAATTGCGTTCCACTTTCGCTTCATGCGCAGATACTTACCCTGGTGTGGACGATGACTCGTATGCCGTGATTCGCTACCTAAGTGAACGAGGCATGGCATTTCTGTTAGATTGGTTCAATTTCTTGGTGAATCACTACTGTCCTCCCTCTTCGCAAACATGGGAGAGGTCTACTACTGCTTGTTTCCACACAATTTATCTAACCTCCTGCGTGTGCAGGTTGATGAAAAAATTAGTAAATGTTAGATTAACATTTTAACTCGACAGTCAAGGTAACCTTGCTTCGGCAAATTCGACTTCCTTTCGAATAGAAAATGGTATCTGCGAGGCCTTCCTTCTAAAACAGCACTACACTACGATGTTTTTCGATCTGGAGGAGGCCTATGATACCGCATAAGGATACAATATCATGAAGACCCTCCACCCGATGAGGATGATAAGAGGCCTATCAACTTTTATTTCGGCGAGATAGTCGATTACACGTGCCCAATGGAGAGGCAAGAGGGACATCCGTAGTGCAGTGTCGTGAGTGTCACGCTTTTTTCCCCCAGCATCAAAAGTATTAACTTGGTGCCAGTTTTTCTTAGTTATTTCTTAATTTTAAATTATTTGCTACATACTTATTGCCACCACTCTATATGAAATGCGATCAAAATGGTAATTGTGAGCCTCATCGATAATGCATTAGCCAAGCTTAGGAAGGCTCATCCTCCTCGGCAAAGCAAAAGGCAGTTAGAATGGCATATTCGATACAGCTCACCATTGCAATTTTAACCATATATATATATATATATATATACAAAAAAATCCAACGGGAAAGTGAAAGGCGGATTGCAAGTACTTTCGAACTTGTTCAGTTCATTCTCAAGGAATAACAAATTACTTAACAGAGGTGGTAAATATAAGAGACAAAAGAGTTGTGCCGCGCCCAGGTACCGCGAAAGGACACAGATTAGAGAAATATTATCAAAAACGGAATTAAATACCGGATACGAAGGGTAAAAGCATATAGATAAGGTTTACTTCCGGAAGTTTAAACTGGGAGAAAGGAATGTAGACAGTAGCGATTCACCCCCAAAATGTCTACATTCTTTTCTCACAGTTGGATCATCCGGAAGTAGACCTTATATATATGCCTTTACCCTTCGTATCCGATATTTAATCCCATCTTTGATAATATTTCTCTATTCTGTGTTCTTCCGATGTACATGGGCGGAGTACTACTCTGTTGTCTCTTATATCTACCACCTCTGTTAAGTAATTCGTTATGCCTTGAGAATGAACTGAACAAGTTCGAAAGTACTTGGAAACCGCCTTTCATTTTCCTGTGAGATTTTTTGGCATTTATTGCTCTACTCACGCGCTACTTTGTGAGTTTTTAATATTAATTCAGTATATATATATATATATATATATATATATATATATATATATATATATATATATATATATATATATATATATATATATATATATATATATATGAGGAATTAAACCACATTCTCCGAAGACAATTTGATTCAGAACAGTTTCGGTGTATCTCACACCCTTTTTCAACTGACACTGGGCAAAAAATATATAAAAGAAAAGCATAACACAAGATCCCCTCTTTTTCTCCCCAATCCCCTACTTGTGGCTAATCTGGGAGGGGGGGGGTTAGGCCGAAACATATTGAAGGGCTGACATTTTACTATTTTATTTATTTGCGATCTTATTACAGAATTAAAAGAAAATTGACCCTCAGATAGATTTATATTAGGAACTGACGATATCAAGCTCGATTCTACGATTCTTCTCATAACATAGTTGGCCGATTTAAATAACATTTTACTTCCAATGAAATCGATCGTATGATTCTTGTCTCTAACATGGCAAAATATTCCACTACTTTCGCTGCCGACTCTAATATCTCTTTTGTGTTCGTACAATCTCTCCTAGTCTTTCTGCCTAGTGCTGTCATGTTTTTTAATATGGTGAATTTTGAGGGGGTACATTTTTTGGACAAAAATTGGATTTGGGAGAAATTTAAAAAGGTATTTTTTTTACAAATATTCTCATAATGCCACTTTTCCTACATTGAATAGTAAGTAAAAACATTCCAAAAACAGTCGGGCTCGTTACATTAAGGCTATCGTCCTTATATATCAATATTTACCAAAAATGCTAAGGAGAGAAGTCTTGTTTAGAATCATCTGAGACGAGTATTATAGCCCAAGGAAATGTCGAAATGCCTTAAGTCCAAACCCGGCCACCCCATAAGGGAAGGAGATTACATTGTCATCCCTCTTAAGAACTAAACCCCTACGGATAGGCCCAAATTTATTTTAAGTAACGTTCTTAGATACTATTGTAGCAGGCAAGGTATTCCAACTTGTTATTATCTTAAATGAAAAGAAATATTTTGGTACATCTATGTTGACCTTAGATAAAACAACTTAAAACCATTATTACTACTAATACCTTCGTTATTCAAGCTAACAAAGTGGTCGGAGTTAACGTTATAAAAACTTTTATAATCTCAAAAACATGGATAGTACTCACTTCAAAGCTTAATGATGAGTTTGTCTACACCATAGCCTGTTTGCAGGGATTTACCGGTTAAACATATCGATTATTTTGGCTTTGATGGTGATTTATATCCCTTCAAGATTTTATTATATCCTTTCTCATAAAGTTTAAGAATATAGGTTCTCATTATCAAGTTTATCTGACCGAAAAATATATGTTCATGTTATTTTGAGCTCGGAAATGACGACTGCGAACTGAAGATGAAGACATGAAGCGATTCGGTGAAATATATAATCTTGTTCCTTTTAAGTTCGTTCTTCAATTTAGTAGGCAGTTTAATAATATGCTACATTCAAAAACAGAAATCATTTTGGGCATGAAAATTAGGTATGTATGTATATAAAGTGCAAGGATAAGAAATAATGTTTTAAACATCTTTAAGTCAATGTAGCATTGAACTTCAACTTCATGTTTTCTGGTGCTGTCGTCTCCTGAATTTTAGTACTTGAGGATTTTGGCATTAAAGCTTATTCGAATATAGGGATGCATTTTTCTGAATTAATATCACCAATTGACTCTTAATAATTTTAGTAACTCACTACTACAAACTGCCAAAAATGAACTAAATCTCAACAGGGACTGGACTATGTTTAAATGTTGATTGTAAACTTAAATAAAACAAAAACTTGAATCGTTACATAAAAGACGCTGCTCCAGTCCCACCATTTTTCTAATATTATTTGATACATATATATGTACCTGTTTTTACTGAGGTGGGTATAGATACCATATTTCAATTAATCTTGAACAACAGACCCTTATTTTTGAATGTACAAATTTAACTCATGTCCACTAATTTCAAGATGGCGTTCCAAGCCAACTGGTTATTTCATTTGCAAGTTATTTTTTGCAATATTCCTGCGTGATTAAGAGAAGGTAAAATAACTCATAATCATCACAAATCATGAAAAAATCCAACATAACTAACCTAACCTCAGTAACATGGCAAATAAATAAAAAGATTCACAAATAACAAACAAACCAAACCGTAAACAATCAGAACTTCGCCATGTTGAAGCTTTTTTCCCACTCGATGACCGTCTTCCGGGAAAAGCCAAAGTTCTGATACACGACGGGCGCAGACTTTATCCCGTGAAGGAATAAATTCTAGAAGTCCGTAATTAGGTATTTACCAAATCTTGACGATCTGTTTCGGATGAGGAAAAAATAATCTAAATAAAAACTGGTATTCGTAATTACAGGTTCAGACTACCCTAGGGTCGATATATTAACTGGGCTTTTTTATTAAGCCAAGCTTTTGTTGTCAAACAGAAGTTTAGGAGAGCTGCGAGATCCTTTAAGACTATTCGTTCCTTCTATTCTACTATATGTTTTCTACACCTGCTCAATTCCCTTAACTTCACTTCCTTTTCAAACTATTTTGAAAAAGTATTTTGGTTATAATAATTTAAAATAAATGACATGCCTCCGTTGGTTAGTAGAGGGGACCGCAATAAGATCTCCCTTTTTACCGCACGCAGTATAATGTAAGGCATGAATTTTATCAGCAAGTCAGATTTATCACTAAACGAAGGGGGTGTAAGCCCCCTAATAACATTTTAAGGACAGCAAATAATCAACAAAGCAAAAAATAAAGTCATATAAAGGGTAAATAATGCTATTTAAATTAATGTCCAACCGCATTGAAATAAATGGTTTTACGTTTAATATGAACAACCTAAAAGAAATGGACATGGGATAAAAAGCTAAAAAATGTTAAAGACGAAAGTACGGAAAAAATATAAGAGAAAAAAGAATAAGTGAGAGAGGGAATGAAAGTTGTGTAATGGAGAGGAATGACAAGGAGTAGGTGAAAGGCGGAGCAGTGGATTTTCAAGAAAACTTAAAGAAGGGAAAATTTCCCGAAAGCAATGGCTATTGAGGAGTAACTAAGCGTATGGAAGAAGAAGGTCTTCTGCCTTCGTCAATGGCGGGCGAGGAAGTCGGTGACGCCGAGTTGTCAGTCATTCACAAAGAGAAATTGGTAGACGGAAAACTAGCACATAAAAATGAAGTTTAGAGCTTAAATAAAAACGATAAATGAAGGAAAAATGATAAGCCATTCGTATTTTGAAGAGTCCCATGAATGGAACGAGACAGCGTTATGGAGGAATGGCTCAGATAAGACGCCCCAAAATATGTTGGTCTTCTCAAAGAGTAGTTTTCATACTGAAAGCGTGCTCATGTATATGTAGGTATGTGTGCGTGTGTGTTGGAATGAGTCTCGAGTCTCATTTCCTCCCCGCACGCAATGTATTGTAAAGGAGCGCAAAGTCGATTTAGAAAACGCATCATTATTTAATTCCCCAGCAAAGAAGAGAGAAAAAGGAGAATATTTTCACTTTCGGAATAAATATGGTAAATATACGATTACATTCAAGACTTTGATATATCCTTTTTTTGTTGTTGTCTCTATTGTTACATTGAGCTCCCTCTAGCACCGATAGTGGTAACAAAAGCTTTCACCAGGAAGGCTCATTTCCTATTATATCGAAGACAAAAGCTGTCCTTATCTCTTCCTATGGCGCGTGCGTAAAACAACTTTCTGTCACCCATCGCGATTCTTCCGAGATCCTCGGTGTTATAATTGCGTTTGGGGCTTTGAGAAAGAAAGACCTGTCTTTGGCCTACCCTACTTGGAGAGGGAATAGCAGCCTACACGTCAGGAATAGGTATAATCCGCGATCTAAGTGAAGGATCACACAAATCGTTGTGAATTTTTATCCGTTCCATTCTTTGTTTTCTTCCTAAAATTTGGTCAGAATGTTCCTCAGTTCGGCAGAGTCTGCGGATCTTTCGGATCGGCTTTATTTCCAGGTATGCCTGTACATTTATCTTCCTGGAGCTGTACCTTCATCTCCCGGGGAGCAGTAACTTTATCTCGTTAGGACTGTACCTTTATCTCCTTGGGGCAGTAAGCTTATCTCGTGGGTGAGTTACTTTTATCACCTGGTAAGCCTGTACCTTTATCTCCCTGGGGCTATATTTTAATCTCATTGGGAGCAGTGCCTTCATTATCTGAGGATCAGTACCTTTATCTCTTTAGGGGGGCAACTTTATCTGCTCTGAGAGGTACAATTATCTCATGGAGAGGTGGACATCTATCTCCTTGGCACAGTATTTTTATCTTATGGAGAGGTGGACCTTTATTTCATGATGGATGTATCTCTATCTCTTAGGGCTGTACATTTCTATCCATGTAGGCAATATTTAAATCCTAGGAGGTTGTACCTTAATATTTTGGGATGTTATGGCTCTATATGGTGGAAAGTTGTACTTTATAGCTTGGGAGGTCAGTGCTCTATATCCTGGAAGGTTGTAGTTTATATCCTGTGAGGTTAGGCCTCTATATCGATGGAAATTGTACTTTATATCCTGGGAGATGATGCCTCAATATCCCGGGAAGTTGTAGTATATATTCTTAGAGGTTATGCCTTTACATCCTGAGAAGTTGTACTTTATACCCTGGGAGGTTATGCTTCTATATCTTAGGACGTTTTACTTTATATCCTAGAATGTTATACTTTATACCCTGGGAAGTGCTACCGTATATACTATAAGGTTAGGCTTCGATATCCTGCGATGTTAGGCTTCTATATCCTCGGAAGTTGTAATTTATATCTGGAGGCGGTTATGTCTATATATTTAGAGAGGTTATGCTTCTATCTATTGGGAAGTTTTACTTTATATCCTGCGAGGAAATACCTCTATATCCTGCGGAGTTTTACTTTATATTCTGAGAGGTTATGCTTCTATATCTCGGGAAGTTGTACTTTATATTCTGGAAGGTTATGCATCATTATCCTAAGGCGTTGTACTTTATATCCTGGAAGGTTTCTTTTATATCTTGGGAATTTTTAATTTATATCTTGGGAGGTTATGTTTCTATAACTTGGGAAGTAGTACTTTATATCTTAGCAGTTAGGCCTCTATATCCCGGAAAGTTGTACTTTATATACTGCCAGGTTATACCTCTTTATCATGGGAAGTTGTACTTTATATGCTGCGAAGTTATGCTTCTATAGCTTAGGAAGTTTTACTTTATATCTTGTAAGGTTATGCTTCTATATCCTGGGAAGATGTACTTTATATCCTAGAAAGTTAAGCATCTATCTCGTGTGAACTTGTACTTCAAATCCTGTGAGGTTATGCCTCTATATCCTGGGGAGTTGTAATTTATATCCTTAGGGGTTATGCCTCTCTATCCTGGTAAGTTGTACTTTATATGCTGTGAGTTTAGGCTTCTATATCATGGGAAGTTGTACTTTACTTCATATGGGGTTATGCCTCTATATCCTGGGAGGTTGTACTTTATATCCTGCGATGTTATTCGTCTATATCATGGGAATTTGTACTCTATATCCTTTGTGATTAGGCCTTTATATCTTGGGAGGTTGTACTTTATAGCCTGGGAGGTTAACTTCTATATCTTGGGAAGTTTTACTTTATATCCTGCGAGTTTATGCTTCTGTATCCTAGGAACTTGTATTTTATATCCTATAACTTTAGGCCTCTACAACTCGAGAAGTTAGACTTTGTATTCTGGGAGCTTATACCTTTATATCCTGGGATATTGTAATTAATATATTGGGAGGTTTTTCTTCTATATCCCGCGAAGTTTTACTTTATATTCTGGGAGGTTATGCCTCTATATCCTAGATTGTTAGGCCTCTATATCCCTGGAAGTTGTATTTTATATTCTGGGAAGTTATGCCTCTATATCCTGGGAGATTGTACTTTATATTCTGGGATGTTATACTTCTATATCCTGGGAAGTTTTACTTTATATTATAGGAAGTTATGCCTCTATATCCTGGGAGGTTGTAATTTATACCCTGGGATCTTATGCTTCTATATCTTGAGATGTTTTACTCTTTATCCTGGGAGGTTACGCTTCTATAACCTGGAAAGCGCTACTTTATATCTTAGAAGGTTAGGCTTCTATCTCGTGTGAACTTGTAATTTTTATCCTGAGAGATTATGCCTCTATATCCTTGGGAAGTTGTACTTAATATCCTGGAATAAAATGCCTCTATATCTAGGGAGGTTGAACTTTAGATTATGGAGGTTATGTCTCTTTATACTGGGAAGTTGTAGTTTATACCCATGAAAGCTGTAGTCTATATCCTAGGAGGTTATGCCTCTATATCACGGGAAATTGCATTATATATTCTGGGCGGGTTTACATCAATATCCTCACGAGTTGTTCTATATATCCTGGGAGGTTTCTTTTATATCTCGGGAATTTTTAATTATATCTTGGGAGGTTATGCTTCTATAACTTGGGAAGTTGACTATATATCTTAGAACTTAGGCCTCTATATCACGGTAATTTGTACTTTATATCCTGGTAGGTTATTCCTCTATATCATGGGAAGTTTTACTTCATATGCTGCGAAGTCATTCTTCTATATCTGGGGACATTTTACTTTATATCTTGTGACGTTATGCTTCTATATAATGAAAAGTTGTACCTTATGTCCTAGGAGGTTAGGCCTCTATATCCTGAAGGTTGTGCTTTTATCCTTGAAGTTTATGCATCTCTCTCCTGGTAAGTTTTTTATATATCCTGGGAGCTTATGCTTCTATATCATGGCAAGTTGTACTTTATATCCTGGATGATTATGCCTCTATATCCTGGAAGATTGTACTTTATATCCTGTGATGTTATGCCTCTATATTATGGGAATCTTTACTTTATATGCTTGGAGATTAGGCCACTATATCTTGGGAGGATCTACTTTATATCCTGGGAGGTTTAACTTCTATATCTTGGGGCGTTTTAGTTTATATCATGGGAGTTTATGCTTCTTTATCCTCGGAAGTTGTATTTTATATCCCTTAACTTTAGGCCTCTACAACCTGCGAAGTTGAACTTTGTAATTTGAAGTCTTATGCCTCTATATCCTGGGAGATTGTACTTAATAACTTGGGAAGTTTTTCCTTTACATTCCCAGAAATTGTACTTTCTATTCTGGAAGGTTATGCTTCTATATCCTAGGAAGTTCTACTTTCTACCATAGACGGTTAGGCCTCTATATCCAGGAAAGTTTTACCTTATATTCTGGGATGTTATGCCGCTATATCCTGGGAAATTGTACTTTATATCCTGAGACGTTTTGCCTCTATATCCTGGGAAGTTGTACTTTATATTCTGGGAGGTTATATCTCTATATCTATGGAGATTGTACTTTATATCCTCTGATGTTATGCCTCTATATTCTGAGAAGTTGTACTTTATATCCTGGGAGGATATGCTTCTATAACCTGGAAGTTGTAATTTATATCTTAGAAGGTTAGGCCTCTATATCCTGGAAGTTTTACTTTATATCCTGGGTGGTTATACTTCTATATCCTGGAAAGTTTTTCCTTATATTCTGGGAGGTTATGCATCTAAATCCTGAGAAGTTGTTATTTATATCCTGGTAGGTTTTGCCTCTATATCCTGGGAGGTGGTAATTTATATCCTGGGAGGATATGACTCTATATCCTTGGAAGTTTTAGTTTATATTCTTAGAGTTTATTCATTAATATTCTGAGGCATTATACTTTATATCCTCGGAGGTTTCTTTTATATCTTGGGAAGTTATGCTTCTATAACTTGGGAAGTTTTACTTTATATCCTAAAAATTTAGGCCTCTATATCCTGGGAAGTTGTACTTTATATTCTGGGAAGTTATGCCTCTATATCTTATGAAGTTGTAATTTATATCTTGGTAGGTTATGCCTCTATATCATGCGATTTTGTACTTTATATACTGATGAGTTATGCTTCTATATCTTGGGAAGTTATACTTTATATCTCGTGAGCCTATGCTTATATATCCCAGAAGTTGTACTATATATTCTGGAAGGTTATGCATCAATATCTTTAGGAGTTTACTTTATATCCTGGGAGGTTTCTTTTATATCTTGTGAATTTTTTATTTATATCTTGGCATGTTATGCTTCTATAACTTAGGAAGTTGTACTTTATTCTTAGAAGGTTATGCATATATATCTCGGAAAGTTGTACTTTATATCTTGGCTGGATATACCTCTATATCCTTGGACGTTGTACTTTATATTCTGGGAAGTTATGCCTCTATATCCTGGAAAGTTTTTAATTTATATCCTGTTAGGTTATGCCTTATATCCTGGGAGGTTGTACTTTATATCCTGGGAGGTTATGACTCTATATCCCGGAAAACTCTACTTTATATCCTGAGAGGTTATTCTTCTGTACCCTAGAAGGTTGTACTTTATATTCTGGTTGGTTATTCTTCTATACCCCAGGAAGATGGACTTTATATTCTGGGAGGGTATGCATCAATATTCTGAGGAGTTGTACTTTATATCCCGGGAGGTTTCTTCTATATATTGTGAATTTTTACTTTATATCTTGGGAGGACATGCTTCTCTAACCTTGGAAGTTGTACTTTATACTTAGAAGGTTAGGCCTCTATATTCCGGAAAGTTGTACTTTAAATCCAGGCTAGTTATACCTCTATATCCTGGAAAGTTGTACTTTATATTCTTGGAAGTTATGCCTCTATATCATGGGAAGTTGTAATTTATATCCTTGTAGGTTATGCCTCTATATCTTGTAATTTTTTACTTTATATACTGGGATGTTATGCTTCTCTATCTAGGGAAGTTATACTTTATATCTTGTGAGGTTATGTTTCTATATCCTGGGAAGTTTTACTTTATATCCTAGAAGGTTAGGCCTCTATATCCTGGAAAGTTGTGCTCTATATCCTTGGAGGTTATGCCTCTCTATCCTGGGTTGTTGTACTTTATACCATGGTAGTTTATGTCTCTATATCCTCGGAAATTGTACTTTATATCCTGGTAGGTTATGCCTCTATATCCTGGGAAGTTTTCCTTTTTATAAAGGGTCTTTCAACAAGGACGCTCGAGCTTTGTCAGGTGATAGTGGTCTTTTGTTAAAGCGACACCTGGCAACCTCAATGTGAACTATTTATTAGTACTTTTCAACTCACGATGGAAGGTTATGGCGTTGAACAGCATGTGCAAATCATCAAATGTTATTATAAAATCACTGCTCCGTTCGACAAACGTTCAGACGAGGCCATTTTTGGATTAATAGATTTGTGAACAAGCAAAATTGTCGGATTCGGGATGGAAACAATCCACACGAGATACACCAGCACCAATTGCATCCCAACCTAGTCACTTTTTGGTGCAGATTTTCGTCTAACGGAATTATCGGTCCGTATTTTTTTGAGAACAAAGATGGGATTGCCATAACCTTAAACGGCGAGACCTACATTTCAATGATAAGCAACTTCTTGTGGTCTCAACTGGATTATATGCCTGATATGGATAGTGACGACATGTGGTTCCAACACTGCGCACGCCACGATAGACATCTTGCACCAGCGATTTCAGGACAGGGTCCTATCACGCGGCGGCGACGTCAACTGGCCACCGAGCTCATGCGATTTAACGCCATTAGACTACTTTGGAGGGGGTGGGGGTACCTTAAATCGCAGGTCTATGCGAATAATCCACAAACAGTTGATGTCCTCAAAGTCAACATAACGAACACCATCCAGCAAATTCAGCCAGATTTATGCGACAAATTCATCGAAAATTGGGCCTCCCGACTACGTTCCCCCAAGCGAAGCTGCGGCGGGCATTTGAACGACGTCATATTCCACACTTAATGTTTTAAAATATACTTTCAAATTTAAAATAAATAGAGTGCATATATCACACACAACTTTTTTTATTTACATTTAAAAATCGAGCGACCTTATTGAAAGACCCTATACGTGGAGTTTAGGCCTCTTATCCCGGAAAGTTGTACTTTATATACTGAGAGTTTATGCCTCTTTCCTGTGAGGTTGTATTTTTATATGCCGGAGGGAGGCTATAAATTTATCTCCTTGTGGCGTACAACTACTACTACAAATAATAATAAAAATATAATAATGATAATGATAATAAAAATAAAATAAAAAAATTATATTAATAATAATAGTAATCATAATATTCATATTAATAATAATTATCGTAGGTCAGGTACATTTTACTGACCTTCGCTTGCCCGCCCGAGATGCTGCCGGTTGGTGTGTGTGGGGGTGGGTGGGGGTGGGGGAGAAGTCCCTTATGTATGGGGGATATTCGAGTCTGTGTATTCCGTTGGCTGACTTAGAAAATAGATCGATGGCATTTTATGTGGTTCTGGCATTTAAACAAGGAAATAAAAATCTTTACTATTATACAATCAAATAACAGAATTTAACAATAATTTATACACTATGGGAAACTAATTGTTCAGCAAAGGAATTAATTTAAAATGAATTCTTCGGCACGAGCTATGAGTAGCACAATATTTATTTGAGCGAAAACGGGAGGAGATTAGGGGGTGAACTTCAAGGTCGGAAATCGTCACACCTCTTCGACCGTGATCGAGAAAACGGTAATAGGCTTACGATTTTCCAAGAAGTGGGAAGGTGGCCTCGATAGTGCTTCGAAAGAGTATCTTTACAGGGCACTGATTGAAGCGCGTATTCCAGAATGAGTCATTACATCCTTGACTGCCGTAGTTCTGAAAAACTGGTTTCTTGCCTGCGAGTCCTTAGAATAATAGAAAGTCGCGACTGAAGGAGCGCGCGTGTCCTTAGGCGGGTTCCAATGAATCCTCGTGATTACTGCTTGGATACCGCGTGAGCAGTGCCTGCATCCTGGTTTAATGCTAATTTTCTTGTTTCCGCGCTGGGAAATATATAAGGCTTCGCCGGAAGCGATTTTGTTTGCCGTCGGAAGTGGGTCCTACTCCGATTCAAGAAGCGGCGTGTTCAGGCTTAGAGCTCTCTCGCTGATTTGGGTTCGGGGGTCCAGCAAGACTCGTCTCGCTTCGTTATCGCCCCGGAAGTTTACCGAAAGATGCTGGTTGAAGATTCGTTCGGCCGTGAGATACTCCATTAGGCTTCTTGGTTTGCGTGAATCTCTCTCTCTCTCTCTGACAATAATAATAATGCTCTAGGAACCCTTACATTGCGACTCTTAATTTTGGCCCTTTTTTGCCGCAAGGTTGTATCAGAGGTAGAACGTGGAACCATGCTTCAGCTGAAATCTGGCAGAGTGCGTGGTCTCCCGGCTCCAAAGCCTGAAAATACATATCCGGATATATTTCTCTCATACATTTTCACATCTCCCATCTTTACCACTTTGTCTACAGATCTTTCATTGCAAACCTTCCTACTGATATACCCTCGTTACTTTTTCCTCCTTCGTTTCAAGTAAAGAGCCCTCTTCTTTCTAGCTCCCGCTAGCCATGGGGCTTGATAGCGATTGACATTCTGATCTTCATATGCATTTCATTCTCCGGAAAGAGGATCTCTTCCATGATACGAGAGACAGATGCCGCAACTTACTACTAATTGCCCCCCGCCCTCCTTGCGAACTTTCTATTTAAAAATAGGGCTAGATTCAGGTACGAGCTTGGACATATATTTAGAACTTATTTCTCGAGTTATTTCCGTTTGTTTCTTGTCCTCGAGCTTAAGGAATAAGGAATAGCACATGCTCAAATATGTTGTTCGTTACCCTTTCCTTTGTATACTTCTTCGTTTACTTTTTTACCTCTTTTGTTTTACCTCTTTTATTCCGTACTTTCGTCTGGTTATAAAACTAACAGGAAATTTAGTAAATATATATAACAAAAGAAATAGACATAAACAGTTTTTTTTCTTTGAATATAACCTCAATTAGTAATAAACGAATATGAGTAGGTGACAAAAGTATTCAACCAATAATAATTTGATTCATTTAATATTTTGTGGCATAACCTTTGTTTGCAAAAACAGCTCGAAGGCGCTTGTCATAGGTTGATATTAGTTTTCCCCAATCATTTCTTGATATCTTGTTCCACTCGTCTACGCAAATCTCGTTTAAAGAGGCAAGGATGGCTTTTTCCTTTCAACATCTTCTTAAGTCAATATATAATACTTTTCCATAATATTAATGGACAACCAGTGTTTAAATTATATATCATGTACAAGAGTTGTTCCCCAAACTTTGTTCAAAAGACTATTAAATGTCTGTCTGTCACGTCTCTTGTCTACTTCCTTTTCTCTTTTTACTACTGGCTCTGCCCCGCCGGATGTAATTTTGGTTTATTTTGTTTTCTATTACCATTCTGGCAGTATTAATTTCCTAACTAAAAACTATTTACCATTTTTTAGTATCCTCACCTTAAATGAAAATAAATCCTTTATTTCTGTATGGAAGTCTGACTCAATCATGCAAAAATTTAAGCTCTTATTGTTATTTATACCACGCCAAAATTCTTCCATAATAATTATTTCTTTGAAATTCGTTACAATTATTAGATAAAAAGTTTCTTCCTTTACTTTCATTTTATTTATCCCATTCATCTCGTCTCTCTAACAAGTTTAATGTAAGTCGTACATGCCAGCGAGGGGAGAGATTTTCTTTGCGAGGCAAAATCCTGATTTAGATTTATGGAACGAATATCGATTCGGATTTATGCTCATTTTAATCTATTCAGACGTTTTCTTTCAATTCGGGATCAGAGAGATTTTTATGAATGGTAGAGTGGTTGGGAGGGTAGAAAAGGGGATTTTTTTTTTAGAGCTTATCTGGCGACTGCCTACTTGGGCATTAGTTGCCGTATAGAAAAAGGGATTGGGAGGACCTTGGATGACCAACCTCAGACTTAACCCTCCCATAATACATCAAAATTTTAGAGTTAAGGGATTAGATGTAGTAGTTAGGCCCGTCTGGATGGAAAATTAACTCATTCGAGACACTATTAAGGTTCATGGCAAAGAAAAGTGATTAATTTAAAATGTAAATAAAAATAGCGAGCAAAATATGAAGTTTAAAAGTGCCAAAAGATTTTATGATAGCCTAAAAGGTCCCTTCCTAGAGTTTTGAACAAATTTCAAAGAAAACTTAACGATACAAATCCATTCGCCTTCTTTAGGATGATATCGATATTAGTAAATATAAGTACTTGAATGTCTTATAACTAGTTTTACGGAGGAAAAGAAAGAGAAAAGGAAGACTTAGCCCTAAAATAGGCTTAATCTGAGTTTACTCCCCCTTGTAAGGAATTGCAACATTCTTATGTTTATTGCCTTTTAAAAGTCAAAGATTTAGTTCCATTCATAGAAATGAGTTTCCTCTGACACGTTTCTGACTCTACATTGCCCTCTGTCGACTTGTTGCAATCTTGGGTATTAGTGTAATTGAGTTAAATTTTGAAATATTTAGATGGTTCATCTCAAATTTGCCTTAGACGATTCTTGAATTCTCAAAAGGACTGAGCACAAAGTACTCTTGAATATATTTAAACTACAGATAAAAGAAATAATGCCTTTGGCAGGCTTGCCTTCATGGAATTTCCTTCATAAACGGAAAATTAAAGCTTTAATGGTTCAAAGACGAACATAATTTGAGGAAAGAGAATGGCCAATATACACAATTAGTGGAGGAGACTGGAATCGGAAATAAACAAATGGATGAACATAAAATTTCAAAGATACTAAGATAAGAAGGTAATAAATAATTGGTGATCCAAAAAGATAGAATTTCTACTTATTATATATGAGACCAGGCAATGGCATCGCAACTCTCCCTTACAGGGGAAGCTTGCGCTTCGCTAATAAGATTAAAATTTAAAATCTAGAAAAAAGCAGCCATGGTTAAATTTTTATAAATTTTCTGAACTTCGCCAATTATAATAATTTTTAAAAGGAACTCTAAACTAAATTTCCCCCCTTTCAAAATATCCCGTTGCTAAAATATAAAGTTATAGAATAGAAGATATATAAAAATAAATTTTCTGAATTTCAACATTTGTAATTCTTTGTTTTAAAATATTCACAAAATTTCGATACTTATATTTATTTCTGAAATTCACCATTTTGGGTTTTTATATTATAAAAGAATTATTAGAAATAACTTTGGTAAAAAACATAAGTCATAACCAAACTAAGATGAAATTATTATTCAAATACTCAAAAAAATCCCTTTCTTAAATTATAGAGTCAGTGATGAAGTGATGATAAAAATAGGTCAAGTGTAACTCAACGTAATTATCTTAGCTTGCAAAAATAAATATAGGTGGGAACAGAAAAACTAGAATAAACATTCGGATACCAGACTAAAAATGGTTTTAGCAAACTAGGAAAGCAATTTAGAGTTTAGGGTGGATGGGATACGTTAATCCAGCTAACAAATGAAGCCTTATGGTCTTGCAGGACCGATTTCTTGAACACTCTAGAATCACCGTCTCCTTATTGTCGCGTTTGTTAATGATTGTAAGTATGAAATATTCGTTTGGATTGGTGCGATACAGCTAGTTCATTGATGTGGAGAGGAAAATAATGCAATAAAGATTACACTGGGTTCCTAAAAAATCTTTTAAAGCGTCTAAATTTTTTCAATTCATTTTTAGACAGTAAATACAACATCTTACCTTCAACTAGTATGTGAGACAACTAAAGTTATCTACAGTAGCTTTAAACTAGCCATTTATTTCCTGGACGGAAGCTTTGTTAGCAAGGGAGTACAAAATATATTTGTATGTCGTGTAAATTTTTTCCGCTGATTTAGGACAATTTTGCACCTCTGAATCCGGAAATGATATCTTTTTTTTACGATCAGGTGAGGTTTTGTTGCTAAGGCCATTTTTTTTTTTAAATCCGATCTTATAACTAAATCGATTGTATTTATGTAGCATTTCGGTTTAATTTTGCTAATATTTATCATCTGAAATAAATTTTCGGCATCGTTTTGTAAAACAATTTATTAATTAAATGTTACAAAAATTTATTAGTGTACATTTAATAATAGACATTGATAAGTGTAAATATATGTATATTGTATATTAGGTAACCATTGCGCATAATTCAGGGCATGAACTTCCGTTTCTTTGAACTCCCTAGAATGCTCAGCGGTAGGGTGTCTCTCTTTATACTCCAAGAGTAATGAGCGATCATGACTGCATTCTAGCATCCCTGATACCTTCTCTCCATCTCCTTCATGCCCTAATGGAATCTTTCCCCCTGTTCGTCGCTCAATGCTCACAGATTCTTTGGAAACCGATTCATATGTGAGAATAAATAATACATTTTGATGTGCATCTTGCATCAGAGGTTTCTGAAAGCAGTCAGCATATCGTTGACAAGTTTTTTTCAGTTCCTGGACATTTTGTTGGCAATAATTTCGTCACGACTAGAATAAAAGCCTTCCACGCTTCGAGTTCAACTTCGTTCAATGAATTATCAAACTCTGGATCTCTGATAAGCTGACAAAGTTGAGAACTGTCAAATTAGGCAGCTTCCAACTTCTTAATGGTTAATCCTGGTAAAGCGTGGCAGGAGGAGGTGAAGCAGCCACCATTCTTATCCGAAGTATTGTTAAACTGTTTGATCAAGCCGAGCTTGATGTACAGCGGTGGGAAGAGTACCTTATATCTGTCCACCAGAGAGTTGTTTATGACGTTATTTGCTCTGCAAGACACCAATTCTTCTCGTAGATATCAGTCTTCTTTGTGTAATCCTGAGCTCGGTCCGTACTATCCCACATGTACAGCAAGCATGCGTAGTTATTGAACCTGGCCTGTTTTCCAAACAAAAGGTTGACCATCTTCAGGTGAACACAAATTATTATGATAATCATTACAATTTTTCTCTAGCACGTACTTCGTCGCTTCCTACTTCTCTTTCAGTGTAGTTGAGTGTGCAAGGGGTACATAGGCAAACTGGTGGCTGTTGTGCAGCAGAACACATTTCAGCGATCGCTTGCAGCTGTCAATGAACAGTCTCCAATGTTCGGGTTGGTAGTGTAACAATCTAATATTGTGCAAAAGAGGCGCAATATCTGTACAGTGCACTAAGTCCTTCTCTTCAGAGAAAAAACGAAGGTACTCTTGATGTCTGTAGCGATAGAAAGTGATGCAAGCACTGTCAAAGATGAGTTTCTTTTCAATCTGGATGCCAACAGGTCGGCCGAGGTCTCTGACAATCTGAGATCGTGAACTAGACCATTTATCTCCTTTTGGGAAAAAGGATGTGGAGCATAATCGTAAAAAATACGCTTTCTTCTTCATTTTCTTCAACACTGGAGTAATCTTCGTCACTATTGTTAGGAAGTTCTCCAAAGACAGGTACTGGAACTTCACTCCAATGAGCTACAAGACGAAGTACTGATCAGAATACTTGAGGATACTCCGGTTATCTTTTTTGATCACAGTCAAATCAATAGCGCAGAATTAGCAGTCAGTGTCATGGTTTGTGGTCTCCCTACAAACCATGGGAATTCCAAACTTACAACAATTCTTATTGCCCTTGGCCCAACGACGCAGATACTCGGTGCATGTCTTGCATACCACGTGTAGCGCCCAAAATTTATCGTGCTTATTAAGTTTCATAACAAAATAAACATTGTAAGCACGCTTTATGAAACTTGTGACTGAATTCTTGTTAGGAACAACGGTGTATTCGCCGCAGATGCAGCAGAATATATCGAGTTCATTCTTGCAAGATCTTCTGGCCGAATCCAATTTCATTCATCTGCAAAAGAAAATTGCCAGTTAGTCAAAGGTTTTCGCATTGTAAACTCTTCAGAATTAGTGTATTTAAAGAAATAATAACAAAATTGGCATAATTTAAATAGAAAATACCCGTAAAAATATCATTTGTTGATAAACCAAAAGGTTGACCTGATTTAGTAAACCCAATGTGATTTTTAGATTCAGGATATCAAATTTGTCCTAAATCAGCTAAAATGGTAGACTTTAAAGTCGGTGTTGGCCAGTGTTATCTTCCAATTATTTTACTTGAGATTAGAGTGAGAGAACTATTCGGATAGTAGTAGTAATAATAATAATAATAATTAGCAGCATTTTCGTTCACTTACTAAAATTATTTAATTATTCATAGTAAATCTTTCGAGAAATAAGAGTTAATAAGTATTATTTATTTTAGCCGTGTCCAAAACTCTTTCTTTATCTTTGTAACATTTAACATTGCTGGAAATTAAATCAATTTTGGCATTTTCTAATACATATTTAATGAACTACATCGAAACCTAGGCTAATTCAGATTCAAGGAAACTTTTATGTATTTTCTTCTAAATGACGCATTTTTTTATTAAATGTTGCATTGAAATATTAATACCATAAGATTGAGTGAAAATACACTTTTAATTTTTTTCACTCAGATTTATATAGCCCATTTGTTTGAGGTAGTTGGTTTTTTTAACGCCTTGGTCCACCAAAGAAGTAGGGTTTTAATTTATGATATAATACTATACTTTTTGATCTCAAAAGAATTAGTATTGAAAATGTTAGGTTGAAAAGAGTGCAGAGAAATTATGTAGCAATTATGTGGTCATTCTAAATGACGAAGAGCTAACTTCAGGTGCCGCTTGGGTTTTAGCATGAAGAGGGAATTGCTACAGGTCATTAAAGTATTTGAAGCTTCTATCGCGTTGAAGAGAAATAAAACTTTGGGGACAAGAAAGCGTCATCTTTAATCCCATTGGATAAACAAGAAGTCCTAAAGATGCAGCAGGACTACAGTAGTTTTGTTTTCTCAATCGAGTTTCTCTCTTTCCTTTGCCTATTTCATACAATTAAATCGGGAACGAAAGAGAAAGTTTTTGCGAAGAATGACAAGGCGTTATTTTGAAACAGTAGTTCTTTAAGGTTGCTACTAATTTTGATATTCTTGCAGACGCTACTGTATTGAAGTTCCTTCTCCCTTATCAATTACATTTGACAAACTCATTTTCCTAAAATAACGTTTTTGAGGCAGTCATATCCTCGCATCTGCTTAATTTTCTTTTTTCCTTAAACCTCTAAATAATTTTTGGATTGTATATATTTTTGATTAATTAAATTATGTAAAAAATAAAAAAGTTCAAGGATAAAAGAAAGAACATCATCGAACTAGCATAGATACCCCATTTTGACTGATACAAATTTTTCCCCATATCAAAAATGTGTGTCAAAAAATTACGATGGGCGAAAGCAAGCAAAAAATAGAATTGAACCCAAAACAGAAGGTATAGTACTTTAAATATGATAAAGGATAAATCATAGAGCCAGTCAACCATGTGAGTTTGTGGAGTGAGTATGTATAAGATCAGAGCTATCATGCTACTGACAAAATTATGCTTAAAGTCAGATAAATATAAATGTGGGTCCCCTTCAGAGATCATAGGTATTATTTGGTAGTATAGGACGAAACGAGCGGTGACTTCAAGGAAGTCACCGCCTCAAATGCTAAATATGACGATAATTCACGATTTCCTTTTAGGTTATTCGAGAGTGAGATATAATAATAGCAGCGATGTGTAATAATAATGTTTTTTTATGGCGCTTTTCAATGTCACGGGTCATCACAGAACGCCAAGCCACTGAATAAGGAAATGACACTGTAATAACACTGTAACTATTAAGACGATTCTAACGAAATTTGAAACACTTGTGTTGTTTTATATACTCTTTCGAATGATATAATTGCTAAAGTTCTCTCAAAGTTAGCCCAGGAATTATTTTGTTTTAGCAATAATATCATAACTATTTGGCCGGTTCTAACGAAATTTGAAACCATAGGGAGGTTTTACATTCTCTTTCGAATGATATAATTGCCAAAGTCCGCCCAATGTTAGCCAAAGAATAATTTTTCTTTCGACAATAACATCATAACTATTTGGCCGATTCTAAGGATATTTGAAATCCCTATGTTGTTTTGCATTCTCTTTCGAATGATATAATTGACAAAGTGCTCCAAGATTAGCCCAGGAGTTATATTGTTTTGGAGGTAAAATCATATCTATTTGGCCGATTCTAACAAAATTTGAAACCCTTATGTTGTTTAACATCCTCTTCCGAATGATATAATTTCCGAATTCACACCAAGGTAAGCCAGGGAATTATTTTGTTTTGGCAAAACATCATATCTATGTGGCCAATTCTAACGAAATATGAAGACCTTATGTAGTTTTACATTTTCTTTCGAATGATATAATTGACAAAGCTCTCTCAACTTCTTCCTAAGGTCCTCCAAAGGTTAACAGGGAATCATTTTGCTTTGGAAAAAACATCATAACTTTCTGGCCAATTCTAACGAAATCTGACACCCTTATGTTGTTTTACATTCTCTTTTGAATGATATAATTGCCACAGTCTTTCTAAGGTTAGCCAACCAATTATTCGGGAATAACCTCATAACTATTCGGTCGATTCTAACGAAGTTTGAAACCCTTATGTTGTTTTATATTTTCTTTCGAATGATATAAATGACAAAATTTTCCCAAGGTTAGCCCGGGAATGATTTTGTTTGGACAATAACATCATAACCCTTAGGCCAATTCTAGCGAAAAGTGAAACCCTCATGTTGTTTTAAATTTTCTTTCGAACGATAAAACCTCCAAGGTCCTCCCAAGGTTAGTCCGGGAATTATTGAATTTTTGAAGTTTGTAAAGTCGTAAATCAGAATAAGTCAGAGCACGCAACTTTTTGATCATTAAACCTTGTTTCTTCGAATGCGACTCTGTATCTTACTATGTCGGTCAGTTGGTCCTCGTTGTGCTTGAATTTGTTTCGGTAATAACATTGTAACTATTCGGCCGATTTTAATGAAATTTAAAACCTTTATGTTGCTTTACATTTTCTTTTGAATGATATAATTGCCAAGGTCCTCCCAAGTTAAGTCCTGGAATTATTTAGTTTTGGTGATAACATCGTAACTTTTTAGCCTATTCTAACGAAATTTGAAACCTTTATGATGTTCTACATTCTTTATGAATGATATAAGTGCCAAAGTCCACCCAAGGTTAACCTAGAACCCGCAAAGAGAGGGGGGAGGGACTCTTACTCTTTCTTCTAAGAAAGTGTAAGCTATGCCATTTTTGCATTCAAGGTTTCAATCGCTTAAGAAGACGGTTATAATGCTGTTGAAAGTGATGCAGTTATTGCAAGTTTCAAGGTTTGTAATTGTCCAAGTAGAACAAAAAAGAGTTCTGTATTTACGAACCAGGAAGGGACAATACTTGTGAACCGACCATGTTTCAGTTGAAAGCAGGTTTTATTGCTGGTATATAAACCAGTCAATTTTAGGTATCTGAAGTTTCAATAAATTCACTTAATCTGCACTTTCTTTTATAAATAAATATGGCTCGAATAATGAAAAAAATTATTCTAAAATTCTAATAAATGGAAGGGGATAATAATATCTCCCTATTCGTTTCATTTTACTTTAAAGGTGATCGTTTTAGTTTCCCTCACCAAGAGAACCAAACATATATATCGTTCGACCATGATTAAATGGTACCAAATTGACGGGGTTTTAGGTTTTCTCCCCTTTCATTATATCTAAAATAGAGGAGAAGCAATATATAAATGCGCAGAGATCCGATCTCATGTTTATTCCATCCCGAGACCCCGTTAGCTGCCCGAAGCATTCTAGCTCTTGTCTCCTCAGCACTGAACATTGCCTTCATTACGACCACGTGACGTACACCTCCTCTCAGTCTCTGTGCATTTTCAGTACATTTTCACTTTCCAAGACTTGAAGTTTCTTTAATAACTTTGTTCCAAACTAGTCAGGGGAGGGTAAAGGCGTTGCGTGGGCATAAATGGGGCATAAAGTAATCTTGCGACGCATAATGACGCCGGTTAAAGTCACCACTATAATGTAGTCCATAGTTTTTTTCTATAATACAGGGGGCGGTCAATAAGTTTTGCTAATCGTTAGGGCAAAACAGAGGAAGGGGGGTGGCTGTTTGTGGGGGTGTTAAAACAAGTTATAATAAGTCAGGACTTGCAGCCGCACGCTCCTGCTTCGTCTATTTAATAAGTAGTAGCTCATCGCAGATCGTCAGTCACATAATTTTCAACAATGAAGAAGGTTGAGCACCGCGTAGTGATCAAATTTTTGACCAAGGAAGGCAAGAATGCAAAAGAGATCCATGAACGCATGGTTGCAGTGTACACCGACACCGCTTCTTCCTATGCAACCATTACTCGCTGGAATAGGGAGTTCCTCCATAGGCGTGAGTCCCTTAAAGATGACCCCCGTCCAGGACGCCCGTCAGGCGTGACCAACGAGGACAGTGTGGCCCGTGTGGAGAGGATGATCCTCGAAAATCGACGGGTGAAGGTCGAAGAAATCGAGCGAGAACTTGGAATATCACATGGAAGTGTTATCAACATCATCCACGACAATTTGGCCATGACCAAGATCTCTGCCAGTTTGGTCCCTAGAAACCTCACGAAACCTCACGCCCCATGATTGACTTCAACGTCGTCAAAGTTCGGAGGAGCTGCTGCTCCTGTACGACCAAGACCCGGCGGGATTCGAGTCCCGCATAGTGACAGGTGATGAAACGTGGGTCCATCACTGGGATCTCCTAGCGACTACTTTTTATTCCGCCAGCTCAAGGCTGCACTGCGTGGACGCCGGTTTGGGGGCGATGAAGATGTCCAACTCGCCCTCCAGGAGTGGATTAAACAGCAGTCGGGAGATTTCTGGTTTTCACAAGTGCATTGAAGTCGAGGGTAGTTATATTGAAAAATAATAAAACACTTTTCTTCATATCTCGTTTCCTTATATCCGCATTGCCAAACTTATTGACCGCCCCTTGTAAGTTCCTCCATCCATCCTTTGCATCGTGGATGAGGTCCGCAAAACGGGTAATGAGCTGTATATAAAATCAGGATGACAATCGCTGGCAAGCCAGAAGACACCAGCGGACTGTCCTCTTTGAGGAAAAAGGTGTTTGGTAACAGTGTTTTGGTCTCCCCCATCGATTATCACTATCTTAGATAGCCCAAACATAAAATATCACATTTAATAAAACATCAAGATACGTAAATGGAAATTTGATTATATTTAAACTAAATTCCTTATACTGCTTTTATTAATTCCCTGAAATTTATATTATTCACTCCCCTTAAGAACTTGCTCGTTTTGTTGACATTTGTGTCAAACCTATCACCGCGTCTCAGGTCATCATTTGAACGCTAACAGGCATGGCTAGTTTATCTGAGGCCATATATTTTCCAAACATGCATTCAGTAATTGACATTGATGCAAACAAGTCGTTGAAGATGGCAAATATAACAGAGTTGCCTGAGAAGAAAAAAAAGACATTATTTGTTTACATAATCAAAAAAATAAATAATAGAAATTAGTAAACAAGTTGAATAATTCGAAAATCACCATTGCACTGATCATATGAAAGTATAAAACTAAAGATACAAAGAAATTAGTCCCTGGATGAGGGACAACGAGAGTGCTTACTCCAGCTGTGATGCACCTCATGAGTAGAAAGGTAGAGAATAACCCTCGTCTGACCAATAAAGAGCATCGGGTCGACCTTTCAGTTATCGGTTAGGAGGTTTTACTTGCTACAATATGGCGTATGCTACATGATGAAAGCTTCTAAGCAAGAACTCCGAGACGCACTCCACAGCTGACCGCTAAGCACGAACAAAATCGTGTCAGGCACGCGACGAGCCATCTAGATAAGCTTGTTAACTACTTGGAGAAGTTTCTCTGTACCGAGGTAACGAAATTGAAACTTTTCGGGGCAATGAGCCATCGATATCTTTGGAGACGGAAGAACGAAGCGTATCAGTAAACCAATACTCTCCCTACTGTGAAGCAAGGCGATGAATAGAACATGTTTTGGGGGTGTTTTCCTGCATCTGGAACTGGAAAACCACCGTGTGATGGAACGATAGATTCACTCCAGTAAAAGGAAATACTGGTATGGAGTGAATTGGAATGATCATCGCAGTTGCTCGACTTAAACCCATTGAAAATCTATGATGGGATTTGCAAAAAGCCGTTCAACTACGCAATCCTAAGAACCTAATCGAATTAAAAACCTTTACCCACGAAAAAATGAATAAAATCTCCCAAAGAACGCTGCCAAAAGTTTTAAATAACTATAAATAACAGCTGTAGCAAGTTATAGGATGTTCGGAGAATAATAGCCGATTTTTCGACTTTCGTTTAAAAAGTTAATTTGGGCTGCTATTTTTCCAGTGCTTTATACACAATTTTACATGCCTAATAATTGTGAATAATTGATGTGTACTCTTTAATAAATATCCAATAATTTCTTTCGGAATACAATTTTGAGACATATAAGCTTGCATCAGAAGAAGATTATGGTGACAGTGTGGTCTGCTATTGATGTTGTCCATAACAGCTTTCTCGAAACTAATCAGAGCATCACAGCAGAGGTTTACTATAAGCAACTAGAAGAAATGCATATCCAGTTAGGATAAATTCTTTACAAATTATTTAAACACTTTAATTTGTGTTTAGAGAATTTGTACCCCCTAGTTAGGGTTTTGATGCAGGTAGCCGTTTTAACCCCCGACTCCTTACTATTTACGACATTGTCTGTCCTGATCTAAGTTATTCCAAGAAGAGGTCTTTTAGAATAAAGACGAAAGCGCTCCTAATCGTTTTTCCATTTTCCTTGTGGGTGTTATTTATCACACACATACATATATATATATATATATATATATATATATATATATATATATATATACATTAATAGAGAAGCAATTACCAACGAGAAAATCTTTACCAGAGCCGACTCCGTCTAGTCAGAAAGAGGGGCAGGCTCGCTGGCCTCCAGCACTCTCACGATGCTGTGTACAGGTCACTAGGGGGCACCACCTGACGGGCCTCGCCAATCCTTGTACTTCTAAGTAGGTTGTCCCTATCTAGCTATTCCTGCCGGGAGAGCTCAAATTTGGGCTTCCTGCTTTCTACTTTCTTAGCGGCCCCCTGTGAAAGTAAAGGAGGAGCCGCAGCTGGTACAGAGCTAGAGTTGTCAGAAGGTGACTCTAATGAAGAAGATGAAGGGAAAGCCTCCTCACCCGTTGACCTAAGAGAGGAAACAGCCCTCTCTCCACTAGATGAAGGTTGGAAGACACCCAAAGAAAGAACATAGAGAGAGCACCTACTCTTCATCGGTTTAGTTGGCCAAGAATGGTTCCAAAGATGGCAAAAGGATAACCCCATTCCTGCACAAAAAGTGTAGGAGAGAAGCCCCTACACCAGTCAAAGTAGTGGTGTCATATTCTTCGCCCACCCTAACACGAAGATTGCAAACTAACACAAGTGAAACACTGTAAACTTGCCACCAATAAAATAGAAAAGAAGGAGTTGGTAGGGTATATCCTACGTCCACCGGCTCTCGCCTATCTCTTATCGGGTTTCCGGACTTTTCTGGGGTCCACCCTTGGTGCGTTAACGATGATGTTCCCACATAAGCATCTTCGCACACCGACCAGAAGTTTACAAGTGTACCGGTCTCTCCCAAGAGGTCGCAGATCCTAGCTGAGCAGCCAGAGAGGCAGGGTGACAGGCTGGATTTCCTCCATAGGAGGTACTAATCTTCGACAGGACGGCCAAGATCTGAAGATCAGTTGTGGCAGACCTAGAGAAGGAACCCGAGACTTTTAGTTGGCCTGGATGCCACTAAAGCCGTGAAGCCAGCCAGCCATTTTCAGAAGAGCCTTGTGCAACAGAAAACGGCCACGGAGAGGTGGTCAGCCTATTTCACACATATAAGAGGTTATTGGGGGAAAAACCAATCTTCCCATTAATTGCGGCCTAGGACCAGAACCACTCAAGTCCTTGTGTCTTGCGACCAGCAAGTGTTAGAGGGCTTTGTTTAGAGAAGTTTCGAAGCCTCTCTTCTGACAGGAAAGGAGGTAGCTGGTCAGGTCCTTAAGCTTAGTGACGACCCTATCAGTGTTTAGGTCAACCCAGTGGCCGGTAGGACGTGCGGCTCCTCCTGGTACTAAGTGTAACAGACTAGACAGCGTACCTCCATATGTTGAGGGTAATATGGAGAGTTGGACACAAAAATCAGAAAGTAAATGATAGCTGAGGAAGGAAAACAAATCGCATTCGCCCTTACGGGGCGAACCAAACGAGAAGCCTATTAATGCGAACTTGCCGCGCTTCAGTTCAAAATGGCTCAACTTTGCGATACATTGGTGATTCCGTTCTCAAATTATAGTTAAACTAGGCAATGGCTTCGCCACTCTTCCCTACGGAGGAAGCTTGCGCTTTGCTACTAAGATTAAAATTTAAGATCTGAAAAAAGCAGCCATGGTTAAATTTTTATAAATTTTCTGAACTTCACCATTTGTAATTCTTTGGGTTTTAAAATTTCACAAAATTTCGATACTTATATTTATTTCTGAACTTCACCATTTTTTTTTGGATATTATAAAAGAATTATTGGAAATTACTTTGATAAAAAAAACATAAGTCATAACCAAACTAAGATGAGATTATTATTCAAATACTCAAAAAAGTCCCCTTCTTGAATTATAGAGTTAGTGATGATGATGGTAATGATGATGATTAGACTCTTAATTAAAGGTGATGCTAATCACCATCGTGCCGAATGAGTATTTATTGAATCGTTTGCACACTCTATCTCTTTCTCCGTGGCTTATGACGTCATATCAAAAGAACTATCAGCGGCAAATAATAGTTGGATGTTTTGGAAAATATTACTTTCAAGTGTTAATACTTGGAAAAATAGTGTTTTTCGCAGCCAAAAATAGCAAAAGACAATTCAGGTACGCCTATAGAATAGATTGAATTAAATGTTCTGAAAAACCGTTGGAGTTATTAATTTATAGAATTTAACCAAGAAATTTTATTATGTTCTGGAGAGTTGCGCGCAGATCCCGGTCTTAATTGCCGATAAAAAATATTAAAATTGTCTTCTGGGTACGAGACTATCGGTCATCTGAAAAATAAAATTCAAATAATATTTATAGCTGGTGACGAGACATTCGGACCACCCTGTATTTCTTACGAAGTGTTTACTTGGAATTGAAGCCAAATTTTTTACATCCAGTGAGGGGTAAAATGAGAAAAAATTGTCTTCTTGGTAGCAATAAATTTGAGTCCCGGCTTGTCTAATGATGGCATAGAGCCATAGACAAATCCGATAAAACTTTGATTGAATTATCCCTCCCACTGGAAGCAACTATTTTGATTATATTATGGGATAAAAATCTCAGTGATATAACCATGGAGTGAGTGATTAAATTACGTAGGTAGGTAGAGGAGAAGTTAGATTTTTGTGTTCGGTCTGGATGAAAATTGCAGCAGTTGCAAGGAATCGACATTGTGAAGTTTGGAGACACATTGTATGCCTGAATTTAGAATTGCTCAAGGGCCACTTGAAAGTGCCAATGTTGGCTTGAGTGAACAAGGAATGTACATATGATCAGAGCTTATTTCACTTCTATAATCTTTGGTCTTTATCGAGCGTTAGCGAGAGTCTTACGTCACTAATGGTTCATTCATGGGCGCAGCGAGTGAGACGTTAGGAGGCGCCGAACTAAAAAACACAAAGGATTATGAAATGACTATAAGGATTGATCATTTTAAATAAAATTCAAAATTAATTGTGCTTTAAGAAGTAGGAACATTTTAATTCAATTTATTTGTTTGACGGTGGATAAGGTCTTTTTAAGAAATGTTTCAGAAAAAGGAAGTTTTGAATGGCTAAACTCACATTTTGGGATTTATTCGCAGAGCTAAATTCTAGCAGTTGAGGGGAGAGCTCATTCATATGTTTTTTAGGCTTGGAGTCAAATACAAAGAGAGGATTTCTACAACGCATGTATTAGATAGTAAGAGGGATAAAGGCTTGAACCACAGGTAGCCAGCACCGGATCTCGTCACCTCTCTCCTGGAGGCTCAAGTCCAGTGGATGGAGGTCACAAGGACTCGAGTAAGAAGGAGAAGAAGAGGATAGTGAAAGGATGGTGAAATGAGAATAGTAAAAGGTAAAAAGTTGATCTAAATTGACCTTATTTCGGTGTTAGGAAAATAGAATGGAACATTTCCATCGTTTCGACCTACCGATTAACGTGGACTCCGAACCACGATTCGATATTTCTATTTCCTTTCTATTCGTTGGTGTAGTTGGTTGTTTGGTGTAACTTATCTATGGGTTACAGGAGAGCCATCTACATAATCTCCACCACATAGAATCATTCGTTTTATCTAGCTGTGTATTGTTATGATTTGGGGGCGGCTGTGCTGCGTGTATTGTTTTGATTTGGGGGCGTCTGTGCTAAGTGTATTTTTTATTTGCATCTTATTTGTTTTGTTCTAGTCCAGTTTGTGTTTCTTTGGGGGTTCCCCTCGTACATTTTATTCCACTTCATTGAACTTGTTTAACGCTACTTTTCACTGATTTGTCTCTTTAAAACTTTCTTTTCCCCTTTAATCTTGTTACCTTTATACTGCTTAATAGATTTCAAGTTTTGTTAACAATTTTTACTATGTTGGATTTAACAATTCTTCACTCTTGAACATTTTATTGGGTATTCTTAATTGTAGTTTGTATCCTGTACTTAATTCGGTGATTTTCTCTTTTGTGGTGATAAGTAGTATTGTCGTGGTATATGGCCGTGTATTTATGTACGTTTGTTCCGTACACGAATAACTCCGTTCGACTTTTCTCTAAGAGTACTATATTTTTACTTTTCTTTTGATGTTTTTAACCAGTTAGGATTCGTAATATTATATATCTATTGCCATATGCAGCGTTTCGAGGATTTAATTGAACAACTAGAGCAAAAATATACTTTTAATTACAGAAAAATATGAAATATTAAAACTTTAAATATACTAATGCTATAATAAGAGGATCTAAATAAAAATTAATACTACTAATAAGTACTAAGCGATGGTTGACGCAAAAATTCACTCTAGTACGGAATAGTAAATAACTAACATGAATAAGTTGGACTCCTTTTACCTTTAACTAAGAGGGAGTCTTGGGTTGGATGGCCTTGAACGAGAACCTCTGTGATACGATGATTCGAGACGAGTTGTCGCGGACGTGAGGCTGACTCGGAAAAACAGCTGACTGTCTCTCAGACCAAAGGAGACGATGGTTGAGGCTATTCGGGCATAACAGCTGATCCCGAGGTAAGTGAGGAGCGCGTGGCGATACTTCTTGCCCTGAAGATATAAACGAGGGGATGGGGGATGTACGGTTATTCCAATCCCTGGGTAATACTAGCGGGCTTCTTGGTGATGAGACTTGACCAAGAGGTGAATCTTTTCATGAGTGGAACTTCACATTGGTGTTCCTCAATGGTGAGGGATATCTCTGTTTTTATTCGGAAAACTGAGATAGGGGGTTTCTCTGGACAAAATTGATATGAGAGTGGTTCTCGATACCGCTGGTCTACTCTTCGATGTGACCAAAAAGAACAACCTCAGTAAGAAAAATCCCGCTCGGTTCCACTTTCTTCTTAATTCCTGGTTTGCTTCGGGCCTCGTCTTATTTTCCTGATTGCTATCTCGATTCTTCTTTTAATTTCTCCAGATCGAACTATATATACCTCTATTATCTCCTGGAGGAGGGGAGGGGAGATTAGGGCCCACCTTTACGCCTCTCTCATAGGGCATCACTTCTGGTTTAAGGCGGAAAAATTGAAATTTCGTTTATTTGGCGAAAATAGGCCTAAACAATCGGAGGGAACAGTAAGCCTTTTAATAGATTTTTATTCTAAAGGCTATCCCACCCTCCTGTGATTATATTAATGGACTACGAAATCTGCTGATGGTACTCCTTCTTTGCTAGCGATCTCCAGGATTTTGGGGACAGCGGGGTAAAGGGAAGGTGGGGGGGACAATGTATCTGAGCATATGGAACGTAACTGTTGACGCTGTGTAAAAAAAAATAGCGTCTGTTTGTCCTCGTGATCTTGATTTCCGCACATGTCCTCCATTCTAAAGAAGGTAATGTGTGTGTGTGGGGGGGGGGGGGGTTCAAGGGCAAAAAAACTTAAACGAAAAAGAAACACATGTCTTGCAATGTAATTCCAAGTCCGACTGTTACCGTGAAAATACAGTGGTCAACCATCATACTAAACTAAGGCTTATTGACATTGTACGCGCACGTACATAGGTAGGTGACCGGCGGACCTTAACCTTGCCTCGTAAGGCCAAGCAGTCCAGATCACACAACTCAATTAAACAAAAAAATCCATCGATTACACCAAAGAACAAGAAAAAGAAACTGACTATTAATCCGTACCTAGGCAGTTAATTCCGTCCACAATTAAACCATAACATATTAATATCTACACAAAAAAAATTGGTCTTAAGACAAAAGAAAGTTTAATTAGCCCTCTGTCGGGTTTCGGCTCAAGCTATCGGCTATACAATTATCGGAGTTTTTTATATAGTTTATAGTAAACTGGTATTCCATTAACAATAGACTCCATCGCATGAGTCTGGCGTTCTGGCTTTTGCTGTTACGTAAATAGGACAGAGGCCGGTGGTTGGATTCCACGTTAAACTTACGACCTAGTAAATAGAACTTGAATTCCTTTATTCCCCAAATTATGGCTAGAGCCTCCTGTTCTATAGTTCCATGCGCCCTTTCTTGAATCGATAGTTTTCGACTTCCATAAGCTATGGGAAAAGGAGTCCGATCGTCTTCATACTGCACCAGTACACAACCGATTTCTTCGCCACAGGCATCGGTGCGGATCCCAAATTTCTTTTGGGGATTGGGTAGTCGAAGGATGGGGGCTGAAATGAATTTTTCCTTCAACAAGCTAAACTCGAAGATCGCGTTTGGATTCCATCTAACGGGATCGGGGGAAATTTTCCTTAAGAAATCATTAATGGGGGCGGCTATCACCGCAAATTGGGGGACAAATCTTCTATAAAATGACGCAGCACCCAAGAAAGAACGCAACTACTTCTTTGTCTGTGGAAGGAGCATTTTAGCAATAGCCTCAACCTTTTTCTGTTGAGTGGTTAACCGATTTTTACCTATTTCGAATCCCAGATACCAGATTGACTCATAGGCCAAGTGGCATTTAGAGGGTCCAACAGTTAATCCGTGCTTGCGGAGACGATCTAATAAAGCTTGGAGTGAGTGTACGTGTCGCTCCCATGTACGTGTAGCCACGTACACATTGTCGAAATAGAACGATACGTCGCTCAAAACATCCACAATTCGACGCATCATCCGATTATAGTTGCTCCCCGCTGTGATCAAACGAAATGGTAATCGGGTTAATTGCATCAAGCCCTTATCCGTTGCAAAAGTAGTTAGCATCTTAGACGCGTTAGCTAACGAGATTTGGTGGTAGGCCTTGCACAAATCCAGTTCGGAAATGTATTTGGCGTCTTCGAACAGGTGTAGGCTTTGATCAATTAGGGAAATAGGCTCGGCATCAAAAGTGGTAGCCGAGTTAAGTTTCCTGAAATCCACACTCATTCGAAAAGTATGGTCAAGTTTTCGGACCATCACTATCGGCGAGCAATAATCGGAGGACGATGGCTCGATAATCCCCAACTGTAGCAGATTCTTTACTTCTGCGTTAAATGCGGATCGAAGATAAATTGGGGGTGGATAAGGTTTGAATCTAATGGTTTCTTGTGTCTTCAATTTGATTTCATGAACAAACTGTTTGGAGCACCCTGGTTTCTCGGAAATTCAATCGGAAGATTCCATCAATAGGGCGAACAATTGGGAATTTCTGAGCGGGCCAAGGTAGAGGTTCAAATCTAACTCAGTGGACGGGTCATCCTGGGGGAAGGATAATGAAGATAGAAGATACTTGTTATCTGACTCTACGCACACCGTGTTAACCACCTGAAGAGGTTCACATGGGTATAAAGCTTCCATGGTTCCTCCTTCATCCACCGTCACAATATTATTAATACACGCTCGGCGGTGATACTTCTTGAGCATGTTTATGTAATACAGTTTATGGCCTGAGGGAGTTTCAATCACGTAGGCAACGGGGCCACGAGCTTTTATGACTGAGAAGGGACCCTTACTTTGGAAGCGTAACTTATTCGTCTCTGTAGGCAGTAGTAACACTACTTCTTCGCCAGGCTTTAATTTTCAAGTTTTTGCTTTTAAGTGGAAATAACTTCCGTATTTTTCTAGGTTGCACTCCTCGTATGAGCAGGCCAACTCTGAACATTTATCCAAGCGTTCCCGCAGCTCGATCACATATGCGTAGGAGGATTTAACTTCTTCATCTAAATGGGGATTAGTGAAAAGCTCCCTAAGGATGCTCATAGGTCCCCGGACGTTACGTCCGTACACCAATTCAAAGGTGGCAAAACCCAGAGCTTGGTGAGGGATCTCTTGGCACGCGAAGAGGGTGACTGGTAGGTACCGATGCCCTTTCCGAGGCTGATACTGACAGAGCTTTCTTAACACTGTCTTTAGGGTACCATATAATTTTTCACACATCCCGTTTGCGGAGAGGTGAAAAGGGGTCGTAAAGAGGGGTTTGATGAGGAGTAACTTGCCCCCGTATTCCATCAATTCCGACGTGAACTGACGGCCTCGATATGAGAGGATTTCTTTAGGGATGCCGACTCGGAAAAAATGGAGATGAGGGCTTCTGCACAGGAAATACTGTCAATTTTCCTGAGGGCAACTGCGTCGGAGAAACGCGTGGCGCAGTCTACTAAGGTGAGGATATAAAAGTGTCCTTCACTAGACGGGGGATGGAGGGGCCCCACCAAGTCTATAGCCACTCTAAAGAAGAGTTCAGAAATGACGGGTGTTTTCTGTAGAGGAGCCGGCGGTACCCGGCCTTTAGCGGTGACCTTCTGGCACAATTCGCATGACTGGCAGTATACGGCGATCTCTTTAGCGGCGCCGGGCCAAAAGAAGTAATAAAAAATACGTAGAGTGGTTTTATTGTGACTGAAATGTCCAGCCAATAATCCATAGTGTGCGATTGTTAATACCGTTGGGCGTAACACCGAAGAATGCACAAGACTTTATCCGACGGGGAGGTTATTTCAGCCGTCGTCCTGAATAGTAATGAATTCGCAACCACGTATTTTATTCGTTTGTTCCTGCGAACAGTTTTTATTTCATTTTTCGCTGCCTTCTCCCACAGGGGTTGGAGAATCGGACAATCTTTCTTGGCGGTAGCGAAGGCTGGGAATTAATCTCTTCTTATTCAAGGTTCTCAAGAGGAGATAAAGGGGTCGGGGCCGCTGTTCTCATAGTTGCTTGAATCCGTGTGACTACACGCTGAGCCACGGGATTTTAAGAGAGCTGCATTCTCTGGCCTATTGAGACAGAACAGAATTTAATAGGCGCTGCCACTACCTTGGTCCAGCCAGTGAAATACGGACACTGGATGTGGCATCTAACGACGGGGAACTTGTTTGATCTACCCAGGAAATCCTGGACGACCGCGAACCTCTGGTGTTGGGGGCTGACTGGAAGAAGCACTTTATCCGATACGACGATACAGGTGCACCCTGTATCGCGTATCAATGTTGAGACTCGGCAACCATTTACGGATCCAGTCTCGAACTTTAGTCCTCTGGGAGAACTCTTATTAAACAAAAAGTTCACCTGTTGGTCAGGGGAATTCGATGTGGACGAAGGAGACGCTGAAACAGGAGGTTGTCCTTGGGGAAAAGATGCAGTGATGCTGTGCACTTGTTGACTCGAGGACGACCTAAGCCTCATATTTTGGGGGCAATTGAAGCTAATGTGACCTGGGGTGCCACAATTAAAACACGTAACGGGGGTTATGGGGTATGATGAGAAGAAGGAGTTTAGATTAATTAGGGGCTTAATTTCTCTCTGATCCTTAGATGAAAAGAATGTGGGTTTGGGGGGGGGGGCGGAGATCTTGACAAATTTAGGAAGAGGCTCTTTTGCTGGGGTTTCTGGGGATACCCACCTTTCTTTGAAACAAGGGCTGGTTCTTTTTAAACTCTCGCAGATATAGTTTGTGGTTGAAAACATGCAGATCCGCTTCCTGCACGCACTCATTGAACGTAGCGGCTCGCTTGTCCTTCACGAATGCTCGTATTTCTGATGGCAGGGTACACGATAATTGGTCCTTAAGAATGAAGTCGACGAGAGAGTCGAATTCATTCCTCACTTGTGCTGGATCTAGCCAGAATTGGAGATATCTTCGCAGGAAAAGCCAAATTGACGGTATGTTTGATCTGGCTGAATTCTAGCATGTCTAAACTTCATCCTATACTCCTCGGGATTTAGATTAATGGCGGCCAGTAGCTCGGACTTAAGGGTAGAATAATCCACAGAAGCCTCGAATGGTAACGATATGAATATATCACGGAGACGGGTATTAAGCAGAGGCAGTAATCGTGCGATTCCCTTTGTTTCTATCTCCCAATGATTTACCTCAAAGATGTTCTCGAAGTGTGTCAGGTACGAACACAGGTCTTTGTTATCTTTGTATGATGGGAGTTTGATCGTAAGTACTTGCGTAGCTCCAGGCCGGGATCCAATGGAATTGACTTCCACCCGATCCTTGTTCATTTCCCTTTCATGTGCGCGTATTCGTTCTCTCTCTTCTGCTTCCACTTGCGCCTGTTCTCTTTCTATCTGTCTCTTTCTTTCTTCTGCTTCTCTTTGCGCATGTTCTCTCTTTCCCTCTCTTACCGTCCTTTCTTGTTCCTGGACATAGGCAATTAATTCTTTGCCTGCTATTCCAAAAGTTTGGCCTTGTTGGTGGAATCTTTCGAACAACGACATTTTACCTATTTCCGTCAAAGACTCACCGTTGTACGCTAAAGGTACTTATGCAACCAGAGCTCATGCTAGCCGAGTGGATGCGGCGTTGGTCTCCCAACGTTGTGGTACGGGGTTCGATTGTGAATCCAGGCATGAGCGGACACAAACGTCAGCGCACGTAGAGATCTAGCTACCGATTGGTGAACGCGCTGTGCTCACCCCGTTATCGGGTGAGTAGATCTTACACCTCTCACCTCACACAAAGCCACTCACAACACTGCTTTCTTTCCTCTCCCGCCTTCACAGCATAACACTCACACTCTCTAGGTTTAAAGGAAACCTGCCAATGGGTATCTATATTCACGTACCTCTGACGCGGAACATGTCTCTTGTCCCCCGAGGTGACGAAGGCTTCCACCTGAACGCTGGTTGGTGTCAAAACATAATACTTCCTGGCACCTCTCCCTAAAAGAGGATCGGCCCCTGGGGCCCTCGGGCCGACCAGCGATTGTCATTCTGACCTTAAATAAAAATTTCATTATCCGGTGGGGGATACTCCCAGTATCATGGAAGGATTGGCGCTAACTAACTAACTTATGCAACCACGAAACAAGTAGTGCTCTGCCTAACCCAACCTTACCACCCAAACTTTCTGTTAATTGGAATACCATACAAAAAAACTAACTAACAAAATTTATCTACCGTCTTTATCCTCTTATTATGTTTAATTTTCCTCAGACGCTTAGGCAAAAAATTGCTACTAATCAAGGGGATATTAACTTGTTGAGCTGGTGTGGCCTTGGTTGCAGCCGCTTAGGAGGTGCTTGGTGTCTCAATTGCGGCCCTATTCCTGTTTAGCTATTCATTCCTGACCTTGCGCTACATACATCCACTGCATTGCATCCATTCGTGGCTGGTCTGTGCCGACTCTGAGCAAATATTTTGTTCGTTTTTGTTTGGGGAGGCTTCTGTGAGGTGCTCCTCTACCTTGTAATAGAAGTATGCCAGAAACTGGAAGCACCTTTCGCCCTCTATCTGATCAAGAGATATCTTTATGAAGAAGAACTTGAGCGATGCCCTTTTGACCTTGACTGCTATCTGCATTTCTTGGAACACGACCTTGAAGATGTGTGTGGGAGTGCAGAACTTGATGACCTCACTAACCTTTGCCCATTCCTGATTTTTCTCTATATCCTCCTTTATAACTTCTGCAGTTCTTTTTCCTATACAAGGCTCGACTCATCTGCAGATGATGTAGTTCTCGCATTGAGAAATAGCGACGGCTCTGGTTCGAGTCCAATTAGGCCCAGCTCCTGGATGGCCGTTGCAGAGATGAATTTGACTACCTCAGCTTGGATGTGATAGATTGTAGTATACCATCTGGCAACCTCTATAACACTTTTGAGTCTGATATCGAGCTTGTTAAAGGTTGTTTCAAAGACTTTAGTTTTGTTGGGGGTCTTTGTCCCACTGATCCTCAGAGGGGCCCAAAGGTACAATGATTTATCTGCGCCCTTCATTGTTTTGAAATCATATCTGGCAGGACAGTGTCCCATTTCTCCTTTTCTATCGCCCTTTTCCTTCCATACAGGGGAGGTATACTCAGCAGGAATCTCCAATTAATTCACCTGTGCTTGTTTTCACCTCTATTAAGATCGAGAGAAACATGAGCTATCTTAAATCAGCTCGACGCTGTAACAGAAGATGGTGGTAGAATTGCCTCCAAAATTAGGAACAAAATAAATAAATGGGCAACAAAGGATAAGCTAAAAGTTAGCAAAAATAAAATCGAAACCAACGAAAGACGTAGAAAAATTTATTTATACCATATTTTTTTACAAAGCAAATAGACGAACGACCCATTCGGTCACCTCAAACAGTAGTTGTCTCCACTGAAGGCACTGAAAGTAAATATAAAAAAAACGAATTAAAATAAAAACTAAAATAAAGAATGCAAGAGATGCCCTCTTCACCAGGGAAAATCCATTCAAACTATTTCACTCCTATTATATCTCCTACACATTTCTCTACTTTTTCCATCAAGATCACGAAGGCCGTCTAAGCACTTCCAAAACTATCTATAAGACGCTCGATCTGTGTCTGCGGCCACAATGTTGTTCGCTCATAACTAACGTTCATTTACGCATACGCGTAAACTGCCGGGCGTGCGCGGTGAAACGTCTACCCATATGATAGAGAGAGTGCGCAACCGTCCGTAATCTACCTCCACTCGATGAATAATAATAATCAGCAGGTGAAGTATATTTTTTTGCAGCTGTATTTATCTGCAACAAGACTTTTATCGCGGGAAACGAAGGGGACCTATGCTAGTTATCTGTATAAAGCTTCCACTCTATATTGTAAGGCGTTTAATCCAAATGATCTTTCTTGTTAATAGTTCAAAAAAATTCCGAATCAGAAACTATGTCCATGCAAAACATGGCGCATACAGCGCTAAAATGCTTGTGGCGGAATCCGTAGGAACAAATGATATTTGGACGCAGTCGGAAACTCTTATAGCTTGTTTTAAGTCTGCATTTGGTATTTGCCCTTCCGGCCCTGACGCCTTAAATTTGCCATCACAGCCTACAATGCTTGTAAGAGGATCTGCAGCGATATATCTTCCACACAAGGTCACCTTCTCCATCTTCACCCATTTATTTAGAGATCTCTCCTTACAAACCTTCTGCAGGAGTCGCTCTCGTTCGTATTTCTCACCTTAAATTTGAGTAAAAAAAAAAAAGCATTTGAAAACACAGGGAGGAAGGGGGGCGGGGTCATATCATACACTTAGCTAGTTTGGTTGATTAAGAGTGTAATTCCCTACCTATTGGATGTGAAGTTGTACCAATTACTTTTCGATGAGTATACGATGAGATGCTTGAATGGTAATTTCCCGACCTTTAATATCTCCTCCTTTCATATCTCAGCACGCGTAGTTGCATGAGAGCGAAAAGTCTCTGGTGTGACATTACTACGAAGGTCTTATGGTTACAAAGAACAAGTGTGTAGTGTGTATGTGTGGTGGAAACTGAACTCAAAGGTCAGGTATTAATTCTTTCTGGCATCTAGCAATGACAGTCATGAAACTTCATTGCTAAAAAAGGACGTCAAATTGTAGTCGAAAGGACTAAACTCTTCGTGAAAGAAACAAGACAGAATTTCTGAACAAAATAATTTTGAATGGGCGGGAGTACGTCGGCAACGTTAAATAAACACCTAATGTTCGTTGTATATTAGAAAAGAGTCGGTCACCATATGTTCATCTTATCTGTCTCTAAATCTAAAATCTTGAGTAACAAACATTGATAAAAGAACATTAATCCATGAATACAATAATCTCACAAACATATGAACCCGTTAAGATGGATCAACTCTCTCCTCAGGAAGTGAGGTCAGTCTATGTCACGCCCTCCTTGCCCCAGCATTCAGAGTTGATTTTTTTTTAATTTTGAAATTGGGAACCAACACGACAGGATGACAGAGAAGTGAAAATTATGTACAAGAACCCAAATAGGGTAAAGGGAATAATCCTATAAGCGCACAAGGACAATAACCCCCTAATTTGACCTTGATCTTAAAGAAAAGAGGGTTCCCTTAAAGGAGGTTTTGTCAAGGGGGTTGAGACCCCCTACTCCCCAATATCATTGTGGATATACTCCTCCTCAATTCGCCCCCCCCCTGCAATCCTACCTCCGGTGATCGCGGCTAGAATGGGCCCCCCCCCGCCCCGCCGGGAAGGGGCGATCAATTGGTATTTTTCAGAATCGTTGTCTTTACAAATTTGTTCCCTGAGGCTTGTAGCGGGCCTTTCTGTCCCCAACATTAGGTTTGATACGGTTTGTTGTATCAAACTTTTTTAACTTTATTTTATACTACGCTTTTTACCTTTTATTTCTTTATTTTTCTATCCACCTCATTCTCATGCAGAGATATACCCGACGAAAGGAGAAAGAGGGCGTTAAACCGTTCAGAAAAAAATGCACGGTCAGTTTGCGCCGTACGTTCATAACCTCGTTTCTTTCTCCCACTATCGCGGGATTGAGCTCTTCCGGGGCCTCTCTTCGTAACGGAAAGGCGTCTCGTTCAGGAGAGCTGTGCGTCCTGCGATAGTCACTTCCACTAATTCACCACTTTCTTTACCAACTAATTTCGTAAGTTTTTCTCTTTATGTCTTCGTTTTTAATTTCTAAATTTGCATATAAAGTGAAAGAACGTAGATTCGTTGGATTACACCGCTCCTGTTGCCATGGCAACCTCTAAATGAATCGGCAGGAATAAAAAAATATTAATATTAATTTTGTAATAGATTCCTTGTCAATCACATTTAGATGAATCACTTTGAAACGAATCCAAAACATTAAAAAAATCTCTAAATATCCGTACTATCAGAGTCAATCACTTAAATTTGATTTAATTGATTGATTTTTGTTTGAAGGACGCAGCCATTGGTCGCCTCTCGACGTCCAATGCGATGATGATCGACAACGTCCTAAAGAAGAATAAAAATGCATGAAAATTACGATTGGAATTTGCGGGTTTTACTCGGCCTAAGCTCTACCCAAATACCATGCCCCCTCCCTCCCCCACTCCCCGGCCCCTCGGGTATCGCTCGTTCTTTGTTCCAATTGGCGGCTCAATTAATGTAGAATCCAGTTTCCATAAAGTGACCGAGAAAATATTGACTTTGTTCTGGCAGGAACATTGTTGAATTGGGCTGGGCTATTTATTTCATCGCTAGCCGTTCTATACAGATAAGTTCACAAATGGAAATAAATCAACTATAATGCAAATAAAAGCGCCGTAGACAGGCTGGCAAAGCTGTCGGAACAGTGCTTTCAGCGGGTAGCAAAACAAAGACTCATTGTTACGTTGCAATAGGCAGTCTAGTTTAGGCGCAAAATAGAAGTAAACATTATCCTTTGGAGCCTTGCATTGTGTTCGTTGTGGCTCATACAATACGCTTTTGTGGCGGAGATGAGAGCACGTTCCATTGTACAAAGGTCGCAACCTAACGTTCAGGTGAACGAAGTTTTGTGGGAAAATTATTCCTTTGCTTCTAACGCATTTCTCACTGCATCATTTTTCTCAGCGTTTTTCGTTTCGTGTATAATAATGAAGAAAACCTCATCACCTCTGGCACATTTCCATCGTCTATTGTTTAATTATTTCATTAAGATAATACAAATGATTTATATTCTTATATAATATTAATATTTTTTTTTCTTAAACGTGAAGATGAGTCGTTCCTTAGAGGAAGAAAATCCGAATAAAAGAATCGAAATCTTGTTTAAATTCTGGGGCTTCCTATTCATGTTTATTTTATTTCGTGTACTGCTGCATTTTACGCGTTATTGTTAGTGGATAAAGCAGAGGTTGTTTCCCATTGTCTTTGATTCATTTTCACCATATATCGCTTTGCCGTAGGGACAACGATAGCCGTTACGGACTTTCATTAAATTCAAGAGAAGAAAGTCAGGTGATAATACAAAATGTGGCTCCTCTTGTATTCAACCCTGATAACCAATCAAAATTTCTATTCATAGAAAACTCGTAATATGATTGGCTGTTGATTAAGGGGTAAACACTCCGTTGACCAATGAAAAAGGAAGATTGGATTTATACATGACACCGATAGGAGACAAATGGCAAGACAGAAATAGGGGGAAATAACAATAGAGAAATGAAACAAAGGAAAGGGGATAAAGGATACATACACAATTTTTTAAAAGGAAAAACACAAAGGAATATAACTTTTATTGATTTTCAAATTAAATTTTTATCAACGCGTATGAAAAATATGACTTCAAAGAATTCTTTGAAAATGCTAATAAAAAACTCGTTTCTATAAAATATCCGATAGAAGGGTTAGGCCTACGATACATATTTATTGCTTATCAAAACTTTAGTTTTCATTTATCCTTTTTTCCCGTGTTTTCGATTCAAATTGCAGATCTCCTATTTTATAAGCAATTCTTTAGCACAATAATTAGCCTAAGTTTTCTTAAAATCAGCAAGTTTCCATCATTTCCTTTTTCGTGCATCATTTTTCGCTAGTTTTAAAGCTTTGATTGAATCGGGCCGTGCTAAAACTGCTTTCCTGCAGGTTGTTCATTGTTTCCTAATTTGTCAAGCTACTAGACTTTTAAATAAGGATGATAAACTGGTAAAGTTAGGAGACGTCGCGCATCTCTCCTATCTTTGCCCTTTATCTCAGATAGGACAGCTTTCCTGAGACGGGTCAAGGAATAGATTCAGCGATTCTAATGAAACAGACGCCCTGATTATTTATTTTTAAATCAGGTTTAACGCCATCCTTCACCCTCTACTGGGTCTAAACATAGCGAGAAATTCAAAAGAGGGGCAGAAAACGAACCGAGAAAGGGCGCTGGAGTCAAGAGCGCGTTCCGTCCCTGCTATAGCATCCACCCCCTTGTGGGGTGAGCCCCCGAATGGGGCCATTAAAAGCGAATGTGTCCTTCTGCAACCCCATAAAATTTCCATTTATGAGGTTCTTTTATAAAAAAAAATTATTGAATTAGAAAAAATATTGCCCCCGAAGAAGGGGGTGGATACACTGGTCAACAAATTTATTATAATAATCCTATGAATCCGCGCACCGTCCCTAAATTTGCTTTAAGGTGACTTATTGTATCTGAGGAAAATAAATATGAATAGACCATTAATTTGATCCATGTCCGAATTCCATTGGAATTCATTTTCTTAAATCCCCATTAATTATATTCTATTTATAGAGTTAGGTTTTACACCTACCCACACTAAATAGCATTTAATACCCAGTTTATTTTCACCTACCCCCACTGATTACCCGGTTTATTTACACCTACCCCCACTAAATCTGTAGCTTTTAATACCCAGTTTATTTACCGGGTTTGGCAAAAGGTTCTGTTGCACTAGTTTTTTTTTTATCTCTCGAGAGATTACGTGTGTGATCGAAAACGGTTTTCTTTCCATTGTTTTTTTTTTCCAGGTGTAACGAAGTGGAACTGAAAAGAATCGAAATCTCTGTTCTCCTGCGGGAGAGACACAACAAGTGCGACATCGCTAATCGGATCCAGGTCAGCCGAATGACCGTCTACAGAGTCGCGGAGAGTCTCAAGAACGGGGAAGACCTCACAGATCAACTTTATTCAGGCAGACCTCAATGCTTCGTATCTCAAAATGACTGCGCTCGCGAACAACAACATCTCGGTGGCCACGGTGTCCAGGGTCATCAAAGAGGAGGGCGACAAGAGCTTGAAGTACGTGGAAAGGCCTCTGCTCACAGACTGCATGCGAGAACAACGACAGGAGTGCTGTTGTCGCCTTCCCAACGACTTGAAGTATCATGGCAATCGAATTCTCCTTTTCTCTGATGAAAAAAAAACCCTTCAAGGTGGATCCATACATCAACAAGCAGAACGACTGCGTGGTAAACTTCAACCAGGACGTCTCCGAAGTCCATAGGTGTCCACGCCAATGATGATGCTCGGCCTCGTTGCTTCAACTGACGAAAAGATGCCGCTGGTGTGGTTCTTGACTCGTTATCGGCTCATCACGCCTCAATTACAGGGACATCTTGGCCACGAAATTCCTACCCTAGGAGAAAAAGATCATGGAGAAAGCGGACTACGTCTTTCAGCACGACGGGACCCCGGCCCACAAACCAAGACCGCGCAAGAATGGTTGGAGTCGAACATGAACTTGTGTTCGAAGGACGTTTGTCCCTGCAGCTGCCGGACCTCAACTCCTTTCGACTAAAGCGTGTGAGAGAATCTCGAGGGCAAGAGCTCCAAGGTCCGCCACTGCAACATTAACGAGCTGAGGCCCTTCGTCAACCGCGTATGAGCTAGCATGAGGAAGGACTTCGTTCGCAACGCGTGCGCGTCCTTAAGGTCACGCCTGGGGAGCGTCCTCCCCACCGAGGATGGCCACATTGATTAATATTACAATTTGAACACATATGCATATGTTAAAACAAGAAAAACGTGTCTGAATCATTGTCTCCTTTGTTGATAGTGTTGTAACGAGTATAACAGGAGCTTTCAATACCCGGTACACCTACCCCCACCGAATAGCTTTTAATACCCAGTTTATTTTGAACATAGAAATTTAATTTTAATTAAGGGCTGGAAATAATAGACCGTCTGTTATTCAAGAACAAGAAAGTTGAAAATAACAGAAAATTCTAAAGTAAATAAAAACAGGGCATAATTCAATTATTCATAATTACATCCACTAAATCAACCCTATCAAACTAATAGCCAATCACTACACCACTCTATTTCATTCCTGCTTCTTTTTCATACACGACGCATTACTATTCCTTCTACGAGAACGAGACAAGCCAAAATAGTTTTGATGTCCACACTCCCCTGACACCGAACAGGTAGCCTTCCCTTGGGCCACGGAGGGTTCTCTGCTCGCTGGTTGATGAAAAACACAGTAATACCGCCTTCCTTGCTATTTCCCCACATAGAAGACCGCCACATGGTCCACTAGGTCTGACAGTGAGTGTCATTCTTATCTTTATGTGAATTACATTATCCGTTCGGGGGACTTCATTCACCATTGAAGAAGAGGAGTGACGCAATTAACTACCGGACAATGAAGGACTATTCACTCAAGTGCGATCGTAAGTAAACAAAAAATTGCTAATAGGGTGCCCTCGTTAGTACATTTGACTGCATCATGTGAGAGTGGTTTCCAGAGAAGAATGTCCAATCAAAACAGTGGCTTCGAGCGACCGTGCAGGGCGAGTCAAATTCAAGCCGGAGATGAGTTCAGCAAGCGACGACGACTACTTCTGAAGCTTCAGAGGGAGTGGTGAGCTTGATTTAGTTCCTCGAAGCCAGTAGGGTAATCAAGGACACTTATTATAAAGAAGTTTTCTAAAAGTCCAAACTGCCTTGAGGGGAAAAAGGCCAGCAAAGTTGCTCCATTCTACCAGGGAAACGCTGCTTTTCTACGATAATTAAGATGGCAAACCTTACAAAATCCACCTTACGGCCTTGATATTGCTCCAATAGGCTTATTTTGTATTCCAAATCTCAAGGAGAATCGGAGAATAACAGGATTCGAGTCCCTCGATGGTGTAAAAGTCCCGTTTTCACATGGTCCAAATCGGAGAACATGAAATTTCTGAGAAGAGAGGTAGATATATATAAGTAGATTCAAATTTTGATGCTTTTAATTAGTAAAGGTTCGTAGCTGTATGGCAATTAAGACAAACGGTTTGGTACTGTCACACTTTGCTACAAACGAAGGAAACTGAAATTGCATTTAGAAGGGAAAAGGGAAAGTGATTTCATTTTCATTTAGGTCTCTACAGGAGTAAAGGAAAATGAGTGAGAAAGAAAATGAACGGAATACAACCCTAAAAAAGTTCAGGGAGCAGAATAATTGCCATAACAAACGTATTCAACCTTTAAATCGGGGAAGTGGACATTATAATTATAATTTCCATAGCAACGAATTTACGATAAAACCACATAATTATAAGTACTAGCAGGAACAACGTCTGGTTCTAGGTTGTAATCGCCTAATTTACTAGCTCGCCCTTTGGATTACATATAAAAGTACAAGAAAAGTAATGAGTTACATGAACGTGGCAGCTACAGAGCATGAAAAATAAAAAAAAATACAAGCAGGTATAACCGAAGTTACTCCTTTAAGGCTTACAACCTCATAAACTCTCAAGCATTTCTCTAACCCCACTACAGTTAAAGTTATAGTGACGGAAAATGGGCCCCAAGTCGTAGCCAAGATAAAAGGATAATTTGGAGAATTATCGGAGAACTGAAAAGACCTTAATCACAGAACGCCAAAATTTCCGAGCAATTGACACAAGGTCGGAGGAATCCATAGCTCAAGTAAATGCAACACGCGTCATCCGTTAATCCGAGACTGGAAAAAAGGCTGCTTTTAAATCTAAGGAAATTATATGAAAACTAATGAAAAGGATAAATCATAAAGGAATAACCAAGATTCATTTAATACTGATAAACAGAAATAGGATGAAAGAACCTGATTCATTTATGATTAATCACTTCTCATCTGGGCCTAACTAAACCGCTAAATTTAGGATAATTCAGAGAAATTTGAGTAATTCAGTCATATATAAAGGTTACCTACTAGTACATTCCAGTTTGAGCGTAATTATCTATGTATTTATTTATCTAAATAATTTATCTAAATATTTATTTATTTTATGGGACCTTAAATTGTTTTAAAGAAGAGAAGATAGAGTTACCGACGTCTCCACGAGAATTCTTTGTAACCTTTCATACCAGTAAATTATAAATGCAATATTATTTAATCCCTTTTATTAGATTTTTATCTGAAACGAATGAAAGCGCCGTCTTCCTATTACAGCGAAGTTGAGACACATCAGCTTTGTTAAGTCACTGGATGGAAACTCGATCCGGGCCGACTTCACATACGCAGTACATACAATTAGTACGCGTTCCAATTTAAACTGTAGGTCCCCAATGATAAATAAAAGGTTCCATAAATTAGTGCAGATCCTTGGTAAAACCTCTACCATATTTTTTTTTACTTAGTTTTACTCTTGCCCAACATGGCAGCGAGTTTTGTGCACTCACCCGCTGCAGTTTAAATCCAATGTATCAACCGAATGTATGTATTATGCTGAACGTGTAATCCAATCTATCTCAGACATTTTTGCATTAATCGATCTTTCAAACCTCAATGTGAAAATAAAGGTACAATTCTAAATGTTCTATTCATTTATTCTTCCCAAACGACAAGGGATTTGGGGGTTATAAATGGTATACAAAACACTATATTTCCTCTGAACCAACATATGTACAGGGGCAATCTGACTTCATCTTTCCCTATCCTTCACTAAATTTAAATGATAATAATTTTAATAGTTTTTTCTATCTTTTACCCCGACCAGGATTTGGTGTTTAAATTACATATGAACGAGTTCATATATTAATCTGCAAAGATGTTCCAATTAAAGGATTCTAAGTGGTTCTTTTCGTATTTCATCTATCTGGTGCAAAAAAAAACTATAGGTATTTCTTTGGAGGTTTATCATTACTTAAAATTGTCAAAGGCTAAGATTTAGAGATAGAATTATCGGTAAAATCAAACATAGATTGATTTTTCCACTTAAGAAACTATAACAGTCACTGTTGTGTCAAAATAATTGTTTACTATAAGAAGCAGTCATATGCGTCTATGGAGTCATTGTTTTCATGTTAGCTACCACATATACTCACTTTATTCATGAAGGTTGGCTTTGTGAAACCACAATGAATTTAGGAGGGGGGGGTCAAGACGATAATCCTCATCTTATCTTATGCTTACTTAGCTTCCAGCGTTATTATTTAGCCCAAACAAATGGTCTCTCAAAAGAGTATGGAAGTTGCTTGTTTTTCATTGTTTAGGTTTGGGAGGAATCTTCTGTTTTTGCGTCTATGTTGCTGTTGGCTGTTCTTTGGAGGATTTTTGATTTTGGCACGATGATGTACCAGCAAGTAAAGAATAAGCGCTAAAAGAAAACCTTAAAATCTATTGTCACTCCTCCAATACTTTAAAAAAAGAAAGAAAAAAGAGGCTCATTCTTCTGGCGAAGACTGCGTGAAGGATAGCACAATAGCCTCCGAATAGAGATGTATTCACAAACAAATTTTATGGCCCGTACCCAAGAAAGCAGAAAGGGAAAAAGCAGAGAGAAGAGGGGGGGGCGAACGGGCTAAGAAAGAGCCATTGGCGGAAGAGCAAAGGGAAACCTCTCTTTGGGGAAAGGGAAGACTATATATAGAAGTTTTTTTGAAGAGAGGAAGGTTCCTTCCTCTCTCTTAACGAATGAGAGAACCAAAGCTCTTGTTCACCACCAAAATAAAAGAGAGGTAAAGAAAAGTTTTATGTTCCTGCCAAGAGAGGAAAGGAGTATGTTGTCATAATCTTGCGAAAGAACAAGTCTAAAATGAAATAAGGCAAGTAATGAAATGCCTTAGGTTTTCGAGCATAAATGAATAAACCACATAGCCCTACCAAGAGGATGACAGGTTCGACTACCTTCGTATCCAATAAAGAAGATAATTTCAAGATCTGCTGGTTATGAAATGATCCGGAGTCAATCTCTTTTCACACCATTCCAAGTTATGATAATATCATAACAATATAAAAAAGAACAATGGTGCACTCAAGGAAATGTTTAACATTTATTTTAGGCAGAACATTTAAAATATATATAGATGAAGAAATAGAGTTGTGAATGTTGTTTTCAATTGTTTTTTTAGCATTTACATTCCAACCACTACTTCTGGACAGTACCTTATTCATATAAATTTTCCTTCCTAATGTCAAAACCTTTCTGTATTTTAAAATTTAAAATTTTTTCTTATTCAATCATTTTGTTTCAAATGAAGCAAATTCACTTCTCGCATCAATAATTCTCTCTCCGCATGATTAATGATTAAGATGTCGAACTCATCCTAGAACTTTCATTTTCTTTTATTTTTAATAGGTTTAGAAATGTACAGTCTAATAGTGGAGGGAGAACAGGCATTAATAGAGGCTGATTTTATATCATTGAATTAATAAAATTTATGCTAATAAATCCGAGCACTTTTGTTATCTTTAATAGCTTGGATCACGCCTTGATTACTTTCAACTCTGCTCTCTTGGAACCATGATCTTGCCCTGCTAAAATAGTGTCTTCGTCGATCAGGACACTGAGTTTGAATTGACTGTACATCACTCAAGTTTGCCATTATCATCTTGAACTTTTCTCATTTTTCGATACTTTTCCAACCGAATTTTTTTCACTGAAAATTAAAATATTGATTTTAAGAATAAATCAATATTTTTTATTTACGTGTCCCGCAAGAATATCCATATTCGTATATTTGAGTACTTGTATGTCCCCTTTGTTCGAACGCATTCTCGAAGGTTTATGATAAACCTTTCTTGACCAAAGTCTCTTCCGGTCTCTCGTCTCATACTTCTTTAATGAATAAAATTATCTCAAAGTTGTACAAGTTGTCTTTCTTCTTTTTTATATATTTTAGTTATTCGAAATCACTTCTAAAAAATGGGGTCGGAAAATAATCCCCCTTAACGCACTTGAATTAGTATTCTGAGGCAAAACGATTTATTAATAAAAATAAGAACAAGAAAAAGATTACTTAAAATCATCAACCTCAAATTCTGTGATATGACCACCTTTTCGAATCTTCCACGAAACATTTTGATATTTAAGTAGAATGTGCGAATCGCCTCGGTTATAAGAGCCTCTTATTCATATATGTATGTATGTATTTATACGAGCGTCTGTCGGTAATTTAAGCCTCAAACGAGTAAACCATCAAAACACAAACGAATGAAATGCTTGTTTCCGGAAGGTCAAGTTCAAGGTCAATATTTTATACAATTTATTCAAAACAGTGTCTCGATCAGTGCACATTTAAATTGGCACTGGTATCAAGACGCAACTTACACAGTTAATCAACTTCCCTCGGTTTTCGTGTGCCTTGTTAGATGGTGGACAAATATTGGATAAACGAGAATATTTTCAGGATTTTGTTTAGCAGAATTTGGTTTCCTGACGTTTAGTTACATTCTTTTTACAAGCTCTTTTACGCTTTGTCGGATCCATACAATAATAGATAAAGGGGGAAAAGTACACTCAGAAATAGATAAGACGAAATAAAACGGCAGTGAACGAAATTATGAACGGTGTTGTTCGAGCACGATGACACATAGGAAACAACCAGAATATTCGTACACGGAGTACAGGTATCCGAACATAGAAATTCAATCCAATTGTAAGGCGAAATTTGTGTGTGATGCTCTTTAAATAATAAAATTGCGGTTGTTCTGAAATATACACGGGAGAACTAAAATTCTCACTAAAGGACAATTTCTAAGAATCTCATCTCGTAGGTATCCGAAGCTACGAATTTGAATTCACTTGTAAAATTACACCTTAAGATGACGTTAATTTCATATTCATGCCAATACACGAGGGAAATAGGTATTCGATGCTCATTAAATAATAAAATTGCGGGTGCTCTAAAATATGCACTTGCTTTGTATATTTTAGAGCAACCGTGATTTTATTATTCACTCTAAATTCACCGTAAAGGACAACTTCTAAGAATCTTATCTCATCGTTGCTTTCTTTCAACTTCGGCTGACTCCGATTGATCTTCAAATCCAGTCTTGTGTTTTCACTCCGAGTTAAGTTTTTTGAATAAGAAGAAAAGGCATTTTGTATCCACTTAATAAAATGAAACTACATTTTAAGATGGCATCTCTTTCAGCAAGACTTTAAGACGTTCGTCCAAATAGTTGGAAAGTTGAGGGGAATGAAAATGTGTAGAAAATACAAAGCTCAAATGGACAAGTTAGGGCGTTAAGGAGTCGGATGGCTCAATGAGAAGGAAGCAAAAAAGAAACCACTTGATTTTCGCTAGTGGATGGTAAGGCAGGAGGACTATTGCGGATGGTAAGACAGGATTATTGCGGATGATAAGACTGGGCTATTGCTGATGATAAAACAGGACTATTGCCGATGATAAGAAAGGACTATTGAAGATGATAAGACGGAACTATTACAGATGATATGACAGTAGTATTGGGGAAGATAAGACAGGATTATTGTGGATGATAAGCTGGACTATTGCGGATGATAAAAGAGGACTATTGCGGATGATGACTGGGCTATTGCCAATTCTGTTTCCTATAATTTCCGCAAATTCCATCGCATAGTCATTAACGGTTATATTATAATATAAATACTACAATATAATAATAATAATAAAAAAAATAATAATAATAATATTTACTTCTCAATCCACATAAAAACAGAATGAAAATTGCCGGCAAGCCCGTAAACACGAGGGGTCGGTTCTCTTTGGAGGATAAAGGGCAGAGAGAGGGGTAGTACTGTCTTTTGTCATACTCCAGCAGATAAGAAACCCTTACTGGGCCATGCGAAGGCGAGTTGTTCTGTGTCATGGGAGTGTGGACTTGAGATTTCCTTCCGGAACGGAACGGAAGAATGATGTGTTGTGTGTGCGAAGAAAGGAGGCAGCGGTGTTGCGGTTTGTTGTGTGAGTGTTGACGTATATGGCTGAAGTTGTCTCTGTGTACGTCTCAGATTTGACTAAAACCTAGTACCCAGGCACGAAAATCCAACTTCTTATCCACTAGTATAGTGAGAACTCTTATATTTATTCAACTGTTACACATGTAAGCTTCTCTTTTGAGTACCTTCCACTTCGTCTTCATCATTTTCTTACAAACTTCTTTCATTCTTTTTGGTTTGAATTCTGTCGTTGGTTTTCCTCTTTTTTTAAATAAATAAAGTCTCATCGGTTGTATGAGAACCACATGGCAGGAAATTGAACAGAAGAAAGTATCTTGTCTCTATTCCAAGACTGAATTACACTCATATTTATTGTTTATTTCCTTCCAAACTCATATTTCTAATACAAAACTAGTAGTAACTAGTAGAAACTTTGTGCTGCAGGCAATAGACCAACCGGAGTCGATAATTAATAATAATGACCATGTAGTAAGGCACAAAACCACATTGTGTTCATCCCAGACAAAATTTCCTCGATAACTCGAGACAATTGCTTATACCTCAAGACAATGAACTACAATCTATCAATTTTCTATCCTCAATTATGATATAGGTATTTCTATTGCCCTATTTATAAATTATTGGTTTATTTCTATTTGTTTACCTTATAAATTATTTGTATTATTTATATGTGTTCTACTTTTGGACGATACCTCATTCTAAATCTTGAGCTTATTTGTAGATCGATAATGGAAGGGCGCAGCCAATATTTGATTTCTAATAAAGAACCTTCCTAATATATTTAAAATAACTAGTTCATCGAAAGAATTTTACCTCTTTCAATGACCGCCTGGTTATTAGCTACATTTTATAGACATGAGGATAACTTGACTAGTGAACGGAAGCCAAAGGGATCATTTAATATTTCTAAAATGACAGCCAAAGCGCTGGTTGGAGACAGGCATTCAAAAGGAAGAAAGATAATGCAAAATAGCCTCTATATTTTAAGGACAAAAGAACCTCTTTCGCTGATTGTCATAAACAATCGACTTGTCTGCAGATAATTAGTCTTTGTCAACTGGATATATCATATGGTCTTCTAAAAGGCGTACAGACAGTCACAAATACTCATAGACAAATTGACAAGGATTGTGCATAGAAGGTATTTAATACTATAAAAATATATATAGTTTTATTGGTTTCTAATCTAAAGTCTCGATTATTTAGGTTATTTCTTTGTTTCAAATTAACGTAGTAAATATTGTTTACATTTTGTCGGAGGCGAATTACTCAAAGACTGGGAAAATTCCAACACTATTTAATCTTAAAGACCTTTATTATCTATCAACTATGGGGAAAACATCGTAATAATTACCTTTTCTCCATTGATTTATTTTCGGAGTGTTTGTTTTTTAATATCCCTTAGGTTTTCAGTATACGAAAGGCATTCGATTTTCACGTCGTCAAAATCACCACGAAATATAATAGCCGTCAAATCACTTTTACCAATGGAGTACATAACCATTCAAATCATTGATCTCTAATATATTTTTTAACCACTTTCACGAAATTGATCAGTCCAGAATCTTAAATGCTTGTATTATCTGGCTATATCATCCCAGTATGGCTACACAGAAGCCACTAAACATTTTCCTTAATTGTTAAATAAATCAGTAATTACAAATATACCAGAGACCCAGAGGTAATGGTGAGAATATATCTATGTAGTGCAGATACACCTACAAAGGAAAAGTGAAAACGATTCCGAGCGCTTTCGTCTTTATTCTTAAAGACCTTTTCAAGGAATGAACAGGAGGCTGGACATATATTGCCTAAATAGTGGAAGGGATGATTAGACTACCCACCTCTGAACCTTAATTAGGGGGTAGTCTAATTCCCCCCTTCCATTATTTAACGCAATATATGTCTAGCCTCCTGTTCATTCCTTGAAAAGGTTTTTAAGAATAAAGACGAATATGATCGGAATCGTTTTACACTTTTCCTTTGTGGGTGTATCTGCATAACTTTAACTCGCGTGCACTTTGTGAGCTTTCTTTCATCTATGTAGTGTTTTAGAAAATTAATTAGTCACTGTAAATTCTGTAATCAAGATTTAAATACTTTTAAACATAACCCTTCGTTTTGTCATAATGAAATATTAGGTGAATTAGCAAAGAGAAATTAAGATATTGCAAACGAAGCTAAGATCTGTTTCCAATTTCTATAATATAACCTAAAGTTTTTATCTTAAACAAACGTGAGCAACAAAATCTCGTATAAACTAACCTAGGTAGAGCGGAGATTTCCTAATCTAGGCTAGATTCAATTAGCTTAGCTTACCTTAGCGTATCTACGGTTAGCTTGTCCTAGCGTAACTAAGGTTAAGTTAGTTTAGGCTAAGTTAGGCTAGGTTATGTTAGCTTAAGCTAGATTAATAGATAGCCTAGATAGCGTAATCTAGGATAAGTTAACATAAGCTTCCTTAACTTAGCCTAAACTAACTCGACCCAAGCTCCGCTAAGATAAGCAAAGTGTGGATAGGTTAAGGTAAGCTAAGCTAATCGAATCTAGACTAAATTATGATAAGCCAAGCTAACTGTACAGAGGGTATGGTTTGCCAAGCTAATATAGCCTTTTCTTTGCTTAACTAAGCTAATATAAGCGAACTTAGTCTAACCGAAGCTAGTAAAAATTCGGGATTTTTTAAATATTGATTAAAACCATAAAAAATTATTGAGCTGTGATTACTAAGTATTTTAAATGAGTGATTGGAAGGTGGCGCGGATAAAACTAGGCATTAAAAATTGGTTAGTCAAATTAGTTTTGATGCTCAGTCTTTTTTCTTCTTTTTTTTTAATTCAAATTCAAATCAATTTGTCCGGTGACATTTTTAGTTATCCATAGCTACCGAGCCAAAGTTTTTCTGATAACTCTATTTCTCTCCATTGATTTGATCAATTTGGGAATTAACTAAACGAGTGTAAATTTATTCATAGCCATTGATATTAGATGAAACTATAATAATAATAATAATGATAAAAATTACAAGAATAGGATGAAATGCAGAACTACGTAATAAAGACAAGCGAAAGTCCAGGGATCCGATAAAGATTTGAGCAAATGAGAATCTAACAAAGCAAATTACATCAGTAAACTAGTCATTAGTTATATTACATTTATATGGTTGGCCAGAAAGTCCTGACTAGTGATGTTAAAATATCGATCTTTCTAGTACCGGTATCAATACCGATAATTTTCTTAATACTGGTATCAATACCGATATTAAAAAGAATATGCATTTTTCACTGATTCAAAGGTAAAAAATAAGGACAAATATAAAGTGACATACTTTATTGCTTAAAGATTTACTGATAACTTTCCTTCCCCAATTCATAAGCTTCAATGAATAAGAAATAAATAAAAAAATCAATATTTTTTTTCAATTCAGTAAAATATATCCATAGTGAAAATAAACCTTTCTCAAGCAAAAACAATTCAAACTATATAACTAGTTCAAAAGGGATATATTGCTTTTTTTCAGTGCATGACAATAAATCTTAAATCAAAACTTATTTCAGACTAAAAATTATTATATTAGGGTAAAAAAGTGTGAATTTCCTAATTCAATACAATAATAAGTAATGAAAATAAAGATTTATTGAAAACAAGATCGCTGACCAAAAAGTCGCGTGCCGTCACTTATTCTGATTTATGTCTTTACTACTTTGAAAACTAATAATTCCCGAAGTAACCTTGGGAGGGCATTGGCAATTCTATCATTCGAAATAGAATATAAACACCTTAAGGGTTTCAAATTTCGTTAAAATCGGCCGAATAATTATGATGCTATTGCCAAAGAAACTACTTCCCTGGCTAACCTTGGGTGACATTGGCAATTATATTATTTGAAAGAGAATGTAAACAACATGATGGGTTCAAATTTCGTTAGAATTAGCCGAAGAGTTATGAGGTTATTGCCTCGCAAAATTAATTCTCGGGCTAACCTTAGGAGGACCTTATCAATTATTATATTTGAAGAAGGAGGGAAAACAACATAATGGGTTCAAATTTCGTTAGAATCGTTCGAATAGTTATGATGTTATTGCCAAAAGAAAATAATTTCCTGACGTAGCCTAGCCTACCCTAGCCTAGTATAGACTTGCATAGTATAGCATAGTAAAGTATACCTGAGCCTATCAAAGTTTATCCTAGCTTATCCTATCATATCCTAGCCTGCCTAGCAGAGTATAACCTAGCCTAGCTTACCGCAGCATACAATTGTATAGTAAAAATTGATCTAGCCTTTCTTAGCTTACCTTAATCTAGTATAGCCTATCTTAGTATAGCCTAGGTTATCCTAGTTCACTGGAGCCTAGCCTAGTATATTCTATCCTATCCTAGCCTAGTTAGCATACTCTAGCCTAGACTAGCATAGCCTATATAGTATATCATAGTCTACCTTACCCCACCCTACCCTAGCCTAGTTAGTATAGTATAGTATATCATAGTATTGCCTAGCCTAGACTAGACTATTGGAACTTAGCTTAGGGTTGAATAGCATGCAAAACATAGCCTAGCCTACCCCCCAAAAAAGCCTCGCTTATCCTAGCCTGGTATAGCGAAGACTAACCTAGCATACCATAACGTAGCCTAGCTTAGTATAGAATTTCATGCCCTGCCCTAGCCTAGTATATCTTAGCCTAGCCTAGCCTAGCATAACCTAGCCTAGCAGTAACTATCCTAGATAACTTTTATAGAACTTTGTTAATTATATCATCTAAAAGCGAATTTAAAACAACATAATGGATTTAAATTTCGTTAGAATCTGCCGAATAGTTGTGATGTCATTGCTAAAACAATATAATTACCGCGCTAACTCAGGGAGGACTTTGGCAATTATATTATCCGAAAGATAATAAAAAACAACATACTGGTCTTGAATTTCCTTATAATCGGCCGAATAGTTATGATGTTATTGCCAAGACAAAAATAATTCATGAGCTATCCTTGAGAGGACTTTGACAATTATACTATTCAAAAGGGAATATTAAACAACATAATGGTTTCAAATATCGTTAGAATCGGCCGAATAGTTACAATGTTATTACAAAAAAACAAAGCAAAACGGGGACCGACCGATATAGTGAGATTGAGAGTAGCTCGCGACCTGACTCGCACGCGACTAATAATCAATACCTCTCTAATACAAGAAAAATAACAACCTTTTAATGAAAAGCAAACTAATCAGATTATTTTTAATTTTAATTCTGAAAAATCTGATCTCAGTTTCGTGAAGTACGAATACACCCTCGCTGCCAAGAACGCCCTTTCAATCTCTACACTTGTAGGCTTGACAGAAAGTAATGCATTATAGAGCTTATCTAGGTTTTCTGTTATTTTTAACGATACTTCAAGGCTCTTAAATTCCATGTGAATCTCTAAATGTGTTGAAAGTTCCTTCTTCGCTGGAATTGTCTTTAACTCTTCTATTCTTATAGATATTCAGCAAGCAATGTCATCATTTGCCCCTGTTCCAGCTTCTATTTCCATTGCATATTTAGAGCAACCAGGTGCTTGATAGCTTACACTTTCTTTTTCGAGCTGATCCAACTGCACACTATTTTCGGAGAAAAGCCCTTTAAAAAGTCTCTGCAATTTTATTTTGGGTAAAACTTTAGAAGGAGGCTAAAAAAGGTCATCATCCTGAGTTTTCAAAGTTCTAGGGTCATGAAGGTATTTAAGCACTGGGCCTCGTTATTACCTTTTCTTACTGAAATTATTCCAAGCATTTGATTTCTTCGACATTGTATGTAAGGGGCCATATTGCTAATTACTATAAAATAAAAAAGTATTATTTTTACAAAATTAAAATTGTGTTGCTCGCTGGTGGAGGCCAGTCAGCTGAATAAAGATTTATGTTTATCATAAAGGAACAGATCAGCAAATGTGGGTCGAGCAGCGCGAGCAAAAACATATATCTGCTATACAGGAACGGGATAGGACATATTGTTCTGTACGTCGTGTTACGTGTGTCTTGCAGCTCATAGTTGTAATAAAACCTTTTTATTCATATAAAACTGTTTTTCTTTAAATTTCTTTTGACAAAAAACTGTACTTTGATATTTTATTTTTTTATATTGCCTGATTATTACTTTATTGTATAATATTTAACCAATTCCTACAATCACTGATATATATATATATATATATATATATATATATATATATATATATATATATTGTGTGTGTGTGCCTAAAAAATGTACACACCTGAGCCCACTTCCAATACTGATATCTTTCATTTGATACCGGTATAATATTGGTATTTCAATACCGGTATTTGTCCCTAGCCCTGACTCACTTAGGAAGCGGAAAAAAACAACAAATTTTGGGGAGCAACGCCAACATTAGGTTAGGTTAGCCATACTCATTCGACCTCATTAGGTTAGGTTAGCCTTACTCATTCGACCTCATTAGGTTAGGTTAGCCTTACTCATTCGACCACCAGTCTCCGTGCGCTGCTGTTGTTTGTTGCTCTTGCAAAGTTTATTTCACTTTGTTTAAGCCCCAACTCACAGCAATGAGTTTGGAAGAAAGTGGAATCAGAGGTTTAATTCGCTACTGTTACAAGCGAAGACTCTCTACAAGAATTGTAATTTTGCAATGCAGAAGGAGAAGGCACAGTCAGCCAGGCAAAGCTCCCGAGGTGGTACAGACGTTTCAACTCCGGAGATCTTATCCTTGATGATCAACCACGTTCCGGCCGACCATCAACCTTTGAAGAGAGGCTTTACTGGCAGCATTGAAAGTTGAACTTTCTGCAAGCAGCTCTAATCTTGCGAAAGTTGTTGGAGCCTCATCCCATCCGACTGTGCTGAACGGATTGCATCAAATGGATTTTGTTCACAAGAAGCCTCAATTGGGTCTATATGACCTCAGCGAAGCACAAGCTGCCCGTGGAGTAGAGATTTGGAGCCAACCTATCAACACCCTAATGGATGACCGATTCTGTTGGCGAATTGTCACATCAGATGAGAAGTGGGTATATTTGATTAATCACGATCGGGAGAGGAAATGGGTTCCGCGAGATGAACAACCGGCATCCGTTTCACAACGAAATCTGTTTGGAAAGAAGGTCATGATCTCTATCTGGTGGAATTTCCAAGGAGTACTTTATTTTGATCTTGTTTCCCATGGTTGCGCAATCAACGCTAAACTATATTGCCACCAGCTAGATCGAGGTTAGGCTTTGTTTCAGAAAGAAAATGCGAGGCCACACATTGTCAGTTTGACTGGGTAAGTTCAAACAGATCAACGGTGTTGAGATTCTTCCACATCCACCATTCAGTCCTGATGTTGCACCAAGTGAAAATTCCCTATTTCGTTCAATGGAACACTTCCTCTGCGATCAGCGATTCAACACCTTTGATAGCGTGAAGGAAGCTTGTGTAAAGGGGTTTGTTATTAAAAACCAGCTGACTGATATCTGAGACAGATTCGGATGCTGGCTGATCGCTGGAAGAAGATCGTAGAGAATGATGAACTTAATTTTGAAGAATAATTGTTGGTGTTACTCCATAAAATTTTGTTGTTTTCTTTACCCTTTCTAAGTGAGTCAGGACTTTCTGGCCAACCATATAGTTGATGCCGAATTGCATGCTGTTAAATCTAAGGTTAATTCGAGAACTGCTGTTACGCAATTACCAGCAAGTGTACTCCTAAAAATCATGTTTGTATTTATATTTTATGCTAGATGTAGGCATTATGCGTACAAATTTATCACCATGTGTAACTATAGTTCATGTAGGTTTTATCAAATTAAACTCAAATCCAATTTTACTCTCAAATGCACTTTCCCACCTAGAAAAGATCTCCTTGCAGGTCATCGCTTGCTAGTAATGAAAAGGGATCGTAGGAAACTCATTTTCTACGGGTTTTTTTCAATAAACGTTCTCATTTGTGATTCTTATTAAGTAATATTTATATTTGAAAAATATAAATATAGTCGATTTTTGTAACCATATTAATTCACGTACTTTCCACTACTCGGTTAGATAAACTTCCACGATTGTGTTATTTTATAACTAAATCAATTTTAACCTATGGCCATTTTGACGAGTATTTGCTTTACCACATTTCTCGAACTTTTGATGAACGTTTTTATTATTTTAAATGCTAGAATCATTTGGGCACGTAATCACATGCTTTTAAGTGATGATAAGTGTGAGCTAGAAATCTGTCCTTGCACAGTTGATTTCAAAACTAGAAATTAATTTAATTAACTTACGTTGTATCCTGTCGAACAATACTAATGTTTGATTCAGGGTGATGACCTTAATTGAAGTACGTACTCGAAATAAGGATGAATAGGGGATTTATATAGAAACAGAATGCCAACTTTCGTTTTATATGTGAACTTCTAGGCAATATATATAAGTATCCAGTTAGTTGTATTTGAAGAGTTAACGTATTATTTCACATGTTGAGGGCTTCCAGAATTAAGACTCTACGACGCTTTTTAAGATAACCAACTCTTCAATTTGTTCGTTCTTTTTGGTGATTCGCTTTTTAATTTTGATATCCTAAGTACCTGACCTTGAATTTACGTATTTTAATATTCAGCCACCCTTTACCTTCCCGTTAACAACGTCGTTTATCTAGACTATGAACAAAACGGAGCCAAATACAAATCTTTAAGACCCTCTGCCAGTAATTGGTGCCAAGTTTGAATTTGATTCATATGCCAAAACGCTCCAATTTTTCATCTAGTTAAGAATTTCTTCTGTTTATTTTATGCGGTTTGTTTAAGTAACAAGGTCTTATGTGGAACACTATTAAACCTTTTCCAAGTCGAAGTAAATATTATTCATTCCCTTTTCCTCATCATTCCTTAAAATAAGTTTATGGAAATTTTTTAAACGATTAGATAAAGACGAGCGTCTTCGACGAACTTCATGTTTTGTGCCATTAATTCTAATATTTGACTGTGTTTTACTATCCTATCTTGCATTATCAATCTTAAAGATGTAATAATAAGTAGAGTTTAACTAATAGTAAGAGGGTGAATCCTTATCGGTTTTCTCTCCTTTTTAAAGATTTTGGTGAAATTAGCTCTTATCAACTCTGTTCTGAGTACTCCGTTCCTAAATGACCGATTAAAGATTGCACACGCAGTTATACTAATTGGATCTTTAACTCCTTTGTTTGTACATGCAATTATTTATCTTTCGTTTACTCAAGGATTGTAACTGTAAATTGCTTTTTTTGCTTCATAAGGATAGCTGAACAAGTCCTTAACAGTAAAAAAACATACTAAATTCTGGTGTAAAATATGTACTATGAGGTCGTGTTTGTTAGTGAGAGTCCATTTATATTTCCTAATCGGTCCTATAGCTTCCCTTATGGGCTTTCTGATCATCATCATTGTTTTCACTCTAAAGGGTATTGAATGGTGTCTATCTTCTTCGAGGAACGCGTTCATGACTTACTAACTCGATGCGAGACCCGCATGCTCGATCGCAAATCGGGCATCTGTAGTTCTGGGTCCACTTTGGGAGTCAAGAGACACCTGTGTGTGGAATTATTTAGCGTGGGAACCAGCAACACTCTCAGAGAACCCAAGATTTTCATCAGAACAGTGTTTGTTTCAGTGACACCAAAGATCAAGACTACTGAACCATTGATCTGATTGCAACCCTCGTCCGCATTTGGGCTTTCTACTGTTCACACAACTACAGAAACGATTAGGCTCGTGTTTTAAGTTTTGTGGAAGTTCTTTTTATATATTTTTTTGCTCTCCTGAGATTCTGTTTAAAATGCATCTAATATAATATACTCGTATATCTTCCTCGATTTGCTTCTAAGTTGTTATTTTTTAAAGCCCGGTATATCTGTTTTGTTCTCAAATGCATTTCTTGATTTCGTCTCTTTCTTTGCACTAGCTTAACTATTTTTACAAAGCTTACATCAATATGCTTAATTCTTTATTACCTCTTTAACCAAACATATTCGTTCTCTTTTGAACATTTTATAACTATTGATACTAAATTCACCAATAAATTACCTATTTGCATTAATCAGCCAACTATTAGTTTGGGTGATTACGTCAAAGTTTCTGTTGGAATTAAGCCAGTAAATTCAGTTAATTAAGTTTTGCTTTCAAGAAGACGTCTCAATTATCTGATTTCCTCTGCTCTTTCTCTTATTTGTCTCTTCCTCTGTAGCATGGCTGTCTTTGCCATACCACCCCTGTTCGAGTTTCCACTCTCGCGCATTACTTTCTTCCCACAAGCCAATCAATTCTGGGCCAAGTTTTGCAGAATTGTTTTAAGTGACCAACGAAGTTTACTAACTATGTTGGGATGCTGAAATTCCTCTCAGTAGTTTTAAAATTGAACTCCCATTACTTGCAAAACCTGTTGAAGCATTCGTTATTACAAACTACCGTTGATTGGATTTTTAATGTTGTCTGAATCTTAGGCAAGCTAGAAATTATTGTAATATATATTCTTTTGTCTTTACTGATACTTTTAGTTCACGATTGAAATGGTATCTAACAAATTAGATCATTTTCATCTCCAAGTGTCAATATTGCCGAAGTTTAACTCTGTCATTCTGAGTTTTTCATCGAGTATATTATTTTCAATGCGGCATCTTCGTTAAAATTTTTTTGTTTACTTGGATTTCTAACTTTACATTCACGTTATTTTTTTTTGTAACTATAGTGTCTCATATTAAAATGTCTAACTTTCATTTAGTATTTTTGACACAAAATCATACGTATTTTTACATTAAGTTTGAAATTCCTAAGCTCTTCTTGGTGTTTGCCTTGATTAAGAGAGGAAAATTCCTTGTGGTTCGTGTAAGTAAAAACCTTTAAGATTCAAAATTGTCCCAAGGTTATTTTACCGGTAGTTTCTTCTACCATTTAAACAGCTTACTTTTACACTACAACATCAACTATCAATGAAATACGATGAGTAATAACTAAACTAATGACAAGAGAAAATTTTTAACGAAGATTCTAAGACTCTATCACTAGACCACTAGTGTCTAATATAGCTAGCTTACAATTATAGAGGCCCGAATTACATACGGTTAACTCTAGAGCAGGCGATACACAATTATCAACATGTGTGAAAAAAAATAATCCTCCTTTTTTATTGATCATTTATATCTCATGTATAGGAGTACGGATACAGACATAAAATATACACCTCTGATTCGAATACAGATTCACCACGTAGGAAATAATAGAACAAAAATTCACGCAGACCATTCATTACATGCTAGGCTTGAAAAGGAAATAAAATGGCAAGAAAGTGTGAATGGAATAGAAAAAAACTCATTTTCACACATATTTTTCAAGGAACAATCGTGGTTATAATCAATTTTCTTCATTTTCCTCGTTAAGCTTCTTGCTTGTTCAGATCTTAACTATGCTTCCTTTTAGGTAATATTTGAATTTGAGAAATACTTGTAGTCTATTTTTTTATAGTAACTGTATTAGTTTTCACTAATTGGCAAGGAGCCTACTTCAACTTGTTCAACTTGTGTGATTTTGAGAGGAAGAGAAGCTCTTCTCTGTATGTTTAGATAGTCAAATCATGCCAACTGAGAGTAATTGTGGAACATTTCTTACCAAAGCATTTTATTAATGCAGACTACAAATCCCACCATTTAGAGTTAAAAGTTTTTTGAGCCACTCTTTTTAACAGCTGTGATCTTTATCACTACTTCTGTTCTTTCATATCACTTTTTTTTTCACCGTTACATCTTAATGTCTAAAGAGCATGCACGGGTTTCAAAAAATTGTGAATCGATCTCATAAAATTGAATATTTTGTGTAATAATGGGAAAGATTTCATAAATCGTGTATTAATGACATGTCAGAAAATTTAGTATTAATGTGACATTCGATAAATCGTGTATTAATGACATGTGGTTTAGGATATTGAGTATTAATGAGACTTGTTTGAGAAATCGTATATTAATAAAATATGGTTTAAGAAATTGAGTATTAATCAAATTTGTTCGAGAAGTTGTGGTAATGAGAGATAGTTAAAGAAAATGAGTATTAAGGAGACTTGTTCGAGAAATCTTGTGTTAATGAGATGCAGTTCAGGAAATTCAATATAATTTGGAATTGCTTGAGAAATCGTGTATTAATGACCTAAGGTTAAAACAATGAATACTAGTGATTTTTGTTCGAGAAATTGTGTATTAATCTGTTTTACTATACTTTTTTTCTGTTATGCGAGGTTTAATTTGATTGCGGCATATTATGAGTCTTGAAATAAACTAATTGGCCAGCATTTTCTATTAATTGAACCCTAATTCAACATAACATGAACTTGAACATCTTCTCAGAATGATTACAATGGTTTAAAAAAAAATCTTTGCAAGTCGTCGAAAGTTGTTCAACCGATTAAGGACAATTTTACACAGCTGAATCCGAAAATAACCATACATTTTCTCTGACCAGGTCAGGTTTTTGTACTATTTAAAAAAAAAATCCAATCTATAACTAAATCCATTACGTTTTTGTAACATTTTCATTTGTTCATTTTAAATATTTATCATCCAAAATAGTTTATTAAAATAAAAACATCGTTTTCCAACACAATTTATTAATTAAATGTTACAAAAGTTGATTAGTGTACACTTTACTTCCGTTTCTTCGAACTCCTAGAATAATCAGCGATAGTGATGTCTCTCTTCAAAGTCCAACAGTAATAAGCCATTATTACTGCATACCAGTGTCCATAATACCTGGTCTCCATCTCTTTCATGTCTTTGTCGGATATCTCCCACTGCCTCTTGCTCATGATGTTCATGTCATATCCGAGGTTTCTGAAAGCAGTCGGCATATCTGTGGCAATTTCTCCATAGTTCCTGGCCATATTTTGCCAATAAAATTCATCACGGCCATAACTAAAGCCTTCCACGATTGAGGTCCATTCGTTCATTATTTTTTTCAAACTCTCGCTCTCTGATGAGCTGACTGAGTTGAGAACCATCATAAATGCCAGCTATTAACTTCTCCATGGGCAATCCTTGCAAAGCGCGGCACAAGTGAATCCGCCACCATCATTGTCCAGAACTTTGGTGAACCCTTTGATCAAGACGAGTTTGATGCGCAGCGGTGGGAAGAGCATCTTGTCCCAGTCCACCAGAAGATTGTTTATGACGTTTCTTGCTATGAAAAGCACCAATTCTTCCAGTATAGCCTAGTCCTTTTTCGTGTAATGCTGCGCTCGGTCTTTACTATCCCACATGCACAGAAAGCATGGGTACCCTCGTGAACCCGGCTGTTGTCCCCAAAATACGTTCACCAACTTCAGGGCAACACAAATCAAACATTCATGGTGATCATAACAACTTTCTCCAGCACGCACTTCACCTTCCATAGTTCCCCTTCAGTGCGAGGGATGCAGAGACAAACTGGTTGCCATTATGCAGCAGAACACATTTCGGCGATCGCTTGCTGTTTCAACCCCCATTCCTCTCACAAGGCCTTCAAAGGTTGATTTCAGCCCGGTTACTACATTACCTGTCCGCGCCTAAAGCTGATGAGAGTTTTTGGTCTGGTTTTGAGGTACAAGACAAGATACAAGATAGCATAAAGTTAGAATGTGGAGAGAATGATAGGATAGATAGAATACGTGTAAAAAGTGTGTTAATGGGGTGATAATGAGTGTAGGATGAACGATGAGGGTGATAAGGTGAGGATGATAATGATTTGTACCAGGTTGCCTGGCTAAGGTAGCACTTAATTAGCTTCTATAATTTTAACGGAACACCTTTGCTGTGTGGCCTTCGCTGGTCTGTTCTGTCACTTTTTGACATTTCGGCTGCATTTGGCACTATTGATGACATTGTTCGTTTTCATAGCCTCCTTGAATTCCTCCTTGCTGTTTCTGGTTGTACATTTTCTACCTACTGATCAAAATGTTGCCTGATGAGTTCAAGAAAAAATCGCTCTTATTTTGCACATGTCAGTATTTTATGTTGTTTCTTTATTTTGTATAATTTCTTAAGTATACGATTGTTTCATATGAAATCTTTATAAAGTATATTAAATTCATGCGTTTAGATACCATCGAAATTTCATTTTGAAAATATTTTAATAGAGAAAATTCGTGCTTTTATTTTGCTTGGTTGTGTAGATGCATCTAAGTTGTATAACTTAACATAATATTTCTCACTGGAACTTAGATACAATCAGTTTCAGCAACCCTTTGATTGTTATAGCCTCCTAGTCTTGCCATACGAGTTTACCTAAAATCTACTGCTTTTAATTTAACTAGAGTTAATCTAACGCGGTCATGTGATTCAAAACCTAACTTGTGAAAACATGACATACATATGTCGGTATATGACCAAACCTCGTACATATTCTATTTTTCTTTATCAATATGTGGAAAAAAGTAAAGTTATACTTACGAGGGCATCTCTGCTATATTTTTAAGGGTTAGTACTAAAAATAATAAAACTAGTGAAGTAGACTGATAGGTAATGGGTGGGGTGCAACTCTTCGTTTCTTCCGAATATATATGGGATCCTCATATCAAAAAGGGCTTTGGCACCCGATTAACTTACAGAAAATCTCCGAAACATTCATAAAGTTTTGAATATTCCAAGTCGCCAACCAGGAGGCAAACTGATAATAGACTTACAAGACCAAGAGATAAAGGACAAAAATTAACTAGATGGGTCATAACTTCTTTTGTCAGAATTAATATTACTTTAATATCTCTTCTTACTTAACTCATGAAAGTGAAAGGTTTTCCCGACTCAAAGGAATTCACAATCAGACTTCAAACTGAGAGTCAGTTTGGTCCTAGCCGTCGTGAGTGAAGCATGTACCATATCATCGATCTTAAATTCGGAAACGTGTTGTTCATTAGCCATAATTGGTAGTGACTGTTCGTGCGTATAAAATGTAACTATCAGTGTTCATAGTTTTCAGTTAGTGATCATTTATAATCAGCAATGCATTTATATAGTGTTTTGTTCCTGATATATGTATATACAAGTAGTGTTCCCATTTGTTATTAGCAGAAAGTTAATCTACCGTGGTTAAAATTTGCGTATTTGACACATTCATTGTCATCAATAACAATTCACTGGGCATACAATTTTGCTTAAGCTTCGTCATGTTACTTAAGACTGATACTAGAGTACTACCCAGGGTATCTAGCTAAAGATACGAGATGGCAATGCGTTTGTGAATCTCCTTTATTCTTATTTTATTTATTTCTACCGACACTTTTTTTTTTAATAATACGTTTCTCTACGAGGGTCAAAGCTTGGGAGAGCTCCATGAATAGGGTAGATTTGAATTAAAACCAAGTGATAAGAATCAATTAGATTAGTCGAGTTTTGATTTCTGCCCATTTGTCCCGCTCGATGCTCACTATGATGTTTTTATGGGTATCAAAATCAATTCAAATAATTGAGTTACTTTAGATATACCATCAAACAACTTTGTAACATTTGTACCAGGCATTCTCAGTAAGCTGTATATTCGAGATGACATTTCACACAGGTGGATCATTTATGAGACTGGTTAGTAAAGGTCGCTGTCTCTTCAGGCTCCAATCATTAAATTTTATGAAGATATTGTATGCAAACCTGCAGGAACCCGTCGGTACAAAGAACATCGGTACCCCAAAATGCAAACGTCAATCGCCTTGCGAGTTTTTATGGCGTAATCCTTTTCAATTTGATGGTGCGATTAAAAGTGAAGCTCTCGCTAATCAAATGAACGAATAAATCAATGCGCCAACCATAAATTTAATTCAACTATAGGTCGTTTTCATTCTCAGATGGCAAGAAGAGTTGAATTAGCGAGGTATTATCATACCTGCAACAGTGATATTTTAATGTTGATGTGCTGACACGTTTGGGATTGTTTGAACCAACGATCAGTCAATAAACCAATTCAAGTTTCCCTTATGAACGTTTTAAGTTCTCTTTGAAATCTATCCGTACATTAAACAGTCTTGGATAGAGAATTGCTCACGCCCACCACCCACTTACAGTCTTCTCTGAACATTTTTTTTAATCTTTAAATATTTCCTTACCTTCAGTTATTACTTGGTGATCATGTTTACTGATAATACTTTACTGATTTATTTATTATAAACAAGAACAATTTAGTTCCTAAAAAGTCGCTAGAAACTATCAGCCTGAACCACGAGCAAAGTTCCTCACTATCAGAACCTTTAGTTCAAAGGGAAACCGAACTTCAAATTACTGTAAATACTAAAGTGTTTGATATTTTTATACACCAAGGGTATTTTATTCTTTAAATATATTTTTAAAAAGCTGGAAAAAGGGTTGAGCTTCATTGATTTGAGACAAATGAATTAAGATGAAATTTCTTCTTAAAGATGTCAATTTATAAGACCCAAAATTAACATTTTTAAATTAGTCTACTGGAAAAGACGAACCAATACTCTTGTCAAGTCCTATGCAAATTGTGTTCACCTACTATGTAGTCGTATGTAGTGATCGAAGAGTGGGTAAAAAATGCCACCTGGGAGAAGAAATGTGTTAGTACAATCAACTCCTTCAGAACTTTCACAAGTGCCCTTGAGAATTTGCGAAATCCAACGAGGGCATCTCCGCTTGAAAGTTTGTGAAATTAAGACAAGTGAATAATGTAAACAGTAGATAGTTTAAAGATGAGACCACTCGGGAAGCTCGAGACCCGGACGACACGCAACTCTCCTAAACATTATTGCAAATCAACTTTGATCTATATTAGGATGGATTAGATTGTGTCGACTCATTTTGGATAGATTGTGCTGTGTAACTTTATCTACGTGCATAAATGTATAAATTGCACACGTCTATTTCGGTCGGAATATCGGATTTCTTACCCGATTAGGGATTGCCTCTCATCAGCACACACACACAGGAGTCTCGGGTCAGCCTGGGCGGACGACAAAACCACCCCATAAAAATAACTAGCTAATGCGTTCTAACCTCCCTACAAAAGACTAACTTAATCAAGCTTAAATAAGAACCGAACCGTCCTTTTGGGAGCAGAGTTGACCTCAGGGAAACAACAAAACAAACAAACTATCAACATCCAGCAATGTTGGAAGTTCATTGGGCAAAAAGTTTGAAGGAAAAGATGATCCACTGGCTACTTTTCGGAGATCACCGGGGAAAAAATGCTACAAACAAGTCGCAATAATATCTTGACATGGGTGAACTCGGCAGCCCCTGTTGGTTTTTGTTCCTCGTTCTCCCAATATGCGAGGAATTGTATCATTAAAAAAGAAAGTCTCGGTAGAAATTAATAGAAACGTATCAATATTAAGTAGTGCTTTGAAATATTTTTTTTGTTATAATTTGGTCAGAATAAAACTTGTATGCCATTTGTTATCTTATTCTCGTTTATAAGACGATTATTAAAATATATCATGATTTGTTTGCGATGGTTCATTTTACGTATCTGGGACCTGTTTATGGCCACCTGACACCAATGGAATGAGTTACCAAATGCCTCCAGATGTAAAAGTGCAGTGTTTTTCGTGAGTAGAAACCGACATGGATATAGTGTTTTTTCTCTCTGTCGAGCTTGCAGGTAAGGTAATAATACACCTATTTTTTTAATTATGTAGACAATAAAACCGACAATGAAATAGAGAAATCAATGACAAAAACGGGATTATTTTATTGGGTCTCCTCGCCGATTAGGCGAGGAGACCCAATAAAATATTCGTAGCCTTACGGTCTTTTGTACCCCCTCTATGGATCTTCTTCGTTCCGTGACGTTCACCGCATGGAGCGCTGCTATGGCTACGGATACAAATTTAATGCATACGAAACCGAGCGTGTATTGCGGAAGGTGGACTCGATCCACCACATCGGCCTTCGCCTGGTGACCAAAGCCTTCTGCACGTTCCCCATTGAGAGCCTACAGGTCGATGCTGGGGAGATACCACTCGCTCTACGCCGTGTACAGTGTATTATTCGCCTGTACGCGTGAGCCCGGCGCCTCCTTCAGTCGCCAACAGCTCTCCGTGGCTGATATTGATGGTGCCTATACCGCTGAGAGGGGCCAGTCATAGCCTACACCTCTGCCCCCAAATCTTCTACAACACGGGGCCTAATGAGTTAAGCCCTTTTGGAGCACATTGCGTGTCACGCTAAAACCATGCCAGTGTATACGGATGCCAAGATGGGGTCGGTTACCACGCTGTGGCCCTCTTTTTGAAGTCATATAGGCTCTTCAGGGCGCTGCGGTTGTCTTCACGGCAGAGCTGGTTGTAATACATCGATTGGTACGAGAGTGCTCTCCGTAAAGTCGAAAACCTACATCCCTTGGTTCGCGATATCAGTGACGCCACGGTTTTTGCGAGCTTGTCGTTTGTCGGGATTATCTTCTGCTGGGTATCTGGACATGTAGTATAATCGGGGAATGAGTGGGCTGATGATGGCGTTCAAAACTCCGCGGGGACTAAATGACTAGACCAGATTTTCGCTATTCCTCATATCGATTACATAGCAGGAATCCGAGCCGCTCTTAGGGCTGCTTTGCAAATAAGAAGGGAGACGATCGGGGGAAACTTAAAGTTTCATGGCATTGCACCAGGAATATTCCTATTGACCTAACCCCAATGCCCCGACGGCTTTGAGTTGCTTTCTGCCGTCTGCGAATTGGACACACTCGTAAAACGTACCACAATTTGATGGAGCGCTCGCCTGTGCCTTATCATGACGACTGATTTCGTCCCCAAACTGTCCCACACATTCTTGTTAAATGTCCAAGTCTAGGTGATCTTTGCTCCCGTTACCTGTCCCGGTACCGGGATTAGCGGTGTCGCTACCGCTTGCCCCTTGTACTCGTGACTGGTTCGTGCATACAGACGTGCCGACTATACTTTTTGAAGGAGACTGGCCTCATCCACTTCATTTGACTGTTTGTTGTTGGTCGAATGTTCCTGCGCCTGGTAGAGGCGCAGGGACTTCGGGGATAGCCCCGACGTCCAAGCGCGCTTCTTTCTTGTTGTCTTTTTGCTTTCTTTCCTTCTATTATTTGTTGTTGTTTAGCTTTTGTGCTTTTTATATGTTATTTATACTTTATTTTTTAATTTAGCCTAACTTTAGGCTAGGGTGTGAGTACGGCGACTTTTTTCCTAGTTGGCAGTCGCTAGATGTGCTCTCAAAAAAAAAAAAATGTCCCGGTATCGGAGTGAGCAGCGTCGCTACCGCTTGTCTTTTGTACTCGGGACCGGTTCGTGCACACAGACTTGTGCACTATCTCACTTATTGTAGGAGGTTGGCCTCCCCCATTTTATATGAATTTTTGTTGTACGGCAGTATCCAGGTAGGCTCTTTAAAAAAAGGGGGGCAAAATCCATAGCGAACTCCCAGAACAGCTTAACATAACCTATAGAACTGTCGTAAGACGAATGAAAAGGATTGAAAAGGTTCCAGTGATTGGAAAGTTGCTCCCACACGAACGGTCCACGATGAATCTGAAACAACTTGTTGATTGAAGTGAGTCATTGCTTTCACAACACCTTCAGTCAACAATAGGGGCATGTTTAATACTGGGTATGAGAAGTGGATCTGATAAACTAACGTTAAACCACGTCGTTCGTGAATCACTCGATGATGTAGAATTATTCCTTAATATTATAATTTAAGTCGTCTTCTTAGTTGTTCAGTGTATGGTGGGGTATTGAATGAATCGTCCATTTTTGACGGCTAGACAGTATTAAACCATTCATGCTAATCTCTACTGACATCAGTTTCGTCGGTTAAAATCCGCTTTGGGGCATAAGAGACCCTACTTATTCAAGAGAAAGGGTATCATCCTCCATCAGGATAATGTCCGTCCTCACACAACTGAATAACCAAAGATCTCTTGGAAGAACTCGGTTGGGAAATATTACTTATTCTTCGATATTTTCCTGACTTGATTCCTTCTGTTTATCATTTTTTTATGAGATTACAAAACCATTTGGAGGGTCTTAAGTTGACATCGAGAGAAGAGGTTAAAAACGAGCTGGATTCATGTTTTGCATCAACACCTAAAGAATTTTAAATTGCCTCATTTATAAACTTGTTGAGAGATGGAATGTGGTTTCAGAAAGCAATGGAAGATAGGTTTATATATTTCCACTGATGATTTTTCATTTTTAATATATAACCAAAAATCGGGTAATACGTTCGTTACAACTAATATATATATATATATATATATATATATATATATATATATCAAAATTAACGTGATGTATATCAGTGAAAGATAATGGTAAACTACAATATTTGAATCAAGATTTTATTTATAACTACTATCGGACTAGTTTTGGCAAGATGCCATTTTCAACTAATAGTGAAGAAACTAGGCAAGGAGCACAGTATATATAAGTTAAGAGACATCATAAACAAAGAAACAGCAGGAAACAATCTGAAGAGTTGCTAATCCTCGAGACACATTGCGTCCGAGGGCTTATAAATACGATTGGCGACTCTATTCATTATAAATTTGTTAAGTTTGTATTGGCCTTCAGGTGAATTTTTATATATATATATATATATATATATATATATATATATATATATATATATATATATATATATATATATATATATATATATATATATATATGGAGAGAGAGAGAGAGAGAGAGAGAGAGAGAGAGAGAGAGATGGGTAGATATTTAAATCGTTAAGCTGTATATAAAAAATATAAATTGAATTTATTTCCCTCTAAATCCTCCTTCCTTCACTTATCTGAGTTTTGTCTGATGCTGTGTATTAATTTGGTGGCGTAACGCCGAAGTGTCTCGCTTAGTTTAGGGTGGTCCGAAAGTCTTGTCGCTCCCTGTAAATATGGTTTTAATTTTATATGTCGTGTAATACATGAATGAAGTTTACCTGGATAGTTGGATGGGACGAGTATCACAACAACTTCCAGCACCTCGATTGACCTCCTAGAAACCAGATCTCTCATCTTGCGACAACGCACTGTGGGGTATTCTTAAGGAGAGGGCTTCACAGTAGCGATCCCAGAATGCCCAGCAGTTGAAGGAAGCTGTTTGGGCAGCCTTTGTTACAATTACTAAAGCACAGTTTCGTAAAATATCACAGAGGACATGGCGTTGCATCATTTTGTGCCCCTATTGTGGTGTTTCTACAGCCCTTCTCGATGTGTGACAGTGTCTTGGAAAGTGAATACAATAAAACCAATTTATTTGATATTAATCTTCCTCTATTGTTTTTATTTCTTTTCGGTACGGAGTGACGACTTTCGTACAACCCTGTAGAATATACGTTCAATTATGAGTAAAAATGAAGCAGATATTTATAGAGTGACACTATTAACTTTCTTACTTCTAAGTAACGTTTTTTACGAATCCATTAGATTTCTAGGGAGATATTGCATCCGGTATTTGGGTTCTGTTCGTTTGATTATAATCTCACTCCATTGCCATCTTAGTGGACTCGTGTTCTAGTCTCATTTTAATCGCTGACCTTCTTTTTAAATTCCAATATCCAACTCTGGGGGTATTTAAAATGTGTTATGTGAAGATTTATTTCTTTTCCATGTAAAGTTTTACCTCCATTGTTGTTCATTTTTTTATATGATAACGTTTTCATTGTCTCTACCGCGTTATTCAGGTATTTTTAAATATTGCTCCCCTCCTTTTACTCATATTCATACTTTTTTCTATCGAAGCCTTTTTTTTAATTGCCCATATCGCTTCTAGTTAGATTCATGTAACCTTTTATGGAAGAAATCCATTGTTTCCACGCATGATGATCTCCCTAACAACTTCCATCCTCTTTTCAAACGCTAATGTGCATTATTTAATAGCGCCTAAGAAACAAACGCTAGAACAGACGCTTATGAAGTTATGATAAAATTAAACCATTCGACTTCAACGTATCAGGATTGATCTCAAATTACCGGACCGCAGATGTCCCGCGGACTCGGAGGATGCGGGATATTTGTCAAAACGCTGGATGATGGACATCGAAAGCCTTGGGATAAGACACAGGCTTCTAAATTGACTAGACACTTGGTTGATTAGGACAATATGGGCAGCGATCAACCCAACGGAGGCAACTGTTTCATCTTGCTTCGTTTCGTGGTTAAAAATCATTACCAAAACGGTGCTTTTAATCAGAGATTTTTCGACATCTTAAAACTCCCCTCTCCCTGAGGGGTTGGTACCAAGGCGTGGAAAACAACGCTTTATCCACTACACTAAGGGGAGCTTCGGTTTCAATAATAAATTGTAAAGATCCTGCAGCGAATTCTTTGCAAAGATTGGTCAGTTGAGGATAGTTTCATGGTCTCCCTGGCCAGTGCCAATCGAAGTGCTTTTCTTGTTAGTATCTATCTTCCACATATGTTCCCTTCCTTTAACTTCACCACTTGATAAGAATCGTAAAGATCTTAATGGAAGGGTTGTCCATGTTAATTTTCTAGTTTCCATTAAATTATAATAATTTGTACAATTAATAAAGCCATTCAAGCCTACATATTTCCCACCCTTTTCGAGCACTACATATTATGGACGTGGGATCTGTACGTCATGAGGTGGATGATAATGGAGATGCAAAAGAGAAAATGGAAAAGCATTATTATTATTTTTCTGTGTCTACTAACCGAAAAAGTAAAACCATAGAAGGATACGAGGACAGTAAGATATCTAGGTGGGGAATATTCAAAAGGGATAAACTAAATTGTCAATCAAGGATTCCTCGGTACAAAACACATTGGGAGCTTACAGGAAGCATTCGAGATTAATCCTATAGTGAAATTGCCATTTTAAATCATAACATAAACATAATTTTGTTCCTAATGTTTTCATTTCTCATGAGTTTATTAAAACACAATTAGGTTCGAGTCCGAATTTTAGGACGTTTATTTTCTGGCTCTCGTTAAATTTGGTGGATCCATCCATGTCTTGTCACGATTTCGTAATTAAGAGCTCGTAGACTTTCTTGACTTTGTTAGTTTTCTCATCTTTTCCTCATTAATTCATGGACTTTAAATTGATAAATACATTTAACGTGTGATCCAAAGATGGAAATAAAAATAAGACTGAAAAAAGCCCAGTGCCTCGTGCATGGATCATACAAGAACAGGCTTTAGACATGTCTGTATGGTCTCGCCGATAACACGCCCTTTTCCTCCGTCGCGCGGCGATAGGCCATCCTGTCCGCCGTGCTGACGGGACTCAGTACCCCGTCCGACCCCAGCTTAGCCTCTTCTCCTTCCGTCAAAATACTTGTTTCCCCCCCTGTTTCCTTGCTTTTCATACAACCTCTCCCACAACTTTCTCTGGTCAGCCACTAATTTCACAGGGCAGATGCTGAACTTCTTCTCAGCCAACCATCCCGGATCAGTGCTGAGAGAAGAGGGGACAATGTTCCCTAACCCCTAAGCTCCGGTTCAAAAAGGTGGGGTTTTAACAACCTGCTTCATCCCCAACCATACCTTCCTCACATCCTCTTTCCTTCCAAGGTGGAGCCGCCATGCCGAGAAACTGCCAGAACACCAGGGTGGAGGGGTGGATCTAAATGAGGGCACTTGGCTCTGCCAGGCTTTTACGCACCCCTTGCAAGGCGGACTACTGCGAGGGGTAATAAAGTATTCATCCCGTGATAAATATAGGGTAAAAACCCAATGATGAAAAAAAAATTCTCACCTCAATTTTCCCCAGTCCATCATCGGAGCCACCCTCGGGCAGCTCCACTGATAAAAATGTAGGTCTCCCCCCTGTACTTGCGCAAGGGACCCTCCAAATTTCTCTAACCGGAGAGAAGGCTTACTCCTCTCCTTCGAATACGGGTTTAGGGGACTCCACCACACCCGCTTGTTTGGAGATGCCTTCGGGCACCTCCTCTTACCAGCGGCAGTCCTCCCTTTACGTTCCAAGGGTACTACCAAGAAAGCCAGCAGGCAGCCCTTTGCTATCCACTTCCCATTGAAGCGGCTAGGTTGGGCCAACCCCCTTAGGGGGTAGAGGGAAGCCAGGCCCCCTCGGTCGCTTCCCTCAAGAGACATGCTGGCAAGAATATTGAACCTTGCCGGGGACAAGGCCTGTGCCTCCCAAGACGAGACTAAGGAAACTGCTGCCAGTAGGACCGGCGATGGCCAACTGGAGGCCCCCCCCCCTGCGATAGCCATGGTCCTTGAGGCAACCCAGCTTCAGGAGGTAGGGCCTTCCGTATGATCTAATCCTAGCTCGGCGCCAAGCACCAAACCTGAATCCGCCTCTATGTAAGGTCCTCCTCAAACGGCCTGGGTTTCGAAGGCAGTACAAGGAGGGAAGAGATCTCCTCCGACCGGTGCCCCTGGGACTGCCAGGCCCTTCTCCATCTCGGAGAAGGACCTAGCTGAGGCTAGTCCATATGGCCTCGGGGCTCCTGCCGGTGGGGGGGTGGGGAAGAGAAGCTAGTTTATTACCCGCCCTCCTCTCCAAAAAAGGAAAAAAAATAGGAAAAAGATTAAGAAGACTCTGGGCTCCTCTCCATCTGCAGGGACTGAGGAAATAAATAGGTCTGCTGCCACTTCGGTAAGCGACCAAGCCAAGATCGAAACATACGCGCCTCTACGTTTCAGGTACAGAGCACCAGAATATGACCAAAAGAGCGCAGGGGGGAGCTTCGATAACATCGGGGCCCCTCATTTTTAATTACCTGGCGTTTTCGAGCCCGCTGGCTTCAAACGCTTCCTTGTTATTCGCTCCATTAATGGCAGCATGTTTGCCAAGGGCAACATGATCCATAAGAGAAGGGCATTAGCTAGTGCAATTGTTAGAAAGCCGAAGGTGACCCATTTCTCGGACGGGAGCCTTCTGGCGAATCCCGGCGAGGCGGCCAAGATAAGTGCTCTTCGGACAGCTGATGGCACCCCGATGAGTGTGGTGCCGCCCTCTAACAGGAATTTTGTGAAAGGAGTAGTTGATGCGAGCGAACACGTGGACTACTCCATAGAAAATATCACTCTGGAGTTGGCCGATCACGGGGCAGTTAAGGTCAAGTGTGTGATGAGAAAACAGGGAGGGGCCTCGAGACCCACCCCTACACTTATCATCACATTCGACTGTGACAAGTTCCCTGAGTCAGTGCGTGGCGGTTGGTACTGCTACCGCGTAAAGTCATTCGTGCCACTGCCGCGGCGGTGCTATTACTGTCACCGCTTCAGCCATACAAATCGCTCATGTAGACATGCAAAATCGGGGTCACCTGAAGTATGTGTAAATTGCTCCAAGACCGCACACGATAAGTCCAAATCGTGTGGGGCCAAGTGTGTCAATTGCGGAGAGACGCATCCCGCTTCTTCGATTCAATGTGATGCATATCTCCATGATAAAGAAATCCCTGCCGTTCAGGTCCAGGATCGACCCTCATTCCGCAAGGCTAAGGACTTGGTCCTGGCGCGCCCGGTCTGCCTGGAACGTCTTACGTCTCAATGTTTAGAAAGACACCCTCTGCTCCTGGCATATTAGGGCCAACGAGCACGGTTGTTTCCGTGCTCATTAGCAGCACTTCTGCGGGTTCTACTCAACCCGGGCGCTTCCCTGGTAAAGCTGTCGGCACAAAGAGCTCAGACCCAGCCCCAGATAAAATCAGGGCTCCCGCACCCATTCCCCCAGTGTGACAGTTGCCCGTAAGGCGAAATGGCCTCGCGCCTCCCCCGAGTCGTTAGACTCACAGGAGACAACACCCCTCAAGTTGGTCACCATTCCATCTTCCGGTGTTCCTAAAGCTGTCCCACGCAATGAGGAAGGCAACAAAGGAGCTTCGGCTCCTTCGCCCACGCCTAGTGGTGGGTTGAGTGACTCAGAGATGGTGAAACCTTGATCCTGGCCGCCGTGCTGACGGGACTCACCACCCCGTCCGAACCCAGCTTAGCCTTTTCTCCTTCGTTTAAAACACTTGTTTCCTTGCTTTTCATACAAGCTCTCCCACAACTTTCTCTGGTCAGCCTCTAATTTCACAGGGTAGATGCTGACCTTCTCCTCATTCAACCGTCCCGGATCGTAGCTGAGGGGGAGGAGACAATGTTCCCTAACCCCTGCTTCATCCCCACCCATACCTTCCTCACATCCCTTTTTCCTCTCCTCTTCAAAATCTATATATTTTTACGCCGTGTCCAAGGTGGAGCCGCCATGCCGATGGACTGCCAGGCCACCAGGCGGGAGGGGTGGTCCCAAATGGCGGCACCTGGCTCTGCCGGGCTTGTAAGCACCTCTTGCAGTGCGATCAACTGCGAGAGGTGAGAAGCTATTGTGTCCCGTATCACAAATTGGGTCACCATGCACAATGATAATAAAAAAACAATCTCCCCATAATTTCCCATTGCTCATCGACGGAGCCGCCCTCGTGCAGCTTCACCAAAAAAATGGAGGTCCCCGCACCTGTGCTTGCGCAGGGGACCCTCCATATTTCTTTAACCGGAGAGGAGGCTTACTCCTCTCCTACGCCTACGGGTAAAGGGAACTCCCCCTTTCCCCCTTCTCTGGAGGTGCTTTCAGGCACCTCCCTATTCTCAGCGGCAGACCCTCTTTTCTTTCTAAGGGGACTGCCAAGAAAGCCAGCAGGCAGCCCATTGCCGAACGCCCCTCGTGTAAGCCGCTCGGTAGGGCAAACCCCCTTAGGGGGGAGAGGGAAGCCAGGCCCCTTCGGTCGTGTGCCTCAAAAGACCTGCTGGCAAGAATACTAAATCTTGCCGGGGTCAAGGCTTGTGCCTCCCCACAAGAGACTCATGACGCTGCCGAAGGGACCTGCGATGTCCTGGGAGAGGATGGCCAACTGGAGGCCCCTCGTGTGATTGACATGGTCCTTGAGGAAACTCAGCCTTAGACGGTCGGGCCTTCCATGGGGGAGAATCCGGGCTCAGCACCAAGCACCGAACCCGAATCCGCCCCTATGCAAGGTCCTCCTCAAACGGCTGGGGATTCTGAGGCAGTACAAGGAGGGAAGGAATCTCCTCCGGATGATGCCCCTGCGACCACCAGGACCTTCTCCATTTCAGGGAAGGACCTGGCTGAGGCCGGTCCATCTGGCCTAGGGGCTTTTACCGGTGGAGATGAGAAGCGGGTTAATCCCCGCCCTCTTCTCGAAAAAAGAAAAGGACGAAAAAGACCAAAAAGACTAAGAAGAGTCAGTGCTTCTCTCCATCCGCGGCGGCTGTGGAGACGGAGGGGTCTGCTGTCACTTTGGCAAGTGACCAAGCCAAGACCAGCACATCCGGCCCCTCTGCCCCCCCGGTTGCAGAGCCCCTGACAAAGACCAAAAGTGCACAGGGCGGAGGCTCGATGACATCGGGGCCCCTCATTTAGATGTTACCTGGCGTTTTCGAGCCCGCTGGCTTCAAGCGCTTCCTTGTTATTCGCTCCACAGATGGAACCATGTTGTCCAAGGGCAACATGATCCATCAGAGGAGAGGATTAGCTAGTGCAATTGGTAGAGAGCCAAAGGTCACTCGTTTCTCGGACGGGAAGCCTTCTGGCGAATGCGGCGAATCCCGCCGAGGCCGCCAAGATAAGTGCTCTTCAGATACTTCATGGCACCCCGGTGAGTGTGACGCCGCACTCTACCATGAACTTTGTGAAAGGAGTAGTATATGCGAGAGAACTCGTTGACTACTCCATTGAGGACATCACCCTAGAGCTGGCAGACCATGGGGCGGTCAACGTCGAACGTGTGATAAGAAAACAGGGAGGGGCCTCGAGACCCACCCCAACACTCTTCGTCACGTTCGACTGTGACAAGCTTCCTGAGTCAGTGCGTGCCGGTTGGTACCGCTACCACGTGGAGGCATTCGTGCCACTGCCGCGGCGGTGCTATTACTGTCATCGCTTTGGCCAAACAAATCGCTCATGTAGAAGTGCAAAGTCGGGGTCACCCAAAGTATGTGTAAATTGCTCCAAGACCACACACGATAAGTCCAAATCGTGTTTGGCCAAGTGTGTCAATTGCGGAGAGCCGCACTCCGCTTCTTCGAAGCAATGTTGTGCATATCTCCTTGAGAAAGAAATCCTGGCCGTTCAGGCCCAGGATCGACCCTCATTCCGCAAAGCTGAGGACTTGGTCGTGGCGCGCCTGGCTCTGCCTGGCACGTCATATGCCTCAATAGTTAGAAAGGCACCCTCTGCTCTTGGCCCAACCAGGCCAACGAGCACGGTTGTTTTCTTCGCCCATTCAGAGCCCTTCTGCAGGGTCTACCCAACCTGGGTGCTCCTCTGGTAAAGCTGGCGGAAAAAGGGTTCATACTCAGCCCCGGCTAAAACCAGGGCTTCCCCCTCCTCTCCCAGCGTGACCGTTTCCCGTAAGGCGAAATGGCCACGCGCCTCCAGCGATTCGTTAGACTCACAGGAGGGAACACCCCTGAAGATGATCGCTAGGCCATTTTCGGGGGTTCCTTAAGCTGTCCCCCGAAATGAAGACAGCAACAAAGGAGCATCGGCTCCTTCGCGTTACGCCCCGAGGTGGAGCGAGTAGCTCGGAGACGTTGGTTGCTCGAAAAGACGGCCCCTCGCCTCCGAAGCCGCAACGCCCGCCGAAGGTTTCGAGGCGGAGGGAGGTAAAGACTCGCATGGCGAGCGCAACCTCCCCCAATAAGTCCTCGAAGGCGACAGCACCTTTAGCTCTTTGTCCGGCCAACAGCGCCTGAGGTTCAGCCCCCGGGAAGCATACGGCTATTCGTGTAAGGGTCTTCAGTTCGAGGAGAGCCCCCGCGTCTCCTCCGAGCTAGGCCTGGAGGGAATATTCCTCTAATGGAATTGCTGTGGACTCCGGGTCAACTGGAAGGAGCTGCGGAGGCTCGTCTCGTCCCGTTCCCCGTTAGCTATCTCTTTGCAGGAGACCATTCTAGGCGCGTGCCCCGTGCTTGCCCTCCCGGGGTATAAGGGTCTTGCGACCGCACCACCCCGGGATGGCCGGGCTGGGGAATGCGCGGTTTACACCCGGCATGATGTCTGCGTTCTTCCTTTCTCTTTAGATACCTCCTTTCAGGCAGTGGCTGTGCAGCTGCACCTGGATAGGAGGTATACTATCATTTCTGCGTACATTCCACCGTCAGCTGACTTCGACGCGGGGGACTTCCGCCGCGTCGTGGCACGGTTGCCGAGGCCCTATCTCTTGCTTGGAGATCTGAAAGGCAGGCATCCTCTCTAGGGAGATTACTCCATAAATTCCAGGGGACTGGTCCTTGCCAATCTGATCGAAAAGCTTGAGATGGGTGTCCTAAACGTGGATGAGTTTACGCATCACTGTCCGAGAACTGCTTCATTTTCTTGCCTTGACCTATCTTTGTGCTCTTCGGATTCACAGTTTTATTTTAATTGGGGGGTGGTCGATGACTTCCATGGTAGTGATCACTTTCCCATTCAAATATCATTTTTAGGGCAACTGCCGCCTGAGAGACCCCCTTGGTGGTGATTGGCGCGGGCGCGGTGGCCTGCATTTCAGGAAATGACTGAATTCTTTATCTCAGTCGAGGAGTTTAGGTCCGTAAATGAGGCCGTTGAGTTATTCTCCGGCAACATTATCGCCGTGGGCCTGACTACTATTTCTAGCACGTCTGGCCGTTTTGCACGCCAACCACACCAATGGTGGTGCGCCGAGTGTGAGATGGACCCCAAACAGAACCGTTATGCCAACATGCGCTATAACTGCCGCCCGAACAATTTCACTGTCGCTCAATTTCGTCGGGCTAGGGCTAAGTTGCGGTATATTTCGAAGCACGCCCGTTGCTCTTCTTGGCGAGCATCCGTGTCTTCACTTAACGGGAAGACTCCTTTAGCTGAGGTGTGGAAGCGAGTCAAAAGGATTCGGGGCAGGTTATCGCAGGACCCCTCTCCCGTTCTCCAGGAGAATGGGACCGCAATTCCACGACCCCGCGTCCGTGGCGGAATCCTTAGCGACCGCTTTTTCCGCATTCCCTAGCCGTGAAGTCGCGGAAGGCCGCCGGCTGGACTTTAACTTCAGAGGCGGAGAACCCTTCAACGACAAGTTTACTGAGAGTGAGTTGCGTTCTGCTCTCGCTTCGTGCGCGGACACCACCCATGGTCCGGACGATGTCCCGGAAGCCATGCTTGGACACCTGGGTGAGCGAGGCATGGCCTTTCTGTTAGATTTGTTCAACAGGATCTGGGTGAAAGGTCTTTTCCCAGAATCCTGGTGAATTGCTACTGTGCTCGCTTTTCGCAAACCGGGGAGAGATCACTCTACTCCGACCGGTTTCCGCCAAATATCTCTAACCTCTTGCGTGTGCAAGTTGATGGAGAAATTGGTAAATGTTAGGTTAGCCTTTTTCCTGAACGTCGGATGCTCTTCTCCGACTGGAAAATTCTGTCTGCAAGGTTTTCCTACGTACACAGCACTACGCGACGGTGTTTTTCGATCTGGAGAAGGTCTATGATACCGCATGGCGATACGGTATCATGGAGACTCTCCACACGATAGGGGCGAGAGGACGCCTCTCAGTCTTTATATCTGATTTTTTGCGCGATCATTGATTCCGCTTACGGGTGGGGGAAGCCCTCTCCGGCCCAAAGGAGCAGAAAGAGGTTGTCCTACAGGGAAGTGTCCTCAGTGTCACACTCTTTGCCCTGAGCATCAACAGGATCACCCGGGGCTGCCGTAAGATGTTCTCGCTACGCTCTACATGGACGACCTTTCGATCTCTTCTGGCGCTGCCCAGATGCCAACTCTGGAGTGTCGACTGCAACAGGCATTGAACCGCGTCTCTTGCTATGCCGAAGCGCACAGGTTTCGGTTTTCTTTGGCCAAGACTAAGGTGGTACACTCCTGTTGCCATCCACCGCTTCACCCCGACCCAGATTTGTTTCTTAATGGGGTGCGCCTGGATGTAGTTGAGTCGCACCGTTTCCTTGGTCTTGTATTCGACCGACGCCTCACTTGGGAGGCTTATATTCGCAGCCTTTGGGTCTCTTGTACCCGCGCCATGGACATTCTCCGTTCCGTGACGTTCAGCGCTTGGGGCGCTAATAGGGCTACTGCCATTCTTTTTTATCGATCCTTTGTTCGTTCGAAGCTCGACTACGGATGCGAGTTTTATGCATCTGCAGCCGAGCGTTTATTGCGGAAGATGGATTAGATCCACCACAGCGACCTTCGCCTTGCGACTGGTGCCTTCCGCACTTTCCCCATTGAGAGGCTGTTGGTCAATGCTTGGGAGATGCCACTCGCTCTGTGCCGCGTGCAGTGCATCACTCGCTTGTACGCGCGAGCCCGGTGCCTCCCTCAGTCGCCAACAGCTCTCACTGCATCCGCAGCTGATCTCGATGGTGCCTATGCCACCGAGAGACGCCAGTCATACCCTAAGCCCTTTGGGTTTAGGGCCAGGAAACTTCTTCTAGCGGTAGATATAGCTCTCGGGCCGGTGGCGCCCCTGGTTCTGCCCAGAACGTCACCCTGGAGGGTACCACATTTGGCTATTTGTCGCCACGCCTCTGCTCCCAAAGCTTGTACTGCGCCGGGAGTATTGCGTTCGACCTTTTTTGGGCGCACATCATGTCACGCTGTAACCGTGCCAGTGTATACGGATGGCTCCAAGTCCCAAGAGGGGGTCGGCTTCAACGCCGTATCTCCTCTGTTTGAAGACAGCGGGGCTCTACCAGGCGCTCCGTCTGTCTTCACGGCCGAGCTGGTGGCAATACACCACTCGGTACGGGAGATTACGCGACGTGCCCGGTTCAGAGACCGGATTGTGATCTATTGCGACTCACAAAGCGCCCTGAGTGCTCTCGGGGCATTGGAATCTCCACATCCCCTGGTTCGCGATATCTGTGACGCCACGGTTTTGGCGAGCCGGGCGAATGTCGAGATTATCTTCTGCTAGGTTCCTGGACATGTAGGAATTGCGGGGAATGAGCGCGCCGATGAGGACTCTGCGACCGGACCAGCGTTTTGCTCTTCCTCACACCGACTACATGGCAGGAATACGGGCAGCTCTTCGGACTGCTTGACAAAGAAGATGGGAGACGGTCGAAGGGAACTTTAAGTTGCGTGCCATTGCGCCGCGACTGTTCCCATGGACCTATCCCGTAATGCGGCGGTGGCTTCAGATTGCTTCCTGTCGTCTCTGAATCGGACACACTCGTGTGACGCATCGCTATTTGATGAAGCGCTCACCTGCGCCCGATTGCAACGACTCGGGAGATTACCTAACAAATCCCAGTCTGGGTGATCTTCGCGCACGATACCTGTCCCGGTACTTAGATGGGCGGGGTCGCTACCGCCTGTCCCTTGTACTCGGGACAGATTCGTGCACATTGACTTGTGGACTTGTTGACTTTTGGGGGGAGGCCAGGCTTCTCCCCTTTATTTAAGGTTCTTTTCTCTTTTTTCGTTTGTTATTGTTTTGTTTGTAGGTTGCACTCTCCTGCGCCGGGGTGAGGCGGACCTCTCCCCGCTGCCGGAGCTTGCTTACTGATTGTTAAGTTTTTCCAATATTTATCATTGTTATTTTTTCATAATTTTATTTTAAAGTAGCCTCGTTCTAGGCTGTCGTGTTTTTCTGCGACTTATGCCCAAGTGGGCAGTTGCCAGATGGGCTCTATAGAATTAAAAAAAAAAGAAAAAAGGGTGAAATTTCGAAAAGATGCCCTCCCCAACTCTGAAGCCGCAACGCACGCCTAAGGTTTCGAGGCGCAGGAAGGAAAAGAATCTCATGGCGAGTCCAACCTCCCCCAATAAGTCCTCGAAGGCGACAGTGCCTTCAGCGCATTGTCTGGCCAAAAGCGCCCGGGGTTCTACTTCCAGGAAGCGTACTGCCATTCCCGTAAGGGTCTTCTGTTCGAAGAGGGCCCCCACGTCTCCTCCGAGCTAGACACCGATGGCATATTCCTTCAATGAAATAGCCGGCTCAATTGGGAGGAGCTGCGGAGGCTCGTCTCGTCCCATTCCGCATTAGCTATTATTCTTCAGGAGACCATGCTAGGCGCGTGCCCTTGCCCGCCCTCCCGGGGTAAAGGGTTTTGCAACCCCACCATGAAGAGATGGGGGCTGGGCCACTCTCAGGCAGTGACTGTGCAGCTTTACCTGGATAGGAAGTATACTATCATTTCTGCGTAAATTCCACCGTCAGCTGACTTCGACGTGGGGGAGTTCAGCCGCGTCGTGGCAGGGATGCCGAGGCCCTTTCTCTTGCTTTGAGGTCTGAATGACAGATATCTTCTCTCGGGAGATTACTCAACAAATCCCAGGGGACAAGTCCTTGCCTACCTGATCGAATAGCTTGAGATAAGTGTCCTATATGTGGATGAGTTTACTCATCACTGCCCCAGAACCACTTCATTTTCTTGCCTTGATCTATCTTTGTTCTCTTCGGATTCACAGCCTGATTTTGATTGGGGGAAGTAGAAAATGACCTCCATGGTAGTAATCACTTTCGAATTCAAATATCATTTTCAGGGCGACTGCCGTCTGCGAGCCCACCCCGGTGGTACTTGGTACTTGGTGCGGGCGCGGTGGCGTGTATTTCAGGAATTGAATAAATTCTCTATCTCAGTCGAGGATTTTAGGTTGGTAGATGAGGCCGTTGAGTTCTTCTCCAGCACCCTCATCGCCACGGGCCTGAATACTATTCTTAGAACGTCTGGCCATTTTGAAGGCGACTACTCCCGTGGTGGTCGGCCGAGTGTGAGACGGCCCTCAAATAGCAGCGTTATGCCTACATGTGCTATAAGGGCCGCTTGAACGATTTCACTGTCAGTGAATTTCGTTCGGCTAGGGCTAGGTTCCGGTATATTTAGAAGCACGTCTGAAACTCTTCTTGGCTTCACTTAACGGGAAGGAAGGCTTCGCAGACGTCAGTTTCCAATTGGGCCAGAGCATCTGACGTCGTTTGAACTTGCGGAAGCCGCAAGCGCAGAAGACAGATGGCCTCCGCTCTCCAGAAAAAAAAGGCAAATCTAAGATTTACCAATTTCTCAGTCAACTTGCTCACGCAGGAGGTTAGAGAGATTGGGCGGAAATCGAACAGGGTAGAGCATAGTAGCGATCCGCCAGGAGTATGGGAGGATACCCTATACCCAGGTCCTTTTGAACAAATTATCAGAAAGGCCATGCTTTGCTCACCTAGGTGGCGAAACATGTCGTACGGGAAATCGTCCGGACCAGGGGCGGTTCTCCGCCTCTGGAGTTAAAGTCCAGTCGGCGCCCTTCCACGACATTACGACTTGCATTGAATGCTGGCGGAGCATCATCCTGGCTAGTGAATGCGAAGAAAGCGGTCCCGAAGGATTCCGCCACGAACGTGGGGTCCGAGATTGCGGTCCCATTCTCCTGGAGAACGGGAGAGAAGCTCCTGCGAGAACTTACCCCAATCCTTTTGACTCGCTTTCACACCTTTGCTAGATGGGTGTTCCCGTTAAGTGAATACACGTATGCCAGCCAAGAAGAGCGGCGTGGGTGCTTCGAAATAAACCGAAACATAGCCCTAGCTCGACGAAACTTACCGAGTGTGATATCGTTTTGGCGGTGCTTATAGCACATTTGGGATAACGCTTCTGTTTGAGGGCCGCCTCACACTCGACTGACCACCAGAGGAGCGGTCGGCATGCAAAACGGCCACACGTTCTAAGAATATTAGGTCCACGGTGATGAGGTTGCCGGGGAAGAACTCGACGGCGTCATCTACCTACTTAAGCTCTTCGACTGAGAGAAAAATCACTTATTTCCTGAAATGCAGATCAGCGCGCCTCCGCCAAGCAACACCGGGCCGGCTCTCAGGTGGCAGCGGACCAGAAAATGTATTTGACTGGTAGTGATCATTACCATTGAGGTCTTCGACTTTCCCACCACCAAAAATTAGTCTGTACATTCGGAGAGCACAAAGATGGATCGAGCTAGGAAAATGAAGTAGTTCTCGGGCAGTGATGCGTAAACTCGTGTACATTTAGGACACCTATCTCTAGCTCGTCAATCAGGTCAGCAAGGACTTGTCCCCTGGGTTCAATCGAGTAGTCGCCCCAGAAGGGGTTTCTACCATTTAGATGTCCAAGCAAGAGAAATAGCCTCTACAACCGTGGAAGTCCTTCGATCGAAGTGGGTTAACGGGGGAATGTACGCGGAAATAACAGTATACCTCCTATCAAGTTGCAGCTGCACAGCTACTGCCTGAAAGGAGGTATCTAAAGCAAAGAGAAGAACGGAGACATCATGTCGTGGGGTCGTAAAACCCTTAAACCCTCGTGGGGTAGGCAGTGGGCACGCACTCAGCATGGTATCCCGTAAAACGATATCTAACGGGGAACGAGAGGAAACGAGCCTCCGCAGCTCCTCCAAGTTGGCAGCGACTCCACGTTAATTCTATTGAAGGAATATGCCCTCCAGGCCTAGCTCGGAGGAGATGCGGGGACCCTCTTCGAAGAGAAAACGCTTCCTGGAGGCAGATCTCAGTGCACTGTTGGCTGGACAATGCGCTGGAGGCGCTGTTCCTTTCGAGCACTTATTCGAAGAGGTTGGGCTTAGCATGGGTCGCTACCGCCTGTCCCTTGTACTCGGAACGAGTGCGTGCACATTGACTGGTGTGCTTGTAGACTTTTGGGGGGAGGCTTGCCCTCTCCCTTTTATTTAAATAGTTTTTCTTTCTAATTTTCTTTATAGGTCGCACGTTCCTGCGCCATGGGTACCTGCCCCTGACGCAGGAGCTTGCTTCCTGCTTGTTGCCTTTTCCTTTTTTTTATTTTTAGTGTTGGGTTGCTTTTTTTGTGTTTTTTTTTAATCTTATTTTAAAGCAGCCTAGTACTATTCAGTTTTTAATACAGCGACTTATGCCCAAGTAGGCAGTCGCCAGATGAGATTTAAAAAAAAATAAAAATTCGTGCAGATTGACTGGTGTACTTATAGACTTTTGGGGGGAGGACGTCCTTCTTCCCTTTATTTAACTATCGTTTTTTCGTGTTTTCTTTATGGGTCGTACGCTCCTGTGCCGCAGCGTGCTTCCTAATTGTTGCTATTTTCCATTTTATTGTTGTTGTTTTTTCATCTTCTTTTTTTAAACTAGCCGCTGTTGTGAGTGCGGCGACTTGTGCCCAAGTGAGTAGTCGCAAGATAGGCTCCTAAAATTTAAAAAAAAAATACTTTGACACAAGTTTTTTTTTGGGGGGGGGGGGGGTAACCATTCAATCAATATGGAATTGATCAAAAGTGAACGTGTAAGATCTAAATTAATTTTCAGTGTATTCATATATGTTAAACAAAAAGAACTTGCAAATAATATTATTTATTGCGAATATGACGAACTGATGCATGGCAATTGTAAAGCTAAAGTTAAGTATGTGGTGATAAAATACTCGGTGAAATCAATAAACACACTCATTCTATTGACAACGAAAGATCTTAAGTGCTTAATATATGTGACAAAATGCAGCCAAAAGCAATAAGTAGCCAAATGATGCACAAAAAATAACTAAGTAAACTGTTAAAGGGATATCGAAATGTGTTATGGCTAAATTACTACCTCTCCATCATTGTCATCAAACTATTAACTGTTACAAACACAAGAATGAATGCTTCTTTGACGATTCCATCTAATTTTTACGAACTCGATATTCCAGAAGAATAAAAAACAAGGTCTGCTGAGCAAAGTCGCGTGCTGTCACTTATTCTGATTTATGACTTTACGACCTTCAAAACTTTCAATAATTCCCAGACTAAGGAAATTCGAAACCCTTCTGTTGTCTTACATTCTCTTTCGAATCATATAATTGACAAGGTCCGCCCAAGATTAGCTGGAAAGTATTTTGTGTTGGCAATAATATCATAACTATTTGGCCAATTCTAACAAAATTTGAAACTCTAATGTTGTTTTACATTCACTTTTGAATTATATAATTACCAAAGTCCTCCCAAGGTTAGCCCTGGAATTATTTTAAATGGCAATATCACAACTATTTGGTTGATTCTAACAAAATATGAAACCCTTATGTTTTTTAACATTGTCTTTCGAATGATATAATTGCCAAGGGCCTCCTTATGGAGGTCAGGGAATTATTGAAAGTTTTGAAGGTTGTAAGGTCATAAATAAGTATGAATGAGATTACGCGACTTCTTGGTAAAGCAGACCTTGTTCTGTTACATGTCACTCTAAACAATGATAGAGGTATTCTAATTTTTCCACACATCAAACCATATAGCTGATCTTGAGAAATCCAAAGAGTAGTTTGGTGATGATATGGGTGATTGTATTGTTCTTTCAACTGTGTAACATCCATGCATTAATTTCATAAAGAAATAATCCTCTGTGTATACGCCTTTATGTCCAATAAGAAGCAAGCTTCATATAAGTATTTATTTGATGAACTACTCAAATTTAATCCAAGGCTGTGTCCTGAGACTTTTCTAACTAATTATGAAATTGCGTCATAAAATGCGTTTAAAGAAGTTTATCCTACATCTGTAATAAAAGGTTGTTTGTTTTATCTATCTCAAAACATATATGGCAAAGTACAATCTAAGGGATAGCAAAATGATTACCAGAGTGACATTAACTTCCCATTGCAAATTTGGACGATTCCTGCATTAGCTGTTGTCCCACTAACTGACGATTTTGAGGCTTTTAAAACTATTTCTGAAGCCTTGCCTATGCAAGCAGATATTATACTTGATTACTTTGAAGATAACTACATTGTAAGATAGAGAAGTAGTGGCAGACGAGCCCAACGCTTTCCAATTGCCATGTTGAATAAGTATTATCGCGTTTTAGCTGAGTAATAACATAAATATAATTCGCTGGAAGGATGACATAAATACATGCAATCAAATGTAAATTTCTACCATCCAAACACCACGTAAGGGGCGCGGCGATTTGCCATCCTGGCCGCCGTGCTGACGGGACTCAGCGCCCCGTCCGGCTCCAGCAAAGCCTCTTCTCCTTCTTTCAGTCAGCCTGTATTTCTCCAATACTTCCTCACTTTCCCTACAACCTCTCCCACAACTTTCTCTGTTCGGCCTCTATTTTCTCAGGGTAGATGCTGACCTTTTTCTCAGCCAACCGTAGCGTATCGGGGCTGAGGGGGGATGGTACAATGTTCCCAAACCCATCAGCTCCGGTTTAGGATGGTGGGTTTTTAACAACCTGCTTCATCCCTACCCATACCTTCCTCACATCCCCTTTCCTTCTGCGCGGCGATTTGCCATCCTGGCCGCCGTGTTGACGGGATTCAGCACCCCGTCCGATCCCAGCTTAGCCTCTTCTCCTTCCGTCAAAATACTTGTGCCCCCCCCCCCTGTTTCCTTGCTTTTCATACAACCTCTCCTACAACTTTCTCTGGTCAGCCCTAATTTCACAGGGTAGATGCTGACCTTCTTATCAGCCAACCGTCCCAGATCGGGGCTGAGGGGGAAAGGGACAACGTTCCCTAACCCCTAAGCTCCGGTTCAAAAAGGTGGGGTTTTAACAACCTGCTTCATCACTACCCATACCTTCCTCAAATCCCTGTTCCTTTTCTCTTAACACACTATCGATTTTACGCCGTGCCCAAGGTATAGCCGCCATGCTGAAGGGCTGCTAGCTCACCAGGCGGGAGGGATGGCCTTAAATGGCGGCACCTGGTTCTGCCACGCCCGTACGCACCCTTTGCAGAGCGGGCGTGAGGAGCTATTGCATCCCATAATTAAAAGAGTCACCATGCCAAATGAGGAGTCCATTAAAAAAAAATCCCCTAAATTTCCACTCAACTACCATCGGAACCACCCTCGGGAAGCTCCACAGGGAAAATGGAGGTTCCCCCCGTGTGCCTGTGCAGGGGGCCCTCCAAATTTCTCAAACCGTGAAGAAGGTTACTCCTCTCCTTTGCATACGGGTGTAGGGGACTCCCACTCACCCCCTTCTCTGGAGATGATTGCGGGCACCCCCCTTTTCCAGCAGTAGTCCCCCCTTTTCTTTCCAAGGAGACTGACAAGAAAGCCAGCAGGCAGCTCATAGACGACCGATCCCCAATGAGGTGGCTCGGAAAGGGCAAACACCCTTAGGGGGGAGAGGGAAGCCAGGCCCCTTCGGTCGCTTCTCTCAAAAGACCTGCTGGCAAGAATATTGAACCTTGCTGGGGTCAAGGACTGTGCCTCCCCACACATGACTAGTGACGCTGCCAACGGCACTTGCGATGTCCTGGGAGGGGATGGTCAACTAAAGGGTCCTCCTGAGATAGACATGGTCCTTGAGTCAACCCAACCTCAGACGGTAGGGCCTTCCATGGGGGAAATTTTGGGCTCGGCGCAAAGCACCGGACCCGAATCCACCCCTATGCAAGGTCCTTCTCAAACGGCCCGAGTTTCCAAGGCAGTACAAGAACGGGAGGGATCTCCACCAAACGGTGCCCCTGCGACTACCAGGACCTTCTCGATCTCAGAGAAGGACTTGGGTGAGGCTGGTCCATCTGGCCTGGGGGCTTCTGCCGGCGGAGGGGAGAAGCGGGTTTATTCTCCGCCCTCCTTTCCTAAAAAAAAGAAAGTAGACTAAAAAGACTCGAGGCTCCTCTCCATCCGCGGGGGCTGCGGGTCTGATGGGTCTCCTGCCACTTGGGTAAGCGACCAAGCCAAGATCGGCATATCCGGCCCCTCTGCCCCCCTAGGTGCAGAGTGCTAGACTAAGAAGAAATGTGCGCAGGGCGGAGCCTCGATAACATCGGGCACCCTAATTCAGAGGTTACCTGGCGTTTTCGAGCCCGCTAGCTTCAAACGTTTCCTCGTTATTCGCTCCACTGATGGTAGCATGTTGGCCAAGGGCAAATGATCCATCAGAGGGGAGCATTAGCTAGTGTAATTGGTAGAGAACCGAAGGTGACCCGTTTCTAGGACGGGAGCCTTCTGGTGAATGCGGCGGGTCCCTCAGAGGCGGCCAAGATAAGTGCTCTTTGGACCCTTGATGGCACCTCCGGGGAGTGTGACGCCGCGCTCTACCATGAACTTTGTGAAACGAGTAGTTTATGTGAGGGAACTCGTTGACTACTCAATAGAGGACATCAGCTTAGAGCTGGCCGACCATGGGGCAGTTAGGGTCGAATGTGTGATGAGAAAAGAGGGAGGGGCCTCTAGATCCACCTCTACACTCTTAGCCACGTTCGACTGTGACAAGCTCCCTGAGTCCGTGCGTGCCGGTTAGTACCGCTGCCGCGTGAAGGCATTTGTGCGAACGACGCGACGGTGCTATTGCTGTCACCGCTGACGCCATTCGAATCGTTCATGTAGACGTGTAAAGTCGGGGTCACCCGAAGTCTGTGTAAATTGCTCCAAGGCCGCACACGATAAGTCCAAATCGTGTGTGGCCAAGTGTGTCAAAATCGGAGATCCGCAGCCCGCTTTTTCGAAGTAATGTGGTGCATATCCCTTTGAGAACGAATTCCTGGCCGTTTAGGCCTAGTATCGACTCTTATTCCGCGAGGCTAAGGACTTGGTCTTGGCGCGCTTAGCTCTGCCTGGGACGTGTTATGCCTCAATGGTTAGAAAGACACCCTCTGCTCCTGGCATATCCATGCCAACGAGCAAGGTTGTTTTCGCGCCAATTCGGAGCCCTTCTGCGGGCTCTACTCAACCCGGGCGCTCCCCTGGTAAAGCTTGCGGCAAAAAGGGTTCACACAATGCCCCGTCTAAAACCATGTTTTTCCACCCTTCCCTCAGCGTGACCGTTGTTCCGTAAGGCGAAACGGCCACGCGCTTCAACCGAGTCATTAGACTCACAGGAGACAACACCCCTGAAGTTGGTCGCTAGGCCATCTTCGGGGGTTCCTAAAGCTGGCTCCCGAAAGTAGGACAGCGATAAAGGAGCTTCGGCCATGCCTAGTGGTGGGTTAAATGGCTCGTAGATGGTGGTTCTTCGAAAAGAGAGCTCCGCGCCACCGAAGCCGCAACGCCCGCCTAAGGTTTCGAGGCGAGCCCAACCTACCCCAATAAGTCCTCGAAGGCGATCACGCTTTGTCCGGAAAACAGCGCCCGGGGTTCTGCCTACGGGAAGCGTAGTAACATTCCCGTGAGGGTCTTCTGTTTGAAGAGGGCCCCCGCGTGTCATCCCAGCTAGGCCTGGAAGTCATATTCCTTCAATGAAATTGCCGTGGTTTCCGGGGTAACTGGAAGGAGCTGCGGGGGCTCGTCTCGTCCTATTTCCCATTAGCTATTTTTTTGCAGGAGACCATGCTAGGCGCGTGCCCCCTGCCCACCCTCTCGGGGTATAAGGTTTTGCTATCCCACCAACAAAACAGGGCCAGGCTGTGGGATGCGCGGTTTACACCCGACATGATGTCTCCGTTCTCCCTTTCTTTTAGATACCTCCATTCAGTCAGTGGCTGTGCAGCTTCACCTGGGTTGGAGTTATACTATCATTACTGCGTACATTCTACCGTCTTCCGTCTTCGACGCGGGTTACTTCCGCTGCGTCGTGGCACGGTTGACGAGGCCCTTTGTCTTGTTTGGAGATCTGAACGTCCTCCTCTCTGGGGAGATTACTCAATAAATCCCAGGGGACATATCATTGCCGATCTGAACAAAGAGCTTGAGATAGCTGTGCTAAATGTGGATGAGTTTACGCATCACTACCCGACAACCGCTTTATTTTCTTGCCTTGACCTATCTTTGTGCTCTTCGGATGCACAGCCTGATTTTGATTGCGGGGTGGTCGATGACTTCCATGATAGTGATCACTTTCACATTCAAATATCATTTTCAGGGCAACTGACGCCTGAGAGCCCATCTCACTGGTGCTTTGCGCGAGGGCGGTGGCCTGCACTTCAAGAAATGACTGAATTCTCTATCTCAGTCGAGGGTTTAGGTCGGTAGATGAGGCCGTTGAGTTATTCTCCGGCAACCTTATCGCCGCGGGCCTGACTACTATTCCCAGAACGTCTGGCTGAGTGTGAGACGGCCCTCAAATAGCAGCGTTATGCCTACATGCGCTATAAGCGCCGCTTGAACGATTTCACTGTTGGTGAATTACGTAGGGCTAGGGCTATGTTCCGATATATTTCGAAGCACGCCTGCAGCTCTTTTTGGCTTCACTTACCGGGAAGTCCCCTTTGGCAGATGTGTGGAAGCGAGTCAAAAGGGTTCGGACCAAGTTTTGGCCGGACCCCACTGCCGTTCCTCAGGAGAATGGGACCGCAATCTCGGACCCAGCGTTCGTGGCGCAATTCTTCGCGACCGCTTTCTCCGCATTATCTAGCCGGGATTCTGCGCCAATAGCATTCAATGCACGTCGTGATGTCGCGGAAGGCCGCCGGCTGGACTATACATCGAGAGGCGGAGAACCCTTTAACGACAGGTTTACTGTGAGTGAGTTCCGCTTCGCTTTTGCTTCATGCGCGCATACCACCCATGGTCCGGACGATGTCCCGTACTCCATGCTTCGACACCTGGGTGAGCAAGGCATGGCCTTTCTGTTTGATTTGTTCAACAATATCTGGGTGGAGGGTCTCCTCCCAGATTCCTGGCGAATCGCTACTGTGCTCCACTTTCGCAAATCGGGGAGAGATCATTCTACTCTGGCCGCTTTCCGCCCAATCTCTCTAACCTCCTGCGTGTGCAGGTTAATTGAGAAATTGGTATCTGTTTGATTTGCCTTTTTACTTGACAGCGAAGGCTATCTGTCTTCTGCACAGTGCGGCTTCCGCAAGTTCCACTTCACGTCGGATGCTCTGCTCCGAGTGGAAAATGCCGTCTGCGAGGCCTTCCTTAGTAGACAGCACTACGCCACGGTGTTTTTCGATCTGGAGAAGGCCTATGATAGCGCATGGCGATACGGCATCATGGAGACTCTCCACACGATTGGGGCGAGGGGACGCCTCCCAATGTTTATAATTTAATTCTTGCGAGATCGCCGATTCAGCGTACAGGCTGGGCGAGCCCTCCCTAGCCTAATGGGTCAGGAAGAGAATGTCTCGTAGAGAAGTGTCCTCAGCGTTAGTTTCTTTGCTTTGCCCATCAATGACATTACCTCGGTGCTGCCAAAAGATGTTCTTTCTACGCTCTACGTGGACGACCTTTCGATCTATTTTTGCGCAGCCCAGATGACAACTCTGGAGCATCGACTTCAACAAGCATTTAACCGCATCTCTCGCTATGCCAAAGTGCACAGGTTTTGGTTTTCTTTGCTCAAGACTAAAGTGGTGCATTTTTTGCCGCCATCCACGCTTCCACCATGACCCAGATTTGGTACTTAACGGGGTTCCCCTGGAAATTGTTGAATCGCAGCGTTTCCTTGTTCTTGTTTTTAAACGACGCCTCACCTGGGAGGCTCATATTCGCAGCCTCAGGGTCTCTTTTACCCGGGCATAGATATTCTCCGTTCGGGAATGTTCAGGGCTTGGGGTGCTTATAGGGCTACTGCCTTAATTTTTATCGACCCTTTGTTGGTTCAAAGCTCAACTACGGATGCGAGTTCTATTCATCCGCAGCCTAACGTCTATTGCGGAAGGTGGACTCGATCTACCACACAGGCCTTCGCTTGGCGACCGGTTCCTTCCGCCCTTTTCCTATTGAGACCGTGCTTGTCGATGCTGGAGAAATCCCATTATTTATGCACAGTGCATTACTCGCCTCTACGCACGAACGTAGCGTCTCTTTTTGTCGCCAACGGCTCTCAAAGCATCCTCAGCATACCTATGCCACCGAGAGATTCAAGTCATACCCTAAGCCCTTTGGAGTTACGGCCAGGAAACTCCTTCGAGATCTTGATATAAATCTCGGTCTGGTCGCTCCCCTGGTTCTGCCCAGGACGCCACCCTGGAGGGTATCATCGTCGGCTATTTTTCGCCACGTCTCTGTTCCCATAGCTCGTACAGCTCCCGGAGTATTGCGTTCGGCCTGTTAAGAGCATCTCGTGTCACGCTGGACTTGTGCTAGTGTATACGGATGGCTCCACGTCCAAAGAGGGCGTCGGTTTCCACGCCGTACCCCTTTTGTTTGAAGTTAGCGGGGCTCTGCCAGGCGCTGCGTCTGTCTTCACGGTTGACTTGGTGGTAACACACCACTCGGTACGGGAGATTACTCGAGTGCTCTCTTCGGATACCGAAAAGTGATTCATAGCGTCTCACAGTGCGACTTGGGAGACGGTCCAGGGGAACTTAAAGTTGCGTGCCATTGCGCCGCGACTGGTTCTATGGACCTATCCCCCAATGCCACGACGCCTTCAGGTCGCTTTCTGCCATCTCCGAATCAGGCACACTCGTGTGTCGCATCGCCCTTTAATGGAGCGCTCGCCTGCACCCTCTTGTGACGACTGCGTCTTCCCCCAGGCTGTTCGGCACATTCTTGTCGAATGTCCCAGTCTGGGGGATCTGGGCGCACGTTACCTGTCTCGGTACCCGGATGGGCCGAGTCGCTACCGCCTGTCTCTTGTACTCGGGACGAGTGCATGCACATTGAGTGTTGGACTTTTAGGTTTAAGTGGGGAGGCCTTCCTTCTCCCTTTTATTTAACTAGTTTTGTTGTTTTTGTTTTCTTTGTAGGTCGCACGTTCCTGCGCCGGGGGGACCTCCTCCGACGCAGGAGCTTGCTTCCTCCTTTTTACGATTTTCCCTTATTATTATTGTTGTTATTTTTTTTCATTCCATGCCATGGGTAAGCTGTCGTGAGTGCGGCGACTTGTGCCCTAGTGGGTAGTCGCCAGATTGGCTCTTAAAAAAAAATGCATGAGTTACTTCTAGTCTTACCGTCGTGTGGAGGATGCAATACCGCTGACATGACTGACTTCTCTGCTTCTTTTAAAGTTTATTTTATTTCTCCCAAAGTGGGTAAAAGTGGCGTTGTCCCTCCTTGAAGGGAAATGTTTTTCCCTTATCAAGTTGCTTCCTTCTGAAATGGAAGGTAAATAGGAATAATCTTATATGCGATATGTGGATAGTTTCGTTTATTTTTCTCTCTCTTGCTCCAGTTAGTTTCCTTGAAACATGTGACGTCGTCTAGTGGAAGGGCCATAATGCACGACTTAGAAGCACATTCACACTTTAGTGTAAGTTTTTTTCAGATCATACACTAAAGAGTTAGGTTAATAAACTACGCAATATAGAAACAACTTTGCTATATAAAAAGACTTTTTTACTTTATAAAAATGCCATAGGGAGTCAATAGACTAGGGGAACTATGTAGTAAATGTGCTTCTTGTATACTAAAGGGCATGAAAGAGAAGCAGTATTGGAACAACTTTCCTCACTTTTATCTGATAGGTGAAACTTTGAATTTTTATCACGTTAACTACGACTAGACACTAAGAAATGAACTATTCTTTTACAAAATTAATCAAACGTTGCATTTAATAGTTTGACCCTAAAAGTAAATCTCAAAAAAACTTGAAAGTATATTATTTTAAGATATCGCTGTAACATATGTACTGCCTTGCTGCGTTCATACTCAGCCACCCCGCATTCTTCCCCTTTACTTTTAAGGTTTTATCAACCTCAGAGAATCTGTGTATACTCTCGTTCTTAGCCACTTAGTTAATCTGTATACAATAGACCAATCTAACAACCATAAAATTACTGTATCAATTGGGTATTTTAACCTTCATATTTGCTGCCGCAGGACACGGGATCATTTTCACCACCCGTGGGTGTGAAAACCGACGCGGCTAATTATAATTGGCTATACTAACCGCATACCATCAGCGTGTATAGTGCAGTTTACCATACTAATCTCAGTTTGGTTGTTCATGTAACGTAATAACACATACCTCAATTAGCTCTTATGGAAAAAGATGCAGACTTCAATATACATCTTTTATAAATGTTTCATTAGGTACGATGAAATTTCTCCAGCGACAAAATGGGTGATTTCTAAAATCTCATTGAATATTTTCGACTCGTTTGACGAACAACTATCAATTTGAAGACCCTCATGTTGAGTTCGCCAGTTTTAAATTATTCCAATATTCAGAGTGGATTTCCACTTCATTTTGCTTTTCTAACGTATAAATAATTTTTAATAATAAAATGGGGGTGTACTAGAAGCATTTCATCATCATCAAACCCAATAGGGCACATCCAGTAGCCGACAATGCTTTCACATTTAACGATTATTGGCCACCTTTGCGAGTATTCTGCAAGCGTAGACCGGGGAGCCGCGTCACGGATAAAACAAGGCTCTCACGCGCTGCAAGACTTAGGCTGTGTTTAATGTGCCCGACCAAATCTTAATAACAATGGGAAGGGAGGGACGGCATGGGGAAAAAGACACCACGAGGCGAGCTTTGAACTCGTGCACAGGCGCGCGCCCGCCTCATCACAAAGCCGCGCTATTTTCTCAATCCTTTCGCGGCCGATTCTTTTATTTTCGAGCCGAGGGGAGGGGGAGGCGGGCTCTGTGCATCCCTACTTTTTGTTCACGAAGAAAGAGAACTGAATGACTTTGAGGCAAGCCAACGCTGAGAGATGCGTCACTGAATACAAGATTTTCAGGCAATCCTTATTCATTTGGCTGTCTACTTAAATGGGCGGGACGAAGGAAGGAATATGATGACGTTATCCAATCTATTTTAAGAGAAGCAATGATTTTTTTTTTCAACACAGAAATTAATCGAGTTGTCAATCTAATCATTCACATGTAGTCAGTTTGTATTAATAAATTTTTTGAGTAAATTTACATAGAGCGAATTAAAAAAGTTATTAAAATAAATTTTTAAAAGTTAGTGTCCTTATTTTCTTTTTTGAGATACAAGTTCTTCATAAAGTTCCAAGAATATGTAAACAACAAAAATAAGAAGAAATATTTCAATTTGTGTTCTAGCAAAATGAATTCCTAACACGATGTTATGATGTTTATTGTGTATAAATTTAAATAGAACAAATATTTGAACAAACACATTGGTAATGGGCAGCAATTATCGAAGAGAGAACTTGAAAAGCTTCTTGTTCATTTCATTATAAATTCTTGAAAATATGAATTCGAGGAGTCCCTTTTGCATCGTTGAATACTTCCGATGGATATATATATATATATATATATATATATATATATATATATATATATATATATATATATATATATATATATATGTGGAAAACTCACAAAATATCGCGTGAGTAAGCAATAAATGCAATAAAGCTCACAGGGAAAATTAATACGAGGATTCCAAGTGCTTTCGAACTTTATTTCGAGTTCTTTATCAAAGATTAATATTTATATTTATAAGGATGATACAAAGGAGAGGAAACGCCCACAAAAAAGCCACAAACCAATCAAAATGAATTAATATGAAATGAAAAACTTAGGAGGAGCAAAGATAAATACAAACTAAAATCATTTAATCAGGTAAATTCCAAAGACTAAAGGTTGACAAGAGGATTACAATACCGCCTAAGTATTTAGGGAGGGGAAAAGGTCTGAACGAGAGATTAGCCTCAGAGGTCAGGATTTAAAAACCAAGGTAAAATAAGTACAAATGTTCAAGACTTGACTCAAATGGAAATAAATACACAGACATAAACATAAGGCTACATAGATGCACACAAAATAAAATTAAATAGTTTATTAAGATTAATATAAATATTTAATCTTAAATTAAAAGTTTCGACAGTAAATTGTGAATATAGTTTAAAAAATAACCATCGAGTTTATATAAACCATGAATTAAATTAAGATTCGGGAATTTACGAATAAAGGTCGATTCAATGATATTTCGTGAAATTGTATCGTTATTATGACAAATGATTTTAGCAGAATTCCAATCAATATTGTGATCAAGATATGACATGAACATAAAATGAGCTGCCTTCTTTGCCACGACAGACATTATATTTATGCTGAGAAATTCGTTTTTTTAAACATTTACATGATTGGCCAAAGTAATATTTAAAGCAATCGCTACATTATACGCAATATACATTACCAATAGGGGAAGGGGCGTTCTTGATTAATAGTTTAGAGATAGTATTATTATATTAAATAATACACAAATGCCTAAAGATTTTAAAAATATGAGGGAGAGAAGAAAAGGATGGATTAAAAGGAAGTACAAGAGTAGTCTTGTTATTAATAGGCGCGCGAGGTTCAAAACGATAAAAAGACTTTTTAGCTAACTGAAGGCTTCATCTCCAGAGGCGGATAACCCTTCAAGGACACGTTTACTCTGAGTGAATCGCGTTCCGCTCTTGCCTCGTGCGCGGACACCGACCATGGTCCGGAGTCCCGTACGCCATGCTTCTAGACATGGCTGAGCGATGTATGGCCCTTCTGTTAGATTTGTTCAACAGGATCTGGGTGGAGGGTCTCCTCTCGGATTCCAAGCGAATCGCTACTGTGCTAGCCTTTAGCAAACCGGGGAGAGATCACTCTAGTTCTGCCAGTTTCCGCCTAATTTATCTAACTTCTTGCCTGTGCAAGTTGATGGAGAAATTGGTAAATGTTAAATTAGCCTTTTTTCTAAACAGCGGAGGCCATCTGTCTTCTGCACAGTGTGGCTACCGCAAGTTCTACTTCACGTTGGATGTTCTGCTCCGACTTGAAAATGCCATCTGCGAGGCCTTCCTTAGTAGACAGCACTATGCCACGGTGTTTTTCGATCTGGAGAAAGCCTATGATACCACATGGTGATACGGTATAATAGAGACTCTCCACACGATAGTGGCAAGGGGACGCTGCCCAGTATTTAAATCTGAATTGTGCGAGATCGTCGATTCCGCGTACGGGTGGGGGAGCCCTCTCAGGACTAATGGAGCAGGAAGAGGGTGTCCTTCACGGAAGTGTCCTCAGTGTCGCACTCTTTGCCCTGAGCATCAACGGCATCACCCCGTTGCTGCCGGAGGATGTTCTCGCTACGCTCTACGTAGACGACAATTTGATCTCTTTTAGCTCGGCCCAGATGCCAACTTTGGAGCATCGATTCTCGTCTCTCGCTATGCCGAAGCGCACAGATTTCGCTTTTCCTTGGCCAAGACTAAGGTCATGCATTGCTGCTGCCATCCACGGCTTCAAGCTGAACCAGACTTGTTTCTCAATGGAGCACGCCTGTAAGTGGATGAATCGCACCGTTTCCTAGGTCTTGTATTTGACCGACGCTTCACTTCGGGAGCCCATATTCTCAGCGTTAAAGACTCTTGTACCTGCCCCAGGATATCCTTCGTTCCGTGACGTTCAACGCTTTGAGCGCTGATAGAGCTACTGCCTTACTTTTTTATCAATCCTTTGTTCGTTCGAAGCTCGACTACGGATGCGAGTTTTATGCTTCCGTAGCTGAGCGTGAATTGCGGAAGGTAGACTCAATCCACCATACTGGCCAACTCTTTACAACCCAGTTTCTTCCTGTAAGTTTACTTCGCAATACTTCTGCGGTCTTGCATCATTTTCTGTCGCCTTTGATTCGGATACACTCGCAGAACAGAGTGCCATCCTATGGTGCTTTAACTCAAACCTTTCTTTGAAGACTGCATAGTCTTCCAGACTCTCTCCCACTTTTGAGTTGAATGTTCCTGTCTAGGGAAGCTTAGTGCGCGGTAGGTACTTGTCCATTCTCATGGTACACCACGCTATACCATCCACTTCACGTATATTATGTGAGGGGAGACTTAATCACCTATTGCAACGCGAACCGACGAAGAAAGTGCGCAGGGATTAACGACTGACGAGAAGGTTAAACTTGAGGCGTTGGGTTTCAAATCTTTAATAATCAGACAGAGAGCATTAAGGATTGGCGAGATTTACTTGAATATGCCGGGAGTATCGTTCAAGGTCAGTTAAAATGAAACAAAAATAATATAATTTTATTTACAAAGATCAAAATAATATTAAAATACACCATTCACAGAAACTACCAATTGACTAGAGTAGAATAACGGCGGAGAAAGTCTTGCGTGTCGGATGACGCTCACGGGACTTCAACGAGAAGATGGGGACGTTCTTGGCGTGCGTGCTGGACTTCTCCAACTACAGTCAAAACCGATTATTCGTATGTTCGATTCTGATTGGGAGTGAAAATTTGGAGAAAGGAGTCACACGCTGCAGACATCGCAGAAGGCTTGGGACGAGTTCACAGGATTGAGGAATATTTTCCCAATGCGCTCAGGAGTCAAAAATCCGCGAATGTTCCCAAACAGGAAGTGACGTTTCACATGGCGGGATACAATCGCACCTGGTCTGTAAATAACGTGAGGGGGTCAGAGGTTTTTCTTTTACACCCCTGGTTTCCACACGAGGGAACTTTTTTCAGAGAGAGAGGAAAGAACAAGCGACATCGCAAATTTGGACGAGAAATTATTATTAAGGCGTCAGCCTGATAAAAAACAAACGGGGGACCTGATCTGTATTCGACAGGCTTACAAAAGGCTATGATATTGATCCGAACAAATATATATATATATATATATATAAATGGATCGGCCAAAAAACACCATGCAAATTGAGGAACCGAATTAGAACTTTGTCTAAAAGGGTAATGGAACAACAACGCACAAAAAAACCTACACTGTATTAAATTAGTATCTACATGAACCATAGATATATGTACAGAGTTAAAAAAAAGAAAAATCATATATAATTTATTAGCTTATGGGTTTACAGGCGACCTATAAATTAGTGAATTAGACGGCATTGTCGGCTAATGTAATCCGGCTAAGATTGACAGCTATACAATTCTCGGTACCGCGTATGTACCAAACTTTAGACTGATATTGTTGGAGTATCAAAAGTTATCGCATTATACCTCCGTTTTGGCTCGTAGTATTTCGGAGATATGACGAAGGGCGATGGTCAGTTTCGACAATAAACTCTTTTCCTATTAAATACATGCTACACTTAAAAGTACTCTATACTATAGCTAAAGCTTCTCGTTCTACTACCGAGTAATTATGTTCAAGGGGCAGTAGCTTTCGGCTCGCGTAAGCCACCGTGTGGCTTTCACCTTTGTCTGAGTATTGGAGCAGTACGCATCCAATTCCTTCCTCACTCGCATCCGTCCTGATGCCGAAGGGTTTAGAGGGATTAGGGAGCCTCAAAATGTGGACGGACGCTAGCTTGTCCTTGAGCTGCTGGAACCTGGCAGTAACTTCGGGTTTCCATGAAAAAGGATCTGGAAATCTCTTCTGAAGGAGGGCGCGTAAAGGGGCGGAAATCGACGCGAAGTTAAAGATAAGTCTACGGTAAAAGGAGGCCGATCCCATGAGTGACCTTAGCTGTTTCTTCGTGCGAAGAGGGGCATCTCGACAATGGCTTTGACCTTTTCCTCCTGATGGCCCCATCTGATTTTTCTAGCAAACTGGCTCTTCTAGGAGTAGGGATGATGTTATGCTCAAATCAACTGGAGCAACCGGGTGTCTCGGAAAGAACATCTCCGAATCCATTTTGCAACTGCTGTAGCTGACTCTTTTGAGGAGACATCCAGCATGAGGGATGATGATTCCGGGAGTCCAGGTAAAGATGGAATAGGGTAATCACCATCTTGTTCCATGCATACAACTTGCTCGACATTGAGGAGGTCAGCGGGATACACCGCTTCCAACGAGTCTCTTCATCGAGGGCCACAATATTGTTGAGACACGCAAGTCGGTGATATTTCTTTAACATATTGATGTGGAAAAACTTATCTCCTGAGGAGGTTCGAATCGGGTAATTCACTGGTCCTTTTACCTCTAGAACGAAAAAGGGGCCTTTACACTGGCTCAGGAGTTTGTTACTCTCCGTGGGAAGTAGCAACAGCGCCCCTTCGCCAGGCTTAAAACTTCTTTCCTTCGCCTTTAAATCGAAATAAGTTCGATACTTCTCCAAATTTACCTCAGCATTTTGATACGCGATGTCAGCAAATATCTCGAGGCGCTTTCGGAGGTCTAGGAGGTATGAATAGGAGGATTGGATTTCGTTATCCAGGTGGAGATTGGGCACGGGTTACCACGGGTTGTGCTACCGGGTTACTTGTAACCTGGGGGCTCTGACCAATCAGACAGGGCAAAACTTAATTGTGGCTGCTACCATTTCGACCCAACCATTCAAATCGTTACATTCGATGTGGCATTTTAAAATAGGGGAACAATTCGCTCGGCCGTGATAATCATTGGCCACAGCGAACTTTTGGTGGTCAGGACCGACTGGGAGAAGTAAATCCTGGGATACCACGATGCATGTGCACCCAGTCTCACGTACAAGGGCGGACACAGGGCATCCGTTCACGGCTCCATTTTCAAATTGCAAACCACCAAGGGAACTCTTATTAAAGAGAAAGTTACTTGGTGCCCGGAGTTGTTGGTCGACGAGAGAGACGTAGTGGTATCTTGAAGAGACGGCGGAGGAGCAGGAATGGCACTAACTCGGTGTATCTGATAGAAGGACACTTCTGAATTGGGAATTTTTAGAAAAGTTCGTCCGTACATGACCTTCCCTTCTATTCGGCACGTAAAATAGATTATCTGCCTTCTGGGGAATAAAAACGCGGGGGAGAGTGGTAATTATGGTCTAAATGTCTCGTGGTTCCAAAGGAGCGAGGTCCCTGCGTTTTGAAGGGCCTTAAACTTTCAGGAATTTAGGGGTATTTCTTGGAGGGAGCCTGGATTTATTAATCTTAAACTTGTAAGGAGACGGGGGAGGCTTCTTTTTAACATTGGGATACAAGTTATGGCTGCTTGCGTAAACATTAGCCTCTTCTAGGCATTCCTTGAACGTAGAGCAACGCTTGTCTTTAACGAAGGCTCGAATCTCGGGGGTCAGGGAAGCTAAAAATTGATATTTTATGATGAAGTCCAGAAGGGGCTCGAATTCTTGAGGGAGTTTACACGCATCTAACCAAAATTGGAGGTGTTTATGGAGGATGTACACAAAATAGCGAAAGGTTTGACAGGGGCGGATCATTTCATGAAGGAAACGGGTACGATAGAAGTCCGAGATCATATTCACGGTAGCTAAGAGTACGGACTTGATGGCAGAGTAGTCCACAGTGGACTCTGAGGAAAGAGAAATTAATATGTCTCTCAACTGTGAGTTTAGGAGGGGGAGCATTTTGGCGACACCATCTACCTCGATGTCGCAATTGTTGAATTCGAAGATCTTCTCGAAATGCGTAAGATATGATCCAAACTCTTCTCCTTCTTTAAAGAAGGGTAATCTTACTGATGGGGACTGTGGAGTTTCGGTCCGAGAGTTAACTGAAATTGACTCTAATTGATTACGGCTTAATTCAGGTTCATGCTACCTTATTCTCTCACGTTCTTCCATTCCAGTTCTGTTCTTTTCCATCTCTCTTCTATCTTCAGCTTCTTAGTTCTTGTTCCTTCGCTCTTCTCTCTTCTCTTTCATTTCTCTCTTCTTCCTGAATATAAGTTAATAATTCTCGGCCCGACAGGCCCAACGACTCAGACATCTTGTTGGCTTACTTGGGGAACGTAATACAAAATTTCTCGGCAATATACGTGAAGCTTAACTTTTCCCCAAAATATATATCTAAAAAATATCCCACTAAAAGAACACTAAAACTCTTCCTACACGGTTAGGACAGGTTAATCTTTCTAATCCGTCTGGGGATTAACTCTCATATTCCGTTAAATGGAATACACAAACACAAAGAACGGGTCCGAACTAATAATCTAAATTTTAAATAGTTAATAGGCTAATGTTCCACTGATCTATTAGGTTGAGAAAAAAGTTCTTCCGTTTTTTTTTAATGTTGTGTTGATTTAAGTTTTGTTGACGGGATTTGTGCACATATTAAGAAAAAATAATAAATAATGAGAGCAATATTTGTAAATGTTAGGCTACGTATCTTAACAGCGTAGAGTATTAGGCTTTTGCTTAGGCTAGTCTTGAAGTTGAGTAGCAAGTCATTGCGGTTTATTAAAATGTTGTGTTAATTTAATTTTTGTTCTGTACCCTCAAAATGGAATGTCAAGTTGAAAGAAAGGCGCATTTTCGACACTTGTTGTTATTCATTTTTAATCGAGACGAGAGCAATGCAAACGCAGCTAAAGCTCGTCGTGATATTTGTGCTGTGTACGGAGAAAATGGTTTATCAGAAAGGACAGCTCAATAGTGGGTTTCACCTTTCAAAAACGGTCATTTCAGTCTTAATGACGAAGAACGTTCTGGTCGCCCTTATAAGTTGGAAGAAGATCGATTAAATGACCTTCTTCGTAAAAATCCTCGTCAGTCGACTAAAGAATTGGCTGTACAATTGGCATGTGATCAGAAAACTATAGTGAATCATTTTCATTTGATGGGGAAAGTTCAAAAACTCGGTGCATAGGTTCCGCACGCTTTGAGCGAAAGCAACAAACTTCAACGCTCCACGATTGCCGCAGGTTTGCTTGCTCGTCACAAGGATACTCGTTAATATAGGGACATATTTCTTCACCGCATCATCACTGGCAATGAAAAGTTGTGTGTTTATGTCAACATGAACCATCGAAAACAATGGCTTAGCCCCAATAAAAAAAGCACTTCCGTGATTAAAGCAAGGACTTCATCCTCGAAGGACGATGCTGTGTGTGTGGTGGGATTGTGAATGCATCATTCTTTATGAGCTCTTTGCGAAGAACGAGATTGTCAATGCAGAACTCTACGTTCAACAAATGTATCGATTCGCCGAAGCTATTCGTGAAAAGCGATCTCATCGACGTTATGGAGTCCTCCTGCAACACGACAATGCTCGTCCTCCCATTGCCAATATGACAAAAAGACGCGATCCAAACGCCTAATTGGGAAATCCTGCCGCATCCTCCATATTCACCAGACTTGGCTCCATCGGATTTACATCTGTCCCGATCACTCTCCAACAATTTGCGCGGCGTTTCGTTCAATACGGATATGGAATTAAGAACCTGGTTAGACGAATTCTTCGAGTCAAAATCCAGATATTTTTATTGCAGAGGCATCGAAAAACTAGTTAAACGTTGGGAAGAAGTCGTAAATAACAACGGAGAATACATTAAAGATTAAATTGCATATTGTTATCGATTAAAAATGAAGTTTGTCTAAAATTGTTAATGGTAATGAATAAATTTGAAAAACCGCAAGAACTTATTCCTCAACCCAATAGAACTAACTTGATCATACTTCGGCCAAAAGAGAAAAATAAAGAAATTTAATACTGAGAGGGAACTACTAAAACTCAAAGGGGATGTAAATCAACTAAACTGATTTACTATTTAATAGACCTCACATACTTAACACCAGTTTTTATAATATAGAAGTAATATATATATATATATATATATATATATATATATATATATATATATATATATATATAATATGTCGTGGTACACTACTATATACCTTAATTTACTCCTATATTATGTTGGGGGTGACTTAATCACCTACTACAACGCGAACCGTTTAAGGACTGTTCGCAGGGATTAACGACCGAGTAGGAGGTCAAACTTGAGGCGTTTGGTTTCAAATCCTTAATAATCAGACAAAGTGCATAATTGGTTGGCGATATTTACTTGAATAGTCCGAGAGTATCGTTCAAGGTTAGTTGAAGATGAAACACAAAAATCTAATTTTATTTACAAAGATCAAAATAAGAATAAAATAGGCAAAAGGGAATTATTGAAAATGAAATACTCTTGATAATTATTATGACGAGGGATTCTCAAATAGAGTTAATTGATTATCGTTACTAGGCTCAGATCAAAAGGGGGACTTGACAATATTAATAATGAAGGGGGCTTCAGTCTTACTAGTCGGTGACTTCGAGAGAGGTCCTTCTTGCGATCAGGCGTTTGTGAACGATCCGATGACGCAAGTAGGGCACGGTCTGAATGAGGTAAGTGAGGCACGATCCGAATTAACCTTCCGATGAAGATAGCCAATCTTCAAAGATGACGTTCGACGGGGAATGTGGGAATTCTCGAAATTCCACTGGAAGAGGAAACTTTTTTTCCTCAAAGGTAATCGATGTAGATTTTCTTCGGTTCGTTAAAAGAAGGGAGCCTTTTGCGCAAATTCACAGGCTTGCCATTCACAGAAGCTACTTATTTACTAGAGTAGAATAACGGCAGATAGAGTTTTGCTTGTCGAATAACGCTCATGGGACTTCAACGAGAAGATGGGGACGGCCTTGACGTGCGTGCTGGACTCCTCGAACTACAGTTAAAACCGAGTATTAGTATGTCCGATTCTGAGGGGGAAGGGGGAATTTGGAGAAAGGAGTCACAAGCTCCAGACATCTTAATCCTGAAGCAGATTCGATTCATCGTTTAACAGCAAGGTGCAAGACACAGCGGCTCTTTCTCGCCTCGTCACCGGGGAGGAAGAGGCTTGGGATGAGTTCGCAGGATTGGGGAATATTTCCTCAATGCACTTAGGAGTCGAAAATTGACGAATGTTCCCGAGCAGTAAGTGACGTCACCAATGAAGGGATACGATAGCACGTGATCTCCAAATAACGTGAGGAGGTCAGAGGTTGTTCTTTTACATCCCTGTACCAGGATAATACAGGTTACTACTGTTTTTTACTCATTCTGGGGTCTGCTCATGACCACTATATTGTTGTATGGTAATTTTCTTTAGATGAAGCGGAGTATGTCCGATTCTGAGCGGAAAGTGGGAATTGGGAGAAAGGAGTCACAAGCTCTAGACATCTTAATCCTGAAGAGGATTCGATTCATCGCTTAACAGCAAGATGTGAGACACAGCGGCTTTTTCTCGCCTCGTCGCCAGGAGGAAGGAGGCTTGAGATGAGTTGGCAGGTTTTGGGAGTATTTCTCCAATGCGCTCAGGAGTCGAAAATTGGCGAATGTTCCCGAGCAGGAAGTGACGTTTCCCATGGCGGGATACAATTGCACGTGGTCTCCAAATAACTGAGGAGGACAGAGGTTGTTCTTTTACACCACTGTACTAGGATAATAGGGGTTACTACCGTTTTTTCCCCATTCTGAGGTCTGCTCCTGGCCACTATATTGTCGTATGGTAATTTTGTTGCCATTGTTTTGCTTATGGATTATTGGTTTGAATTTTTTAATTGGCTTTGTCCCTTATTATTTTAAAGTAGCCTGAAGCTAGACGTATCTTTGTACTTTCGGTGGCTGTGCCCGCCGACGACGAAAAAAAATAAAAAAACAAACAACCAATGGATGTTAGATCCCCACTTCCTTTTATGGAAATCAGTGATCATCTATGGCTCTATTCTTTCGTATTTTTTTTATTCAATTCGCCCCTCTTTCCGTAATATCCTGCCTTTTTTTTCGATTTTCACAGCATTTCTCTTTATGCCACTCCTTAGAAATAGAGTTTATAATGCCCCTTTTATCTATGACTCAATTAACTCTAATAAATTCATTTTATGAGCAACCGTCTAGGATAAGAGAAGTAAGCCCGAGTCAGAAAGGAGGAAATAGGTTAGCGCTATTTATTTATGATTGTTGTCACCCGTTAAGAGTAAACTGAAGCCAAGGAAAGGTTTCTTTTATTTGCCACAACTTTCAAGTCAACGGCAAAAGTTCCTTTGAAGGGTTCTATCGAGATATTATTATGCCTTGAAGTTATAGAACAAATTCGGTGTGGTGTCGAAGGCGACGGAGGAGAGGTTCACTTGCATAGGTTTCATCTTGAAGGTAAAGTTTTTATTGAGTTTTAGGTCTTTCACTTTCATCTCTTTTGAACAGGGGCTTTTTACATATTTGTTGAAGCTTTGAGGGAGTTTGTTTTGTCGGTCCAGATCGATCGGCCTGAAACTCCGCATTCATTTTTACTTGTCATAACTTAAAAAATTGTTAAATTTTAATTCCAATTTAGGCTAAACTTGTCGTGGGTTTTTGACTTATCTTTTTTCCCTTAGTATTTAATTTCTTTAAACTGGATAATTAAATAAATTTAAAATACAAAAGGGTAATTAAGCATCTTGAATAATCGTAATATGTAACAGTATTCAAAATGATCAAGGGTTTATTTATCATTGCTTAAGAAAAAAAACATTTTGATTATTTTCAAAACCAGCCGTTATTTTGTAGTAAAATCTTTCATATTTAAAACTAAAAAAATTAATCAAAACTAACACAAATTAACCGAAGTTTAAATTAGGTTTAGTTTAATATATTTTTAAAAATTAGTAAAAAGAGAACCATGTAGATCAGGAGCCCCAACCTCTAGTCCTTCTGAGAAACATGTCATCACGTGAACATCTAATTATAATGGACAAATTGATATTTATTTATTTTGCCTTATTAATTCATCTATCTTATTCATTCAATCCTGATATAATGAATATTATAATACACTGGTGCCAAAAGTCATTGGATTGCAATAACTAAATGTAATAGGGGCAGCGCCACTGTACCGTGATGCCATAGAAATTCCAACACATCGACAGTGAATACCACCTAGTTATGCAACGTGAATTATCGGAGTTCAAAAGAAGCATGATAATGGATGACAGACGAATGGGGCATTTAATTTCTGAACCTGTATGGACATTCAACATCCCTCGATCTACGGTAGCTTATGTGTAGCGAGAATACCTCGTCTAATGTATTACTGGCCACCGTAAATAACATAGTGGCTGATCACGGGTGATCAATATTCGTGGCCAACGGCGTCTGGCTAAAAATAGCCATGCTAATAGACAAGCATGACGCGTTCAAGTCGGACCAGATTTAATGCATGAGGGGGCCAAACACATATCTATCAGGTGAGTGCGGCGTTCATTACCTTCCATGGGGTAGAAAACGAAAGACCAAAGGGAGTGCATCTGTTATTATTACACCAGCGGAAAAAGTGCAGCACTTAGGCTCGTGAAATTACTAAATAAACCCTGTAAAGTTGACATGTGGCATAATATGCTGAGTCATGGTTCCAGTTTTATCAGGCTGATGATATGATTCAGGTGTGCTGCAGACCTCATGAAGCCATGTATCCAAGCTGTCAACATGACACTATGCAGGCTGGTGGTGAGGTCTGCTTGTCCGCCTAAACAAACCATTGATTAGTGTCCGCTACATTGCACTGCCTAATAACCATTTGCGTTCATCCATAGACTTCATGTACCTCAATAAAGATGGGATATTGCAACAAGATAATGCGCTGTCATCTGGCTCAAGTCGCCCAGAATTGGATCAACGGGAATTCTGGAGTTCCAACGAATGCTGTAGCCACCATGCTCACCCGAGACAAACCCAATCGATCATGTATGAAACGTGTGGCCTCGCATATATTCGCACTCAAGATCCAGCACCTAAAAATATCAGGAAACTGTACAGAGCTATCAAAACGGTATGGATCAGAATCTTTCTAGGGGTCTTCTGTCAACTTGTGAAATTGATGGCATGGCGAGTTGTTAAACTTCGACAAGCTAGCTAGAGCTTAATCGCTACTAATTACTTTTGGCACTTCAGTGTATAAATATAATATTAATAGCAATCATTATAAAATGTGGCCCACTATTAAACTTAGCTTTTCAAATTCGCCATTTCATAGTAAATGGTTGTGGACTACTGACAGGGGTCCATATGTTGTGATCTAAGAATACGCTTACTTGAGGCTAATTCACGCTGTAACTTATATTCAATGTTGTAACTAGCAAATGCATCTCAGCTCTTTGTATTCTAACTTTTAGATATCAAAGTTTGAACTTAAGACCAGGACTCAAACACTTGGGAACTTATCTACCTTGATTCGAAGTACACCACCTATGAAAACACTTTCAACGCTTCAGGAAACAGGTATTTAGATTAAATACAACTATTATAATGTATTAAGCCAACTCCGATGCCGAATTTTTGCGTTTGCGTCCTTCCACGTATTCGAAAAGTCTAGCTACAATTTGTGGGTCTGGCACGTAATTCTTAGTTCCCTGCCCCCGTAAGGGGCACGGTAAATTGCTTTCCTGGTCGCCGCGCTGACCGGAATCAGCACCCATCCGGCCACCGCTTAGCATCTTCTTCTTTCTGACACCCTGTCTTCTTACCCTGTTTGCTCACTTTCCATACAACCTCTCCCGCAACTTCTCTGATCGGCCTCTAATTTCCCAGGGTATACGACGACCAGGCTCCTCTTACCCGACCATTTGGGATCAGGGATGAGAGGGAAAGGGACAACGCCTGGTCAACCCTGAGCTCCGGTTTAGAGTGGTGGGTTTTTAACAACTTGCTTCATCCCCACCCAAACCTTCCTCACATCTCCTTTCATTCTCCCCTCTATCTCAATCATTTTTTGCTCCGTGCCAAAGGTGGAGCCGCCATGCTGATGGGCTTCTAGGCGACTAGGCGGGAGGAGTGGTCTCAAATGGCAGCAGCCGGTTCTGCCAGCCCCTTGTTTACCCCTAGCAGAGCGTGCTACTACGTTGAGTGATGAGCGTTTGCACCCAGTGCAAATTACAGGGTCACCATGCCCAATGATGATATGAATAATAAATCTAACACTCTCCCTCTAACTTCTCATGTATCATCGTCGGAGCCGCCTTCGGGCAGCTCCAACGATAAAAATGGAGTTACCCCCAAAGCTTTTAGAGGGGACACTCCAAATCTCATTAACCGGAGAGGAGATTTACTACTATCCTTTGCATATGGTTGCAAGGGAGTCTCCCTGACCCCATTCTCTGGAGTTGCCCTTAGGTGCATCTCTTTTTCCAGCGGCAGCCCACCTCTTTGCTTTCCAAGGAGATTGGCCAGGAGGCAAGCAGGTGGCCCATAATTGACCGTTCCCGGTGGAAGTGGCACGATAGGGCCAACCCCCTTCGGAGAGCGAGGGAAGGCAAGGCTCGTCGGTCCGAGTCCTCCAAAGACCTTTCGGACACTTGATGGCACGCCTGTGAGTGGGGTGCCGTACTCTACCATGAACTTTGTGAAAGTAGTTTATGCGATGGAACTCATGGACTACTCCATAGAGTTAGCCGAACATAGGGCGATCAAGGTCGAACGTGTGATGAGAAAACAGGTAGGGACCTCGAGCCCCTACCACTACACTCTTCGTCACGTTCGACTGTGACAAGCTCCCTGAGTGGGTGCGTGCCGTTTAGTATCGCTACCGCATGAAGGCATTCATGCCACTGCCATGGATGTGTTATTACTGCCACTGCTTCGGCCATACTAATCGCTCCTCTCGACATGCAAAGTCGGGGTTGCCCGAAACCTGTGTAAGTTTATCCAAGGGCACACACGATAAGTCCAAATCGCGTGTGACCAAGTTTAAAGACAAGACTGAGGGTCTTCTCTTCGAAGAGGCCCCCTGAATTTCCTCCAAGCTATGCCAGGAAGGCATATTCCTATAATGGAATTTGCCGTGGACTCCAAGCCAACTGTGAGGAGCTGGGGAGACTTGTCTCCTCCCGCCCACTGCTTTTTAGCCACCTTTTTGCTGGAAAGAATGCTGGGCGCGTGCTTCCCTACTCACCCTCCAAGAGTATAAGGGTTTTACGATCCCATCACCACTGGAAGGGGTCCGAGAAAGAGGATGCACGATTTATACCCGGCATGATGTCTCCGTTCTTCTCTTCACCTTAGATACCTCCTATTAGGCAGTAGCTGTGCAGCTACACCTGGATAGAAGATATACTGTTATATGCGCTTTAATTCCACCGTCAGCCGACTTCGATGCGGGGGACTTCCGCCGCTTAGTGGCACGGTTGCCGAGGCCCTTTCTCTTTCTCGGGGATCTAAACGGTAGACACCCCCTCTGGTGAACCAACTTGATTAATCCCAGAGTCAAGTCCTTGCTGACCTGATCAACGAGTTGGAGGTAGGTATTCTAAATATGAATGAGTTTATGCATCACTGCCCGAAAACCGCTTAATTTTTCATTCTTAATCTCTTTCTGTGCTCTCCGGATGCAGCCCTGATTCGGGGTGGGGGTGGTCGATAACCTCCATGGTAGTGATCACTTTCCTATTTACATATCATTTTTTGCGCCTCTGCCGCCCGACAACCCACCCCGGTGGTGCTTGACCGCTGGCGTGGTGGACCGCGTTTCAGGAAATGACTGAATTCTCTCTCAGTCAATGAGTTTAGGCCGGTAGATGAGACCGTTGAGTTATTCTTAACCTCATCGCCGTGCCCCTAACTACTATTTTAACAGCGCCAGGCTCTTTTGCACGCCAACCGCTCCCGTGGTGGTCAACTGAGTGTGAGACGGTCCTCAAACACAAGCGTTATTACTATATGCGCTATAAGCACCACCCAAGCGAGTTCACTGTCAGTGAATTTCTTTGAGGTAGCGCTACGTTCCGCTATATTTTGAAGCACGTCTGCAGCTATTATTGGCGGGCATACGTGTCTTCACTTAACGGGAAGACCCCTCTAGCAGAGGTGTGGAAGCGAATCAAAACGATTCGGTGCAAGTTCCCGCAGGACCCTCCTCCTATTCTCCAGGAGAATGTGATCGCAAACTCAGGCCCCGCGTCCGTGTCAAAATCCTTCGCGACCGCTTTTTCCGCATTATCTAGCCGGGAATCCTCTCTGCCATCATTTAATGCGCGTCATGATCTCGCGAGAGCATGCCGTCTGGACTTTCTGTCTAGAGGCAGAGAACCCTTCAACAACAGGTTTACTTTGAGTGAGTTGCGTTCTGCCCTCGCTTCCGCCGCGGACACCACCCCTGGCCTCTTCGATGTCCCGAACGCCATGCTTAGACACCTGGGTAAGCGAATTTTGGCCTTTCTCTCAGATTAGTTCAACAGGATCTGGGTAGAGGGTATCCTCCATGACTCCAGGCGAATCATTACTGTGCTAGATTTTCTCAAACCGGGGAGAGATCTCAATAACTAAGTTGGTTTCGGCCTAATCTCTCTAATCTCCTGCTTTCATGGGTTAATGGATGAATTTGTTAATATTAGATTAGCCTTTTTCTGTAAAGCGAAGGCTACCTATCTTCTGCACTGTAGAGCTTCCGCAGGTTCCATGCCGCGTCAGATGCTCTGCTTCGACTGGAAAATGCCGTCTGCGAGGCCTTCCTTCGTAGAGAGCACTACTTTACAGTGTTTTTCCATCTGGAGAATGTCTATGATACAGCATCATGTAGACTCTCCTTACAATGGGGGCGAGGGAACGCCTATTAATCTTTATATCCCAATTTTCCTCGTGCGGGTAAAGAGAGCCGTCTCCGTCCCAATGGAGCCTGTAGAGGGTTCTTCCAGGGAAGTGTTGTCAATGTCACACTGAGCATCAACTACATCACGTCGCTGCTGCCGTAAGATATCCTCGCTACGCTCTACGGGGACGACCTTCGATCTCTTTTGGCGCGCCCCAGATACCAACTCTGGAGTGTCGACTTTATCAGGCATTTAATCGCGTTTTTCCCTATGCCGAATCGCACTGGTTTCGGTTTTCCTTGGCCAAGATCAAGATGGTTCAATTCTGCTGCCACCCATGGCTCCCATAACCCACATTTTTCTAAATGGGGTTTCACCTTGAAGTAGTGGACTCGCACCGTTTTTTTGGTCTTATATTTGTCTGACAGCTCACCTGGGAGGCACATATTTGCAGCCTTAATGTGTCTTTTACACGATTGGTGCCCTCCACACGTCCCCAATTGAGATCTACTCGCTCTGCGCCGTGCACAGTGAATTATTCACCTATCCGCGTGAGCTAGTGGCTTTCCTTTTTCGCCAACAGCTCGCACTGCATCCGCAGCTGATCTTGTCCGTGCTTATGCCGCCGAGAGACGCCATTTAAACCCTAAGCCCTTTGAGTTTATGTCTATGAAATTCCTTCGATAGCTCGGTATAGCTCTCGGACCGGTGGCGCCCCTGATTTTGCACAGTACGCAACCTTAGAGGGTACCACTTTTTGATATTTCTCGCCACGATTCAGCTCTTAAAGCTTCTACAGCGCGGGAAGTATTGCGTTCAGCCTGGAACTGGAACCGTGCCAGTGTATACGGATGGCTCCGATTCCAAAGAGGAGTTCAGTTTCCACGCCGTATCCCCTCTGTTTGAAGTCAGCGGGGCTCGTCCAGGCGCTGTATCTGTTTTAACGGCTGAGCTGGTTGCATTACACCACTCGGTACGGGAGGTAACTCGACGTGCCCGCTTCTGAGAATGAAATGTGATTTATATGGACTCACAAAGCGCTCTAAGTGTTTTCATTGCATTGGAATCTCCGCATCTCCTGGTTCGTGTTATCCTTGACGCCACCAATGAGGGCGCCAAATATCCTGCGAGGACTGAGCGACAAGACCAGCGTTTTGCTCTTTCTCACACCCTTTACATGGCAGAAATACAGGCAGCTCTCTGGGATGATTGACAAAGAAGATGGGAGACGGTCGAAGGGAACTTAAAGTGCGTGCACACAGACCGCGGTCTTAAGAATTTTGGAGGATGTTGACCTCCTACTCCGAGAGGACGCGATCCTCCTCCCGACGCCCGGATGCGCTTCCTTCTTGTTGCCTTTTTGCCTGTTTTATGTTTATGTTTATGTTTATTTGCTAGTTACCAATTCTTCTTCTTTTTTTTCTATAGCCTAGTGTTAGGCTCTGGTATGATTACTGAGACTTTTGCCCTTGTAATTTGTCCCCAGATGGGCTCCTAAAATTTAAATAAAAAAATCCGTACCCCACTTCTATGTTGGCACGTCGAGGAACTTTTTATATTCGTAAGGGTTTTACCACCGAAACGCTCATTCAACTTGTTTATATTTCTCGGTGAGGGGCTACTGATTAACCTGTAATCTGAACGACGGGTATCTCCAGCGTATGACAGCGACCCGAATTAATCCATCCTGCCACTACCCACAACTGCTGCAGCTTAACCTCACGAAAATCAGAAGTGGTGTCCACTCGGCTAAGCCCTGGGATACCTTTGCCTCTTGAATCAGGAGGAGAGGCCCCTCAATGGTTATGGGGGCATAAACCAATCTTCCCATTATTCGTACCCCAACACCCAGGACGACTCTAGTCATGGTTTCTTGTGTCCCGTGAGAGTTAAAGGGAGTTACTTGTTTATAGTGGTTCAAAATCCTCTCCTCTGACACCCATTCATCCAAACACCCTCTCTCCTTGTTTTCTCTTAAATAAAGTTACCCTCGTTGAATACATAGATTTCTTCTGCTGTCTTGATTCTTGGGCGAGAAGTATGGTCCTTGTTGCTCAAGAGGCAGTGGTTCGAACCTGGTTTATTAAATGTTTCACGCGATTAGGGTTAGCCGTGGTTCCAGGTAAGAGAATTCCTAATTCAGATAGGTTAGGTTATTTGTACCTAACCTAATTGAGATACGAAACCAAATTAACCAACTGGAGCATTTTCAAGGTCGAGATTTGTTTGTTGAAACCAACGAAATATTTTTAAAAGAGGATCAGGAAAGAAATGATGGATCAAGTAAAGATAGACCCTCCTAAGACAAAAAGGAAGGATTAACTTTAATTTGTTAATTGGGGTAGGGATCACCTTTACCTGGTAAAATGGGAGGTATACAGGGTTATGATATCGTCATTTAAAGGCTCCTGGAATAAGCATAAACTAAGAGAGAAATGCTAGACTCTTATCTAAAGGAATTTATCTGCCTTGAAAGACATAAATACAATGTTTACAATGATTTTTTTCGATACGATTGCCATCCAATACAATTTTAATTAATTTACTAAAATTTCATTTCTACAATTCTACAAAGTTTACAATTCTTAATTGTTTTAAAATAAACTTTCTAACAAATATTTTCTAAAATAAATTTTCTAACAGCTATTTTTTTATTTTATCCTTGGGAGGGATTTAGCTTTACTAGTGTAACTTTGGGAGGGATGATCTTTACTTCGTAAAATGGGAAGGACTATCTCTACTTGATCCGAAATGATGTGGATGGAAATGAAAATGTGTGGTGAAATTAATACAGAAATTCTAGTAAATAAGTAAATAGGAAGCGGGTTAGAAGTACCAAAGGTTAATAAATTGAAAAATCAGAAATATTTAAACAAGGATAAAAAATTCAAAAGGAAACTTCGTCATCCCTAAATATTGAAAGCATCTGCTCCATATAAATCTCCTAAACCAAGTTGATGTCCGTTCGTTTGTGTGTGTGTTTTATATGTGCGTTTTTGTGTGTGTAACTTTAATCTACTAGGAAGATATAATTATTCAGTGGCTTTTCACTGAATCCAGAGCCCTATTACTTTTAGCAAATTAAAAATCCCCAGCCGCAAAAGATATGGATTGATGCATCATCTTGTTCGGATACGGAAATCTTTGAGTAGAAATAGCGAAAACAGATATCAGTGTAAGAAATCACACGCACACAGACAAGGCCGTAAACGCTAGTGTGCGTCGAAGGGAAAGGCAAATTCACCAAACCATTAAAAGAAAGATTTATCAATACCTACCTATCTATAGCGGGGGAAAAAAGAGTTTCCTTTGATGAACGAATTTTCGGGCTGTGGATCAGATCTTAACTAAATTAAGTTGAAATCGAGGGCTCCATCTCATTTGCGTGCCTCCAGGCCAGGTCTTGATGCAGAGTCGAAATTCTAGTAAAGAGAAGGCACCACAAACGGCTGTATTTACCCCTTCTCTAAATCTATGGAGATTGAGATGTAAAAGTTGCGTTTCATTTCCGCAAACATTTCGAATTATGGCCAAGAATTTGGGAAGAGAGAGAGATAGTGGGGTTTCTAATCTTGACTTCATTTTATATAATTAAATCTTTTGCATCTTTCTGCAATTTATTCGGGTGTGTTGGGTCTAAAATACAGGATTGGGAGGGAAGAGATGCAGTTCTATTCTTGCCATGATAATCCTCTGATGTTGTCATAATCTGTTGTTTGTCCACTTGTTATTAAAGGATGGCCAAAGAATCTTGATCTGATTAAGATTTGGAAGATACTGGTTAATAAACTAATTGTTTCAGTAATTTGCTGTCCAAGCTACTAACTTAGAAGTTGTGCCCTATAACTGTTTCTGCATCCTGCTAGAATGCTACTGTCTTTTTTTCATAGGCTCTTCAAATAATTTATGCACAAATAATACTGCAAAATCCACTTTTTTTAAGAACTTCCCAAACTAAAACTTGCTCGCCCGTTGCAGATTCTATGCAAACCACTTTGACGTGCAAGGATTTATCTTCTAGTTTTGGATTGTAATCACGATCGTTGTTCGTCATTTCTCGCAGTTTCTACTTTTGCAGTTACCTGGTATTATTACCGTTGATTAAAGTTAGATTCTGCTCTTTAAGATGGCCCTTAAGTTGCTGCATCCAACATAACACGATAGGTTTCTCCAGTAGTAATTCAAGAAAGACTAGTGTTTACAAGTTAGTGCAGTTAAAGATAGAGGTTTATAGGCTAAAATATGCGATGGCCGTTAGCTCTTCCTTTTTCTATTTTCCATCATTGAAAGGAGTGATTAAATAGCCCATAAAAAGTCTAAAATTTGTGGTTTCTTCACAGGACATTTGATGCATTGCCTCTGGCCACCCCACCCCATAATGCCCCCTTCTTCTTGGTTTCCATCAGCCTTTTTCAAATCGTTAAGGTTCCTCACGTCTTTGTTTCCTTTATAGATGCCGCAAATGATAAAGTCAAGATAGGCCTGGTAGCTGACTCAATTGCAACCCAGAAAATAGAAAGAAAAGGTCAAATTCAGGAGGGAAAGAGGAGCTAATCTCTCTGAAGGACAGCCCAAACTCTCTTCATTCGTTGAGGGTTTTGACCATTTTCTTACTTCTCTCCTCTAGAAATCAATTGATTGTTATACAAGGTACCACAAAATTAGAGACCTTTTAGTTTATTCTCATTTGAGAGAAATACATCAATTACATAATTTTAAGAAAATTCATTAGTTTTTTTTCTGTAAGAAGTTAATACAGCTTTAAAAACACTTTAATTTACTAACCTACACAATTTCCCTGTTCAAAATGTTCTTCTTGGTGTTCAACATAACATTAAATCCTATCAGCAACACTACAAACACATTTCGACACATGTTATTATCAGTAATTAACCATGGAAACCAGATCTTTCAGTATCCCTCACAATAAAACTTCATGCGATATTTTATCTTCTTAATGAGCTGACCACTCAATTGTTCCACCTCGTACGAGCCTCTCTACTTCCCTTCGAGACTTACGGTCGTATGCTAAGAAAAATGTGAAATGCATTTTTATCAGATTTAGTGTAGCTTCACAATTATTTATAAATTTATTATATGCAAAAGGCTAAAATGTAAAATATATAAAAACATGGGTTTTTTGCTAAAATGTGTTTTTCACATTTGTTTTAGCATAAGGCCGTAAGATGCACAATTTCCAAACGAGGAACTCGTAGTGAGAGGCACCGGCACCATACTGTTAAAACTAAATTCCATTCTAATTTTTAACTCAGCCAGAATTCTGTGTGAAACATTGGCAAGTTATGCTGTATTAAATTATAAAGATACCAGGCAATTGCTTTGCTACTAAGATTAAAATTTAAAATCTAAAGAAAAGCAGCCATGGTTAAATTTTTATAAATTTGCTGAACTTCGCCAATTATAATAATTTTAAAAAGGAAATCTAAACTAAATTTCCCGTTTCAAAATATTACGTTGCTAAAATGTAAAGTTATAGAAGAAATATAAAAATAAATTTTCTGAACTTCACCATTTGTAATTCTTTGGGTTTTAAAAAGTTCACAAAATTTCGATACTTATATTTATTTCTGAACTTCACCATTTTGTCTTTTGATATTATAAAAGAATTATTAAAAATAACTTCGATAAAAAACATAAATCATAGCCAAACTAAGATGAAATAATTATTCAAATATTAAAAAAAATCTCCTTAAATTATAGAGTTAGTGATAATGATGATGATGATGAAGATATTGCATACACAAGTTATAAATTTGAGCTGAAACTTTAGTAATATTGGTTAAATTCTCATTTTAGAAAACATAGCAGTTTATTCATTACACTCCAATTAGTAAAATACTATATAATTAAAATATATTAACAAACTATTCAAACATATTAGCAAACGGGCCATTATTATCATGCGTATTTATGAATAAGATCATAAACTCTAAAAAGTTTGATTAAATATTTAAATTATGATGGGTGCTTTTAACTTTTAGCCATGGGTGTAGTGAAACAGGACTTTTGCAATACCTCGTGTTTCATAAATGAATACGCCCTCCCCCCCCCAAAAAAAAATCCTTTGGGAAAAATCAGATGGTGTCTTGCAAATCATGTTTAGTTTTTATATCGGACAAACTAACAATGGATTAGAGGATCGAATTAAGCTGCATAAATACAGTTACATTCTCCTTTTATCCATCAGTTAACCTTAAATCAGCAAATATTGGCCTAACGTATAATTCATTTATTTGTCAACGCTATTGAAGGACATTTAGTTGAGTCAGCCCTAATAAAATTGTTGGAAGAAACGAATTTTAATTTAATCGAAGGTTTATACAAATTTCATAACTTCGTTATTAATCAAATTTAGTTTCGATATAAATTTTGTTTATCGGGTTATTTTTACATATAATATTGCATCTGTGTATGTTTATATTATTTGTTTTCTTTTGACCTAATGCTTTGGTTTGAGTAACATCATCACTTTTTCTTTAAAGTTTGTATTTTTCCTTTCGTTGTGTATTCTCTCTTTGCCCGTGGAGATGTAAACAAGAAAGCGACTGGTCTCTCTGTTATATTCCTCTGGGATATTTGAATCATCTTAGATCACGTTCGAAGGCCTTTTCGCAGACTTTGTGATTTCAAAGAAATTTCTTGAATGAGCTACGAAATCGAAATCTGTATAAAGGAAATGGAAAATATATCAAATAATATGGTGAAGACATAAGATTGCCTAATAGTGCCTTAAAAAAACACGGGAATACGTATGAAGTAATATTAAAACGAATTAAGATCCCACGGACATCAGTTCATACCATCATGCGCAAGAATATTCAAATTGCAACTCTGAAATCTGACCCAAGAAATGAAAGTACTGAGAGGGTAGTATGCCAAGATTCCCGTATCGAGATAATCTATACTAATCTTTGGGCTAGAAAGAAACCATATCTCGGCAAAACACGTTGTTGCGATGCAACGTTTACGAGAGGACACGTTCACAGTGATGAAAATTTTGAAGTACTTTGTATAGACGAAACAAAAATACCATTTTGCCATAAATGTATGCTGGTGAATCACTTCTTCCTAAATTTACTATACCCACCATAAGGCAAGGATAATGAAACATTGTTCCTCTTAATGGTCTAGGAACACTAGTTAAGATTTATTTAGCAATGAGGAAAGAGAGAATTAGGTTATTTCGTTAGTAAACCAACTTTTAGAAAGAAAACTAAAGTTAGGTAGACAGATTTACTCCCAAGAAGAAAACGATCGAAAACAACCGGATTCTATAGTAAACAAATACTTTAATAATTCCAAAATTATGTTTTGAATAAGTCTTCATAAAGACAGGTCCTGAACCCTTTAAAAACTTTTGATGGAATTATAAAAGTGTCCCATCCAAAGAATTTCCCCCAAATATCGAATTTCGAGTTTGCTAAAATGAGGAATTGAGTAAAATTTCTTGTAAAGACACCTGCGTGTTTATAGAAACTATGACAAACTGTCTATCATTAATTTCTAGTAAATGTCACGAGACAAAATATTTTTATTTTTCTGTGTATGGAAACGTTTGTTCTGAGTCATTTTTTTAATGTTCTGAAATAAATTTTTTCACGTTTGGAAAAAATTATTGAAATTTAGGATTACCCTTGACTCCAATTCCTAAAGATTAAAAGGTTAAACTCCGACTCCTACTCCGACTCAGGCTACTGCTCAGACTCATTCCATTTTATAAAAGCTGACTCTTGCAACCCCTGTGTGTTTATAGAAAATATGAAATTTACGATTACCCTTGGAATAAATATGGAACTTTTACCATTGAATTTTAGGCAAAAAAAAACAACATAAAATGAACGCATGCAGAGAGAATGGAGGTTATGAGCAGGGCTGTGGAGTAGAAAGTTCAAAACCTTGACTCCGACTCCAAAAAATTCAAAATGTTAAACTCCGACTCCGATTACTGACACTTTAATAGGTCCGATTCCGACTACAGGCTCCGGCTCCGGCTCTGAGTCTTTCCATTTTAGAAGAGCTGACTCTTATACGAATTTATTGCCATAGTGATAATAAAGCCAAAACATAAGCTGTTTATAGTTTATCAAAGAAAATTAAACAACCCAATTAAAATTTACAAAATCATATCTATATTTAAAGTTGCGAATCAAAAATTTAGAATATATGAAGCCAAAATTTTATGAAATAAATTTACTTTATAACTAATCAAATTCGTTGAAGAAGAGCTTTAAAACCGCTGAAGACTTCGCAATTGGACTTGAAAGGTCTTTTTCGTATTAAAGCTAGTGACGCCGAGAGCCGATTATTCAAGTCCGAGTGCGAGGTCCACCAGTGGTTTAAAAACTTTATATCTCACTATGTCGGTCGGTCTGTTCCCGTTTTTCTTTTCTTGCTTTAGCAATAACATAATAATTATTCGGCCTATTCTAACGAAATTTGAAACCTTTATGTTGTTTTACATCCTCTTTCGAATGATATAATGCCAAGTCCTCCCTAGTTAAGCTAAGGAATTATTTTGTTTTGGCAATAACATGATAACTATTTGGCCGATTTTAATGAAATGTGAAACCTTTATGTTATTTTACATTCGCTTTCGAATGATATAATTATCAATGTCCTCTCAAGGTTATTCCGGGAATATTTAAGGTTTTGAAGGTCGTAAGGTTATAAATCAGAATAAGTGAGAGCAGTCGACTTTGTTCAGCAGACCGTGTTTGCCGAAAATCTTTGTTTTATATACTCTAAAATCATATATCATGAAAATTTATCCAAGTTTATATCTATAAGCTTAAAAAGATTTATTCACCCCTTAAAAATAATACACAAAAACAAAATTTATAAAATCATAAAATAAAACTGAACAAACTTAAAGCTATAAACTTAAAGAAATAGCATTCCTTTACCAAGTTTTTTTTATATAACGATATATTCAACCTTTAGTAATTCTTGTCCTATTTTTAAAACTTAGAGGCGATAAACGGCGCAAAAATGACTCAAATGAGACTAATATACATCTACCATAGTTGAAAGAGAATTTCAGAAAAAAACCGATTGCACGTACCAGTAAAGCTTTTAAATATGATCAACAAATCGAAAGGGTTAAACTTACAATACCTCTAGTAGTAAACACCTACTCAGGCAAGGTTATCAGATATATTATCAAATCTAATGTCTACCTAGATGTTAAAATATTGCCGACATTTTGTAACTATGCATAAAATGGGCATCCGGAAATTTCCGATAACCCACACATGTTTGTTTCGGGATGGTCCACTTTTAATGATTTGTATTTATTTCCCCCGTAAGGGGCGCGGCGATTTGCCATCCTGGTCGCCGTGCTGACGGGACTCAGCACCCTGTCCGACCCCAGCTTAGCCTCTTCTCCTTCCTTCAAAACAATTGTTTCATACAACCTCTCCCACAACTTTCTCTGGTCAGCCTCTAATTTCACAGGGTAGATGCTGACCTTCTTCTCAGCCAACCATCCTGGATCGGGGCTGAGGGGCAAGAGAACAATGTTCCATAACCCCTGAGCTCCGGTCTGGGGTGACTGGTTTTTAACAACCTGCTTCATCCCTACCCATACCTTCCTCGCATCCCTTTTCCTTTGCTCTTCACACTCAGTTTTACGCAGTGTTTAAGGTGGAGCCGCCATGCTGATGGACTGCCAAGCCACCAGGCCTGTAAGCACCTCTTGCAGTGCGGGCAACTGCGAGAGGTGATGATCTATTGCGTCCCGTATAAAAAGAGGGTCACCATGCCCATGTATGAAGAAAAAAACGCAAATCTCTCCCCATTCCCGCTTGTACATCGACGGAGCCGCCCTCGGGCAGCTCCACTAAAGAAATGGAGGTCATCCCACTGTGCTTGCGCAAGGGACCCTCCATATTTCTTTAACCAAAGCTTTACTCCTCTCCTACGCCTACGGTTAAAGTGGACCCCCATTCACCCCCTTCTCTGGAGGTGCTTTCAGACATCTCCCTATTATCAGCGGCAGTCCCTTCTTTTCTTCCTCAGGGGACTGCCAAGAAAGCCAGCAGGCAGCCCATTGCTGACCGCCCCTCGTGTAAGCGGCGCGGTAGGGCAAACCCCCTTAGGGGGAAGAGGAAAGCCAGGCCCCTTTTGTCGCTTCCCTCAAAAGACCTGCTGGCAAGAATTTTAAACCTTGCCGGGGTCAAGGCCTGTGCCTCCATACACAAGACTGGCGACACTGCCAAGGGGACCTGCGATGTCCTGGGAGGGGATGGCCAACGGAGACCCCTCCTGTGATATACATGGTCCTTGAGGAAACCCAGCCTGAGACGGTAGGGCCTTCCATGGGGGCGGATTTCGTGCTCGGCGCCAAACACCGAACCATAATCCGCCCCTATGCAAGGTACTCCTCGAACGGCTGGGGTCTCCGAGACAGTACAAGAAGAGGAGGGATCTCCTCCAACCGGTGCCCCTGTGACCAGCAGGAGCTTCTCCATTTCGGAGAAGTACCTGGCTGAGGCCGGTCCATGTGGCATGGGGGCTCTTACCGGCGGAGGTGAGAAGTGTGTTCATTCTTTGCCCTCCTCTCCAAAAAAGAAAAAGAACAAAAAACGACTAAGAAGACTCGGGGCTCCTCTCCATCCGCGGGTGCTGCGGGGACGTTAAGGTTTGCTGCCACTTTGGCAAGGGACCAAGCAAAGATCGGGACATCCGGCCCCTCTATCCCCCTTGTGTGTGGAACCCCTGACTATGACTAAGACCAAAAATGCACAGGGCGGAGCCTCGATAACATTTGGGCCCCTCATTCAGAGGTTACCTAGCGTTTAAGAGCCTGCTGGCTTCAAATGTTTCTTCCTTATTCGCTCCACTGATGGCACCATGTTGTCCAAAGGCAACATGATCCATCAGGGAAGAGGATTAGCTAGTGCAATTGGTAGAGAGCCGAAGGTGACCCGTTTCTCGGAAGGGAGCTTTCTGGCGAATGCGGTGAATCCCGCCTAGGCGGCAAAGATAAGTGCTCTTCGGACACTTCATAGCACGCCGGTGAGTGTGACGCCGCTCTCTACCATGAACTTTGTGAAAGGAGTAGTTTATGCGAGGGAACACGTGTACTACTCCATAGAAAATATCACTCTTGAGTTGGCCAAACACGGGGCCGTCAAGGTCGAGCGTGTGATGAGAAAACAGTGAGGGGCCTTAAGACCCACCCCTACACTCTTCGTCACGTTCGACTGTGACAAGCTCCCTGAGTCGGTGCGTGCCGGTTGGTACTGCTACCGCGTAAAGGCATTCGTGCCACTGCCACGGCGGTGCTATTACTGTCACCGCTTCGGCCATACGAATTGTTATTGTAGACGTGCAAAGTCGGGGTCATCCGAAGTTTGCGTAAAATGTTCCAAGGCCGCACACGATAAGTTCAAATCTTGTGTGGCCAAGTGTGTCAATTGTAGAGAGCCGCACCCTGCTTCTTCGAAGCAATGTGGTGCATATCTCCTTAAGAAAGAAATCTTAGCCGTTCAGGCCAAGGATCAACTCTCATTCCGCGAGGCTAAGGACTTGGTCCTGGCGCGCCCGGCTCTGCCTGGGACGTCATATGCCTCAATAGTTAGAAAGGAACCTTCTGCTCCTGGCCCATCCAGGCCAACGAGCACAGTAGTTTACGCGCCCATTCAAAGCCCTTCTGCTGGCTCTAGTCAACCCGGGCGCTCCCCTGGTAAAGCTGGTAGCAAAAAGAGTTCATAACCAGCCCCAGTTAAAACCAGGGCTCCTCCCTCTTCCCCCAGCGTGACCGTTTCCCGTAAGGCGAAACGGCCACGCATCTCCAGCGAGTCGTTAGACTCACAGGAGGCATCACCCCTGAAGTTGGTCGCTAGGCCATCTTGTGGGGTTCCTAAAGCTGTCCCCGGATGGAAGACAGAAGCAAAGGAGCTTCGGCTCCTTGGCCCACGCCTAGTGGTGGAGCGAGTGGCTCGAAGACGGTGGTTCTTCGAAAAGAGGGCCCGCCGCCCCCGAAGCCGCAACGCCTGCCTAAGGTTTCGAGGTTGAGGGAGAAAAACACTTGCATGGCGAGCTAAACCTCCTCTAATAAGTCTTCAAAGGCGACAGCGCCTTCACGCTTTGTCCGGCCAACAGCGCCCGGAGGTCTGCCCTTAGGAAGCGTACGGCCATTCCCGTGAGGGTCTTTTGTTCGAGGAGGGCCCCCGCATCTCCTCCGAGCTAGGCCTGGAGGGCATATTCCTTCAATGGGATTGTCGTGGACTCCAGGCCAACTGGAAGGAGCTGCGGAGGCTCGTCTCGTCCCGTTCCCCGTTAGCTATCTTTTTGCAGGAAAACCCCTGCCCGCCGTCCCGGGGCATAAGGGTCTTGCGATCCCACCACAGCGGGCTGGCCGGGCTGGGGAATGCGCAATTTACACCCGGCATGATGTCTCCGTTATTCCTTTCTCTTTAGATACCTCCTTTCAGGTAGTGGCTGTGCAGCTGCACCTGGATAGGTGGTATACTATCATTTCTGCGTACATTCCACCGTCAGCTGACTTCGACGCGGGGGACTTCCGCCGCCTCGTGGCATGGTTGCCGAGGCCCTTTCTCTTGATTGGAGTTCTTAACGGCAGGCATTCTCTTTGGAGAGATTACTCAATAAATCCCAGGGGACAAGTCCTTGCCGATATGATCGAAGAGCTTGAGATAGGTGTCCTAAACGTGGATGAGTTTACGCTTTACTGTCCGTAAACCGCTTCATTTTCTTGCCTTGATTTATCTTTGTGCTCTTCGGATGCACAGCCTAATTTTGATTGGGGGGTGGTCGATGGCCTTCATGGTAGTAATAACTTTCCCATTCAAATATCATTTTCAGGGCAACTCCTGCTTGAGAGCCCACCTCAGTGGTGCTTGGCGTGGGCGCGGTGGCCTGCATTTCAGGAAATGACTGAATTCTCTATCTCAGTCGATGAGTTTAGGTCTTTAGTTGAGGCCTTTTGAGTTCTTCTCCGGCAACCTCATCGCCGTGGGCCTGACTACTATTCCTAGGACGTCTGGCCGCTTTTGCACGCCGACCACTCCCATAGTGGTTGGCCGAGTGTAAGAAGGCCGTCAAACAGAAGCGTTATGCCTACATGCGCTATAGGCGCCGCCCGAACGATTTCACTGTCGCTGAATTTCGTCGCGCTAGGGCTATGTTCAAGTATATTTCGAAGCACGCCCGCCGCTCTTCTTGGCGGGCATACGTGTCTTCACTTAACGGGAAGAACCCTTTAGCAGAGGTGTGGAAGCGAGTTAAAATGATTCGGGGCAAGTTCTCGCAGGACCCCTCTCCCGTTCTCCAGGAGAATGGGACCGCAATCTCGGACCCCGCATCCGTGGCGGTATCCTTAGCGACCGCTTTTTCTGCATTCTCTAGCCAAGATGCTGCTCCGCAAGCATACAATGCACGTTGTCATGTCGCGGAAGGCTGCCGGCTGGACTTCACCTCCAGAGGCGGAGAACTCTTCAACGACAAGCTTTGTGTGATTGAGTTGCGCTTCGCTCTCGCTTCGTGTGGTTACCCTGCCCATGGTCAGGACGATGTCCCGTATGCAATGCTTTGACACCTGGGTGGAAGAAGCATGGCCTTTCTGTTAGATTTGTTCAACAGGTTCTGGGTGGAGGGTCTCCTCCAAGATTCCCGGCGAATCTCTACTGTGCTCAACTTTTGCACACCAGGGAGAGATCACTCTACTTCGACCGGTTTCCCCCAATGTCTCTAACCTCTTGCGTGTGCAAGTTGATCGAGAAATTGGTAAATGTTAGATTAGCCTTTTTTCTGGACAGCGGAGGCCATCTGTCTTCTGCACAGTGCTGCTTCCGCAAGTTCCACTTCACGTCGGATGCTCTGGTCCGACTGGAAAATGCCGTCTGTGAGGCTTTCCTCAGTACACAGCACTACGTCACGGTGTTTTTCGATCTGAAGAATGCCTATGATACCACATGGCGATACGGTATCATGGAGACTCTCCATACGATGGGGGCAAGAAAACGCCTCCCAATGTTTATATCTGAATTTTTGCAAGATCGTCGATTCCGTTAGGGGTGGGTGGAGCCCTCTCCCGCCCCAAAAATCAGGAAGAGCGTGTCCCGCAGGGAAGTGTCCTTAGTGTAGCACTCTTCGCCCTGAGCATCAACGGCATCACCTCGGTGCTGCCGAAAGATGTTCTCGCTACGCTCTATGTGGACGACCTTTCGATCTCTTTTGGCGCGGTCCAGATGCCAACTCTGGAGCGTCGACTCCAATAGGCATTGAACCGCGTCTTTGGCTATGCCGAAGCGCACAGATTTCAGTTTTCTTTGGCCAAGACTAAGGTGGTGCACTACGCCTACGGTTGAAGGGGACTCCCCCTCACCCCCTTCTCTGGAGGTGCTTTCAGACATCTCCCTATTATCAGCGGCAGTCCCTTCTTTTCTTCCTCAGGGGACTGCCAAGAAAGCCAGCAGGCAGCCCATTGCTGACTGCCCCTCGTGTAAGCGACTCGGTAGGGCAAACCCCCTTAGGACGGAAAGAGGAAAGCCAGGCTCCTTTTGTCGCTTTCCTCAAAAGACCTGCTGGAAAGAATATTAAACCTTGCGAGGGTCAAGGCCTGTGCCTCCCCACAAAAGACTCTTAACGCTGCCAAGGGGACCTGCGATGTCCTGGGAGGGGATGGCCAACTGGAGGCCCCTTCTGTGATAGACAAGGTTCTTAAGGAAACACAGCCTCAGACGTTAGGGCCTTCCTTAGGGGGGGGGAAATCCGGGCTCGGCGCCAAGCATCGAACCTGAATCCGCCTCTATGCAAGGTCCTCCTCAAACGGCTGAGGGCCCACAGGAAGTACTAGGAGGGGAGGAAGCTCCTCCAACAGGTGCCCCTACAACTACCAGGACCTTCTCCATTTCGGAGAGGGACCTGGCTGAGGCCGGTCCATCTGGCATGGGGACTTCTGCCGGCGGAGGTGAGAAGCGGGTTTATTCCCCGCCCTTCTCTCCTAAAAAGAAGAATAAAAAGACAAGAGAGACAAAAAAGACTCGGGGCTCCTCTCCATCCGCGGGTGCTGCAGGGACGGATGGGTCTGCTGCCACTTTGGTAGGCGACCAAGCCAAGATCGGCACATCTGGCCCCTCTACCCTTCCGTGTGCAGAGCCCCTGACTAAGACTAAGACCAAGAGTGCACAGGGCGAGGCCTCGATGACATCGGGGCCGCTAATTCAAAGGGTTACCAGGCGTTTTAGATCCCGCTGGCTTCAAACGCTTCCTCGTTTTTCGCTCCACTGATGGCACTATGTTAGCCAAGGGCAACATGATCCATCAGATGAGAGGATTAGCTAGTGCAATTGGTAGAGAGCCGAAGGTGACCCGTTTCTCGGACGGGAGACTTCTGGAAAATGCGGTGAATCCCACCGAGGCGGCCAAGATAAGTACTCTTCGAATACTTCATGTCACCCCGGTGAGTGTGACGCTGCACTCTACCATGAACTTTGTGAAAGGAGTAGTTTATGCGAGGGAACACGTGTACTACTCCATAGAAAATATCACTCTGTAGTTGGCCAAACACGGGGCCGTCAAGGTAGAGCGTGTGATGAGAAAACAGTGAGGGGCCTCAAGACCCACCCCTACACTCTTCTTCACGTTCGACTGTGACAAGCTCCCTGAGTCGGTGCGTGCCGGTTGGTACCGCTACCGCGTAAAGGCATTCGTACCATTGCCGCAGCGGTGCTATTACTGTCACCGCGTCGGCCATACGAATCATTCTTGTAGACGTGCAAAGACGGGGTGACCCGAAGTTTCTGTAAATTGCTCCAAGGCCGCACACGACAAGTCCAAATCGTGTGTGGCCAAATGTGCCAATTGCGGAGAGCTGTACCCCGCTTCTTCGAAGCAATGTGGTGCATATCTCCTTGAGCAAGAAATCTTTGCCGTTCAGGCCAAGGATTAAGTCTCATTCCGCGAGGCTAAGGACTTGGTCCTTGCGCGCCTGGCTCTGCCTGGCACGTCATTAGCCTCAATAGTTAGAAAGACACCCTCTGCTTTGGCCTATCTAGGCCAACGAGCCCGTTTGTTTTCGTGCCTATTCAAAACCCTTCTGCGGGCTCTACTCAACCCGGGCGCTCCCCTGGTAAAGCTAGCGGCAAAAAGGGTTCACACCCAGCTTCGGCTAAAACCATGGCTCCGCCTTCTTCCCTCAACGTGACCGTTTCCCATAAGGCAAAACGCCCATGCACCTCCACCGAGTCGTTAGACTCACGGGAGGCAACACCCCAGAAGTTGGTCGCTAGGCCATCTTCTGGGGTTCCTAAAGCCCACAATAAGTTTATTGTGAGTGAGTTGAACTCTGCTCTCGCTTCGTGCGCGGCCACCGCCCATGGTCCGGATGATGTCCCGTACGCCATGCTTTGACACCTGGGTGAGCGAGGCATGGCCTTTCTCTTAGATTTGTTCAACAGGATTTGGGTGGAGGGTGTTTTTCCAGAGTCCTTGGCAAATCGCTACTGTGCTCGACTTTCGCAAACCGGGCAGAGATCACTCTACTTCAACCGGTTTCCGCACAATCTCTCTAACCTCTTGCGTGTGCAAGTTGATGGAGAAATTGGTAAAAGTTAGATTAGCCTTTTTCCTTCACAGCGGAGGCCATCTGTTTTTTGCACAGTGCGGCTTCCGCAAGTTCCACTCCACGTTGGATGCTCTGCTCCGACTGGAAAATGCCGTCTGCGGGGCTTTCCTTCGTAAACAGCACTACGCCACGGTGTTTTTCGATCTGGAGAAGGTCTATGATACCGCATGGCGATACGGTATCATGGAGACTCTCCACACGATGAGGGTGAGAGGACGCCTCTCAGTCTTTATATCTGAATTTTTGCGCGATCGTCGATTCCTCGTACGGGTGGGGGGAGCTCTCTTCGGCCCAAAGAAGAAGAAAGATGGTGTCCCGCAGGGAAGTGTCCTCAGTGTCACACTCTTTGCCCTCAGCATCAACGGCACCACCTCGGTTCTGCCGAAAGATGTTCTCGCTACGCTCTACGTTGATGACCTTTCGATCTCTTTTAGCGCGGCTTAGATGCCAACTCTTGAGCGTCGACTCCAACAGGCATTGAACCGCGTCTTTCGCTATCCCGAAGCGCACAGGTTTCGGTTTTCTTTGGCCAAGACTAAGGTGGTGCACTTTTATCGCAATCCACGGCTCCACCCCAAACCAGATTTGTTTCTTAATGGGGTGCGCCTGGATGTGTTTGAGTCGCACAGTTTCCTTTGTCTTGTATTCGACTGAAGCCTCACCTGGGCGGCTCATATTCGCAACCTTAGGGTCTTTGTTACCCGCGCCAGGGATATTCTCCGTTCCGTGACGTTTAGCGCTTGGGGCGCTGATAGGGCTACTGCCCTACTTTTTTATCCATCCTTTGTTCTCTCGAAACTCGACTACGGATGCGAGTTTTATGCATCGGCAGCCGAGCGTTTATTGCGGAATGTGGATTCAATCCACCACACCGGCATTCGCCTTGCGACCGGTGCCTTCCGCACTTCCCCCATTGAAAGCCTGTTGGTCGATGCTGGGGAGATTCCACTCGCTCTGCGCCGCGTGCAGTGCATCACTCGCCTGTACGCGCGAGCATGGCGTCTCCCTCAGTCGCGAACAGCTTTCACTGCATCCGCAGCTGATCTCGACGGTGCCTATGCCGCCGAGAGACGTCAGTCATACCTTAACCCCTTTGGGTTTAGGGCCCTGGTTCTACCCAGGACGCCACCCTGGAGGGGACCAAATTTGGCTATTTGTCGCCACGCCTTTGCTTTCAAAGCTTGTACGGCGCCGAGAGTATTGCGTTCGACCTTTTTGGATCACGCCTCGTGTCACGCTGGAACCGTGCCATTGTATACGGATGGCTCCAAGTCCGAAGAGGGGTTCGTCTTCCACCTCGTATCCCCTTTGTTTGAAGTCAGCGGGTCTCTGCCAGGCGCTGCGTCTGTCTTCACGGCCGAGTTGGTGGCAATACACCACTCGGTACGGGAGATTACGCGACGTACCCAGTTCGGAGACTTGATTATGATCTATAGCGACTCACAAAGCACCCTGAGTGCTTTGGGGGCATTGGAATCTCCGCATCCCCTGGTTCGCGATATCCGTGACGCCAGGGTTTTGGCGAGCCGGGCAGATTTCGAGATTATCTTCTGCTGGGTTCCTGTACATGTAAAAATTGCGGGAAATGAGCACACCGATGAGGGCGCCAAAGAGGTTGCAGGCTTCTGCGCCGGGGGACCTTCCCCCGACGCACCAGCTTGCTTCCTTTCCTCTTTTTGGGTTGTTTTTTTTGTCTCTTTAATTTCATTTTAAAGTAGCCTAGAACTAGGCCAGTTTTAATACTGCGGCTAATGCCCAAGTCTGCTGTCGCCAGATGAGCTTTTAGAAAAAAAAATGTAATTTTACCTTGCCTAAATGAACACAAGTTTAATATTGAAATTTTCCCAAAACTGAAGCCATTCAGTTTTAGTTTCTTACCAGTGCTCTTGTTGCGAGCTGCAACTGAATCAATTTTGCGTTTAGAATGCACTTCACTGTTTCTTTCTTTGCTGTAGTTAGATGTGAAGACATTGAACAGACTGGCCACCATTTTTGGGTACAATATTTTCAAGAATGTTCGACTTCTAGCCCAGCTCAATGTAGCCAGATGGTCATCTTCTTCCCCAAGTGCAACAACGACCTTCTGGAAGGCCTCCTTAAGGTTGTTACACCCAAACAAAGAGTACTGTTTTCTTTCCTTCTTCATGAGGCACCTGTATACGTGGCATACATTCCTGGTGAGAGGTGCATACTAGCTTACTGCGCCACAGCAAGTCTGTGAATGATTACGATAAAAGTCGTATGTAGGTGGGAATACTATAAAACAGTACATTGATAGATATAATTTATATACACTAAAAGAATGTTCACCGTAAGTGCAAGATACCATAAATTTACTCACTCTGGAAAAGAGGTGGAAGGCCGAAGGAACAGCATTGAGTTTGGGATATTTACGCTAGCGCTTTGTCTTCCGGAAGGTTTCGTGGTGAAAGTCATCTGGTAAAAACTGGAACTAACACACGCCAACATGGTCTGGGTTCCAACCAGTATCACTGGATTTTAGCGCAGAGATCCAATTCTTACGGATCTCTTGCTTGTCAGACTTGGGGAAGACAAACACTGAGTGATTACAGTGTGGTTGGACACCCAGTGCAATCGCCTCCTTTACTGCTTTTGTGGGTCTGCATCCAGATCGGCAATTGACGGCACCACACTTAACCATGCTGAGTTGACCGTATCTGCGTGAACATAAGGGTAGTAAAAAAAAAAAAAAAATGTATCGTAATAATAGTAACAATAATAATAATACTGAAAATAATAATAATAATTATTATAATAATAATAATAAAATTATTATTATTATTATTGAAGAGTGTTAAAATAAATAAAATATTCTGCTACTTATCAATACTTTACTACAATAGCGTAAAATGGTGATATTATCGATATTAATACTATTAAGATTATGTACTAGCAACGAGGTATGGAGCCTCCCTAACTGGGGCCGATTTCCTCTCTGAAGACTTGCTGCTTCGGCGATTTACCACTCCCCTGAGATAGATGGCAATTTCTGCCCCGCCTCACGTTGTGCAAGCTCTACTACTGAGGGTTAAAAGAATTCATCATTTATACTCGAAACTCGGGAGAGGTTCACATGGCTCCAGAAGTAGATTTGATATCAAACGTCTTTCTTTGGGTGAGAGCGGCTTGATTATCTCCTCCATTTCGTCCTTTGCAAACTTTCGGGAACCACCGGAAGCAAAAATGAGCTCCCATCTATCGATAACTAGTCGAGGAAGGAACGCAGTGGTTATCTAAAATGGTAGCGGGTTCTTCCGGTGGGAGACCATCAAATATCGGGCCGGAAAGGAAAGGGTTGATAACCAGCCAGCCCGGAAGGGAGGTATGGGGAAATATGGGTGCATTATGCTATTCTCCTACATTAGCGGAGCGTATTTTAAAGATAACACCGTTTGGAAATGTTATCCAAGGGTTAATGCTCCCCTCTCCCGTCTCTGGGCACTATTGTACATAGAAGTGAGTAGGAAAGGTGACAAAGAAAGAAGGAAAGTATTATAGGCGAGTTGTAAACAGCTTACCGCCTCGCTGGACCACTGTTAGCAAGCGGCAAATCCACTCGGCCATCCTGAGTCTCAAAAAAACAACATTCATGCGAAGTTTTTAAGCCGCTTGCCTGCACTTCTTGTACGCTACGCAACAATCTCTCTAAATTCAACTTTGCCGTATTTTTCAGCAGAAAGTGTCTCTGTGGAACTGGATATGCTTAGAATGGCCATCTCGCCGTCCCAATGTTTTAGGAGAATAATTTCACTGGAGCTGCTTACCTGAACATGATCAACTAACGGATCATCTCAGTACTTCTCCATATTTACGCCACTCAATTCAATAGACTTTGGTGGAATCAGGACGGAGCTACACTCATAGACTGCCTACTGTGAGAGAAAGATAACTTTTTAGCAATCTCATTGTCACACTAAATCATGCAAATGAATGGCCCCAAGTTACGAGGATTTAATATAGTGCGCTTGATTCTTATGGCGATATCTAAAGAGTAAAGTGTATTGGACTCATCCGGAAAACAATAAACAGTTTAAACATAGTATTACATGTGAAATTAATTTACTTATGGAAAATAAACAGTTGGAGAAAAGAGTTGTGCGATCAAAAACGCAGGTGTCCTTGGAAAGAAATGTCGGACATGTTTAAGGAAACAGTACTTATAAATTAAAAACAACATTTGTATTACCCATTATGTAGAGTTGTTTTTTTATTAATGGACAGATGAATTTGTTAATTTTCAACTTCGGATTTTCATTCTTTCACTTCCTTGCAGAAATACTTTTTGTTTTTGCCTTCACCAAAAACCATTTCTGGATCAATATCCTTAAAGAAAATTCAAAAAAATTTTCATGATCAAAAGATAAATAGTCATTAGACAAAACAAACTTTACAGCATCAAAACATCCGTATTATTTTTTGAGTAATACTAATTAAAATCTGGATTAACCTTTTTCTGTGTCACCCTGTAGATCTAGAAACCACAGATGATGTAGGAATGTCCTTCTTCATTGATTCCTATTTCCATCAATATTGAACATTTTTTCTAATAAAGATGTCGCAGTCACTATTGCCTTTAAAAACAGGTAGATTGCACGTTTAACCCCTTTTCCTCTCTCCTGCTCTCCTGCAGATATGTAGATACCGGAAAAATACCGCCTCTATAAAGAGAAGCCTCTTAGTAGCGTGTACAAATTAGATGCGTGATTTAAAGCCGGCCTTCCCCTTCCGAGGCCTGTTTTAAAAGGTAAGCATAATTGCTGTCCTAACGTCCAGTTTTGCTTTCATCGAATACCATTCATCTCCCTTTCTCTCTTCCTCTGTTGTAACAGGGGTGAAGGGAGATATTCCCTTCCCTTTCTTCTTTGGCCGTCCACGTTCATTAATCTCCAAAGAAGCTTCGGATTTACTGGTGCTAATCATAATGGTAAACACCGCTCTATTATCTCCTTCTTTGGATTTCGTCTTAAAGTATTTTAATTCCGATTTTTCCATTCAGTGTTCCTTAATCTTTTAGATGAAGTTTCGAGCCCAGAAAGAATTTATTAATACACATTTTAACGCTTCACCGAAAGCTCAGATCTCATGGATTTGATGAGTTCGGGTTTTGTGCTTTGAAATAAATCCGGGAGGTTTGTCAGAGACGTACACCGGATAGATGAACGGTCATTAATGAGACTTGTAATGAAGGAATGGTTGTCAAATTTGCGGTTACGTTTGAAGTGTTTTTCGTTTACTTTCATTTAATTAAGTATTCGTCCCAACAGTCCCACGAAAGGGTACAACGGCGTGGGGTACTTTAGATGCATATGCTCTTTTGTACGGACTTCTTTCTTGGGTTTTAAAATACGTCCTTCTGGGTTATTATATTTATGGTTAATGAGAGATGCCATAGCAAGTTTCATCATTTGTTTATTCTTTTATGTCAGTTAAATATTTTATTCATTAAACAATCATGTCCTTTAAATTTACCTCTTTCTCATTAATAGTCAATTGATCAAACTTTTTCAATGATATGATCAACATATTAGAGTATTTATCACATCTTCGTGAAGTGGTTAGATGCATGGGAAGCATATCTGATTACCATCATACCATCTCTTCATCTTTTCTCTCTTGGTATCTATGTCCTTTGGCTAAGGTTATTGAGTCCCTTACCCTGTTGCTTATTTTTGTGCTTTGATCTCATCTATTTGGATGACAGATATGATTGCTCCCTGACAATTTTCAGGATTTGCAAATAATACCCTGCCCTTATTAAAGAAAGGACGTGGACTCGAGAAATCTGCTTATTCTCCTACCGCTTCGAGTATTCTCTTCTTCTAGTTACTATTGCTAACTATCTTTCTATTTTTGTACTTTCCCTAACTTCTACTAGTATAAATACCTCTTTAAAGCTCTTTGGAGATGGTACCGCAAGTTTTCTTTTGTTAGGAAATATAATCATATTTATGGTATATCTTGAATACACTCAATTACTATTGGTATAATTTTCAGGCACGATTCATGAATACCACTTTATCACTACTTCTTATGAATTGTTAGCTTGAAATAGTTGCAACTCAGTTTTGAGTAATTCCTTTAAGTAACAAAATAATGCAATCAAGTTTTTAAAATTCCCATTGCCGACAAAAAGAACCCTAATTTCCGAATTCGTTCCTTTGCTTACGTACATAGACGCTGGTAGACAAACATATGTTTTAAAGATCAATTTTATCAGGGCATTTGTTGTAAATCTTTAATTTTGACCCTTGGCATACCCCCGACTAGTATGAAAATTTCATCCCAATATTTAATAACACTTGCGTCCTATGAACGACGAAGTTAAGCAATCATACTCTTGAAGAAGACCACTTTCGCGATATAATAATCGATCCTTTATAGATATCGAATCCTTCAGCTAGATTTTATGATGAACCACCAATCATTTGAGCTTCCTGACAAACGCACAAAAAGATCGCTGTTAGGTAAGGACATGCTCTCAGAGCAATTCTATTCGATTGGGTCTTGTAACGGCAACTCTCCAAGAAAATTCACTATGCTCGTTCAATCGCTTTTGTATCAACTTGTTCACAGAGACAGTGCCATCCTTTGGAAGGAGGAGCTCTCTTGTTAGGCAAATCATTTCTCATCATATCGGTTGTTTTGATAAAATTCTGCTGTCCTATTTATAATCGTAGTTCTCGAGTGCTAAATATTTTTTATCATCATAAAGCGATTAAAATTCATAAAATTTAGTACATTTTAGTCCAGAAGAAAAGATTGCTGAAAAGGATTAGCACATATACATCATATAATTGCTACATCCTGGAGAGCACATTGCAATCTTTTTGTTCATTATTGTTTGTTTTTTGCTCATTTATTATATTTCCTTGTTTTCTCTTTGCCGACCTGGCAGGGGTGGGTAAAGGCCCTGTGTAGGCTGTTAGCCTTTGTACCCGGAGGTTCTTAAGATTCCGCGAGTAACGGGCGGCCAGACCAGCGTTTCACTTTTCCTCACACCGACTACATGGCAGGAATACGGGCAGCCTTGCAGTTGCAGGCTGCTTGGCAAAGAAGATGGGAGACGGTCGAAGGGAACTTAAAGTTGCGTGCCATTGCGCCGCGACTGTCCCCATGGACCTACCCCCCAATGCTGCAACGGCTTCAGGTTGCTTTCTGTCATCTCCGAATGCGTTGTCCCCCAGACTGTTCGGCACATTCTTGTTGAATGTCCCAGTCTAAGGGATCTTCGCGCACGTTACCTGTCCCGGTATCGGGACGAGCGGGGTCGCTAACGCTTCTCTCTTGTACTGGGGACTGGTTCGTGCACACATACCTGCGGTCTATTTGACTTTTAGGAGGAGGTTGGCCTCCTCCAATTTATTTGACTCGCCGTTATAGGTTGCATGTTCCTGCGCCGGGGCATGCGGGTCTACCCCCGGGGGCGGTCGCGCTTCCTTTTTGTTGCTTTTTACTTTTGTTTTTCCTTTTATTGGTTGTTGTTGTTTTAACTTGTGTCTTGCCTTTTTCCCTTTTCATCTTTGTTATTTCCTTGTTTTGTTTTTTTAATATAGCCTAGTATTAGGCTTTTTACTAATTACGGTGACTTTTTCCCTAGTAGGCAATCACAAGATTGGCTCTTTAAATAAAAAACAGGAGAGCTGCGCGTCTTCCTTGCCCGAGTGCAAATTAAGGAATCTCTGTACCTGGGTTGATTTGAACACTCTGATAGGTCATGGGGAAGTTATTGGTACCCTTTCCCCTCACCCGAACTTAACGCTACTATAACTTTTCATTAGCATTTTTATTACTAACATTATTATTATTATCATTATCATTCTTATCTATTATTATTAGTTTTATTATTATTATCATTCTTATTATTTATTATTATTAAATTGATTATTATTATTCAGCATGATTTTTACATTTATTAGTATTAATTATGACTAATAATAATTGCTAGTAGTTTAAATTATTATTATTTAATCGTGATATTAATCATTATTAAATAATATAAATTATTTACGAGTATTATCGTTGTCTATCTCCTCAACCCTTTTTTACCTGTCCAGGTGTTTCGACCTGGACAGAGTTCGGTCCGGGAGAGAAGGTGCCCTGGTTGAGTGCACGCCATCCTGTGATCACCTAGTACCAGGGAATAATAATAATACGTGATCACTCACCCTACTCGTTAGTGGAACCGGCTATCTTTTCTACTCTTTAGTACATAGCCTCCCACCCACCCTCTTTCCAAACTTAATCTTCTATCCACAACCACGTAAGGGGTACAGCGATGTGTTTCTCTGGGCCCCGTGCTGAAGGGTCTCAAGGCCCCATCCGACCTCAGCTTAGCCTCTCTTCCTTCCTTCGCTAACCCCTAATCTCCGTCTCCTGTAGCAAATATCCATCATCTTGCCCCTGCCATTCCGTCATTTCTTTACAATCAACTTTCCTATACCCATTTTGTTAATTCCCCCCTCCCCTCTTCTCCTGCCCACGGCAGTTTGTTTCTCTGGTCGCACTACTGACCGGAATCAGCGCCCCGTCCGTCCCAGCTTAGCATCTTCTCCTCAGTTTCCCAACAAAATCTCTGCTACAACTTTCTCTTAATTTTGCAGGCTAGAGACGGACCAGCTTCCTCTCACCCACCAATCCCGGAACGGGGCTGAGTTAGGGGAGGGGACACACTTCCTTAGCTCTGTTTTGGGGTGGAGGGTTTTAACAATCTGCCTCACCTCTACCCTCACCTTCCTCACATACCCTCTCTCTCGCTTTTCACGGTCTATCAATTTGGCACCCAGTCTAAGATGGAGCTGCCATGCCGATGGGCTGCCTGGGTACCGGAAGGAAGGAGTGACCTCTAACGGCGATAGCTGACTTTTCGCAGAGCGGGCCACTGGACGGGGTGATTAGCGTTTGAATCACTTGGAAATAATAGGCTACCAATGCCGACTGATTAAGATTATTTAGACTTTCCCTTTAGTCCCCCTCCCCTTTTTACCATCGTCGGAGCCGCTCTCGGGTAGCTCTACAGCAGAAAAGGGGGTCCTCTCACTCTGCTTTCTCAGTGGCCTCTCCAAACATTTTCTAACAGAGAGGAGGCATACTCCTCTCCTAAGCCTACGGGTGTGGTTGACTCCCCCTCACCCCTTTCTCTAGAGGCGCTTTGGGCGAAATTCCTTTGCTTTCACAGGAAACTGCCGAAAGAGCAGGCAGACATCCCAAAATTGACCGCTCCCGGTAGGAGAGGCTCGATAGGGCCAACTCCCTTAGGTGGCAAGGGATAACAGGGCCCGTAGGCTCGTACCCCGTAATGTCCTGCTGGCATGCATCTCAAGTTCACAGGGGTAAGTGAACATGCCCCTACCCCCTGTGTCTTCCCAGACCTTTTAGTTTGCCAGCATTAGACAAGACAAAAGTAACCTCGAATGGGATCCGTGATCTCCTGGGGCCGATGATCACATAGAAGCCCCCTGAGATGGACAATGGTCCTGGAAATAACCCGACCACAGACGGCAGGACCTTGCACTTGGTCGTACCTAGGCATAGTGGCAAGAAACAAACCTGAGTCCGCCCCCAAACAGGCTTCTCCACGGACGGCTCAAGCCTCCGAGGACTCACAAGGAGAGGAGAGATCTCTTCTTCCATCTGGCTCCCATCTGACAACCAAGACAATCTCCATTTCAGAAAAAGATCTTACTAAGACCTGGCCATCTGGCCTAAAGGCTCCTTCTGGAACAGGAAAGCAGCGGATTTATTCCCCACTCCTTCGCCTAAAAAGAAAAGAAACAGGAAAAAGGATTAGAGATCATCTCCCTCAGCGGGAGTCTAAGTAACGAAAGGGTCCTCTGCCGTTTCGGTACCCCGTAAGGGGCGCGGCGATTTGCCATCTGGCCGCCGTGCTGACGGGATCCAGCGCTCCGTCCGGCCCCAGCTGAGCCTCTCTTCCTTCCTTCAGATAGCCTGTATTTCTCCCCTACTTCTTCCCCGTAAAAGGCGCGGCGATTTGCCATCCTAGCCGCCGTGCTGACAGGACTCAGCACCCCGTCCAGCCCCAGCTTAGCCTCTTTACCTTCCTTCAAAACACTTGTTTCCTTTCTTTTCATACAACCTCTCCCACAACTTTCTCTGGTCAGCCTCTAATTTCACAGGGTAGATGCTGACCTTCTTCTTAGCCAACCGTCCCAGATCGGGGCTGAGGGGGGAGGGGACAATGTTCCCTAACACCTGAGCTCTGGTCTGGGGTGGCTGGTTTTTAACAACCTGCTTCATCCCCACCCATACCTTCCTCACATCCCCTTTTCCTTTCCTCTTTACACTCAGTTTTACGCCGTGTTCAAGGTGGAGCCGCCATGCCGATGGACTGCCAGGCCACGAGGCGGGAGGGGTGGTCCCAAATGGCGGCGCCTGGCTCTGCCAGGCCTGTAAGCACCTCTTGCAGTGCGGGCAACTGCGAGAGGAAATGAGCTATTGCGTCCCGTATAAAAAAGAAGGTCACCATGCCCATGTATGAAAAAAAACCCATATCTCTCATCATTCCCCCTTGTACATCGATGGAGCCGCCCTCCGGCAGTTCCCCGGAAAAAATGGAGGTCTCCCCCCCTGTACTTGCGCAGGGGACCCTCCATATTTCTTAAAAGGGAGAGAAGGCTTACTCCTCTCCTACGCCTACGGGTGAAGGGGACTCCCCCTCACACCCTTCTCTGGAGGTGCTTTCGGGCACATCCCTATTTCCAGCGGCAGTCCCTCCTTTTCTTTCTAAGGGGACTGCCAAGAAAGCCAGCAGGCAGCCCATTGCCGACTACCCCTCGTGTAAGCGGCTCGGTAGGGCAAACCCCCTTAGGAGGGAGAGGGAAGCCAGGCCCCTTCGGTCGCTTGCCTCAAAAGACCTGCTGGCAAGAATACTCAACCTTGCCGGGGTTAAGGCCTGTGCCTCCCCACACATGACTGGTGACGCTGCCAAAGGGACCTGAGATGTCCTGGGAGGGGGGGGGGCAGATGGCTAACTGGAGGCCCCTCCTGAGATAGACATGGTCCTTGAGGAAACTCAGCCTCAAACGGCAAGGCTTTCCATGGGGGAGGGAATCCGGGCTCGGCGCCAAGCACTGAACCTGAATCCGCCCCTATGCAAGGTCCTCCTCATACGGCTAGGGTTTCCAAGGCAGTACAAGGAGGGGAGGGATCTCATCCGCCCGGTGCCGCTACGACTGCCAGGACCTTCTCCATTTCTGAGAATTACCTGGCTGAGGCGAGGCCATCTGGCCTGGGGGGTCCTTCCGGTGGAGGTGAGAAGCGGGTTCATTCCCTGCCCTCCTCTCCAAAAAAGAAAAAGAACAAGAAAAAGACAAAGAAGACTCGGGGCTCCTCTCCATCCGCGGGGGCTGCTGGGACGGATGGGTCTGTTGCACTTTGGTAGGCGACAAAGCCAAGATCGGCACATCCAGCCCCTATGCCTTCCCCGGGTGCGGAGCCCCTGACTATGACTAAGACCAAAAGTGCACAAGGCTGAGTCTCGATAACATCGGGGCCCCTCATTCAGAGGTTACGTGGCGTTTAACAGACCACTGGCTTCAAATGCTTCCTCGTTATTCGCTCCACTGATGGCACCATGTTGGCCAAGGGCAACATGATTTATCAAAGTAGAGCTTTAGCTATTACGACGACTGCGTCGTTCCCCAGACTGTCTGGCACATTCTTGTCAAATGTCCCAGTCTGGGTGATCTTCACGCACGTTAGCTGTCCCGGAACCGGGATGGGCGGGATCGCTACCGCCTCTCCCTTGTACTAGGGACGAGTGCGTGCATATTGAGCGTGCATATTGACTGGTGGACTTGTTGACTTTAGGGAGGGGGCGGCCTTCTTCCTATTATTTAACCAAATTTTTTTTTGTTTTTTTTTCATTTATAGTTCGCACGCTCCTGCGCCGGGGGGACCTCCCCCGACGCAGGAGGTTGCTTACTGCTCGCTTCCTTTTCCTTTTTTTGGGGGGAGGGGGGAATTTTTTATCTTTTGGGATTTTATTTTAAAATGGCTTATTACTAGGCCAGTTTTTAATACGGCGACTAATGCCCAAGTAGGCAGTCGCCAGATGAGCTCTTCAAAAAAAAATGCCGTTTCGATAAGCGACCAATCCCAGATCCGCACGCCATGTCCCGGCGCTATCTCGGGTAAAGAGTCACAGACAAACACCAAAGTCGCAAGTAAGCAGAGGGGAGCCTAGATTATTTGCTCCCTTGTTGGAAGCATGTTAGCCAAGGGCAACATGATCCATCAGAGGACAGCACTAGCTAGCCTGATTAGTAGAGAGCCGGTGGTGACCCGTTTCTCGGAGGGGAGCTTTACGGCGAATGCCTCGAATACCTCTTAGTGAAACATGATTAGTGCCCTTCGGACACTTGATGATACGCCGGTAAGTGTGATACCGCACTCTTCAATGAACTTTGTGAAAGGAATGGTTTATGCGAATGAATTCGTGGACTACTCCTTAGATGACATCACCTTAGATCTGGCTGACTAAAGAGCGGTCAAGGTGGAACGTGTGATGAGAATACAGGAAGTAACATTGAGACCACCCTACACTCTCTGTTAGGTCAGACTCTAACAAGCTCTTTGAGTCAGTGTGTACCTGTTGGTATCGCTACAATGTGAAGGCAATCGTGCTACTGTCGCGGAAATGCTACTACTGCCACCGCTCCGGCCATCTGAATCGCTCTTGTAGACGTGGAAAGTCGGGGTTACCCAAAGTCCGTGAAAGCTGCTCCAAGGCCGCACATGATAAGTCCAAATTCTCTGTGGCCAAGTGTGTAAATTGCGGAGAGCTATACTCCGACTCGTCGAAGCAATGGGATGCGTATCTCATTGACAAGGAAATCCTTACCCTTCAGCTCCAAGATCGTATCTATTTCGCGAACATAAGGACTTGGTCCTGGCGCGTCCTGCGCTGCCTGGGACGTCTTATGCCTTAATGTTAAACAAGGTCTGCTAACCAAAGTCGTGTGCTCTCACTTATTATGATTTATGTCCTTACAACCTTCAAAACATTCAATAATTTCCGGACTATACTTGAGAGGACATGGCAATTATATAATTCGAAAAAAAAATGTTTTTTTTATCGTGCACGCGACTAAAAATCTAACAGAAAAGCCATGCCTTGTTCATCCAGGTGCCGAAGCATAGTGGAAGGGGCATCATCCGGACTAGGAGCGGTGTGCGTGCACGAAGAGAGACCGGAATGCGACTCACTCAATGTAAGCCTGTTTTTGAAGGGATCTCCCTCTCTGGAACTAAAGTCCTGTTGGCGGCGTTCGCGACAACACAACGAGCATTGAATGCTGGCGGAGCAGCATCTCGGCTAGACTAGAGAATGTGAAATAATCGGTCGCAAATGAATGCCACGGAAGGGGTCTGAGATTGTGGTCTCATTCTCCTAGAGAATGGTAGGGGGTGCCTGCAAGAGCTTGCTGCGAATCTTTTTGAATCTTTTCCACACCTCTCCTAGAAGGGTCTTACCGTTAAGTGAAGACACGCATGCCCCTCAGAAAGAGTAGCGAGCGTGCTTCGAAACATACCTTAGCTCGACAAAATTCACAGACAGTGAAATCGTTTGGGTTGAGTTTTTAATGCATGTTGGCTGAACGATTCTGTTTGAGGGCTGCCCCAATCTCGGCTGGCCAAAACAGAAGCGTTCAGTGTGCAAAACAGCCAGACGTTGTAGGAATAGTAGCTAAGCCCACGGCAATGAAGTTACAGGGGAATAAATCAACGGCCTCATCCAACAACCTAAACTTCTCGACTGAGAGAGAAATCAGTCATTTCCTCAAATGCAGATCACTACGTCAGCGCCAAGCGCCACCGGGCCGGGTTCTCTGGCTGCAGAGGCGCAGGTAATGATATGCGAATGGGAAAGTGATCACTACCATGAGGTCATCGACTACCCCATCCCTAAAATCAGGCTGTGCATCTGGAGAGCACAACGATATATCAAGAGAGGAAAATAAAGTCGTTTCCCGTCAGTGATGCATAAACTCATCCAAATTTAAGACACCTAACTCAAGCTCGTCGATCAGGTCGGCAAGCACCTGACACCTAAGATTCATCGAGTAGTCCCACCAAAAGGGATTTTCTCCCATCCAAGTACACGAGCAAGAGAAAAGGCCTCGGAAACAGTCCCACGACGAGGCGGAAGTCTCCCGCGTTGAAGTCGGCTGACAGTGAAATGTACACAAAAATAACAGTATACCTCCCATCCAGATGTAGCTGCACAGCAACTGCCTGAAAGGAGGTATCTAAAGCGAAGAGAAGAACGGAGACATCATGTCGGGTGTAAATAGCACATCCCCCTGCCCAGCACCCAGCCCTTGGTGGAGGGGTCGCAAGACTCTTATATTCCAGAAGGGTGGTCAGGGGCACAAGCCCAGCATGGTCTCCTGCGAAAAAGATAACTAATGGAAAACGGGAAGAGGCGAGCCTCCGCAGCTCCTCCTGGTTAACCCTGAGTCCGTGGCAATTCCATTGAAGGAATATGCCCTCCAGGCCTAGCTCGGAGGAGTTTCGGCGGCCCTCTTCAAATAGAAGACCCTCACGGGAATAGCCGTACGCTTCCCGGCGGCAGAACTCCATGTGCTGCTGACCGAACAATGCATTGAAGCCGCTGTCGCTTTCAGCGGCTGGAGGAGTCAGGAGCAGAGGGTGTCTTTTTAGTCACGTGCGACTCTATATCTCACTATGTCGGTCAGTCGGTCCATCTGCCGTTCCCCGTTCTGCTTTTTATTGGTTTGGTAATAACATTGTAACTATTCGGCCAATTCTAACGAAACCTTTAACAATTGTGTTGTTTTACTTTCTCTTTTGAAAGATATAATTACCAAGGTCCTCATATGGTTTAGCCCTGGAATTTTTTTGTTTTGGCAATAACATCATAACTATTTGGCCAATTTTGACGAAATTTGGAACCTCTTTCGAATTATATAATCATCATTCCTCACATGGTTAGCCGGGGTATATTTGGGTAATATGATCATAACTATTCCGCCGATTCATACGAAATTTGAAAATATTTTGTTTTTTTATAACTTTATCGAATGATATAATTGCCAAGATCATCCCAAAGTTAGCCCGGGAAGGATTTCGTTTGGGCAATAACATCATAACTCTTAGGCCAATTCTAACGAAATTTGAAACCCTTATGTTGTTTTACATTCTCTTTTGAAAGATATAATTTCCAAGGTCCTTCCAAGTTTAGTTCGAGAATTATTGAAAGTTTTGAATGCCATAAGGTCATAAATTAGAATAGGTGAGAGCACGCGACTTTGGTCAACAGACCTTGTTTCCACAGGATCTGGGTAGAGAAATCTTCCCATATTCCTGGCAAATCGCTACTTTACTCGCTTTTTGCAAGCCAGGGGGAAATCACTCTACTCCGGCCGGTTTCCGACCAATCCCTCTTACCTCCTGTGGGTACAGTTTGATTGAAAATTTGGAAAATGTTAGATTAACCTTTTTCTGGAGAGTGGAAGCCACCTTTCTTCCGCACAGTGCTGCTTCCGCAAGTTCCTTTCCACATCAGATGTCCTGCTACAACTGGAAAATGCCGTCTGCGAGGCCTCTTTATGATACCCCATGGCTCTACGGTCTCATGGAGACTCTCCACATGAGGGGGGCGACGAGACACCTCCCTAACTTCATACTGATTTTTGTGAGATCATCGATTCCGAATACGGGTGGATGGAGCGTCTCCGGCCTATTATAGGAGGAAGAGGGTGTCCTGCACGGAAATGTCCTCAGTGTCACATAAATTTCTTTCTGCATCAACGGAATTACTTCGGTGCTGCCGGAAGATGTTCTTGCTACGCCCTACGTGAACGAGCTTTCGATCTCTTTTGGCGAAGCCCAGATACCAACTCTGGAGCGTCGAAACAATTACGCATTGAACCGTGTCTCTCGCTATGCCAAGGCGCACAGGCTTCGAATTTCCTTGTACAAGACAAGTTGGTGCACTTCTGCCGCCACCCATGGCTCCACCCAGATTCGGACTTGTTTCTAAATAAGGTTTGCCTGGAAGTGGTGGAAACGCACCGTTTCCTTGGTCTTGTATTTGACTGAGCCTCACCTGGGAGCCTCATAATCGCAGCCTTAGGATCTCTTGTACCAGCGCCATGGATATGCTTGGTTATGTAACGTTCAGGTTCTGGGGTGCTGGCATGGCTACTGGCTTACATTTTATCGATACTTTGCTCCTTAGAAGCTCGACTACGGATGTAAGTTTTATGCATCCGCATCCGAGCGTGTTTTGCGGAAGGTGGATTCGATCTACCACACCAGCTCCCGCCTTCCACACGTACCCCTTTGAGAGCATTCTTGTCGATTATGGGGAGATTCCACTAGCCCTGCGCCGTGTACAGTGCACTCATTATTCGCCTGTGCGCGCGAGCCCAGTCCCTCCTTCTAGTCACCAACAGCTCTCATTGCACCCATAGCCGTTCTCGACGGTGCCTTTGCCGCCTAGAGACATCAGTCATACCTTAAACTTTTTGAGTTTAGGGATAGGAAACTCCTTCAGCAGATCGGTGTAACTTTCGTGGTATGGTGCCCCGGTTCTATCCAGGACTCGACTCTGGATAGTATCAACTTTGACTATTCGTCACCACCCCACTGCTCTTAAAGCTTCCACAGCGCCAGAGTATGTGAGGACTGGGCAACCAGACCAGTGTTTTGCTCTTCCTCACACAGTTTACATGGCAGGGCAACTTGAAAATGCATATCATTGCTCCTCGGCTGTTCCCATGGACCTAATCCCCAATACCACGACTGCTTTAGGTTGCTTTCTGTTGTCTTCGAATTCGGGTGACTCGCATGACGCACCGCCATTTGAATATAAGCCTCCCTGCATTTTACCACGACAACTGCTTTGTCCCCCGAACTGTTCGGTGCATTCTTGTTGATTATCTCATTCTGTTTGATCCTAGCGCACGTTACCAGTTCCGGTACCCGACTCTCTTTGTGGTAGATCGAATGTTCCTGCATCGGGGAGAGGCGGGCTTACCCCCCGACGCCATAGCGTGCTTCCTTCTTGCCTTTTTTTTTGCTTTTATGTTTTGTTTACCTTTTTACTTTTTTGTTTTTGTTGTATTTTGCACGTTTTTTTGTAATCTAGCCTACATTATGCTATGGAAGAATTACGGCGACTTATGCTTTTGGTATTAGTCGCCAGATGGGCCTTTATATATAGAAAGAACAATCCCCTAGATTAGGTATAAAATTCCCCTCATCTTCCTAACCAATATCCAACTTGTGCGGCTCTGCGTTCCAGACCATGTTTTTCCATGATAAATAATTCTTACCGCCTTTTATATGGCCTTAGCGTGTGCAAAACATTCTCGCCTATATTTTGTGAATTATTTAGTGAGATCTTCGAACTTTTAACTTCAAATAACATTAAACACCTGGTCTTGTTAAGATTCATAGATTGTTTTCTCCCGCTGGCTTAACATTTATTCCCAGATCTTCATTATCTTCATTCAAGTCTTAACAAGTTAAACTGAACTCTTGAATTCGAGGTTAGATGTAAAAAATATATTGCCTACCTTTTCCTTAAAACTAGCTTATATGGTTAATAGTTGACTCTATATTGTAAACCAATCGATTTATACCTTGTATAGATTTTAATTCTAGCCACGATAAATCCTCTAAGAAATTCATTGTTTTGTCCCAAATATTAAGTTTCTACATTTTTTACAGTCCATGTTTAGAAAAAAATATATATATAACCTGGTGTTAATGATTAATGTAATAATTGGGACAAAAATAATTTAATTTTACCTTTTACCAAGCACCTTTTGAAATTAACAGATTCTTGACCACTATTCTGGTATTTATGACTGGTTTAAGGGGAAAGTTTTCTAGAGAAAACTGGCATATTGATGTGTATATTCTATTAAAAAATAGACCTTATATATTTTATATGTAATATTTTTACTATAAAATAATAACTTGATTATACCTTCTTCTTTAGTCGTATTTGTGTTTATCTTCTGTATATTCCCTTTCCATCATGCTCACTATCCCAGCAACGATCACAACGAATAATAGTAATGGTAATCTCGATTGCATGAAAATATCGTTTTATTAAGCTAGGATTTACATTATATAGATTAGGGGTATCGGAGGAATCTGTTTAATAGCTAAATTAATTTGACTCGCAATGCCAAAAGTTATTAATGATTTCAGAGTATCAAATCATGGTATCATTTTCAATCGATTAATTCCATTTGATTCATGTTTATTATTTTTACAGAGATTAATTAACTCCTTTAGTTGATCATCAAAATCTTCGGAGGAAAAGATACAGTGTTTGGAAACAACCGATGAATTATTCTTATGCGGTCGACAACATCAAATAATGGAACTCGTATTTTGGATTGGAGTGGATCTTGTTTAGGAATGAATAGACGAACGCCTCGTAGAGAAGTAAGTAGTGAAGAAGAGACAGATAAAGGAAGAAAGAAGATAATATAAATTTCGAATTGAAGCTATCTAAATGCCTCTATTGGGAAACTCCTTTTCAAGGCCTCATGGACATTATGTAGAAGTCTAAATACCATGTACATTAGTGTAAGCAGAAATACCTCGACACAAGCTGCGTGTCCCTCCCGTATTCCAAATTCACCTTTCACCTCGAATTCAATCCGCCCCTTTTCGCACCAACTAGACGACCAAATTTGCGGCGGGCCGCTCAGGAAAATGTCTGCCGCTAAAAAATACCTGAGCCGACGAAGGGCCGAGTTTTTGCGCCGTCGTAAACCTTGACGTGGAGCAAGGATAGCTCGAAGGTGTGAAGGATTTACTCTGTCTGGCGGCAGATGAAAAGGTCTTTCACGCAGCGATACGGATTTTATGAGAATTTGGTGCTCTCTCTCGATTTTTGCTCGTGAGGGAAATAAAAGGGAAAATTCTCACTGGGGTCAAGCAAAAGATCTTGGACCTACGTTGAGTGTGGAGAGCTAGTCCCACAAAGGAAACAGTTTGCCCGTTGTAAGAAAGAAAATTCGGGGAATGTGTGTGTTGCCATCATGGTACTTGTAGGTGCCAACCTTCTCGCAGACCCCTCCCCGCCCCCTTCAGAGTCAGAGGTTAGACAGAACCTCCCTCTGCGGATTACCCTAGAGGTAGCTAGGTAATCAGTTTTGGCTACCCACTCCAGGAGCCAAATAATCGGACAAGCACTTCGAGGAAGAAGTCCGATTTGGGTCACCGTTTCGCTCACCTTCGTGATCCGGCATAGGATCATTATATCACCGGTCTAGGATTACCTTCTCATTTGGTTACCTCGGACGGCCGGACTAGGTGCGATCATCGTCACCAGAAGAAGATCTTCACCGTCATTCTCAAAATACTTACAAACTCAAAGGTATCGTTAAAGTGAATTATCCCCTCCCCTAACTTCACCAGTTTATTCGTTAACTAGAATTCCCATCCCGAGCCCATAACCTCGAGTATTAGAAGTGATTAATTCAGTGCTTAATTCAATAATATTATTCCATTCATTCTGTCGGGTGCCATTAAGATGCAAGCATCCTAGTGAGTAATTTTCAAGTGTAATTCCCACGACATTATGTAGACTTACTTATTCAGTGCAAAGATTAATTCTATTTATACCTATATACGTTGTTTCATATTTCTAATTCATGTACATTAAAGTTTATTTTTGTATCTGTGTGTTTCACTATTTTGGACGAACCTTTGGCAATTATTAAGTAATCCACTCGGCTTAAATCTCAATATTACATAGGTCCACCCATGACTGCGATAATAACCACATACCATCGCCGTACAGTGCAGTTTACTAGCTCATGACCTAGCATATTGTTTGTTTTATTGTTATATTAATTTAAAAGGCTATTCAAGAAAATTTATTTAGAAATATTAAAATTGAGCCAAATTAGTATTAGAGAAAAACTCAACTTGCAAAAGACGTTTAGGAACGTTTCCGGTTGATTAAAATTAAGAGAGATTCCTTTAATTTATTTAAGTGGAAAATTAGTTATACTATTTCATAATTATCCACACATTCAAGTTATAGTGGAAAGAATAGTATATGTATAAGGTATACGGATAATTTAATCTGTACACTTCTAAAATTTGAATCAAACTAGTGATACAGAAAATTTGGGTTAAAATAAATTAATGATTTATTTAATAATGATTAAAAGTAAAAAATTGCATGTATAAGTTCAATGTTGTGTCAGCAATTCACATAATTAAGTAGAAGTTCCTGCTTTATTTTGAGCAAACGCTTACGTCACAATAATTTTTGCTAAACTGCAAATTATCTTGATCTTGCTCAGATCTCTCGCACTATAACGATCTCTTATTCAGAATATTTCCTACTTTTAGTATTCTCAGATAGACTATTCAGATTTAGTATTCTGACATAGACTATTCAGATTTACTATTTTCAGATAGACTATTCATATTTAGTAATTTCACATAGAGTATTTGGATTTAGTATTCTCAGATAGATATTCGGATTTTGTATTCTTAGATGGAATATTCAGATTTAGTATTTTATTTTATCCATATTCCCCAATAGTTTCTGCTTAAAACTGCTGACTTTCTGCAGGAGCTGTCGTTGTCTAAAGACTACTTAATCAAGGGCGCTAAAATTAGGACATGAATCACAACGGTGCAAGACACTCAAAGGTTTGTAGATGATAGCCGCATTTTTATTATTTAAGCTGCTGTATTTTTTCCTATGTTATTCAATAATATCTTTCTAAATAAAGAAGAAAGTGCTCGGAATTTATTATTTTTGTTGAGCGTTTTGCACATGATTCCCTTACGATTTGATCATATCCGCGGAATGAGATCCAAAACTTGTACTTTCAGTACTGTACTTTGTGCACTTTTGTTCCTGGACGGTTCAATTGCCTTCTAGCGCCCCAGTATTTATAATTAATGTAATTCTCCTTTCTAACTACTTATCGAATAAAAATAATAAATAAATTGTGACAAACAAACCTGAAGATAAAGGAGGCAGACGGTTGTGTAAGGCAGATAAAAATGTAAAAAAAACACAATAAAATTGACTCATTAAAAGTTAAGTAAAGCAGACCGAACAAATAAATGTTAATTTCTATTTATTCCATACAATTCTCCTAACTTAGATGTATATCAGGGTTTTGTATTATAAATGCTTGTGGTAGAGAATGTGAAACAATTTGACCTCCTATCCCAATTATATTTATTCATTGCAAGTGAAGTTTTGTTTCATGTAAATTAATCGAATTTCTAATTTAGAGAAGAGACCTTTTGAAGACCTATTATGTGTATTCGTAAAAGAATCGAATAAAAAGATCAGTAAGTTAACGAGTAATGAGTTAGTAATATATGTGACGAAGAGAAGATGGGTCTCTTCGATTGGGGCTGGGGTCATCAGTTTCGTATTAGGAATATTTCTTCTCTGCTTATGAATCCAAATTCGAGATTCGAGTTCGTTTCTGGTGGTGTTCACCAAATATATCGTATTTGGATTTAGAAACAATTTAATAAAACTAAGTCAATTCTGCACTTGAAGTTTGATAGGATGAATGACTGGAACTTTATCGTGGAAGAAGTTAATGTGAACGTGGATAGAAAGAAGACGTTTGTCCTGATGTGATGCAGAGTCGTGAACTTGTGAATCTTATCCACATTCAAGTGGTTAATGAGGTGAATGGCTAGACTTTAGTTGAGTTCAGTCTTACCTTAGTGAAGGGAGCACAATGTGAAGACGAAGTGGAGAGACTTGTGCTTCCTGAAGTGATGTGGCGTACTGTAATCTAATCTACTATAATGTTGAGTATTTATATGTGTAGAGAGAGATGACATGGCTAGTTTTGATCACTAATCGGGTTTCTCGGGGAGGAGCTTTGTCTGAAGTAAATGTTCGTTGGTGTGTTTTCGAGAGAGAGAGCAGAAATTATCTGAATTGTTATCAAAGAATTTATCTGAGAAAAGGATTGATAATAAGTGTGCAGAAAGTTTGTAAAATGTTTATAAGTTTCCATATCTAGCTATTTGCCGCTAAAATCGATAAATAGCAGTATCTTGTGAACGAGATTTATTTGAACGGAAGATGTTTGACCAAAGGGAAACTAGCAAATCTTTAATGGGTAGTCAGAAGTTTTGTGCCTGTAAAAATCCCGTGTATGAGAGTTTGTATGTATGAGCGTGTAAGTGAATGATACATATAAACTATCGCGATATAATGTTGCTTTAAATAGGTAACTGTGATAGAAACAACGATAATATCCTTGATATAACAAAACAAGCTCCGCCTTTTAAACAATTAACACAGGACAGTCCCAAGTCATCCTCACAGACTTAAAGTGAAACTTTGCGAAGACTAAACAGCTTTTAAGGTGATAGCGTCAGAATGGGATGAAAATTAACAGAAGAATATAGTTAAGTAGGAGAACGGGGGGAAAGCTAAACTGAATACTCAAAAGCAAGATCGTTTATGCTTAAGTCGTTAAATATTTAACCAATGTGATTTACCTGTTCAAATATTCACCATAGAATAAGGTTGCATATGTCTCACGTGTAACTATGTTGCAGCTGACCCCCGTAAGGGGCGCGGCGATTTGCCATCCTGGCCGCCGTGCTGACGGGATCCAGCGCCCCGTCCGGCCCCAGCTTAGCCTCTCTTCCTTCCTTCAGATAGCCTTTATTCCTATCCTACCTCGTCGCTTTTCATACAACCTCTCCCACAACTTTCTCTGGTCAGCCTCTAATTTCACAGGGTAGAAGCTGACCTTCTTCTCAGCCAATCGTCCCGGATCGGGGCTGAGGGGGGAGGGGACAATGTCCCCTAACCCCTGAGCTCCGGTCTGGGGTGGTTGGCTTTTAACAACTTGCTTCATCCCCACCCATACCTTCCTCACATCCCTTTTCCTCTCGTCTTCAAAATCTATCCGTTTTACGCCGTGTTCAAGGTGGAGCCGCCATGCCGAAAGACTGCCAGGCCACCAGGCGGGAGGGGTGGTCCCAAATGGCGGCGCCTGGCTCTGCCGGGCCTGTAAGCACCTCTTGCAGTGCGGGCTACTGCAAGAGGTGGTGAGCGATGCATCCCGTAAAACAAAGAGGGTCACCATGCCCAATGATGAAACAAAAAAACATCTCCCCTTAATTCCCCCTATAACAACAACGGAGCCGCCCTCATGCAGCTCCACAGAAAAGATGGAGGCCCCCCCCCCTGTGCTTGCGCAGGGGACCCTCCATACCTCTTTAACCGGAGAGGAGGCTTACTCCTCTCCTACGCCTACGGGTGTAGGGGACTCCCCCTCACCCCCTTCTCTGGAGGTGCTTTCGGGCACCTCCCTATCTCCAGCGGCAGTCCCTCCTATGCTTTCTAAGGGGACTGCCAAGAAAGCCAGCAGGCAGCCCATTGCCAACCGCCCCTCGTACAAGCGGCTCGGTAGGGCAAACCCCCTTAGGGGGAAGAGGGAAGCCAGGCCCCTTCGGTCGCTTCCCTCAAAAGACCTACTGGCAAAAATATTAAACCTTGCCGGGGTCAAGGCCTGTGCCTCCCCACTAAAGACTTATGACGCTGCCAAGGGGACCTGCGATGTCCTGGGAGGGGATGGCCAACTGGAGGCCCCTCCTGTGATAGACATGGTCCTTGAGGAAAACCAGCCTCAGACGGTAGGGCCTTCCATGGGGGGGAATCCGGGCTTGGCGCCAAGCACCGAACCCGAATCCGCCCCTATGCAAGGTCCTCATCAAACGGCTGTGGATTCTCAGGCAAGACAGGGAGGGGAGGGAACTCCTCCGGATGAACCCCCTCCGCCCACCGGGACCTTCTCCATTTCAGAGAAGGACCTGGCTGAGGCCGGTCCATCTGGCCTGGGGGCTTCTACCGGCGGGGGTGAGAAGCGGGTTCATTCCCCGCCCTCCTCTCCTAAAAAGAAGAAAAAGACAAGAAAGACGAAAAAGACTCGGGGCTCCTCTCCATCCGCGGGGGCTGCGGGGACGGATGGGTCTGCTGCCACTTTGGTAGGTGACCAAGCCAAGATCGGCAAATCCGGCCCCTCTACCCCCTCGTGTGCGGAGCTCCTGACCAAGACTAAGACGAAGAATGCACAGGGCGGAGCCTCGATGACATCGGGGCCCCTCATTCAGAGGTTACCTGGCGTTTTCGAGCCCGCTGGCTTCAAACGCTTCCTCGTTATTCGCTCCACTGATGGCACCATGTTTTCCAAGGGCAACATGATCCATCAGAGGAGAGGATTAGCTAGTGCAATTGGTAGAGAGCCGAAGGTGACCCGTTTCTCGGACGGCAGCCTTCTGGCGAATGCGGCGAATCCCGCCGAGGCGGCCAAGATAAGTGCTCTTCGGACACTTCATGGCACCCCGGTGAGTGTGACGCCGCACTCTACCATGAACTTTGTGAAAGGAGTAGTTTATGCGAGGGAACTCGTTGACTACTCCATTGAGGACATCACCTTAGAGCTGGCCGACCATGGGGCGGTCAAGGTCGAACGTGTGATGAGAAAACAGGGAGGGGCCTCGAGACCCACCCCTACACTCTTCGTCACGTTCGACTGTGACAAGCTCCCTGAGTCGATGCGTGCCGGTTGGTACCGCTACCGCGTGAAGGCATTCGTGCCACTTCCGCGGCGGTGCTATTACTGTCACCGCTTCGGCCATACGAATCGCTCATGTAGACGTGCAAAGTCGGGGTCACCCGAAGTCTGTGTAAATTGCCCCAAGGTCGCACACGATAAGTCCAAATCGTGTGTGGCCAAGTGTGTCAATTGCGGAGAGCCGCAGCCTGCTTCTTCGAAGCAATGTGGTGCATATCTCCTTGAGAAAGAAATCCTGGCCGTTCAGGCCCAGGATCGACTCTCATTCCGCGAGGCAAAGGACTTGGTCCTGGCGCGCCCGGCTCTGCCTGGGACGTCATATGCCTCAATAGTTAGGAAGGCACCCTCTGCTCCCGGCCCATCCAGGCCAACGAGCACGGTTGTTTCCGCGCCCATTCAGAGCCCTTCTGCGGGCTCTACCGAACCCGGGCGCTCCCCTGGTAAAGCTGGCGGCAAAAGGGCTCATACCCTGCCCCGGCTAAAACCAGGGCTCCCCCCTCTTCCCCCAGCGTGACCGTTTCCCGTAAGGCGAAAGGGCCACGCGCCTCCACCGAGTCGTTAGACTCACAGTAGGCAACACCCCTGAAGATGGTCGCTAGGCCATCTTCCGGGGTTCCTAAAGCTGCCCCCCGAAAGGAGGACAGCAACAAAGGAGCTTCGGCTCCTTCGCCCACGCCCCGAGGTGGAGCGAGTGGCTCGGAGACGGTGGTTCCTCGAAAAGAGGGCCCCCCGCCTCCGAAGCCGCAACGCCCGCCTAAGGTTTCGAGGCGGAGGGAGGAAAAGACTCGCATGGCGAGCCCAACCTCCCCCAATAAGTCCTCGAAGGCGACAGCGCCTTCAGCGCTTTGTCCGGCCAACAGCGCCCGGGGTTCTGCTCCCGGGAAGCGTACGGCCATTCCCGTGAGGGTCTTCAATTCGAGGAGGGCCCCCGCGTCTCCTCCGAGCTAGGCCTGGAGGGCATATTCCTTCAATGGAATTGCCGTGGACTCCGGGCCAACTGGGAGGAGCTGCGGAGGCTCGTCTCGTCCCGTTCCCCGTTAGCTATTTTTTTGCAGGAGACCATGCTAGGTGCGTGCCCCCTCCCTGCCCTCCCGGGGTATGAGGGTCTTGCGACCCCACCACCGCGGGATGGCCGGGCTGGGGAATAGCAGTTTACACCCGGCATGATGTCTCCGTTCTTCCTTTCTCTTTAGATACCTCCTTTCAGGCAGTGGCTGTGCAGCTGCACCTGGATAGGAGGTATACTATCATTTCTGCGTACATTCCACCGTCAGCTGACTTCGACGCGGGGGACTTCCGCCGCGTCGTTGCACGGTTGCCGAGGCCCTATCTCTTGCTTGGAGATCTGAACGGCAGGCATCCTCTCTGGGGAGATTACTCCATAAATCCCAGGGGACAAGTCCTTGCCGATCTGATCGAAGAGCTTGAGATGGGTGTCCTAAACGTGGATGAGTTTACGCATCACTGTCCGAGAACCGCTTCATTTTCTTGCTTGACCTATCCTTGTGCTCTTCGGATGCACAGCCTGATTTTGATTGGGGGGTGGTCGATGACCTCCATGGTAGTGATCACTTTCCCATTCAAATATCATTTTCAGGGCAACTGCCGCCTGAGAGACCACCTCGGTGGTGCTTGGCGCGGGCGCGGTGGCCTGCATTTCAGGAAATGACTGAATTCTCTATCTCAGTCGAGGAGTTTAGGTCGGTAGATGAGGCCGTTGAGTTCTTCTCCGGCAACCTCATCGCCGTGGGCCTGACTACTATTCCTAGGACGTCTGGCCGTTTTGCACGCCGACCACTCCCATGGTGGTCGGCCGAGTGTGAGACGGCCCTCAAACAGAAGCGTTATGCCTATATGCGCTATAAGCGCCGCCCGAACGATTTCACTGTCGCTGAATTTCGTCGGGCTAGGGCTAGGTTCCGGTATATTTCGAAGCACGCCCGCCGCTCTTCTTGGCGGGCATACGTGTCTTCACTTAACGGGAAGACCCCTTTAGCTGAGGTGTGGAAGCGAGTCAAAAGGATTCGGGGCAAGTTCTCGCAGGACCCCCCTCCCGTTCTCCAGGAGAATGGGACCGCAATCTCAGACCCCGCGTCCGTGGCGGAATCCTTAGCGACCGCTTTTTCCGCATTCTCTAGCCGTGATGCTGCTCCGCCAGCATTCAATGCACGTCGTGATGTCGCGGAAGGCCGCCGGCTGGACTTTACCTCCAGTGGCGGAGAACCCTTCAACGACAAGTTTACTGTGAGTGAGTTGCGTTCCGCTCTCGCTTCGTGCGCGGACACCACCCATGGTCCGGACGATGTCCCGTACGCCATGCTTCGACACCTGGGTGAGCGAGGCATGGCCTTTCTGTTAGATCTGTTCAACAGGATCTGGGTGGAAGGTCTTCTCCCAGACTCCTGGCGAATCGCTACTGTGCTCGCCTTTCGCAAACCGGGGAGAGACCACTCTACTCCGACCGGTTTCCGCCCAATCTCTCTAACCTCTTGCGTGTGCAAGTTGATGGAGAAATTGGTAAACGTTAGATTAGCTTTTTTCCTGGACAGCGGAGGCCATCTATCTTCCGCACAGTGCGGCTTCCGCAAGTTCCACTCCACGTCGGATGCTCTGCTCCGACTGGAAAATGCCGTCTGCGAGGCTTTCCTTCGTAGACAGCACTACGCCACGGTGTTTTTCGATCTGGAGAAGGCCTATGATACCGCATGGCGATACGGTATCATGGAGACTCTCTACACGATGGGGGCGAGGAGACGCCTCCCAATGTTTATATCTGAATTTTTGCGAGATCGTCGATTCCGCGTACGGGTGGGGGGAGCTCTCTCCGGCCCAAAGGAGCAGGAAGAGGGTGTCCCGCAGGGAAGTGTCCTCAGTGTCACACTCTTTGCCCTGAGCATCAACGGCATCACCTCGGTGCTGCCGGAAGATGTTCTCGCTACGCTCTACGTGGACGACCTTTCGATCTCTTTTGGCGCGGCCCAGATGCCAACTCTGGAGCGTCGACTCCAACAGGCATTGAACCGCGTCTCATGCTATGCCGAAGCGCACAGGTTTCGGTTTTCTTTGGCCAAGACTAAGGTGGTGCACTTCTGCCGCCATCCACGGCTTCACCCCGACCCAGATTTGTTTCTTAATGGGGTGCGCCTGGATGTGGTTGAGTCGCACCGTTTCCTTGGTCTTGTATTCGACCGACGCCCCACCTGGGAGGCTCATATTCGCAGCCTTAGGGTCTCTTGTACACGCGCCATGGACATTCTCCGTTTCGTGACGTTCAGCGCTTGGGGCGCTGATAGGGCTACCGCCTTACTTTTTTATCGATCCTTTGTTCGCTCGAAGCTCGAATACGGATGCGAGTTTTATGCATCCGCAGCCGAGCGTTTATTGCGGAAGGTAAATTCGATCCACCACACCGGCCTTCGCCTTGCGACCGGTGCCTTCCGCACTTCCCCCATTGAGAGCCTGTTGGTCGATGCTGGGGAGATGCCACTCGCTCTGCGCCGCGTGCAGTGCATCACTCGCCTGTACGCGCGAGCCCGGCGCCTCCCTAAGTCGCCAACAGCTCTCACTGCATCCGCAGCTGATCTCGATGGTGCCTATGCCGCCGAGAGACGCCAGTCATACCCTAAGCCCTTTGGGTTTAGGGCCAGGAAACTCCTTCGAGAGCTAGATATAGCTCTCGGGCCGGTGGCGCCCCTGGTTCTGCCCAGGACGCCACCCTGGAGGGTACCACATTTGGCTATTTGTCGCCACGCCTCTGCTCCCAAAGCTTGTACTGCACCGGGAGTATTGCGTTCGACCTTTTTGGAGCACACATCGTGTCACGCTGGAACCGTGCCAGTGTATACGGATGGCTCCAAGTCCCAAGAGGGGGTCGGCTTCCACGCCGTATCCCCTCTGTTTGAAGTCAGCGGGGCTCTACCAGGCGCTGCGTCTGTCTTCAAGGCCGAGCTGGTGGCAATACACCACTCGGTACGGGAGATTACGCGACGTGCCCGGTTCGGAGACCGGATTGTGATCTATAGCGACTCACAAAGCGCCCTGAGTGCTCTCGGGGCATTGGAATCTCCGCATCCCCTGGTTCGCGATATCCGTGACGCCACGGTTTTGGCGAGCCGGGCAGATGTCGAGATTATCTTCTGCTGGGTTCCTGGACATGTGGGAATTGCGGGGAATGAGCGCGCCGATGAGGGCGCCAAAGAGTCCGCGAGGACTCTGCGACCGGACCAGCGTTTCGCTCTTCCTCACACCGACTACATGGCAGGAATACGGGCAGCTCTTCGGACTGCTTGGCAAAGAAGATGGGAGACGGTCGAAGGGAACTTAAAGTTGCGTGCCATTGCGCCGCGACTGTTGCCATGGACCTATCCCCCAATGCCGCGGCGGCTTCAGGTTGCTTTCTGTCGTCTCCGAATCGGACACACTCGTGTGACGCATCGCTATCTGGTGGAGCGCTCGCCTGCGCCCTATTGCAACGACTGCGTCGTCCCTCAGACTGTTCGGCACATTCTTGTCGAATGTCCCAGTCTGGGTGATCTTCGCGCACGACACCTGTCCCGGTACCGGGATGGGCGGGGTCGCTACCGCCTGTCCCTTGTACTCGGGACGAGTGCGTGCACTTTGACTGGTGGACTTGCTAACTTTTTTGGGGAGGCCGGCCTTCTCCCTTTTTTTTAACCAGGCTTAATTTTTGTTGTTGTTGTTGTTGTTTTTGTTATTGTTTTGTTATTGTTATTTCTTTTTTGTTGTTCCCTGTTCCATTTTTTGAAGTAGCCTAGAACTAGGCTGTTTGTTTACGGCGACTTATGCCTAACTCGGCAGTCGCCAGATAGCCCCTTAAATAAAAAAAAAATAAAAAAATGTTGCAGCTGACATCTAGAAGATTCCTTATTGTACCTTCCTGAACGTTTGTTGGAGGATATGACGGAATTTTCGTGATTGGGTAAGATATGTAGAGTTTCACGCCACCCCGATCCAGATTTACCAAGTAGTGGCTTCTTTCGATTAGTCGGGCTATACACACAACTTCCATATATTTTCGCATTCACCAACTTTACAATTTTCTTAAAGATACTTTCGTATTCTACTTTTTGATGGAAATGCTCTCGTTAGCTTTCGTATTAACTTTTAATGATAATAATAATATAAGGCTCTTTGCTGGTAGTAACTATCATGTGAAGATGAAAGAAGAAAGAATTAGATAAGTCCGCAAACCAGAGTAACTGATGTAACAAATAAATATAATAATTGAAAGAAGGTAAATGGCAAAATACGGCCAGAAGAAATGAGGGAAGATGATATAAATCTAAACTAGGAAACAAGTTTTTTAAGAATGTTTAACGCCCTCTGTCACCCATTGTTGGACATTGTTGGGTCTTAAGCAGGCGCGAAGAGGAGAGTGGGAGTTATAATCTAGCCGCAAAAGTTGATCCGGTAGAGAGCATCAGTTTTAGCCAGAGCAGGGGCATCACCCTTATTACACCAGCCAACCCCTTGTGTTGCGAACTTAATGCTGTGGTTTCGGTCCCTATTTTTTCATTAAACTTTAAACCGACCTTTTTTAAGTGGTACTGGTTCGTAAGTATTCTCGAAAAAAGAGCAATTATTCCCTATCAATACCAATTTTGGATAAGAGAAAAACAAGGGCACGAAAGATAGTTATTCACTGCTCGTTCGTCACTTCTTGCCCGTCAAAAGAATGAACCATTGTTGGGTTGGTCACTGATCTGCAGCGAGAAGAAAAGCCACTTTTAGTTCATGTACGGCCATCGAAAGCGATCAAGTACCTGACCAGCATCGTGTGAAACTCGACCACCAACTCGTTTCTACCAACAGGTGATGTGCGTTTGGCAGAAGAGTTCTGGTATTATACCTTACATGCTTTCATCACCTGGAACAACAATCAAAAGGAATTAATCGTTTAAAATCTTGATGAGGTTCAAGATGCGTCCACCCGAAAGGAGCGTTATTCATTTGCAAGGGATTTCGTCAGGCAAGGCTCAATTTCACATTGGCTGTCATGTGGGGAATAAGCCGAAAAGTGTAGTATTATAACTTCTAACTTACCCGCCATACTTATTGAGGTATGGTAACTCTCTGAATCGTTTGCGCAGTAAAAGACTTCAGAAAACAGATACAGTTGAACGGGAACTTTAGTTTTGTTTGTGTGTTTTTTTAATCAAACTTTAGGTAGTTCTAGGCCCCAATGCTTGCTGAATTTTGCATTTTGGTGGGAATAGATTTCTGAAACCGAAGGAAATTATGCTATCGATTTCTAATATTTGTTGCTCCGTATTATTTTTCATCTCATCTATATTTAATTCTAAAACGATATTTTTTTATTTGTTATCGGATACATGAATAGAGAAGACGATCTTTCAGTGGGTTGAAACAGGTGAGAAAATGAAATTCGATCAGGAACATGGAAAATTCCAGTTTAGTATTGCGATCAGAAAGAGGATAGATAGAGGAGGGGGATGGAAGAGAGGAAGAGACAATTAACACTAATCAATGCAACACCGAATGCAATTACAAATAGAGGATCATAGTAACTATATGGCAATTAAAGCTTAAACATAATCTAGCGCTGAAAATTATTTATCATGCCACACTCTTTAACCAATGTCGATACGACCTTGGACTTGTGGTGAAAGGGAATAAAAATATGAAAGATATTTACCCGATGTCCGATGGGGTCAAGGGTAATAGTGATAGTTTTATCAACCAACCATTTTGAGTTATAGATTTTTTTTAATTCTTTTTCTATTCTTTAAATGTATTAATTATAATTTACTCGAAAGTATGTATTAGACACTTTAATCTTATATTCCATTCGAGATCACTTTAACATTGAGCTTCTTAATGTAGCCATTTGAATATTCTCGCCCTCAAGATTTCGCAATTGAACTTCATTCACAAAATCTTTGTTAACAAAGTTAAAGAAAATATTGCATATAATTTAATAACAAAAATGAGATTAATAACAAATTTATTAAGAATAAAATCGAAGATTAGTGATTAAGTTATTGTTAAATTGTTATATTTGCGGAATTAGACATACTAACCTAACCTAACCTAACTTATAAATATACTTTAACATAGTTTCCCCTTGGTTTTGCAATTACATATCCTCCTCCTAGGGCACGTTACCTTTGCCAGCGGGGTCGCTACAGCTTGTTCCTTGCACTTGGGACTAGTTCATGAACATAGACTTGTAGACTATCTGTCTTTTTGGAGGAGGTTAGCCCCCCTCCATTTTATTTGACTCTGGTGTTGGTCGCATGATCTTGCGCACGGGTGAGGCGGGCCTCACCCCTACGCCGGAACGTGCTTCCCTTTTCTCCATGCATTTGTTCTGTTTTTTGTTTTTTTACTTTTTTGTTTGATTTATATATTTTTTCAGTTTGTTTTGTTTGGGGGGAATTTTAAAGTGGTCTCGTACTAGGGAGAAATTTTATTTACGGCGACTTGTATCCCTGGTAGCACTCGCAAGATTGCCCCCCCCCCAAAAAAAAAATGGGGGAGTATATGTGATTCGGTAATTTTTAATCATCTATCCTTTCATTTGGCCTTTTCAAATTCGTCCTTTATTCTCCCACACCTTTTTCTCAAATCACCCTTACCTCTAACCTTTTTTACAGCACCAGTTGAGAGCTAAAATAAAACCCTTGTGGAACCTCATTCAAAACTATGATTCATAGAATCATTAGTAACAATGGTACATACCTTCAGACTACTTCCCTTTAGGAGTTGTTTATCCCGTTAGTAACCAAAACAACCAATGAAGACTTTTTTCCTTTTACTGTTCTTCCAAGGGTTGAAAATTGATCAAAACCTCCTGAAAAGCCTTCGTTCTAACATCATTCCTTCATATGTGGTCGATAACATTACAAAAAACATTACAGACAGACACACTGAAAGTGCAGTAGAGCTGCTGGATAAACGAAAGAACAGAACAAAAAGTACGAATTATTACATTTCAATCGAACGATCGAACAAATAATCAAAAATAATAAAAAATAATCCAAATAACGGCCTTGACCTCATTGTTCTCCGCGATGACAAACGCCCCGATGTCCAAATTCTGAACAATAAGAATAAGTTATCTAATGTAAAAAACCGTTGATTTAAAGGCTGAAACCCACCAAATAAGCAGAGAGCTGAGCTTGCTATTCGCCTTTCAAATCAGGCTTTTGCAGTTTTCTTTTCTTTCGCTTGTCAATACGACCGACCCCCCTTATCCTTCCCCTCCTCCCTCTTTCTTTCTCTCTTTCTCTCTCTATCTCTTTACAATTGAAGGTGCATACGTCAACTTCTTCGTTTCTTTTAAGACACTTCAGCTGATGGCTGAATAGCGGGTTTTTCAGATCGGAAGAACAGAGCAGAGATAACAAAGAAATGAAAGAATGGGGGATAAATCGAGTTTCGGCCCAAAGAATGGCGACTGAATGAGCCTACTAACGCTCATATATATTTATACACATAGACGCAAGAAGATTGTATGGACACGGGAGGAACATTGAAAATTATACATGTGTATCAATGAAAACAAAAATTACCGCAAAAGAATTATAGCTTTGTAAGGGAAATTGAGGATCTTTGGTTACATTTTGACCTTGCAAGGAGATTTAGCTTCGTTATGGGTGAGGAGGGTTTTAGAGTAGTCTCCTAATTTGGGTAGTTGGGTCCTATACCATCCAAAAAATTTTACTTATCCTAGCTTTATTTTCTTGATCAAATTTATTTTTTTAAATTTGATTTTAGAGGAATGGTCGTTGTTTTTTAATATAAAAAATAACCTTTGGTGAATCCGGATTTGTAATTCATGTCTTTAGACTATTTTTGAGTTTTTGCATCATGATGTGTATTGTAAAAGAGGACAAACGGAAATCTCTTCAACTTCTATTCAGTTTAATTTTGATGGCGGTGATTTTTTGTAATTTATTTATTTAGTGTGGAAGGATGGTGAAAAGATGAGACCCCCTCATTGTTTCTGTGCATAGGGGGGCAGGTTAAGAGAGAGAAAGTGGTAAAATTTAAATAGGGAGGGGGAGGGAGGTAGAAATTGGGACATCCTTCGGAAACCTCAATTTCAGTATGTAAATTAAAACCAGAACCCGTATTCGGAACGTATATAATTTGGAACGTTTCGAACATTAGCTATGTTCATCTTCAGCCTATAATGGAGGAAAACAATATGAAAACAAGTAAGCTGAGAATACATAAAGAGATGTATGTATTAATGACTGACAATAAGTTTAAAATGTGTTGAATTTGAGATAAAATAATCCGACATTGTAATAATGAATAAATTTATAGTTTAGTAAATTTTTGAGAAAACACTGCAAAAAATTACCGAGAGGACAATGAAAAATTTCAAAAAAAACACTGTAAAATTATAATATCAAACTGACAAAACAAAGCAAAAATTCAAATTCAAAATGAAATAAATGAATAAACACTTACCAACTTGAGAAAATAACAGGAATCGAATGATTTAAAAGGTGGAAAATTTGAACCGAGCTAAACATGATACCTAGTTGTTTAAAATAACTGAAATATGGATGAACCAACATATATAATATTATAATATTTTTAACATTATAGCATTTAATTTTTTTTTTTTTTTTTTTTTTTTAATTTTCTATTTATTTATTATGTTTTTCTTAATCTTTGTTTCGTTTTTTCCATACCAGGTTTCTTTCCCCGCTGGGGCCCTTGGGCTTATAGCTATTTGCTCTTCCAGTTGGGGTTGTGGCTTGGAACTTTAATAATAATAATAATAGAACATTATAATTATCGGGTCAATGAGTGAGTTGTTATTACATTTTAAATAAAAATGTATAAAACAAACTAAAAATAAGATATTTGAATTAATAAATGTAAAGTGGTTCTGGACGACTGATTCGAATTTAATTCTGGATTAAACATTTGAATAAATAGCGATTCCAAAGTGTTGAGATCTACGGATTTATCCGCAAAACTCAAAACTTTGAAATTTGAGGGAGACAATAATGAAATGCAAGTATCCGAATGATTCCTTATTGCAGAGAATTATGGTTTAGCAATGGGTGTGTCTGTATAGTGGGAAACTCCCTTATGTTTACAAATCCTCAGCTTCAATTGTAGGGTAGTTTTACCTACATAACGAGTTTGGCAACTCGCACACATAAATTGGTAAAAAAGTGAGGACTTGAGTAGCAAGGGTAGTTTCTCATTATGAGACAAGTAGGTTTTAAGAGAGAGAGTGTTAATTGGGATACAGTAGAATTTGATTTGTGGATAAACTTTAGATAATAATTGTTGTAAGTCTAAGATGAGTTTGTTGGTCTGCGAGCCTATGTAGGGTATTTGGAGATACATTTGATTTGACGAGAGGAATCACGTGTATTTTATTTAGGGAACTTTTAATCAATTTGTCGAGTAATGATGCTGGGAATAAATTAGATTTACAAAATTGTCTGTGATAAGACATCTCTTTATGAAAAGTGTTCCAGTCAGAGCATATTCTGAAAGCACGGTTTATTCTACAGCTTACAGATGAACTTTTGAAGCAGTTTGTTTTAATATTGTTTAACTCCATTATAGCCTGAAGATGAACATAGCTAATGTTCAAAACGTTCCAAATTATATATGTTCCGAATACGGGTTCTGACTTTAATTTATATATATATATATATATATATATATATATATATATATATATATATATATATATATATATATATATATATATATATATATATGTATATATATATATATATATTGACTAGCAAAAGTATTTTACACATTAAGGATTTTTTACTTTCTTGGATATTAGGTTTTGGATCCGAAAGAAACATAGTCTATCACTAGACAAAACGATTTCTTAAAATCACTCTTGTAGAACAACTTTTATTAGTAAAAATAGAAAACGCTCCATGCAAAATTATTTGATACCTTAAGAACTAACCATGCTTAAACACCCATTTCGCAGTGATTTTCTTACAAGTTCTTATAACACGATATTTCTACGTTTCCTTTTCAGCCAAACATATCAGTTTTGGTCGCATTCCACCATCATTACGCAGTTTACACGGTTCAAAGATGGTTAAGACGAAAGAGTTGTTCGATGATGTACGGTAAATCATCATAGCACATCACAAAATTGCTGAAGATCTAAATTTCCCAGTGGCTACAGTGGGAGCCATTGTTGGAAAGTGTAAAAAATGTCATACCACTGCAAACGTTCAGAGGAGTGGTCGCCCTCGCAAACTGACTGAGACATCTGTACGACTTATAGCCAGGAGAGTTATGAACAAGGTCTGCTGACCAAAAGGTCGCGTGATTTAACATAATATAGCCAAGCGTATCACATTATAGCCTAGCCTAGTATACCATATACTAGTATAGCATACCATACCATATATTAGAATAACCTTGGAGAGCTTAGCCTATTATAGCCTTTGTTAGTTAGTCTATCGTAGCCTAACATAGTATTACCTAGCATAGCCTAGCATAGCCCTCCCTAGCCTAGTATACTTTAGCCTACCCTAGCATAGCATAGCCCTATCTAGCCTATTATAGCTTAGCATAGCCCGGCATAGCCTAGCATAGTATAACCTAGCCTAGCCTTAACTATCATAGACAAGTATAGCCTATACTATCCTATTATACCCTAGTCAAGCATAGCTTAGTATTGTCTACCCTAACATACTATATGCTATTCTATCAGGGCCTTTTTATCCTAAATTAGCATAGTATATCTTACCCTTGTACATTATATCTTAACATAGCTTAGCCTAGCATAGTATAGCCTATTCTAGGCTTGCCTAGCAGATTATAGCATATTATATTCTAGTCTAGCAGAGTATCGGCCGAATAGTTATGAGGTTATTGCCAAAACGAAATAATTCCCTGGCTAACCTTGGGAGTACTTTGGTAATTATATCATTCGAAAGAAAATGTAAAACAACATAAGGGTTTCAAATTTCGCTAGAATCGGCCGAATAGCCATGATGTTATTGACAAAACAAAATAATTTATGGGCTAACCTTGGGAGTACTTTGGCAATTGTACCATTCGAAAGAGAATGTAAAACAACATAAGGTTTTTTAAATTTCCTTAGAATCGGCCGAATAGTTATGATGTTATTATAAAAATTAAAAAAAAGCAAAACTAGGACTGACCGACATATTGAGATTTAGAGTCGCTCGCGACCTGACTCGCACGCGAATAAAATCCATTTTTGACACGTGGTGAAATTCAGGAAGACCTAAAGAATACCGGAATTGAAGTAAGTAAAGATACAATTAAGAGAACCTTAAAACGTGTAGGCTTACACTCTAGAGCACCAAGACTCTCTTATTAAAATCTGGACCCGTGAAAGCTCGTTTCAATTTTGTGAAAAGGTATGAGAATGAGTCAGATGAATTCTAGGAAAAGGTTATTTGGTCTGATGAAACAAAAATTTGAGATTTCGGAAGAAACACCAAAACCCATGTATGGGGGAAGAAGGGAACTGCCTACCAACCGAATACACCATCCCCACGGTCAAGTTTGGAGGCTGAACCGTATTGATATCAGGAAATTTTATCTAGAAACCTTCTAAGGAGTGCGAGATCATTGAACTTGACCGTGAATTCATATTTCAACAGGACAATGATCCCAAGCGCAAAACTAAAGCTACTCAGAAATGGGTTACAGAATATGCTATTGATGTCTTAGAATGGCCTAGTCAGTCCCAAAATCTCAACTATATAGAGAATTTATGGAATGAATTGAAGTTGCGAGTGAATTTAAGAAATCCTCAGAATATTCAACAATTAAATGATGCTTGCCGTGAAGAATGGGCTAAAATCCCCGCAAGTTTGGGCAAGAAGCTCGTAAAACAAAACAAAGGCTACGTCACTAAATATTAACAAATCGTGTCAAATATTGCATAGGGCGTTTGTAATTTTTGCTAATAAAAGATGATCTACAATAGTGATTTTAAGAAATCCTTCTGTACAGTGATAGACTATGTTTATTAGGATATATGTGCAGGAAATTTAAAAATTCTTAATGTGTAAAATTCTTTTGCTAGTCACTGTATATGTATATATTATTTCAATCTTCCCCTCACGCGTTTCAAGTTTTCCCAGATTCTGCCATTCATGGTTAGCCAAGGAATGGACCTTCATCACCTTCTTAAGGTCTACCTATATTAAAGAGCTCTCCTCCACAGCCCAACCATGAGGAGAGATTGTGCGTTTTAATTGGAGATCTTTTTTTGTTCATTCTATGTTTATTAACCCCGTAAGGGGGGCGGCGATTTGCCATCCTGGCCGCCGTGCTGGAGGGATCCAGCGCTCCGTCTGGCCCAAGCTAAGCCTTTCTTCCTTCCTTAAGATAGCCTGTATTTCTTCCCTACCTCGTCGCTTTTCATACAACCTTTCCCAATACTTTCTCTGGTCAGCCTCTAACTTCACAGGGTAGATGCTGACCTTCTTCTCAGGCCAACCGTCCCTGATGTGTGCTTAGGGGGAAGGGGACAACGTTCCCTAACCCCTGAGCTCCGTTTCAGGATGTTTTTTTTTAAAAAACCTGCTTCATCCACACCCATACCTTCCTCACATCCCCTTTTCCTCTCCTCTTCCCAATCTATCTTTTTACACTGTGTTCAAGGTGGAGCCGCCATGCCGATGGACTGACAGGCCACCAGGCGGGAGGAGTGGTCCCAAATGGCGGCGCCTGGCTCTGCCAGGCCTGTAATCACCTCTTGCAGCACGCGAAACTGTGAAAGGTGATGAGCTATTGCGTCACGCAAAAAATTTAGGGTCACCATGCCAAAGGATGCACAACCCCCCCCAAAAAAACAACCCTCAACTTCCCCTGTATTATCAAGATAAGTGCTCTTCGGACACTTCATGGCACCCTGGTTAGTGTGACGCCGCACTCTATCATGAACTTTGTGAAAGGAGTAGTTTATGCGATGGAACTCGTTGACTACTCCATTGAGAACATCACCTTAGAGCTGGCCGACCATGGGGCGGTTAAGGTCGGACGTGTGATGAGAAAACAGGAAGGGGCCTCGAGACCCACCCCTACACTCTTCGTCACGTTCGATTGTGACAAGCTCCATGAGTCGGTGCGTGCTGGTTGGTACCGCTACCGCGTGAAGGCATTCGTGCCACTGCCACGGCGGTGTTATTACTGTCACCGCTTCGGCTGTTACGAATCGATCTTGTAGACGTGCAAAGTCGGGGTCATCCGAAGTCAGTGTAAATTTCTCCAAGGCTGGACACGATAAGTCTAAATCATGTGTGGCCAAGTGTGTCAATTGAGGAGAGCCACACCCCGCTTCTTCGAAGCAATCTGGTGAATATCTCCTCGAGAAAGAAATCCTAGCCGTTCAGTCTCAGGATCGACTCTCATTCCGCGAGGCTAAGGACTTGGTCCTGGCGTGCCCGGCTCTGCCTGGGACGTCATATGCCTCAATAGTCAGAAAGGCACCCTCTGCTCCTCGCCCATCCACACGAACGAGCACGGTTGTTTCCGCGCCTATTCGGAGCCCTTCTGCGGCCTCTACTCAACCCGAGTGCTCCCCTAGGAAAGCTGCGGCAAAAAGGATTTATACCCAGCCCCGGCCAAAACCAGGGCTCCCCCCTCTTTCCCCAGCGTCACCGTTTCCCGTAAGGCGAAACGGCCACGCGCCTCCACCGAGACGTTAGACTCACAGGGGGCAACACCCCTGAAGCTGGTCGCCAGATCATCTTCCGGGGTTCCTAAATCTGTCCCCCGAAAAAGGGACAGAAACAAAGCAGCTTCGGCTCCTTCGCCCACGACTAGAGGTAGAGCGAGTGGCTCGGAGACGGTAGTTCCTCGAAAAGAGGGCCCCCCCGTCTCCGAAGCCGCAACGCCCGCCTAAAGTTTCGAGGCGGAGGGAGGAAAAAACTCGCATGGCGAGCCCAACCTCCCCCAATAAGTCCTCGAAGGCGACAGCTTTTTCAGCGCTTTGTCCGGCCAACAGCACCGCGGGTTCGCCTCCAGGAAGCGTACGGCCATTCCCGTGAGGGTCTTCTGTTCGAGGAGGGCCCCCGCGTCTCCGCTGAGCTAGGCGTGGAGGGCATATTCCTTCAATGGAATTGCCGTGGACTCCAGGCCAACTGGGAGGAGCTATTGAGGCTCGTCTCGTCCCGTTCCCCGTTAGCTATCTTTTTGCAGGAGACCATCCTAGGCGTGTGCCCCCTGCACTTTCTCCCGGGGTATAAGGGTCTTGCGCCTCCCCTACCACAGGATGGCCGGGCTGGGGGATGCGCGGTTTACACCCGGCATGATGTCTCCGTTCTTCCTTTCTCTTTAGCTACCTCCTTTCAGGCAGTGGCTGTGCAGCTGCACCTAGATAGGAGGTATACTATCATTTCTGCGTACATTCCACCGTCAGCTGACTTCGACGAGTGGGACTTCCGATGCGTCGTGGCACGGTTGCCGAGGCTCTTCCTCTTGCTTGGAGATCTGAACGGCAGGCATCCTCTTTGGGAAAATTACTCAATAAATTCCAGGGGACAAGTCCTTGCCGATTTAATCGAAGAGCTTGAGGTAGTGGTCCTAAACGTGGATGAGTTTACGCATCAGTGTCCGAGAACGGCTTCATTTTCTTGCCTTGATCTATCTTTGTGTTCTTCGGATGCACAGCCATTCAAATATCGTTTTCAAGGCAACTGCCGCCTGAGACACCACCTCGGTGGTGCTTTGTGCGAGCGCAGGGGCCTGACATTCAGGAAATGACTGAATTCTCTATCTCAGTCGAGGAGTTTAGGTCGGTAGATGAGGCCGTTGAGTTCTTGTCCGGCAACCTCATCGCCGTGGGCCTGAATATTCCTAGAACGTCCGGCCGTTTTGCACGCCAACCACTCCCATAGTGGTCGGCCGAGTGTGAGACGCCTTTTAAACAGAAGCGTTATGCCTACATGCGCTATAAGCGCCACCCAAACGATTTTACTGTAAGTGAATTTCGTCGGGCTAGGGCTAGGTTCCGGTATATTTTAGAGAAAACCCGCTGCTCTTTTTGGTGGGCATACGTGTCTTCACTTAACGGGAAGCTCTATTAAGCAAAGGTGTGGAAGCGAGTCAAAAGGATACGGGGCAAGTTTTCGCAGGACTCCCCTCCTGTTCTCCAGGAGAGTGGGACCACAATCTCGGCCCCCGCGTCCGTGGCGGAATCCTTAGAGACCGCTCTTTCCGCATTCTCTAGCCGAGATGCTGCTTCGCCAGCATTTAATGCACGTCGTCATGTCGCGGAAAGCCGCTGGCTGGAATTTACCTCTAGAGGTGGAGAACCTTTCAACGACAAGTTTACTGTGAGTGAGTTGCACTCCGCTCTCGCTTCGTGTGCGGACTCCGCCCATTGTCCGGACGATGTCCCGTACGCCATGCTTCGACACCTGGGTGAGCGAGGTATGGCCTTTCTGTTAGATTTGTTTAACAGGATCTGGGTGGAAGGTCTTCTCCCAGACTCCTCATGAATCGCTACCTTGCTCGCCTTTCGCAAACCGAGGAGAGATCACTCTACTCCGACCGGTTTCCGCCCAATCTATCTAACCTCTTGCGTGTGCAAGTTGATGGAGAAATTGGTAAATGTTAAATTAGCCTTTTTCCTGGACAGCGGAGGCCATCTGTTTTCTGCACAGTGCGGCTTACACAAGTTCCACTCCACGTCGGATGCTCTGCTCCGACTGGAAAATGCCGTCTGCGTGGCTTTCCTTCGTAGACAGCACTACGCAACGATGTTTTTCGATCTGGAGAAAGCCTATGATACCGCATGGCGAAACGGTATCATGGAGACTCTCCACACGATGGGAGTGAGGGGGCGCCTTCCAATGTTTATATCTGAATTTTTGCGAGATCGTCGATTCCGCGTACGGGTAGGGGGAGCTTTTTCCGGCTCAATGGAGCAAGAAGAGCGTATCCCGCAGGGAAGTTTTCTCAGTTTCAAACTCTTTGCCCTGAGCATCAAGGGCATCACCTCGGTGCTACTGAAAGATGTTCTCGCTACGCTCTACGGGACGATCTTTCGATCTCTTTTGGCGCGGCCCAAATGCCAACTCTGGAGCGTCGACTCTAACACGCATTAAACCGCATTTCTTAATATGCCGAAGCGCACAGGATTCGGTTTTCATTGGCCAAGACTAAGATAGTGCACTTCTGCAACCATCTATGGCTTTGCCCCAACTTAAATTTGTTTCTTAATGGGGTGCACCTGGATGTGGTCGAATTGCACCATTTCCTTGGTCTTGTATTCGACCGACGCCTCACTTGGGAGGCTCATATTCGCAGCCTTAGGGTCTCTTGTACCCACGCTATGGGCATTCTCCGTTCCGTGACGTTCAGCGCTTGGGGTGCTGATAGGGCTACAGCCCTACTTTCTTATCGATCCTTTGTTCGTTCAAAGCTCGACTACGGATTCGAGTTTTATACATGCGCAGCCGAGCGTTTATTGCTGAAGGTGGATTCGGTCCACCCTACTGGCCTTCGCCTTTCGACCGGTGCCTTCCACACTTCCCCCATTGAGAGCCTGTTGGTCGATGCTGTGGAGATGCCACTCGCTCTGCGCCGCGTCCAGTGCATCACTAGCCTGTACGCGTGAGCCCGGCGCCTCCCTCAGTCGCCAACAGCTCTTAATGCATCCACAGCTGATCTCGATGGTGCCTATGACGCCGAGAGACTCCAGTCATACCCCAAGCCCTTCGGGTTTAATGCCAGGAAACTCCTTCGAGAGCTAGATATAGCTCTCGGGACTGTGGCGCCCCTGGTTTTGTCCAGGACGTCATCCTGGAGAGTGCCACATTTGGCTATGTGTCTCCACGCTTCTGCTCCCAAAGCTTGTACGGCACCGGGAGTATTGCGTTCGACCTTTTTGGAGCACACCTCGTGTCACGCTGGAACCGTACCAGTGTATACGGATGGCTCCAAGTCCCAAGAGGGGGTCGGCTTTCGCGTCGTATCCCCTCTGTTTGAAGTCAGCGGGGCTCTACCAGGCGCTGCGTCTGTCTTCACGACCGAGCTGGTGACAATACACCACTCGGTACGGGAGATTACTTGACGTGCCCGGTTCATAGACCGGATTGTGATCTATAGTGACTCACAAAGCGCCTTGAGTGCTCTCGGAGCATTGGAACCTCCGCATCCCCTTGTTCGCGATATCCGTGTCGCCACGGTTTTGACGAGCCGGGCAGATGTCGAGATTATCTTCTGCTGGGTTCCTGGACATGTAGAAATTGCGGGGAATGAGCGCGCCGAAGAGTCCGCCAGGACTCTGCGACCAGACCAGCGTTTCTCTCTTCCTCACACCAACTACATGGCAGGAATACGGGCAGCTCTTCGGACTGCTTGGCAAAGAAGATGGGAGACGGTCGAAGGGAACTTAAAGTTGCGTGCCATTGTGCCGCGACTGTTCCCATGGACCCTGTCCCCAAATGCCGCGACGGCTTCAGGTCGCTTTCTGTCGTCTCCGAATTGGGCACATTCGTGTGACGCATCGCTATCTGATGGAGCACTCGCCTGCGCCCTATTGCGAAGTCTGCCTCGTCCCCCAGACTGTTTGCCACATTTTTGTCGAATTTCCTAATCTGGGTGATCTTTGCGCACGATACCTGTCTCGATACCGGGATGGGCGGGGTCGCTACCGCCTTTCCCTTTCACTCGGGACGAGTTCGTGTACATTGACTTGTGGATTTGTTGACTTTTGGGGGGAGGCCGGGCTTCTCCCCTATATTTGAGAAGGTTCTATTTTTTGTTTTTTTTTGGTTTGTTGTTGTTTTCTTTGTAGTTTGCACGCTCCTGCACCGGGGTGAGGGGGCCCCCCCCCACGCTGCTGGAGATTGCTTTCTGACTGTTAAGTTTTTCACATTTTTATCATTGTCATGTTTTCATATTTTTATTTTAAAGTAGCCTAGTTCTAAGCTGTCGTGTTTCCAGCGACTTATGCCCAAGTGGGCAGTTGCCAGATGGGCTCTATTAAAAAAAAAACCCAAAACTATGTTTATTAAATGAAAAAGATCACGTTTTTAGTGTAAAACATTCAGAAAACAATCACCACCCGACTTTTAGTTGCATCAGCGACGTGATGCCTAAGTAAAGCCTAAAATTAATCGAAATTTTCTTCTCTTTAATTATATCAATTACAAATTTATAGCTTTCAATACTATCCGTTTTCCTAATTGGGTTTCGACATTATTTTATAAAACGTAAACTCATTTGGGGAGTTAAGAAACAGGTAATTTTCACCGTCCTGTTTAGCCTCGAAGGATTTATTGAGGTAAAACCTGTATTACGACTCTTTTGGGGGGCAATTTTGGTCCTTGTATTTGGTAAAAAGTTCGAGTTGTAAAGCGCCTCCCCTCATGCTCGTTCTTTATTCTTCAGAGATTGAAAGCTGGAGCTGACGAGGTCAAAACACCGGGTATAAAATGAAGGTTATCCTTGAAGGTGGAGAGGAGAAAAACAAGTGATTAGTCAAACCTGAAAAGGAAGGAAGTTAGGAAATCTAGTGTTTCTGGTACATAGGACAAATTTAAGCACATCAGATAGGAGGTATTTCAAAACCCTTTAGACAAACTGATATTTAATGTCCTTCGTTCAATTGTATCACCCTTGGAAAAGACTTGAGGGCTAAGGAGTAGGGTAAAGATTTTTAACTGATTGCCTTCAATTTGAGAACAACGTACGAGATTCTTAGTCTAATTGTCAGATTTGCCATCCAATAGATCTAATATATATTTTTTTATTTAATGGTCTCGATGCGATGGTCTATATACATTGCGGCATTAGGACTTTAAGGGAAGGTTACTTTTTCAATGAGAATTGAGATGAACGTGATACAGCAAATATTTTTTTTTCCCTAGGATTGTACCTCCTTTATCCCCTACAAGAATAATAAATCGAGAACAAAATGGGTTGATTTAATGAAGTTGCTAGGAAACAAATTGAGATTCCAGAAGTTGGAACGATCCTTTGCAATTATTTGATAGTACCACTCTTTTGAAAGGAAAGGTAGATTGCCTTTAAAAAGAATTTTAGTCCTATTGACGTTCATTTATTCCTACCTCCACCCAATGACAATTTAACCGAGTAGCACATGTAGCACGTTTACGGGCCCCGCGTTTCAGGGGGCCCCGCGAGGATATACATATAGTCTACTGGCTAAGATACTGGTATGCACGGTGGTGTTCTTTTAAATTCCTCAATATTTATTTTCCCTCTCTGCAAAGGAAAATGGGGGGTGGAGGTAAGAAACAATATATATATATATATATATATATATATATATATATATATATATATACGGATGGGGGCCCCGTTGTTACTTGTGCTACGGGCCCCGCAGTTCCTTAAACCGGCCCCGCCTACTGGCGAGATATCAAATCGCCAACGTCTCTTCGAATTCGAAAAACTAAACCTAGACATTGATCTGTTCCTGAAATATTTACTCGGGACGACTAAACAAGATTTCTAGTATCGGTCACCTGCATCCCTGCTCATGTACGGACCGTCGGTCGAACGGTCTGTCGGTCTCCGTTTCGCTTTTTATGTTTTGGTAATAACATTGTAACTATTTGTCCGATTCCAACGAAATTTGAAACCCTTATATTCTTTTACATTCAGTTTTAAATAATTTAATTGCCAAAGTCCTTCCAAGGTTAGTCCGGAAATTATTCAAAGTTTTGAAGGTCGTAAGCTCATAAGGTCATAAATCAGAATAAGTGAGACACGTGACTTTGGTTAGCAAACCTTGTTTATTACTGACTAACTTCTTTTTCTTCCGAAACCTAATTCCTATTAAATATAGTGGCAAGAAGCGGTTTTATTGTTAAATTAAATTACCCTGTTGCACCGTAGATGACCAAGATTATCTCTTATTTGATTGTTCGAAGTTCCTTAGTGGTACTCGGAGGCATTCGAGCCTACCTCCATTCCCGAGTGGTATCAGCGCGATCCTCTTATCGAACGCCCATGGCTCTCTTTCCTATTTTTGTGTGTTCTTCTATTCAGTGTTTGCCAGCTCACTCTTCGCCTGAATCTGAATAAGAGAGATCTGACATGCCTGGAGGACACAGTTCATCTACGCTAAGCAAGTGGTTGTATGAATAGACCAATCCAACAGCCCTAAAAAGAACTTTATTAATTGGGTATTTTAATCTTGACTTTTTCCGTCGCATCAATGAGTGTAGTGCAGTTTTCGCTACTTACCTCCTATAAGCAAGTCATAACACAAACCAAGAAATAAAGAACATGTCAAATGGATGGACAATTCGGTATTTAACTGTATAATGAATTTAGGATTTCTTTCACTGTCAACAATACCTCTTTGTATGAAAGCTGTCTAAAGTTATATCGCGATTAAAGATCACATGTGAGATATTTCCACACTTTATCTTTTTTTCAATAAAGTGTCAAAGTACTAGAAGAATCTTCTCGAAATGGTCTTCCGACGAACTCAAACGCGGGTTATCAACCGGATGGATGGTATTTTCTTAAGGTTGAATATGTAGTTAGAGTTAATGTGGAGTGGACCCGACTTATAATTCATACTACTATACTTCTTGCTATTTTACCCATAGCCTTTCCCATTCCTCTCTTTCTCTCTCACGCACACACACACACTCTTCTTTTCAATGTCCTTCCACTCTCAATCTGGTGGAGCTCTGATGAAAGAGGCTTGTAAGGCTACAAGGGAGTACCAAGCTCTCTCCCCTTCCCCTTTGCACTGGCTACTCTTAAGTATTGCGGAGGGAGAGGGGGGTGGATCTTGTCACAAAGCGAGGAGGGAACAAATAAAGAAGCTCGCGTACAGCTTAATAAGGTCGCCTATTTAAAATCTTTTCCAAGCGTACATGTTCAAATGTACACATTGGATTTGTATTAACAAAGAAGAAGATCTCGTTAGCGTTGTGGATAAGGCATTGGATTGACACTCATATGTACCGGTTTCGATTCTTGGCGGCGAAAGTAGACACAAACAATTTCGGCGCTGACTGGGGGCCGCCGCCAATCTGGCACGTCATCATACTCATAGCCAGTTTACAACCCTGCACCCTTCCCTCTTCCTTCGGACAACATTACGACTCCTTTTCATCCCAGAGCAAACTGAAGAGGTTTGCACATCCACACTCCCCTGCTGGGCAAGGGTTAGCTCTCCTTTGTGCCACGGAGAATCTCTTGCTCACTGCCTGGTAGCAAAAGGCAGTACTACCGTTCCTTCTGCACTGCCACATAGTTCCCTGAAAATTACATCCATAATATTCCACATTAAAATAAATTCACCCAGGGAAAATTCCACCCAACAGAACATGAATTAACAAACAACTAACAACCAAACATTTAAAATTGTAGTTACCAACGAACAGACCCCACTCCACCCTTAAGCTTAACCAAATATTTGCGCAGTTTCACCGTTCTTTGTGCTATTTAATTAATTACCTCTAACCATGGTTTTAAAATTTATTATTAGTGAAAAGTGGAAAAAAACTTTGCGATAGATTTGTCTTCCAAAAACACCAGGATAATCTAGCAAAAACAAAGACTTATTGGAGATGTGAACACCTTTACACAAACTGTAACCATTGTCTAGAACAGTTAATATTATTGTACATAACCCACTTTTCGTTTTCTGTAAAAATCATACTAAAACAATTGTCACATTTTAATCTTATTTCTATCCCTAAAATAATGATAAACATCAGAAAATAGTGAAGCATTACTTAGAGGATGGCCTAATAGAAGAATTAGGTTGAATGCCTATTTAAACTAAATCTCACTGCCATTATTACCGTTAATTTCTATGGCCGATAAAATCTGACGGTTTGTTAAGGACGATAAAGTTAATAAACTGATACTGGTATTGAAATGACTCACGAAAACGCAGGAAAGGAAATCAATTATACTTGAAATCACACTGGTATAGAAACAACAAAATTCTTGAATCGAGGAATCTCAAATCAGGCGATAAGAGACTATAACGGCTTTTCCACTCCGGAGACCGAAACAAACCAATCCCAGAAAATGGTAAATAATCAAAATACAAAAGTACAAATGAGAAAAATGTAAATGGCAAAAATTAAAATGCAAATGATTTAAAGAGTCTTGTTTTGAACTCATTTATTTGGAATCGAATTCATTCCATGATACGAGTATACTCGGTTTTGGATAACCTTTCAAGCAGCTTTATTAATTATTCGCTTGATAATTAAAAAAGCTGCTTGAAAGGCTATCCAAAACTGAGTATATGATGGAATAATTAGATTCCAAATAAATGATTTCAAAACCAGACTCTTTTTAAATCAATTGTCAATGGTTATAACATTTTTATTACCGTACCCCTTCTATGAATTGCTAGTTTCTTCAAAATCCCCTTGCACCAAAACAACATTCTCTCCCAGATTTAAAGAAAAATTAAAGTGTTTTTAATTTCTTCATTGAATATGAATTAATGAGATACTTGACACTGCTTCTTAGCAACTAGATCCCTAAATGCGCGGTCGAATGCCAGAGAGTTCACAGCGTAAATCTCTTTAAACATTTTCTGTAAAAAGTAGAAAAGAAACTTTGAGATGAACTTGTCTTCTAAAAACACCAGGATAATCAAGCGCGGAAAATTCAGCTTCGAAAAGATACGTGGATGCTAACATAGTTAGAATCAGACGAGCCTGATTAGAGAGATTAGAGGGGACAACACAGAATGGCTCAAGGTCCAGTCCTTTAAAAAATTATTTACCTGTTGAAATCAACTTCAACTCAAGAAACTCCTCTTTTACTTCATCCCCCGATAAGGGGCGCAGCGATTTGCCATCTTGGCTGCCATGCTGACGAGACTCAGGGCCCCGTCTGGCCTCAGCTTAGCCTCTTCTCCTTCTTTCAGAGAGCCTGTATTTCTCCCCTACTTCCTCAATTTCCCTACAACCTCTCCCACAACTTTCACTGGTCGGCCTCTATTTTCACAGGGTAGATGCCGACCTTTTTCACAGCCAACTATCCCAGCTTGGGGCTAAAGGGGGAGGGGACAATGTTGCCTAACCTCTGAGCTCCGGTTTTGGATGGTGGGTTTTTAACAACCTGCTTCATCCACACCCATACCTTCCTAACATCCCTTTTTACTTCTCACCTCACCATCTATTTTTTTTTTACGCCGTTCCCAAGGTGGAGCCGCCATGCTGAGGGACTGCTAGGCCTCCAGGCGAGAGGGGTGGTCTCAAATGGTGGCACCTGGCTCTGCCAGGCCCGTACGCACCCCTTACAGAGCGGGCAACTAGAGTGGTAATAAGCTATTGCATCCCGTAAAAAAAGAAGGTCCCCATGCCCAATTATGAGTCTAACAAAAAAATCCCCTTAATTTCCCCGCATCCATCGTCGGAGCCGCCCTCAGGCAGCACCACAGAAAAAATGGAGGTTCCCTCGTGCCCTGTGCTTGCGCAGGGAACCCCCCAAATTTCTATAACCGGAGAGGAGGCTTAATCCTCTCCTTCGCCTACGGGTGTAGGGGACTCCCCCTCACCCCTTTGTCTGGGGGTCGGGCACCTCCCTCTTTCAAGTGGCAGTACCCACTTTACTTTCCAAGTGTACTGCCAAGAAAGCCAGCAGGAAGCCCATAGCCGACCGCTCCCCATTGAAGCGGCTCGGTAGGGCTAACTCCCTTAGGGGAGGGGGGCAGAGATAAGCCAGGCCACTTCGGTCGCTTCCCTCAAAATAGCTGCTAGCTAGAATACTAAACATATCGGGAGTCAAGGCATGTGCCTCCCAAGATGAGACTAAAAACACTGATGCCAATAGGACATGTGATGTCGCGGCGTGGAGGAGGAAGGCCAAATGGAGGCCCCACCCTAAATAGACATGGTCCTTGAGGCAACAAAGCCTCAGACTGTAGGGCCTTCCATGGAAGTGAATCCGGGCTCGGCGCTAAGCACCGAACTAGAGTCCGCTCTTATGCAAGGTCCTCCTCAAATGGCAAGGGTTTCCAAGGCAGTACAAGAAGGGGAGGGATCTCCTCATCCGACCGGTGCCCCTACGACTGCTAGAACCTTCTCTATCTCTGAGAAGGACCTTGATGAGGCTGCTCCATCTGGCCTAGGGGAAAAGAATGTTCATTCCCCGCCATCCTCTCCTAAAAAGAAAAAAAACAACAAAAAAAGACTAAAAAGACTCGGGGCTCCTCTCCATCTGCGGAGGCTGCAGGGACAGATGGGTCTGCTGCCATTTCGGTAAGCGACCAAATCAAGATCGGCAAATCCGGCCCCTCTACCTAACCGGGTTCAGAGGCCCTGACTATGACCAAAAGGGCGCAGGACGGAGCCTCGATAACTTCGGGGCATCTCATCCACAGATTACCCGGCGTTTTCAAGCCTACTGGCTTCAAACGCTTTATCGGTATTCGCTCCATTGATTACACCATGTTGGGTAAGGGCAACATGGTCCATCAGAGGAGAGCTTTATCTAGTGTGATTGGTAGAGAGCCGAAAGTGAAACGTTTCTCGGATGGGAGCTTTTGGCGAATGTGTCGAGTCCCTCCGAGGCGGCCATGATTAGTGCCCTTCGGACACTTGAGGGCACGCCTGTGATTGTGACGCCGCACTCTGCCATGAACTTTGTGAAATGAGTAGTTTATGCGAGGGAACTCGTTGACTACTCCATTTAGGACATCACCTTAGAGCTGGCCGACCATGGGATGGTCAAGGTCAAACGTGTGATAAAAAAACAGGGAGGGACCTCGAGACCCAACCCTACACTCTTCGTCACGTTTGACTGTGACAAGTTCCCTGAGTCTGTGCATTCAGGTTGGTACCACTACCGCGTAAAGGCATTTGTGCCAATGCTGCTTCAGCCATACGAAACACTCATGAAGACCTGTGTAAATTGCTCCAAGGCCGCACACGATAAGTCCAAATTGTGTGTGTCCAAGTGTGTCAATTGGGGAGAGCCGCACCCCGCTTCTTCAAAGAAATGTGGTGCATGTCACCTTGAGAAAGAAATCCTAGCCTTCCAAACCCGGGATCGACTCTCATTCCGCGAGGCTCTGTCTAAAACGTTTTACGCCTCAATGCTTAGAAAGGCACCCTCTGCTCCTTGCCCATCCAGACCAACGATCACGGTACTTTTTGTTCCCATTCGGGAGCCCTTTGGCGGGCTCTACCCAACCTGGGCGCTCCCCTGGTAAAGCTGGATGCACAAAGGGTTCACACCAAGCGTGACCGTTTCCCGTAAGGCAAAACGGCCACGCGCCTCCACCGATTCGTTAGACTCACAGGAGGCAACACCCCTGAATTGGTCGCCAGACAATCGACCAAGGTTCCTAAAGTTGCTCCTGAAAGGAGCACTGCAACAAAGGAGCTTCGGCTCCTTCGCCCACGCCTACTGGTGGGCTGGGTGGCTCTGAGACGATAGATTAGCGAAAAGAGCCCCCCCCCCTCCCCCGAAGCTGGAACGCCCGGCTAATGTTTCGAGGCAGAGGGAGAAAAAGAACCCCATGGCGAGCCTAACCTCCCTCAATAAGTCCTCGAAGGCAACATCGCCTTTAGCGCATTGTCTGGCCAACAGCGCCTGGGGTTCTGCCTCCGAGAAGCGTATGGACACTTCCGTTAGGGCCTTCTGTTCAAAGACGACCCCCGTGTCTCCTCCAAGCTAGGCCAGGAGGGCAAATTCCTTTAAAGGAATTGCCGTGGACTTCGGACTAAGTGGGAGGAGCTGCGGAGGCTCGTCTCGTCTCGATGCTAGGCGCGTCCCCCTTGCTCGCCCTCCTGGGGTATAAGGGTTTTTGCGACCCCACCACCACGAGATGAAAGCCGGGATGGGGCATGCGGGTCTTACACCCGGCATGATGTTTCCGTTCTTATTTTCACATTAGATACATCTTTTCAGGCAGTTGCTGTGCAGCCTCACTTGGATAGGAGGTATACTGTTATTTCTGCGTATATTCCACCGTCAGCTGACTTCTATGCGCGGGACTTTTGCGTCGTCGTGGCATGGTTGACAATGCCCTTTCTCTTGCTAGGGGATCTGAACAGCAGAAATCCTACCTAGGGAGACTACTAAATAAATCTCAGGGGACAAGTCCTCGCTGATCTGATCGAAGAGCTTGAGATAGGTGTCCTAAATGTGGATGAGTTTACGCATCACTGCCCTACAACCGCTTCATTTTCTCAACTTGATCTATCTCTGTTCTCTCCGGATGCACTTCATGATTTTAATTAAGGGGTGGTCGATGACTTCAATAGTAGTGATCACTTTGAAATTCAAATATCATTTTCTGGGCAGCTGCCGCCTGAGAGACCACCTCGGTGGCGCTTGGCGCGGGCGCGGTGGCCTGCATTTCAGGAAATGACTGAATTATCTATCTCAGTCGAGGAGTTTAGGTCGGTAGATGAGGCCGTTGAGTTCTTCTCCGGCAACCTCATCGCCGTGGGCCTGACTACTATTCCTAGGACGTCTGGCTGTTTTGCACGCCGACCACTCCCATGGTGGTCGGCCGAGTGTGGGACGGCCCTCAAACAGAAGCGTTATGCCTACATGCGCTATAAGCGCCGCCCGAAGGATTTCACTGTCGCTGAATTTCGTCGGGCTAGGGCTAGGTATCGGTATATTTCGAAGCACGCCCGCCGCTCTTCTTAGCGGGTATACGTGTCTTCACTTAACCGTAAGACCCCTTTAGCTGAGGTGTGGAAGCGAGTAAAAAGGATTCGGGGCAAGTTCTCGCAGGACCCCCCTCCCGTCTCCAGGAGAATAGACCGCAATCTCGGACCCCGCGTCCGTGGCGGAATCCTTAGCGACCGCTTTCTCCGCATTCTCTAGCCGTGATGCTGCTCCACCAGCATTCAATGCACGTCGTGATGTCGCGGAAGGCCGCGACATCACGTCTTGAGTTGCGTTCCGCTCTCGCTTCGTGCGCGGACACCGCCCATGGTCCGGACGATGTCCCGTACGCCATGCTTCGACACCTGGGTGAGCGAGGCATGGCCTTTCTGTTAGATCTGTTCAACAGGATCTGATGGAAGGTCTTCTCCCAGACTCCTGGCGAATCGCTACTGTGCTCGCCTTTCGCAAGCCGGGGAGAGATCACTCTACTCCGACCGGTTTCCGCCCAATCTCTCTAACCTCTTGCGTGTGCAAGTTGATGGAAAAATTGGTAAATGTTAGATCAGCCTATTTCCTGGACAGCGGAGGCCATCTGTCTTCTGCACAGTGCGGCTTCCGTAAGTTTCACTCCACGTCGAATGCTATGCTCCGACTGGAAAATGCCGTCTGCGAGGCTTTCCTTCCTAGACAGCACTACGCCACGGTGTTTTTTGATCTGGAGAAGGCCTATGATACCGCATGGCGATACGGTATCATGAAGACTCTCCACACGATGGGAGCGAGGGGACGCCTCCCAATGTTTATATCTCAATTTTTGCAAGATCGTCGATTCCGCGTACGGGTAGGGGGAGCCATCTCTGCCACAAAGGAGCAGGAAGAGGGTGTCCCGCAGGGAAGTGTCCTCAGTGTCACACTCTTTGCCCTGAGCATCAAAGGCATCACGTCGGTGCTGCCAGAAGATGTTCTTGCTACGCTCTACGTGGACGACCTTTCGATCTCTTTTGGCGCTGTCCAGATGCCAACTCTGGAGCGTCGACTCCAACAGGCATTGAACCGCGTCTCTCGCTATGCCGAAGCGCACAGGTTTCGGTTTTCTTTGGCCAAGACTAAGGTGGTGCACTTCTGCCGCCATCCACGGCTTCACCCCGACCCAGATTTGTTTCTTAATGGGGTGCGCCTGGATGTGGTCTAATTGCACCATTTCCTTGGTCTTGTATTCGACCGACGCCTCACTTGGGAGGCTCATATTCGCAGCCTTAGGGTCTCTTGTACCCACGCTATGGGCATTCTCCGTTCCGTGACGTTCAGCGCTTGGGGCGCTAATAGGGCTACCGCCTACTTTTTTATCGATCCTTTGTTCGCTCGAAGCTCGACTACGGATGCGAGTTTTATGCATCCGCAGCCGAGCGTTTATTGCGGAAGGTGGATGCAATCCACCACACCGGCCTTCGCCTTGCGACCGGTGCCTCCCGCACTTCCCCCATTGAGAGCCTGTTGGTCGATGCTGGGGAGATGCCACTCGCTCTGCGCCGCGTGCAGTGCATCACTCACCTGTACGCGCGAGCCCGGCGCCTCCCTCAGTCGCCAACAGCTCTCACTGCATCCGCAGCTGATCTCGATGGTGCCTATGCCGCCGAGAGACGCCAGTCATACCCTAAGCCCTTTGGGTTTAGGGCCAGGAAACTCCTTCGAGAGTTGCGTGCCATTGCGCCGCGACTGTTCCCATGGACCTATCCCCCAATGCCGCGGCGGCTTCAGGTTGCTTTCTGTCGTCTTCGAATCGGACACACTCTTGTGACGCATCGCTACTTGATGGAGCGCTCGCCTGCGCCCTATTGCAACGACTGCGTCGTCCCCCAGACTGTTCGGCACATTCTTGTCGAATGTCCCAGTCTGGGTGATCTTCGCGCACGATACCTGTCCCAGTACCGGGATGGGCGGGGTCGCTACCGCCTGTCCCTTGTGCTCGGGACAGATTCATGCACATTAACTTGTGGACTTGTTGACTTCTTGAGGGAGGCCGGCCTTCTCCCTATTATTTAAGCAAGTTTTTTTTGTTTTGTTTTGTTGTTTTTTTGCATTTTTTTTTTTTTCCTTTAGTTGCACGCTCCTGCGCCGGGGGGACCTCTCCCCGACGCACCAGCTTGCTTCCTTTCCCCCTTTTGGGGTGTTGTTTTTTTTCTCTTTTTAATTTTATTTTAAAGTAGCCTAGAACTAGGCCAGTTTTAATATGGCGACTAATGCCCAAGTAGGCAGTCGCCAGATGAGCTCTTAAAAAAAAAAAAAAAAATCTGGGCAGCTGCCGCCTGAGAGCCAACCTCGGTGGCGCTTGGCGCGGGCGCGTTCCCTGCATTTCAGAAAATGACTGAATTCTCTAACTCAGTCGAGAAGTTTAGGTCGGTAGATGAGGCCGTTGAGTTCTTCTCCGGCAACCTCATCGCCGTGGGCGTGACTACTATTCCCAGGACGTCTTGCCGTTTTGCACGCCAACCACTCTCGTGGTGGTTGGCCGAGTGTGAGACGGCTCTCAAACAGACCCGTTATGCCTACATGTGCTATAAGCGCCGCCCGAACGATTTCACTGTCGGTGATTTTCGTCGGGCTAGGGCTAGGTATCGGTATATTTTGAAGCACGCCCGCTGCTCTTGTTGGCGTGCATACGTTTCTTCACTCAACGCGAAGACTCCTCTAGTAGGGGTGTTTAAGCGGTTCAAAAGGATTCGGGCTAGGTTCTCCCAGGAACCTATCCCGTTCTCCAGGAGAATAAGACCACAATCTCGGACCCCGCGTCCGTGGAGGAATCCTTCGCGACCGCTTTCTCTGCATTCTCTAGCCGGAATGCTGCTTCGCCAGCATTCAATACACGTTGTCATATCGTGGAAGGCCGCCGAATGGACTTTAATTCCAGAGGCGAAGAACCCTTTCACCGACAGTTTTACTCTTGAGTGAGTTTCGTTCCGCTCTTGCTTTGTGCGCGGACACTGCGTATTGTCGGGTCGAAGTCCGTTGCGCTATACTTCGACCCATGGATAAGCAATGCATGGCCTTTATGTTAGATCTGTTTAACAGGATCTGTGTGGAGGGTCTCCTCCCGGATTCATGGCGAATCGCTACTGTGCTCGCCTTTCGCAAACCAGGGAAATATCCCTCTACTCTGGCTAGTTTCAGCCCAATCTCTCTTACCTCTTACGTGTCCAAGTTGATGGCAAAATTGATAACTCTTAGATTAGCCTTTTTTTCTGAACAGCAGAGGCCAACTGTCTTCTGCACATTGCGGCTTCCGCAAGTTCCATTCTAAGTCGGATGCCCTACTCCGACTGGAAAATGCCGTCAGCGAAGCTTTTCCTGGTAGGCAGCACTAAGACACGGTGTTTTTCTATCTGGCCATACGGTACCATGGAGACTCTCCACACATTTGGGGAGAGGGAACGCCTCTTAATGTTTATATCTAAATTTTTGCGAGATCGTCGATTCCGCGTACGGGAGGGGAGAGCCCTTTCCGGCTCAATAGAGCAAGAAGAGCGTATCCCGCAGATAAGTGTCCTCAGTTTAAAACTCTTTACCCTGAGCATCAATGGCATCACCTCGGTGCTGCCGGAAGATGTTCTTGCTACGCTCTACATGGATGACCTTAAGATCTCTTTTGGCGCGGCCCAGCTGCCAACTCTGGAGGGTCAACCCAGGAATCGCACTGATTCCTGGGTCTTATTTTTGACCGACGCCTCACCTGGGAAGCTCATACTCAGAGCCTTTAGGTTCTCTTGTACCCGCGCTGTCGATATTCTCCGTTTCGTGACGTTCAGTGCTTGGGGCGCTGATAGGGCTACTGCCTTACTTTTTTATCGATTCTTTGTTCGTTCGAAGCTCGACTACGAATGCGAGTTTTATGCATTCGCAGCCGAGCGTTTATTGCGGGAGATGGACTCGATCCAGCACACAGGCCTCCGCCTGGCGACCAGTGCCTTGCGGACTTCCCCCATTGAGAGACTAGTATTCGATGCTGGTGAGATTTCACTCGCTATACGCCGTGTACAGTGCATTATCCGCCTGTACGCGCGAGCCAAGCACCTCCCTCAGTTACCAACAGCTCTACTGCATCCACAGCTGATCTCGACGCTGCCTATGCCCCCGAGAGACGCTAGTCATACCCTAAACCCAAAGGGTTTAGTCTCAGGGCCAGTGGCGCCCCTGGTTCTGCCCAGGACGCCACCCTGGAGGGTTATTTGTCGCCATGCCTCTGTTCCCAAACCTTTTACAGCGCCGGGAGTATTGTGTTCGACCTTTTTGGAGCACACCTCGTTTCACGCTGGAACGGTGCCAGTGTATACGGATGGCTCCAAGTCCTAAAATGCGGTCTGCTTCCACACCGTATCCACTCTGTTTAAAGTCAGGGGGGCTCTGCCAGGCGCTGCGTCTGTCTTTACGGCCGAGTTGGTGTCAATACACAACTCAATACGGAAGATTACGCGGCGTGCCCGGTTCGGAGACCGGATTGTGATCTATAGCGACTCACAAAGCGCCCCGAGTGCTCTCGGGGCATTGAAATCTCCGCATCCCCTAGTTCGCAATAACCGTGAGGCCACGGTTTTGGCGAGCCGGGCGGATGTTGAGATGATCTTCTGCTGAGTTCCTGGACATGTAGGAATTGCGGGGAATGAGCGCGCCGATGACGGCGCTAAAGAGTTAGCGAGGACTCTGCGACCGGACCAGCGTTTCGCTCTTCCTCAGCCAGACCACATGGCAGGAATACGGGCAGCTCATTGGGCGGCTTGGCAAAGAAGATGGGAGACGGTCTAAGGAAACTTAAAGTTGCGTGCCGTTGTACCACGACTGTTCCCATGCACCTACCGCCCAATGCCGCGAAGGCTTCAGGTTGCTTTCTGTCGTCTCCGAATCGGGCACACTCGTGAGACGCATCGCCATTTGATGGAGAGCTCGCCAGCGCTCTACTGTGAAGACTGCGTTGTCCCCAGACTGTTCGGCACATTTTTGTCGAATGTCCCATTCTGGGCGATCTCCGCGCACGTTACCTGTCCCGGTACTGCGATGGGTGAAGTCACTACCGCCTGTCCCTTTTACTCGTGATGAGTTCGTGCACATCGACTGGTGGACCTATATAATTTTGGGTGGAGGCCGGCCTTCTTCCCTATATTTAACTAGGTTTTTTTTTTTTTGCTATTGTCTCTGTAGGTTGCACGCCCTTGCGCTGCGGAGAGGGGTACCTCTCCCCGACGCCGGAGCTTGCTTCTTGATTGTTGCTATTTTCCCTTTTTATCGTTGTTTTGTTTTCATATTCTTATTTTAAAGTAGCCTAGTGCTAGGCTGTTTTGATCGCGGCGACTTATTGTCTAGTGGGCAGTCGCCAGATAGGCTCTTAAAATTAAAAAAAAATTCCACTTCATCTGAAAAATCACCTATCCGGCACTTAAATAGCTTCTTGATGAATTTCCAAGCTTCATTCTTCTCATCCATATCTGGAAAGTATCTGAGGATATTTGAAATTAGTTGGCATGGTAAGTAACCACAGTACCAATCCTATTAAGAGGAGTGATTATTTGTTTCTTAACCTTATACCTAAGGTTCACTTGTGTGAGAACAGAATCCAAGTTACTAAACCTGGCTCTATTTTTCTGCTTAATTCGTCATTTCCATAGGTCGAGTATGCTCATGGAGGTACAAATAGTGCCGTAGGGTATGATAATGTTGATGTTTTTCCATTGTACTTTAAGGTAAAGAGTATTAAACACTTCAAAGATGTCCATCAGGTAAGCTAGAAATAGAAGAAAACCTTCAAACTGGAACTTATCACGAGGATCTGCCTTCTGATGCGAATCTAGAAATATTGCCACTTCTCGCATTTCATAAAGCCGCCCTAGCATGTTTCCCTTTGATAGTCATTGTACGTTTGTGTGATAAAACAAGGGTTAAGATTGCACTTCCTTCACGTCATTTTGAAGAAACGACTTTTTAAGGCTACAGCTTTGATAAATTTAGTTACCATGATATTTACGTTCAGAACATCCATCATTTCAGCCTGTAAAGTTCAAGATTATAAGGCCTCACGAAGAAGTAAGAAATGGGTACATACAACAGATTGATTTTTCTTTCACCCTTCCAATAAATCCAGACTACAAAGCAAGCAGGCCTGGAGCTTCTCAAGAACACACCCCTACCGAGTTCCACGAAAGTCGTTTTCCTGAATGAAGTTTTGATAAGTCTTGAAAAATAACTTCTGCTGTTGTACAAATTTTCAGGGGGTGATAGAATAGTATTTTCTCCTTTACACTATGCCTGACACAAAACATGCATACATCACTAGCTGATAACATTAAGCGATTTCAGTTGTTTCGTTGCAATACATGCCAAAAACAGGAGAATCTTTTACTTGGTCGAGAATTTGATCTTTGGTGTCTTGACTCAATTCATCGATTCTTCCCTTGACTGTATCGTTTGACATTGAAATTTGGGAAAGCTTGGTTGCACTATCTTTCCCCAGAAGGCGTACTGCTGCACGGGGTATAATTGTTTTTATAAGAGACTCCGATGTCATGGATTTTCTTGCTCTTTGCAATCAGCATAGCAATCTCCTAGGAAGCTTCAACAACCTCTGAAGATTGCTGTCGAAATGCCCTATTACCGCCCGACCTAGCTTGATTCATTGTGTCTTTTTGTTACAAAGAACTGGTTGAAATTGTTGAGGAAATCAGGATAAGTTGTCTTCACGTGGCATTCCCATCGTGAGGCCCTCATTCCATCATTGCTGTCTTGTAACACAAATCAGAATAATAGCAAGGCGCGTGCAAGTTAAGATAAACATCATCGCCTGTTCATAAACATCATAACATGATCAATAACTAACAAAGGATCGTAAAGTTCGTAAAGAAATACAAGTAAATACAATCTTACAGCACCATAAACACCCATGTCATTAAAATACCACCATACGATTCAAAGTGGCGTAAATTTATGATAAAATAAAAACGGGAATCAAAAGGTACAAAAAACAACAGAGCAACACATGCGTGTTCTTAATTCAACAACAAACTTATGTTTGCTTATTCTTTATATCTAAAGGCACCAAATGCGATGAGATATTGTTATATTCAACCATACACTGATTTGAATTGCACAATATATCTGTAGAGTTGCTTGCAAGCGTGAGAGATCAAGTGAGTGTGTTTGTGTGGGTGGGTGAGGGTGTATTACCCCTACTTTTATTATTTGCAGGGGAAATGCATATCAATTCAAGACTTTTCCAGAAAGCGGAAAACTTACGTGTAATAATAAGGTTAATTTTCTTTCAAAGCAATGTAACATTTACAAATAATCATAATTATTGGCTTGTTAGTATATTACGCTTAATAAATATGAAACATCAATGATGAATTATAATACTAAATAAATTAAGTAGAATCTAATTACTTTGCTACTCTACATATACCTACTTAGCATTGCCTTATACTTAGAGCCTTAGTTTTCTATAGTCTACTAAAGTAGACTAAGTTAAGAGAAAAACAAATACATTAAAGAAATTCATGTTTTTCCCTCAAGAGAAGAAATTACCGACACTCCCTCAGGGAGCGTGCCTCCAGGTTAAGAACCACTGCGCAGAATTATTTAGTTTATGACTTCTCCGAAATTAGCAATCACTTATAATTTACTTTAAGAAAGATATCAAGTTGATTCTACTAATTCTGCTTGGCATAAAAAGAAACCAACAGGCGAATACCGAATTTCAACAAAAATATCCAGGTACTTACATGAAGACGGAACATTAGGAGTATCCGATACAATTGATCATTTACTGATAATTACCCGAAACCTTTATATAGAAAAACGGGCAATGGCTTAGCTACTCCACCCTACGAAGGGAGCTTGCGCTTCGCTACCAAGATCAAAATTTAAAAACTAAAAAAAAGCACCCATGGTTAAACTTTTAGAAATTTTCTTAACTTCGTCAATTATAATAATTATTTAAAAGGAACTCTAAACTTTTCCCCCCTTTCAAAAAATCACGTTGCTAAAATATAGTTATAGATAAAGTAAATAAGCAGCCTTACTTAAATTTGAATAAATTTTCTGACCCTCAACAATTATAATTCATTTTCTTTTGAAACATTATAAAGCATCAGATAATCCTATTTATTTTTTCTGAACTAAACTATTTTGTTTTTTCAAAGTCTAAAGGAATTCTTAGAAATTAGCTTGCTAAAAATTTGGAATATACATAAGTCAGAACCAAACTAAGATAAAATTATTATTCAAATACTCGAAAAGAATCCTGTTCTTAAATTATTGAGTTAGTGATGATGATGATACCTAACTCTTCCCCTGAAATTTATATAGAGCTCAAACCTTGAACCGAAAGAATAGGCGAGAATCCGCATAGGTTTTGAATAGGAAATCAAATACAGGCTATAAAAACTAACTTGGCTCCAATCATCGCCTCCTCCCCCTCTCCCAAGTGATCTAACTTATCACTGGCAGAACTAAATGTGCACATACCTAAGTCGCGTGCTCTCAATTCTTCTGACTTATGATCTATTGACCTGACGACCTTTAAAACTTTTAACAAGTGGTGCAATCCGCCTCATGGTTAGTTTTCTTTTAATGATTCCCAGACTAACCTTGGGAGGACCTTCACAATTATATCACTCGAAGGAGAATGTAAAACAATATAAGGGTTTTAAATTTCCTTAGAATCGGCCGAATAGTTATGATGTTATTGCCAAAACAACTCATTGAGAAGTAAAAGGGTTACCACCTGACCGACGACCTACGGACAGACATAGTAACTTATAAGAGTCGCACGCGACTTAAAACTATATGTCGAACCTAGTCCCGTTGGAATAACTTTGTATAAAAAATAAACCAGTGTATTATACAACGCTCAAGCGCACACACACACACACACACATATATATATATATATATATATATATATATATATATATATATATATATATATATATATATATATATATATATATGCAAATGACTGAGAACAAAGCCATCAGGGTGCCCGTATTATCTAGCTTCCAGATCTTTTGTTCGCTCGAGATAATTTTTGAGGTGTTGCGATGAATACTGCTTCTTTCAGTAACCCGCGAGACAAAGGAAAAGACTGCTGCTTTTTTTCGTTGAAAGTCCGCCCAACTTTACTCTGCGCGCTCCAATCAAGCTATTCTCTCTACAGTATTGGGGAATTAGACAAATCTTTTGATTCAATGGCACACGTGATGCGCTGATAACGAGGTAATTCATCCGTAAATGATGTACGCCGTTGGGCTTGATTCCCATCCTCCGTGAGGAATGTTGTATGCCATCAGAATCTGAATTCTCTTCTTTTATCCTGAATTTGCTTAGTTTCCGTCACATGAAACTTTTTAAAGATTTTAAGTACATATTTGCTTTTGTTTTTCTGGAATGTGCAGTGGGAACCTACTGTTAATAGATGTTTTGAACCGCAATGGCAGCAGCATTTTCACTCGCATATTTATGGAATCGAATAAAATTAGTGCTTATTAAATATAGTAGGAAGCGATAGGAATCCTTGGTATAATATGATTTGAGTTTACAGTTAAATGGGCTATTTCAGGATAGGAGGAAACAAGGTTTTACGGTTGAGCGAAGTTAAAGAGACATTTGGTACGGGAATTTAATCATTAACAAACCGTATATTTCTCCAGGCCTGGAATAGCCCATTCAACTGTAGAATCAAATTATATTGTAGCATCGATTCCTATCGCTCTCTTCTATAAACCATCAATTAAAGTTGATTCTATATATACGTCAAAATACATTATTTTGTAGTTAGTTTCAATATTTTATTATTCAATTTAATCTGCCATAGACTTAAACCTTGCTTATGACCTTGTGACTTATTGTTCACAACTTGCTATAAAGTAACCAAAGGACATTCATCCTTTGTGTCTATGACATGTAAGGGTTGCATGTGAGAAAGTATGTGTGAATGGAATGGGAGCGCTGAATTTACCATGTGTTTCGAGAATCTAGATTCAATTTGCTTCCACTGAGTGACGCGAACATGATAGAGAATGAAGGTTGTTCTGTGTAGAGGGGTGTAAATAGTGGAAAATCGGAATAGGTGATAAAAAGCTAAAGGGAATATAGGTCCGGTGCTGATTGTGGAATAGGACTGCATTATGGCTGTATCGATATGTCTGGCTTCGAGATTCCTTATGGCGAAACTAAATACCAAAAATGTTAAACGCAACGTGATAGATGTACAGTCTATGGACACTAATGATACTAATGATAGTGACGTATAAGTTTGTGTGGGAATAGATATTAGCTAATTATTATTAGGGATATAATGAATTGGATTTGGCTGAAAGAATAGTTGTGATGAGGGAAATATTGTATGAAAATTGTCTCATAGCTACACCTTCAATACAATTAGACGTCGAGTATCATGTATGTAGTTTGGGGAGGACCATGACGGCCATATGTGAGTTAATTGGACCACCCATCCTTTCATTTGTGGACGAGGATTCTCGACCGAATACAGAAATCCACTTAGAATGTCAATCGCTGGTAACCCTGTCAGCACCAGAAACCGGTCTTCGATGGTAGTTAGAGAAGTAATGGACAGAGAAAGCGGTAGTACTTTGACCTGCCACCAACCAGAAAGCGTAAGAACCCTTCAAGGGGGAAGGATCACCCGTTCAAAGATCAGCGCAGTGGGAATAGTGGCGCTTTCAACAGGCTTGCTAGACAGAAAGTGGTGGTGCGAAGGATGAAAGTGAAATATGCGTGATTAAGTGGGCGCGATGAAGTAAGCGGCTGATCTGTCTGGGCGCATGAGTCAGACAGGCGCACCGCATATTGGTGGTGGAGGTCTATAAACGCCGCAAAGATCTTTTGGTCCATCTTGCTGGAAATCTAGCCCAATACTTCATAGTGAATGTTTAAGAGTAAATGTGTAAAGTGAAAAATTACCTAAATAAGTGGTTGATGAGTTTGCACAAAAGGTAATTCACGAAGAAATGAGTTTAATGAGGCGATAAGTCTAAAGTAAATGAAAGTTTATCCTAAATAAGTAAAGTGTGCAGGGAGTAGATGTAATTTTGACTGGTTGTAATGAACTGGGTACCAAAAGGATTGCGTAAGTAATTAAATTATTCCAAATGGAATTAAATGTATTTAAGTAAATTGCTAAGGCTAAAGTATCGAAGAAAAGAAGTGCGTGAATGCATTTTATATTTCTATATAGATAGTAACTCTGATGCATGTATAAAGACATAACTAGAAGGTGAGAAAGAAGGTAGAAGTGGTTATGAGCGATAGATATCCATAAAGGATGACCTAGAAGGTAAGTGGAAATGACAACCAATGGAAAGAACATCTTAGTAAATGTATGTATGCATATATAAGATGAATGAAGGAGAAATTGAGAAAATGTTAAAATGATTAGTTGGCATGGTAAGCAACCACAGTACCAATCCTATTAAGTATGTAGTAAAGTGAGTGAAATATTTGAATAAAAAAGTGAATCAGGTTGGAATGCATGATAATAACAATGGTATAATGCTTAAGTTGGATAGAAAGTGCTAAGAGGGGAGAGTAGAACTTAAGTTATAACTGTGTATACCTAAATATAGTAGACATTATTGGACTTGTATTTCAAAGTCAGGATGTAAGGGGAGCTTGTAGAAAATGAATGAGGGTTATAGTGAAATTGTGGAATTTTGAGTAGATCAGTGTTGAAACAAGGTCTGCTGAAGAAAAGTCGCGTGCTCTCACTTATTGTGATTTATGATCTTACGACCTTGTAACTTTCAATAATTCCCTGACTAACCTTGGGAAGAGGGCTTAAAATTTTGTTAAAATCAGCCGAATAGTTTTATTATTGCAGAATAATTCCTTGGGCCACCATGGAAGGACTTTGGCAATAATAGCATTCGAAGGAGAATGTAAAACAACATAAAGGTTTCAGATTTTGTAAGAATCGGCCGTATAGTTATGATGTTATTGCCCCCCCCCAAAAAAATTCTTTGGGAGGACTTTGGCAATTATATTATTCGGAAGAGAATGTAATAAAACATAAAGCATTTAAATTCCGTTAGAATCTGCCGAATAGTTATGATGTTATTGCCAAACAAAATAATCCTAGGGCTAACCTCGGGAGGACTTTGGCAATTATATGATTCGAAAGAGAATGTAAAACAACATAAGGGTTTCAAATTTTGTTAAATTGGCCGAAGGTTACAATGTTATTACAAAAACAAAAAAAAAGCAAAACGAAGACCGAATGACCTCCTGACCGACATAGTGAGATGTATAGTCACCCGCTACTAGACTTGCACGCGACTAAAAATCTCTGTTGATGAGAAATGGCATTGTAGATTAGGAAGACATGAATTTATCTACTAAGCTTTTGCTCCCACACATTTTGAAGTAACTCCTGAGTAAAGATTTGTTCTTCATGCCAATTTAATTAACTTGTAAAAGACTGTAATCACACTCACTGCATTGCACAATGTTTTATGGTTAATGATGATAGCGTTCGTTGAAAGCTGTGTATGAGAGTGGAGTTGAGTGTGCTTTAGTTTAGTAAGGAGCAGAGTGAGAACATGAAACCCATTTAAGAGAAATGAGTCAATATAAAAAGTGAAAAATCAACTTAAATTACAAATAACAAGTCATCAAATGGGGGTTTATCACCAGTGCAAAAGAAAGGTTCTTTTAGTGTTCAAGTAACAGGTCCAGCTAGGTTCAGTGAATGTTTGGAAAGAAATATAAAATTCCTGCTTGATAGTGACGGGGTGTGAAAAAAGGCGAGGTAGACATTGAAAATAAGAGAACAGAATGGAAACTTTGTTATCAACTTCATTTTTATTATCAGAACTTGGCTTCTCATTTGTTATCGAATTTCTTGCCAAATTGCAAGGAATAATTGTTATAATACATTGAAAAACTTATAATAGGCGAACCACGAACGGATTCCGATGTTTTTAGAACATAGAAATAATAGCTTAATTTGTTTTAAACAGTTCAGTGTTCTAACTCTCGACCTTTGCATGACCACCACAAGGATCTTTGATTCTCTGATTGGCAGAATTCAACAAAAATGTTTGTAGCGATATGTCTACCCGCTACTTCAAATGCGCTATTCAATTTTTCAATTGATATAGGTATTTTACTGTATACTTCATTTTCAAAATGCCACTGTAACTAGTTAATTGAGTTCAAATCTGGTGAACGTGGTAGTTAATATACTACTACATCGTTCGATCCACCCATTATGAAATGTTTCATCAAGGTCATTCCCGGTATCGTGATGGTAATAAAAACGTGCTCCATCTTTTTGAAAGTGAATATCCTCCTCTCCATATAACTGTTGAATTGCATATAAAGCTTTTCATCGAAACATGTTGAAGTAACTAGGATCGATAACTGGACCGTAGAAAAATAATACACTAACCAAACTTTTTCAAAGAAACCACAGACTAAACAGTTATAGGAGGTAAGTCTACATGACGTATGCTGTTATGTCGATAAATTATACAATTCAACTTAAATATAGCTTCATCTGACCAACCATATTTGTCCGTACATTGTCTGCAAATTGCCCATCTTCTGTTACTCGAAACAATTGGCAAAACTGGAGTTTGCGATCTGGATCATCTTCATTCGAATCATGTAATAATTTCGGAATGTAAGAATTCCATTCATCATTCTTCTGAAATCTGCAGACATTTCTCTTTCTTTCCCCTCTTCACAGGCAGATTGTCACATATTTACTTGATCAGTTGAATACCTATAGTACTTGAAGCAAATTAGAAGTGTTAGTTAGCGTCTGTTGATGTCTTTGGAAGCCCATTCGCTTGCTTGTATACATCATGCAGTGTATAACCTATACCTCAAAACTTTCACAGATACCCAAAATGGTAAGTAGAGTTAGAGAAGTAGTTCCTATAGTTTTGTCCAATGTTGTTGAGCCTTTGATATCTTCTCAACTTTAAAATACGACCTTAGTATCCATTTTTGTTGCTCTAAATTAATGCACACTTACATTTTCCATGTTTCGATAGTCAAGACTATCAGTAATTCCGATTTCCTTATCGTATAGGCTATACAAAGAAATAAAACAAGCTGAATCTATAGTTGCTTAGCCCAAGGCTGTTTGGCCGAACAGACCCGAGCTCCTAATGAAGGCCACGGCCAGCACCAGGTGCCCTCACAAACTTTCCAGTAAGTGTATTTTTGTATTATTATGCGTAAGTGTTTTTGGTTTATGATTTCTTTCACTACGTGTTTTATGCCGTGGGTAGATCTTCTACAACCTAGACACATGTCCACGATGAAGTCAACCATCCTTTTCTGGTAGCTCAGGAGGGCTGGTGGTGTCTACATCTCTGTTTGACTAAATCTATCAGTCTTCGTAATGTAAGGTGACTTTAGATGTGTGTATGTTAGAGCGCCGTGTCTAGTTGTGTGTTGTTAGCGGGCGCACGAATGGAACGTCAAGTGATTTCATTGTGTATATGGTTTTGAATGTTGGATTGGAGCAGGAGGGGAGGGATAGTTGACATCGTGCCCTATATTATCTGGTGCTGGATGTTGTTTTGATGCTTCTTTGGGTATCTGGTTGTGCTCCGATGTTGTGTAGACGATGTCGTTGGTTTGTGAAAGCTGCACCAATGAATTGTGCGCCGCTCATGTCAAGTTGATCCTCGACTTTGATGACTTTTATAAGTTTAAAAAAAAATATATACATGGTTCTGGAGCATTGTATTTATAGGAACGTAAGAAATCTTGAGCTAAAAGGTCAAGTAGTTACACTGCCATCCAATCCCATTATGGTAATATCTACTTACTATTTATGATAAATTATAATAGATTAATTCTGCCGAGAGATTACAATTCCATGAGAAAATAATATTGGCATAACTATTTCGAATCGCCCCGTACATAGCTTCCACTTATTTTTCCTTGTTCTCATTTTGGTGGTCAATGGATATATAGTTCTATGGTAGCTTTAAGTTAATGAGTGCGACCGTGTCCTACATTTTAAACACATTTTGTAATGTGACTTTCATTTCAGCAATGTTTAAAGATTTTAACCACTTTTCAAGCGTGCCACGGTATTAGATTATTATAGAAAAACAACATGCCCACCAAACCTTTACATCGTTAGAGGTTTATGATAATAGAATATGATTATACAATGTTTATTTATGCCAAAAAAGGTCATATCACAAAATAAAAACCTTAAATAAATACTTAATACTTTACATATGACCCTTTTATTTTTTTTGGGGAGTGAGGAATTGCTTTTTACAAATCTTCTTTCGAAGTGTACTGCTTCCTATCCTATTAAATATAAATAGCCTTCTTTAGAATCCCCCATAAGTTTTCGATAAGGCTCAAATCGGAAGAGCAAGGCAGCCATACCATCAAAAGGTTACCTTTGAGTCCCATCAATGACGAGCATGCTTGTGTTGCCTTTGAAGAGTGAGACGAGGCATTGTCGTGCTGAAATATCAACCTTTAACGCCATGGAAGCAAAACGGACTCACAAAGCTGGCAATAGGACGCAAAAGTTATTTTTACTCCATTAGCCACTCTAACAGGACCAATAAGTTGATTTCCAACTATTCCTGCCCATATCATTACACCTCCTCCGACCTGTTGGCGACGAAAACGGATGTGCCGCTCTTGGTCATTTCCAACCCAACCTTTCCCCCATCCGTCAGGCCCGTCCAGAGTTGCTCTGCTTTCATCAGTGAATATTACCATCTTCATGTCTGTCTTCAGAGGAGGTCGGTTTTCAGGCGTAATACTTTTCCCCATGTCTCGCAGCAACCAGCATCTCGTTGATTTTGACACTTCTGTCAGATTTGCTTCAGCAAAAATTGCTTTCGATGTTTTTCCTGGCTTCTTCAACAGGCGCCTCTACACGTTACGCAGGTCCCGGGTAAATAAAGTCTTCAGGACGCTAGAGTCCGCGTCTTCCTTGACAATGGGTCGGCTAAAAATCGCTTCACGTTGTTAACATGGCGGTCGATAGATTGTCTATAGCTTTAGGAGGAGTTCCTTTAGCCGTTTCTTTCACTATCTTTCACTATCAAAAAATCGTTCAGCAGCTAATAGCGTGGCACACCTGAAGATCACATTCCGTGCTATAACTCATCAAAGAGTCCAGGGACTCAAATGAAGTTAGGATGGAAATGTTACCATATGAAGAGGCGTCAGCCACATAAGTTTCAAAAACTTTGAAAAGTATAAACACCTAAAATATTAAAGAAATGAGTGAAGCTAATAGCGTGGCACGGGGTGTAAGCCTTTCGATTCAAGGATATTATAATAGTTGAACTCTTTAAATTATAAACTTAAATTCTAGTGTTTTTGTGTTGGTTGGTTTTTCCTTTGGTTTTTGTTCATTTTAAAGGACCCTAGCATTCGGCTGAATTTTTTTAGAATGCTAACTAGCACTCCCAACTAGCACTCGCTAGTTGGAAGCGTTTACTAAAAAAAATCCTCTTCCCGCTTCGAATTGTATCGTTTTGTTTCCTGGAAGAGGCGGGCGGAGAATCCAATGCGCGCACTCTGCCATAGCTTTTTGCAATGGTGAAAAGTTATCATTACTATTTCACCTTGAGTCCATTTCATATTCTTTCCCTAAATTAATTATTCTATCTTTTCTTTTCATTCTCTTTCCTTTGCGTTTACACGGTCTCGTTGGTGCCGTTAAGTGTGGCATGGGCAATCATGCTGCGACTGACATCTGGAAGATTTGGGTAACAACCTTGCCGAAAAGCCTGACGGAGAACCTGAAGTTATATAATCTTACACACATTTTTACTTCCTCTCTCTTCACCGTTTTTTTTTACATTCTGCTAAAGACGTCCTCGTTAGTTTTCGCTTTAAATTTAAAAAAATTGCCCTTCAGTGTCATCACTTTCGCATTTTCTCAAAAACATTCTTCCTTTCGTTCTCCTTTCAATTTTGCTTTTCATTATTCGATCTTTTTCTTTCTAACTCTCTCTCTTTCTCTCCCCCTCTCTTTCTCTCTCTTTTTTTCATTTTCTTTCTCTCTTTCTCTCATTTTATTACTGTCTCTTTATCTCTCTTTCTTTCTTTCGTCCTCTCTATCTCTTTCTTTCTATCTTTCTTTCTCTTTCCCTTTCTTTTTCTCTTTCCCTTTCTCTCTCCCTTTCTTTCCCCTCTCTCTCTTTCTCTCCTCCCCTCTCTTTTTCTCTCCTCCCCTATCTTTTTCTCTCCTCCTCCTCCTTTCTATCTTTCGCTCCTACTCTATCTCTCTTTCTCCCCCTCTCTCTCTCTTTCTCTCTCTTTCTCTCTCTCTCTTTCTCTCTCAAGAGCCTAAAACTTTTCTATCCTTAACTTCTACTATTCTATGTGTAAGTGGCAGTAGATTTAAGGCCAGATCACCTTAGTCTGGGCCGTAAGGCCCGTGTGATCTGTGTATCTATGTAACTCTATGTAACTCTCTCTCTCTCTCTCTCTCTTTCTCTCTCTCTCTTTCTCTCTCTCTTTCTCTCTCTATCTCTCTCTCTATCTCTCTCTATCTCTATCTCTCTTTTTTTATAACGAAAATAGAGGGAGAGGTGACGCCCCCTTGTCGCGGGAAGAGGGCTTGTGTGGACCTTGGACTTTTCGAGCTATGTCGGCGGGGGTACCTCTTTTGGGTACCCCTGGTAGGGCTTCCCTTGTCGATTTGGTCGGAAACGAGGTTCCAGACTAAGTGCGTCATTCCTTCCTTTTCTACTCTATCCCTCTCCTTTTTTTACTTTGATCCTATCTCCCACTCATACAAAAAGAATAAAAAGGAAAAAAAGCCTACTCCTATCATGTCACTCTTTCCCTTTTTTCCCTCTATCTACCTATAAGGACCTGGCAGCTACCTCATGCGTCAGAAGAGAGGCTTTGGAACCTCTATAAACAACGCCAATCGACGCTCACTGGTTGCGAGAGACTAGGACTAGAGGTGTCTTAGGCGTTGGGGCACGATGAATGGGATGAGGGTAGTGCCTCTTTAACCCCTTCCCTGGCGCGTAATTATTGACCGTTCCCAGTGCCCTTTGACGGGTGTTTATGGTAGCATTGGTCCGAGGTGACGGCCCTTTGTTCCCATGTTGGTTGCCAGGCCAATAAAAAGCCTTGGGTCGAGTTCCTTGGTGTGGCGGGATATCCATTGAACGCTACTCCGAGATCCTGGCCGTTGTGAAGGAAACTAGTAGGAGTTTAGTACGGGGCGTGCTTCGTTGTTGTTCACCTGGTGAGAAATCGATGGCCCCTTCGGGGACCGTCAGTGCTGCTTGGTTGGGAGCCACGGCACGCCGAGGTTTGACGACTCGGTCGGACGAACAGCAGCACATGGAGCGTGCCTTCTGAAAGATCCGAAACCTCTCCGATCGATAGGTGGGAGCGACTCACGCTGGAAGAACTCACCAACCCCCCTTTTTTATCATTGATTGGTCACGAGTTTTCAGAGAGAGAGAAAGCGCTCAAAATGACAGGCAAAAAGGACCCGTTCGTCTCAAACACAACTGTGCAATATGCCAGTTAGAAAAGTGGTGTGTTGACTTTCCGGAGGGCTGCTACTCAAAATGCAGCCCTGAAAGTATCTGCACTACTTGCATATTGACGCGAGAGGTGGAAAAATTAAAAGACCTCTATAGAGCCTCGGAGGAGAGAGCTAAGGTCCTTGAGGGAAAGTTGGAGAAGCTCGAAGCCCTTAACGTAGCTCAGGTTCGATGCCTAGAAGAAGCGCCGCCCACTGACGTGTCGGAATCCCCTGGTAATGAAGCGGAAATTCCGGCATCATCTGAGGCTAAGCCAGCTGAGGCGAGAGAAAAGGAGAAAAAGAAGAAAGGAGAAACGAAGAAAAAAAAGAAAAAGAAGATAGTCGAAACAAAAGTAGAACCCAAAATAGAAGAAAAACAGATAAACAAGAAGAAAAAGAAAGATAAGAATGTGGAAAGTAAAGAGGAAAAGGGGAGGCCTCTTCCACAAGGGAAGACCCCGTCTTCAGAGACCAAGTGTCCGTAGGTCACCCTCATTGGTGACTCGCAAACACGGGATCTGCAGCCGCTGCTAGCGGCCCGCCTTTGCACTAGCGTGAAGGTAAGCTGCCTGTCAGGACGGGGTAACCACACCATCAGAGTAGAGGCAGAGAAAGCTCTGATTTCTGAGAATTCAGTTGTTGCTCTGATGGTGAGCGGCAACGACCTCTACCTCAGAGGGGGAAAGGTTGGCCTCAGTGGTAAGACCATCCAAACAGTGATGGGAGCCGTGGACGACATAGGGCTTAAAACCCGCAAACGTGTGATGACTGGGATGCTTCCGAGAAGAGATCCATCCCGAACCGCTCACGAAAGAAACGTCGCAGTGAACAGAAGGTTGGCGGATCTCTGCACGGCAGAAGGAGTCTTCTTCGTGGACCCCTATCGTACCTTTATCGGTAGAGACGACCTCTACCAAAGGGACAGGGTACATCTCTCCTTTAAAGGGAAGGCCTTTCTCGCCAATCTAATTCAAGATGTCGTGGAACGCACCCAAAGGAGCGTTCGAAACAGAGCGAAAGCGGACGTGCGCTAGCATGCCCGTGTCACTCCTGGAACGACCTTCTCGGAGGTCATCAAAAAGGGTGTGACCACGAAAACAGAGAAGCCGGGAAACGGAAGAGCGTAGGGAGTCCTACACTAGGGGACTCCCTCAAAGTTCTTCTGTTCAATGCGAGGTCAATCAGGAATAGGTTTCTTGAGCTCCGTGGCCTCGTAGTAACAGAGGAACCTGAGATGGTGGCCATAACGGAGTCGTGGATAAAAACCTCAAGCCGAGATTTTGAAGGTGAATTCACGATTCTTGGTTACCAGCTCTTTCTGAAAGATATGCCAGACAGAGAGGGTGGCGGTTTGATGTTGTATGTCAAGGATACTCTTAACTCAACGGATTGCAACATCATATCCGACCATGAACTACTAGGTGTTGACCTAGAGATAGGTCCTGCCAAATACAGGACCCTGGTGCTTTATAGACCTACTGCCGAACTCGTTGAAAAGGACAGAGATCTGTACCAGCTGCTAGGAGAACTTGTCGAAGACAGAGTGTGTATCGTCATGGGTGATTTTAACACACAAGTTGACTGGGAAACCAGAGAACCCTGTGGCGAGAACGCACTACTGCTGGAGTTCACGAACAACGAGTTCCTCACTCAGTAGGTGAGAGAGCCAACGAGAGGAGACAATATCCTCGACTTGGTTTTCATCTCTGAGGATGACATCGTTGAGGACCTCTCTGTTGGCGAAAAGCTCGGTGGCAGTGACCACCGACTAATTAGATTTGTAGTCAAAGTCCCCAAGGCAGAGCTTGCAACTAGTAAATCAAGGAAACTCGATTTAAGAAAAGCAGACTTTGCAGGTCTACGCGCGGGACTGACTGACGCGAGGCTAGAAGAGTGCGATGCTGTTGAAGACTCGTGGAACAGTTTCAAAACCACATTTATGAGTCTTCAATCAAGTTTTATCCCTCTGAAATGCCCCCTTCGGTACTTTTTTCAACCAAAGTGGTTTAATCGAGAAATCGGGCAACTGCTTAGGGAGAAGAGAAATGTGTACCGGCAATCAAAGATCTCGGGTGACTTTGACAAATACCGGAGGCTAGCCAGGAGAGTGAAGTCCAGTATAAGGGTGGCTAAGCGGTCTGGGGAACTCCGAGTGGCGAGACTTTGTAAAGAGAATCCCAAGGAGTTTTTTGGATATGTAAACAGCCGTAAACCAATCCGTCGAACGATTGGCCCTTTGAGGAATGAGGAGGGGACATTAAAGCATTCAGATGCAGAAAATGCTAACCTCCTTAACGACTACTTCTCTTCAGTGTTTAATGAAGAGTGCGGTCCCATTCCCCAGCCGACGGATTCCTACTCGGGGGGGAAAAGCTGGAGGCAATGGACTTCACCGAAGGAGAAATAAAGAAAAATATCGCTGACCTAAAGACGAATAAGTCCCCTGGACTGGACGGGTTTCTACCTGAAGTGTTGAAGGAAGTGTGCGATGAAGTATCACGACATCTGTGCGCTATCTTCAACATGTCAATCCGGACCAAATGCGTTCCTAGAGACTGGCGTGAGGCGGAGGTGACTCCTATCTTCAAGAAAGGAGACCGTAACCAACCGTCGAACTACTGACCTATCAGTCCGACTTCGATAGTCGATAAACTCATGGAAAGCATCATGGTGGACAAAGTGACGTCGTATTTAGAGTAAAACCTGCTACTGAGGAGTTCCCAGCACGGCTTCCGAAGGCAACGGTCATGCCTGACAAACCTTGTGGAATTCTTCCACTTCGTTTTCAGTGAGCACGATCGGGACAAGGCGGTGGATGTGGTCTACCTAGACTTTCAAAAAGCCTTTGATAAGGTACCACACCGCCGCCTTCTCCGGAAAGTGCGAGCGCTTGGCATAGACGGAAAGGTAGCCGGCTGGATCGAGAACTAGCTAAGTAGCAGACGGCAACGGGTGGTGGTGAATGGACAGTCTTCTGAGTGGGTGTCCGTTACTAGCGGGGTGCCTCAAGGTTCTGCCCTGGGACCACTACTATTCATCATCTACGTCAACGACATGGAAGGTGACATGGTTGCGAAGATTTCCAAATTTGCCGACGATACCAAGCTTGGTATGAACGTTGCAAAGGATGGAAATACTGCCCGCCTGCAGGAAGATCTTGGGAAGATTGGGGAGTGGTCGGACACGTAGCAAATGCCTTTTAACGTGGGCAAATGCAAAGTAATGCATATCGTCTACAGAAACCCCCAATCTCAGTATATCCTTAAGGGCACTTCTCTTGAATCGAGTGACACTGAGAAGGACTTGGGTGTAACAACCACTAGTGACCTCAAGTTCTCGAAACAGTGCATTGAGGCGGAGAAAAAGGCCCAAAGGATGCTAGGCTATATTAAGCGCCAGTTTGGTTATCAGAACCAGGAGATTGTACTTTGCCTTTACAACTCACTTGTCCGACCGCACCTGGAGTATGCCGTACAATTTTGGAGTCCTTCATTGCGAAAGGACATCGCGAGATTGAAACGCGTACAAGCTAGGGCAACCAAACTGATTCCCTCTATCCGACATAAAAGTTATGAGGATAGACTAAGGGAGTTAGATTTGTTCTCGCTGGAAACCCGTAGAATGCGTGGTCAGCTCATCGAGGTCTTCAAAATACTTGGAGGGTTTGACAATGTTGACTACCGGGATATTTTCATACTGAGTGAGAACAGAACGCGCAATCACGGCTTCAAACTTGAACTGAAGCGTTACAACCGCAATCTGTGTGGAAACTTTTTCACCTACAGTATCTGCGGTTTGTGGAACGCACTTCCAGTGGAAGTTGTCAACAGTGAATCTGTTGACCAGTTCAAGTCAAGACTAAACAAAGTCTTGAAAAGTGGCCGTTTAGGGACGCAAAACAATTGAGCAGCTATGTGCCCGCTCGATTGCTAGCCTAAAGGTACCCTCTTTGAATGGACCGTAAGGTCTCCTAGGGTACTTACTTTCCTTGTTACTCCTTGTTACTCTCTCTCTTTCTCTCTCTCTCTCTCTCTCTCTCTCTCTCTCCCCCTCTCTTTCTCTCTCTCTCTCTCTCTCTCTCTCTCTTTCTCTCTCTCTCTCTCTCTCTCTCTCTCTCTCTCTCTCTCTCTCTCTCTCTCTCTCTCTCTCTCTCTCTTTCTTCAGTATCCTTAATTACGACTTAGAGCGGGTTTTCCTCCATTGAAATTTATTGGGTAAATACCCAAAAACGGGGTAGTTACCGATGAGTCTTATTTTTCTTGAGGTTTCTAAGAGTTGGCAAAACCGCAGGAACTCGGCTATCGAATTTAAACCCTTATGATGCATGAGTGTGGTTTTACCATTCAACCAGGAAGAGCATCATGGTAGCCGTGGTATTTTAATTACTGTTTTTTACCTATTTTCGTCAAAATATTTTAAAAGTTTATCGAAATTAACTTTTTCTAATTTCCGATCAAATTATTACAATTGAGTTGTTATATTTTTGCTTTGTTTATTGATTCGTCTCCTTGGCTCGACATACGGAGGTTTGCGTGCCTTTCTAACCCCCAAAAACAAGGGTGAGTGTTCTTGTTTGACTTTGTTTTAGAAGGCCGTTGTTCCACAATTTGAGGTTACATTTTTGCTTTGTTTCTTGATTTGTCTGTTTATTTCAACATGCGGAAGTTTGCGTGCCTTTCCTACCCCAACAAACAAGGTAGATGGTACTTATAGAAGTTTAGAAGGTTCCAGAAAGTTGTGTGGCATCTCGCTCTTGTGGCTTCCATGCACATGTCTCTTCCTTAAATTACTCGAGGTATGTAAGGTCTTTACATTGTTACTCTCCTCTTCTTCCACACTAGAAGGACTTTAAGAATTTAGACATGCCCTCATTTGTTTTCTTTTTTTAGTCTGTTAAATAATGTGTTACCCTGTTTTGCTCCCACCCCTCATTTTTTCTATCATCTACCGCATAATATGAACCTCTGTCCTTCCTCTACTTCCTTTGTTGAACTCGTAAATTCCTTTTTAACCCAATTTTATCTCCTGTCTGTCGACCCCCAATTCAACTCTAGATCATCTCTTGTAAAGTCAAAGCTTCGTATTCGAGACAAAATAGAGAATTCATTTACAAAGTTTCTTTTTTGCAACTGATAATTGATTTCTTCCATACTCAATTGAAATCGACGCTTTCTACACCATGTTTTGACGCATGAACACTTATTGCTAATCCTTAGTCAGACATACTTTGTCCTATTTTTGATTTTGCTTTATTTTAGTATTGTTAAATTGTATGTTGAATGTAAAGAACATCTGAGCATGGGGCCTAAAAATATCCTTCCCTTCTTCTTATTTACTGTGATGTAAATATGTATTATGTGTATGTGTGCGCATATATAATCTCAATGTAGACATAACGCATGATACACATGCAGGATTCAGTTGGTTCCTTTATACTTCGCCAGACATCTACAACAATACCTTCATTCAAAGCGAAGAAACCGATGAATTAAGGCATACAATTAATGCACAAAAGAACAGCAACAAAAGAAAATAAAAAGAGGTCCTTTGATGAACTAAGCAACTTCTTTTTTTGTCCTGAGCTTAGCCGATGGTTGGAATTTTTATTCATTTTTCTCGTTCTTTCACTAATGATTTTTCGGCTCGATATTCGTGAATAGACATTAATTATAGGCTTATAATAGCCAGTTGTTCTTCTCTCTAATGGAATCCCTCAATTCGAAAATATTACTTATTGGTAGAAATTGGATATAATGGCTGATTTTCTAGGGTGAAGGAGTTGGGTCACAATGCATAACCGTGGCTCTTAAGCACATGATGTAGATAACAGCTGCAGTAAAAATGGAATAACTGGTTTTGGCCTGGGCGAGGATTAAGTTTTTAAGAGATACTTAGTAGCTTACTTATCTGTCCCGGTGCCCCACAGGGAGGGTCAATGAAGCATTACCAACTTTCTCCCAGGGTAGTTTTGTTGTAGTGTTGTTAATTATTTAGCTTTAACTTCCTTGTTGGGTGGATTAAGGAAGGTAACTCCTTAATTTAGAGCTCGGTACCGCAATTTTGGTAGTAAAAGGTACCTAAATAAGAATCACCTTGAGTTCCTTATTTACTTTATTATAAGTCACTTGTAAATGCGATCAAAATAAAATTCAAAAACAAAGAAAAAAAATCAATAAATGAAGAAAACAAATAAATGACTATAGCAAGAGCTGAGAACTCCGGCAAGTGACGAGTTCTGGACCGAAAGACACAAGCTGAAACCAACGAGGGAAGGTTTATTAGAAGAGAACTTTAAACAAAGTAGTAGAGATGGGTGAAGTAAAAATGTAGGAAAGATATAAAGACGAGGATCTAGCTGCCCACGTTGACGTTGCGGGGCCAATCAATCCTACAGAAGGAAGCTGCAGTATGGTTGCTCAACCTGACAGCGCTTCTCGGGGTGAGGACGCGAAAGGGGATGGGAAGGATTGAAGAACACTGTGCAGGTCATCCTATAGGCATGGGATATATGTCAAGATTGCACAATTGCCCCTGCAGCAAAGCAGGGGTAGAGGCAGGTGGATCCAGGTGGAAGGCTAGGGGAAGGGATTGAAGAACACTGTGCAGGTCATCCTATAGGCATGGGATATATGTCAAGATTGCACAATTGCCCCTGCAGCAAAGCAAGGGTAGAGGCAGGTGGATCCAGGTGGAAGGCTAGGGGAAGGATTGAAGAACACTGTGCAGGTCATCCTATAGGCATGGGATATATGTCAAGATTGCACAATTGCCCCTGCAGCGAAGCAGGGGTAGAGGCAGTTGTATCCAGGTGGAATGCTAGGTGAAAGATTGAATAACACTGTGCAGGTCATCCTATAGGCATGGGATATATGTCAAGATTGCACAATTTCCCCTGCAGCGAAGCAGGGGTAGAGGCAGGCAGATCCAGGTGGAAGGCTAGGGGGCTGAAGCTCCCCAAAGTTCAGACACATTTATCTTTAGATTTCGTTTCTAAGCCACACTTGAATTTTGCTATTCTGAAAGTTATGTAATAATATAGAATATATATATAACCAGTTTTTTAACCTTTTGTATCGAATGTATCATATATGATACATGGCTAAAATGCATGTAAATCTCAAAATAAATATTAAATTCATCATTATACCTTAGCCGACGTCGAAGAAAATACAATTCATATTGTTATAATGTGTGGGTAAAAAAATGTCAGACCTGATAGAGTTCTTGTTTACTCCGGTGCGATAGATTGCTATTTATTATCAATGATGTGAAAGATAACCATCATTAATGTTTACTGCCATTTTCTCAAATTGCTCAGAGGGAGAAGAATAGGTTAGCCACCCTACATATTTATTCTGGATCCGCCCTAGGGTAGAGGATCCTTAAAGCAAAATGGCTATGGATGAAAGGGTCATCCTGGAGACAAATGCGTGCAAAAGAAGTCGGCATTTATTTTAGTCTGTTTCAAAATGATTGAAGGTAAAGAGTTGTGACTTGAAATCCACTTGAAAACGCATAGACAACGACTGAAGATTATATGGAAACGGTGCAGAAGATAAATAGTGTGTGGGTGGGGTGGGGGAAATCGTGCCCCAAAGTTCTCAAAGTAATGAACAGGGAGAAATAGCAGAGATATGATAAATACCGAAACGAAACCATCATTTCGGTAGTCTCAAAACTTGATCCGTCGATGTGGTAACAAATGAGCTGAAGATTGAAACACAGCATAAAAATAACCCGATAACCTCTTCGTGTTTGCCTTAAAATTTCTTTAAAAAGTTATATTATAAATGTTATAAAAGTTAATAACACTATGGACAACGGAAGGTTCCGTTAGAAGGAAAGATTAATAGGGCGTAAGGGAGGAGCTAGAAAAGTTGAATTAAATTAATATTTGACCTTTTATTTTAACATTTTTATAAAAATATAGTCAATTTAAATTAAATCTCGTCAATTTTCCTAACTGTCAATTTCCCTCACTGACAGTATTCCTCACTGTCAATTTTCTTACTGGCAGTATTCTTCACTATCAATTTACTCACTGGCAGTTTTCCTCACTGCCAATCTTCTCACTGGCAGTTTTCCTCACTGTCAATCTTCTCACTGGCAGTTTTCCTCACTGTCAATCTTCTCACTGGCAGTTTTCCTCACTGTCAATCTTCTCACTGGCAGTTTTCCTCACTGTCAATTTTTTCACTGGTAGTTTTTCTCGCTGTCAATTCTCAGGTGACGGTAAGGGAAGAGGGCCAAGGACATAACCCTATGGAGAGCCATTTCGGATAAAAGGTAGGCCCGAGAGACCCCGCCAATATGGCTATTGAGGGAAAAGGCTTCTCCCTTTCCTCTGACACCGATTGGCATTGTAGTTCATAACATGGCTGTTCTCTTCCCATATTTTTTTTCTTTCCGCTGTTCACATCATACTTTCATCATCTCCTTTTTACCTATTTGAAATGGGATGTTAGGTATACCAGGTGCAGGTAACAACTGGATGATTGTGCACCCTCTCCACTCCAAAACCCGCAGTTTTCCTCCACAGCACAACTGCTTGTATGGACAGCCACAGCTATATATACTCCACACATTTTCACTCCTTTTAGCTTCACTGCTTTACATATTTCTCAATAAAAAACATTCAGGCAGAGATGCCCTCGAGGGTTTTTGCTTTAAATTAGATGAAAAAAAAACCCTGACTGTCCTGCATGGGCTCTAGTCTTCTCCCCAACGTGATCACTCAACTTCCTTCAAAGCGGTTCCTGTCAGAAGGGGCAGGAAACGTCACCCCCAACCAGAGTAATCAAGACCCCATAAAAGAGGATATAAAGAGGGATCGAATCTTTTACAAAGGGTTCGAAGCCTTAAATATTTTCGTGATTTGATGCTCAGGATAGAAAGAAGGATCGAACCTTTACAAAACCTTCCTCATTTGATGCTCAGGGCCGTATCTAAAAACCATTAAATAAGGATATAAAGAGCGATCGAACCCTCTACAAAACATTTCCTAATTCGATGCTCAGAGTCGTGCTCAAACTCCCTTAAAAGACAATACAAAGAGAGATCGAGCTCTTTTACAAAACATTTCCTGATTTAATGCTCATGACCGAGTCAAACTCACTTAAAAGAGGATAGAAAGTGAGATCGATCCCTTTACAAAACATTTATTGATTTGATGTTTAGGGCCAGGCCCAACTCCCTTAAAATATAATACAAATAGGGATCGAACCCTTTACAAAAACATTTCCTAATTTGCTACTCAGATTTGTGTCCAAGCTCTCTTAAAAGAGGATACAAAGAGGGATCGAACCTTTTACAAAACATTTTCTGATTCGATGCTCACGGGAGTGTGAAAGCTCCCTTAAAAGAATACAAAGGGATCGAAACCTTTACAAAGCATTTCATGATATGATATCAGGGACGTTTCCAAGCTCTCTTGAAAGAAGATACAAAGAGGGATCGATCCCTGAATAAACATTTCATCATTTGATGCCCAGGTTGTTTCAAGCTCTCTTAGTATCGTGGTGAAGACTTTAACAAAACCAACTGCGTTTTGCGTTTTAAAAATCACTAAAAAATAATTCATTAATGTGTGTTTATTTTGGGAGGAGGGATGTTGGTAGGTCGATCGGTCGGTTCCCGTTTTTCATTTTTTTGTTATCGTAATAGCATTGTAGCTATTCGTCCAATTCTAACGAAATTTTAAACCCTTATGTTGTTTTGCATTATCTTTCGAATGATATAATTGTCAAGGTCTTCCCAAGGTTAGTGCGGGAATTATTGAAATTTTTGTAGTTCGTAAGGTTATATGGTCATGTCAGAATAATTGAGAGCACTCGACTTAGGACTGTTGACCTCCTTTTTTTAGTTGCTTGTTTAACTTTTTTATTTTAGTTCTCTATTGATGTTTTCTCGTTGTATATAAATAAATAGCCTAAGATTAAGCTCCTTTGGGGGGGGAGGTGACATGACCTTGGTGGCATAGCCGAATGTGCGCTTTTGAAAAATAAAATTTATGAGTCGGGTAATAAATATACAACATAAAGATTTACTTTCTGTTTCAAATGTTTAAGCATTGTTACAGTTTAGGAATTAATGGCAGATGTTTTAATTTATTAAAAAGTTTCGAAAAACTACCGTTCGAGTTTGCTATGATATCTTGCCATTTCGCAAACTTCTGTCTTTTCGCCTCCTAATTGGTCGTCTTTTGGGGTTCTATGTGTAATTGTCTCCAATTTAAGGGGGTTTTTTTTCGTCTATCATCTATCGTTTCATAAGAGCAGTTTTTATTTTTTACTATATCCGTGCGGGGTTATTCTAACATATACGATTATATGTTTTTTAAGACAAAATAAAACAATCTTCTTTATATGTATATATATATATATATATATATATATATATATATATATATATATATATATATATGCGGTTAAAAGGCCATTTTTTTCGCAAACCAGTCTTCCTCAAAGCCCTCGGAAGAAGCTCTTATCACATACACGAGAAGATAGCACTTGAAATAAGCGTTATCCCAGATAGACAAAAAACTATCTTACGATTGGCCTTTTCAAATGTCACCCTTGCTTATCGAAGAGAATGTAAAATTTGTTTTCTCCACTTTTGCCTCGCCATATAAATCGAAAAAAATTAATGCAATAACGCAATCATATTTATACGGTAAAAAGGCTATTTTTTTGGCAAACTAGTCTTCCTCAAAGCCCTCGGAAGGAGCTCTTCTCACATACACGAGAAGGTAACACTTAAAATAAGCGTTTTCTCAGATAGCCAAAAAATAGCCTTTTAACCACACGGGCCGATAGCTTTCGGTCGCTTAAAGAAGGGATGTTTGGCTTTTCCATTTGTATATATATATATATATATATATACATATATATATATATAATATATACTGATTCCGATGGATTTTTGTGTTCTCTCTTTCCTTTGACTTTGGAAAAGCATTATCAGCAAGTTTTGTGGAAGCAAAAACAATTACAAAATCAGATAAAGTAGTTCCATTGTGCGCGTTCCCTTCTTTCCTTTGACAATACCTGACTCCCTTTATCATAGACAATAGACGCGTTTCTTTCTTCCACAAATCCTTTGTTCCATTCTATTTACATTTTTTATTCTTACAATAGTCTTGTGTTACTTCTTGTTTGTTCGGACAGCTTCATTCATCACTCGCGTGTATACACACGCACACATGCACGAGATTTCCTTGTGCAGACGTGTACGTGGCGGGTGTATGGTGTATGCGTTTGTATGCATCAGTGACTTTGCGAGTGTGGTTTTGAGAGTGTGCACTTCAATTGATGAAGGCAATGGCAGAGTATCGAAGACGAGGCAACTTTGCTCTATCGCTGACGGGGTGATACAGGAGGGTAGGAAATAAGGTTCATGGAGAAACAGGGGTGTGTTATGTTTGTGGAAAGAGGACTGTGTTCATTTTTTTGTGGCAAGATGTGTGTGTTGTTTGTTTGAGATGGGGAAGTGTGCAGTTTGTGGAAAGATGGGATGAGTTCAGTTTATAGAAAGAGGGGAGCATACGGTCTGGGGAAATAGGTTAGGTGTTCGGTTTGTAGAGAGAAGGATATGTTGAGGTTTGGGAGAAAGAGGAGAGTGTTTGGTTTGTGAAGAGAGGGCGAGTTCAGTTTGTAGAGAGAAGGGTATGTTTTGATTGTGGAGAGATTGGTATGTACTGTTCGTGGAGAGTGGATGGTATTCAGTTTCTGAATAGAGGTAAAATGGGAAGGGAGGATCTGCTTGTTGATTCTGTTTCTTCGGAAATGTTTGTTTCGAGGGATAAGGAGCCTTCGTTTGGCGTTAGGTACGTCCGTGGCTAATTTGTCCTCACCCGATTTAAGAAGTGGACGAAAGCAATGAATTTGGGCACTAAATTTTGCGCATTACACTTCCCTCAAGAGCATGCAAATTTATAAAAAGCCGTTCATGAAATGGACACTTCAAGATAATGATTAATTTAAAGTTAAGCGCCCGAAAGCGACAAGATAATCTGCTTCGAAGATTTGAAGTAATTTTCGGTAGGAAAATTGTAAAGATATTAAGGGGGAATACGTATGGAATTTAAATAACCTGAGTTAAGAAAGAGATGGTGTGTAAAACCAAAAAGGGTCTTTTCCGAAATTCTCCTGTTATGCATCCGAGAAAGGTCTCTCTGGCCTACTTCCGTAATATCGGTTCATACATTCGCCCTTTCTCAGCAACACCAAACGTCTACAAATATATTTTTACTCTGCAATAATACGCACATCGATGGGCACCCGCAGAAGTACGAATAATTAATAGTGTTAGAGAAAATTGATGATTCACTTCAGAAAATGGAGCCACTTAGCATTGATCTTCCCTCTCATGAGTTCTGCACCAGCATGAATCGCCAAAGCCTTCACTCTTTCCTGATAGTTAGTCGTCAATACACACTCCACTCGATTGTGATCTTTGTAATATATATATATATATATATATATATATATATATATATATATATATATATATATATATATATATATATATATATATATATATATAACCGAGCTAAATAAGAGAACGACTTTAATTTTACTTTAATAAACTATTTTAAAAAATATGATGAGTAGGTAAATGATATTTCCATAGTACATAAAGGCATGCATTGATTATATTTTATGAGGATTTCATATGATACAATCATATATTCCAGAAATTTTACTAAATAAACTAACAAAATAAAATATTGACACCTGCAAAATAAGAGAAGGATTTTTTCAGAAACATTCTAGAATCAGGCAACATATTTTTTAGTAGGTAAGAATTGTACAACAGCCATTGTTGTGTACTCATTCTGCAGAGATTACACCACACTTGAAAGTAACTTCTGAGCTCCGTCAGAGAATTGTTCGCTTAACGACTTCCACGAGGGCTCTTTCTGCGAATTTAAGAGAGGTAGGAAGGTCCAAGAGTGTTGTGAATTTGCACGTTCTGAAATTATACAACGAAAACAAAACCAAAAATCTCCTACAAATTTCGGTCTATCCCGCATAGCCACAGTTCGTGAAGAATTCAGCAGGAATTCATCCAAAAATTAGACCAATAGTGGCAAATAAACAAGTAGTTTCATAGTGTTCCTTCTCTTCAATCCAACTGGTTTAAAAGTTCGTTCTCCAGCAACCAAACCAATTATCAGTAAGAAGAACGAGGAAGAGTATCTCAAACATGCCGAAGCATATGTTGTTTGAAGGGATGAAGATTGGGCGAGAATTCATTTCAGGGACGAAAGTAAATGTAATTTAGCTGGGTCTGATGGTAGACGCTTTGTTAGACGCGCTGGATAACAAACTTAACCCTAAGTGGGTTAAAAATTCTGCCTAGAATAGAGGAGGCAGCGTCATGGCTCGGGGAATGTTTTCGTCTGAAGGATTTTGTCCGCGAGTGGAAATAATTAGAACGGTAAATACAAATGTGTACCTAAACCTCGTACAACATGTTATACCTTCACTCCGATCATCTCAGATTCAGCCAGCAATATTTACGCAGGCAAAGCGCCATATCATACTGCAAAGCGACTAGAATACTCTTTCGAACATGAAGATCACGAAGTGATAAAGTGGTCTGCTCAAAGCACGGATCTAAAACCGATTGAGTACCTCTGGAAGATCATTGGAGACAAAGTTCGAGACCAGCATCCTTCAACTGTGATGGATTTATAGACGAAAATTGAGAAACAATGGAACAAAATAACCCAAGAACTTTGCAAGAAACTTGTAAGGTTATGTGATAGTCGTTGCACCAAAGTAATAGAAAACGAAGCTTGAACACCTCATAATAACTGTTGTAAGTTTCATCGTTGTCAAATCTTGCTTTGTTTCTGGTGTATTTGTTTGCTAAGCAATTCTGTGAATGATCGTTCTCTTTTTTGGGGACATTTCAATATTCTATTTTGTAACTTTTTTAGCATACCTTCCTGAATATACGATTGTATCATATGAAATCTTCATATATTATAAATTATGCGTATCTATATGTACCATGAAGATTTCATTTATCTACTCACATATTTTTTGAAATATTTTAATAAAGGAAAATCTTTCTCTTATTTTGTTCGGTAGTTATATATATATATATATATATATATATATATATATATATATATATATATATATATATATTGGCAGAATAAAAGAGAAATCGAGAATTTACAAAAAGAGATCTTTGTGGTCTTTTATCCTCTTATGTTCCCTTTGCCTTTATTATTGCAGTTGTTTCGCTTTTATTTTGTAAAATGAGAGAGAGAGAGAGGGGGGAGGGGAAAGACAGGTTTCTCGTTCAAATGAGAACTAAAAAGCTCACTAGGAACGAAATTAAAACTGATTTTATTCTTATTCGTTAGCCACCACGTCTTCAAGTTTGTTGCTTCTGCGCGGATAATTTATTTTTTACCCTGATTCCAGTCACCCACAACACCCGCAACTTTTATTTTCCGCATGATTGTTGACGACATTTACCCTCCAATCGGTCTCTGATTCATTCATTTTCCTGTTCTTTCTCATGTTCTCCCATTTTCTCTCATTTAGAATGGTCTCTCAAATTTCCCCCTACCCCCTCGTTAGTTATAACGTCCACGCAAATCCGAATCTTTTGTAGATTACCAGAGACTTGGATTCGTCTGCCGTCCCCTCTCTACCTTCTTTCTTTTGTAGTGCTGAGGTTTTTATCTGATCCATTCAGTCCATTCAGAGCAGAGCTCCCCCCACCTTCCTCTTATATCGAGTCCCAAAATGCCTCTCTGAAATGTTCGTGCATGCGTAGGAAGACAACCTCAGGTCCCTTTAGAAAAAGCGCTATTTAAGGCTCGCAATTTGCTAAATTGGAGGTGTTTAGGATAAAGCTGAAAATGATTAATGGGTTGAGGTTATTATTTCTTGCAAGGATGAAGCCTGAGACATAATAGATAGCCAACTCCCCAAACTACTATTCTTTAGCAAAGTGTTTGGTATTCAGTGTGAGGGAAGAATTCATCGGATATTAGCTACCAAGACAATTGTATTTAATCAACCGATATCTTCACTTCTTGAATGAAGACTTTTAGACGAGAATGGAAAATTTAGAGAAACTTTATTCTGTTTCAATTTGTAATATTTATAATTGTTTGACATCTCGTAACTTGGGCTACATAGAAACGAATAAATCTGAACACAAATTATGTTCAGCCACATTTCATCATAATACAGGATATAAATGGCGTATCCTCCTGCCTGACTCCCATCCCGTGGTGGTGGGTCTACAAAACCCTTACAAACCGTGAGGGTGGGCAAGTGACACGCACCTAGCATAGTCTAGTGCCAAAAAAAAATAGCTATCTAGTAACAGGAGGAAACGAGCCTCCGCAGCTCCAGCCAGTTGATCAGGAGTCCGTGGCAATTCTAGTGAAGGGATTTGCCCTCCAGGCCGAACTCGTTCAAGATACGGAAGCCATCTTCGAAGAGAAAACCCTCACGGGAATGACCGTACGCTTCGCATAGGCAGAATTCCAGGGGCTGTTGGTCGAACAAGGAGCTGAATGCATTATTGCCTTAGAAGAGATATCGGGGTAGGTTAAGCTTGCTTTACGAGTCGTTTCCTCCATCCAAATAAAAATATTGTAAACACTTACACACTCAGACTGCCTGAAGACGATAAACTGCCACACTGCCTGTTCCACATTGTCAAGACTCGCGCAGCTAGAAACCACATGACGCAATGTTGTGGGTATACATTTGTACAAATATATATATATATATATATATATATATATATATATATATATATATATATATAATAGTACTAAGGTGAGTCCCGTAATCTTTTTAATCGGGGGCGCTTTTGTGATGACTGATAAATATTTAGATAGTTTATCTAAAATAAATTGACACTATAGGCAGAAATTATTGTCATATTTCATGTCGTCGGCCATAATTAGTAGGAAAAACAAATCTCAGATATAGCCCAACAAAAATTGTGCTGGCCAGTGTAATGAAATAAAATGAAATGAAAGACAAGGAAAGGTGGGAGAAGAGACAGAGAAAGATTGCCAGTGCTCCCCGACTCTGGCCATCCCTAGATGACCAGAGGGGGAGGTAAGGAGACCCCCCAGGCCTTTCCTCCACCCCTCCAGAGCCCTAGCGTGGCTATCAGAGGAACGATGATGAGACTAGGAGATAGAGAGGGAAAAGAAGAGTAAAAGTTAGAGATAGCAAAGGTTGAAATAGCGTAGTAGACTTGACAGTTGACTTAGTTGGTCGGTAGACCTACAGCTTTCCGTGGTTCCAAACCACGGTGTATATTATATCCTTTTACTAGTCATTCTTTCGGAGTATCTAGCCGTTTAGATGTAAAAGATAAAAGAAAAGTGTAGGAAGAAGTGGAAAGTAGTAGTAGGTTTTCAATTGAATGGCAGGGTGCATGGAAGTCATGTTAATCTCTTTCGTTATAGTAATGTCTTAGTTTTGAAATTTGATAGTTTAAGTTAGTAGTAACCCGAGTCTTAGGCTACTATTTTTTGTTGTTTAGTGTTATATTATATTGTACTGTTATGAGGCGTTCAAACAGTCGTTGTTCCTTCCACTACTGTTAAAGTTTTCTCATAACTCTTTTTCTTTGTTGTTAATTTATAAGTTTTCCGAATCTGATAAAACGGTAAATGATTTTTTACTTACTCTCTTAACTTCACAAGTTATCGCATATACATCCTTGATGTATATGCAGGGAAGACGCGATATGCTCCCCCGTTCTCTGTTTAAGTTATCAAATCCGTCATTTCCTCTCCTACTTTCTGTTGCGTCTTCTCAATTAGTTTCTATTATCTTCTTCAGTGGTTTCATCTTCACTTCTCTATGTAAGTCTCGTTGTCTTCTTCTGTCTCCTCTTCTTGTGTTTGTGATTAGTGATACTGACTTGTTTTGAATACTCTGCCGTTAAATAATTCTACTGTTTAAATGGTCTACATACGGATCACTGGATATACCATTGCTGACTGTATGATACCTTGATAAACTTTCTGTTTGCTTCTCCGATTAAGGAAATTTAGCCTGTATAGTAGAACCAGTCCCCTTCATCCCTTTTCTACTCGTTCTCTTACGTGCTTGGCATCCTGTCTTGGTACTTGTTAGTCCTAGTACTTTAGTTTCATTTGTGTAGGCGTATTTATCTCCTTTGACATGTATATCTCCGAGTTTTCTACTGTAGATTCGTACAATTTTAGACTTATTTCTGTTTGTACTTATTTTCCATTGTCTTTTGTATACATTTATCCTTCTATTTACCTCTGATCTTAGTCTTGCCCTCAGATCGGGATTCCTATATTGACAAACGACGATTTGTTTTACGTCGTCTGCGAACTGTATGTTGAGGCACCCTTCCGTAAATTGGGTTGGATCTCTGAGGTATATACAGAGTATAATGAAGGACTCAGGCACCCTCCCTGCGAAAGGCAAGCATACATCTTGAATTTTTCTCCTCGATGTATGCACGTCGTTCCGTTACGTAGTTACAGATTAGTCTCTCTAATTCGTAATTGTAGCATTTTCTATTGCATTCCGCTAACCCAAACTCTATCGAATGCTTTTGAAACGCCCCTGCAGACGATGCAAACGCTAGCCTTTTCCTTTTTAGCTTTGGCTATTTTTTCCGTAATGACCGTGAGGGCAATTTCCGGTCTTCTTTTCTTCCTTAATCAGAATTGGTATTTATTCAATAGATTGTTTGCCTCCAGATGCTCACTTAGCCAATTATTAATTATTTTCTCAAACACTCTTCGGATGAAGTAAAGTGATGAGATTGGTCTATAACTCTCCATTCCTGTTGGTGGTTTTCCCTCTTTGAGGATAAAGATAATTTTTGCTACCTTTAGATCATCCGGAAAGTAGCCGGTGTTAAGGCTTGCATTTAGTACAGACATTATTCCCTGCAGAACCTTTTAGGGAGCTTCTTCATGATACTTCTTGGTGAGTCCTGATCTTCCTGGTGCCTTCTGCCTGAATTGCGGAATTATGGTTTCAACTTCTTGTACCGTGATTTTTGCATCGCTAGATACCGTCGAAGGTGACTTTCCTTGCATCCACAGATGGGTGTGGGTGTTTGTTTTATTGGTTTCCTCGTTGAATGCTTCAATGATGTTGTGTGGCGAAATCGATGTCAAATTCTTCACTGTCCTCTTCGCTTATGTCAAATATGCGCTTCCACTGTTCCTTGAATATCTGTTCTATCATGTCCTCGTCTTCTATGTTGGTTCCTTGATTGTCTCTTATTACCATTTATTTTTGCTCTAGCCTGCCTTTCATTTGGTTTACTTCCCTCCAAAATTCCTTTACAGGTGCATCATTATCAATTCTTTGGATTGTTTCGTTTCTGTGTTCCTTTTGTTTTTCGATTATTTCTGTATTCAGTTGTCGTTTTATCCTTCTCATTTCGCTGTATAGCTCCCTCTTTGTTCTGATCCTTCTTATTTCCTCTGAGGAGATTTCCTTTAGTCTTCTGTGTTTCTGTACCATTTTTTTTTTTTCCCGTAAGGGGCGCGGCGATTTGCCACTCTGGCCGCCGTGCTGACGGGATCCAGCGCTCCGTCCGGCCCCAGCTTAGCCTCTCTTCCTTCCTTCAAAACACTTGTTTCCTGTCTTTTCACACAACCTCTCCCACAACTTTCTCTGGTCAGCCTCTAATTTCACAGGGTAGATGCTGACCTTCCTTTCAGCCAACCGTCCCGCATCGGGGCTGAGGGGGTGGGGGACAATGTTCCCTAACCCCTGAGCTCCGGTCTGGGGTGGCTGGTTTTTAACTACCTGCTTCATCCCCACCCATACCTTCCTCACATCCCTTTTCCTCTCCTCTTCACAATCTATTAATTTTTACGCCGTGTCCAAGGTGGAGCCGCCATGCCGATGGACTGCCAGGCCACCAGGCGGGAGGGGTGGTCCCAAATGGCGGCGCCTGGCTCTGCCGGGCTTGTAAGCACCTCTCGCAGTGCGGGCTACTGCGAGAGGTGTGCGCGATTGCATCCCGTGTTTAAAAAAGGGTCACCATGCCCAATGATGATAAAAAAAAACAAACCCAACCCTCAACTTCCCCTGTTCCATCGAAGGGAGCCGCCCTCGGGCAGCTCCAGCAAAAAAATGGAGGTTCCCCCCCCTGTGCTTGCACAGGGGACCCTCCATATTTCTCTAACCGGAGAGGAGGCTTACTCCTCTCCTTCGCCTACGGGTGCAGGGGACTCCCCCTCACCCCCTTCTCTGGAGGAGCTTTCGGGCACCTCCCTTTTCCCAGTGGCAGTCCCCTCTTTTCTTTCCAAGGGGACTGCCAAGAAAGCCAGCAGGCAGCTCGGTAGGGCAAACCCCCTTAGGGGGGAGAGGGAAGCCAGGCCCCTTCGGTCGCTTCCCTCAAAAGACCTGCTGGCAAGAATTTTAAACCTTGCTGGGGTCAAGGCCTGTGCCTCCCCACACCACCTGACTAGTGACAATACTGCCAAGGGGACCTGCGATGTCCTGGGAGGGGATGGCCAACTAGATGCCCCTCCTGTGATAAACATGGTCCTTGAGGAGACCCAGCCTCAGACGGTAGGGCCTTCCATGGGGGGGAATTCGGGCTCGGCGCCAAGCACCGAACCCGAATCCGCCCCTATGCAAGGTCCTCCTCAAATGGCTGAGGGCTCCGAGGCAGTAAAAGGAGGGGAGGGATATCCTCCGACAGGTGCCCCCACGAAAACCAGGACCTTCTCCATTTCGGAGAGGGAGCTGGCTGAGGCCGGTCCATCTGGCCTGGGGGCTTCTGCCGGCGGAGGTGAAAAGCGGGTTCATTCCCCGCCCTCCTCTCCAAAAAAGAAAAAGACAAAAAAGACTAAAAAGACGAAAAAGACTCGGGGCTCCTCTCCATCCGCGGGGGCTGCGGGGACGGATGGGTCTGCTGCCACTTTGGTAGGCGACCAAGCCAAGATCGGCACATCCGGCCCCTCTACCCCCTCGTGTGCAGAGCCCCTGACCAAGACTAACACCAAAAGTGCACAGGGCGGAGCCTCGATGACATCGGGGCCCCTCATTCAGAGGTTACCTGGCGTTTTCGAGCCCACTGGCTTCAAACGCTTCCTCGTTATTCGCTCCACTGATGGCACCATGTTGTCCAAGGGCAACATGATCCATCAGAGGAGAGGATTAGCTAGTGCAATTGGTAGAGAGCCGAAGGTGACCCGTTTCTCGGACGGGAGCCTTCTGGCGAATGCGGCGAATCCCGCCGAGGCGGCCAAGATAAGTGCTCTTCGGACACTTCATGGCACCCCGGTGAGTGTGACGCCGCACTCTACCATGAACTTTGTAAAAGGAGTAGTTTATGCGAGGGAACTCGTTGACTACTCCATTGAGGACATCACCCTAGAGCTGGCCGACCATGGGGCGGTCAAGGTCGAACGTGTGATGAGAAAACAGGGAGGGGCTTCGAGACCCACCCCTACACTCTTCGTCACGTTCGACTGTGACAAGCTCCCTGAGTTGGTGCGTGCCGGTTGGTACCGCTACCGCGTGAAGGCATTCGTGCCACTGCCGCGGCGGTGCAAAACTGTCACCGCTTCGGCCATACGAATCGATCATGTAGACGTGCAAAGTCGGGGTCACCCGAAGTCTGTGTAAATTGCTCCAAGGTCGCACACGATAAGTCCAAATCGTGTGTGGCCAAGTGTGTCAATTGCGGAGAGCCGCACCCTGCTTCTTCGAAGCAATGTGGTGCATATCTCCTGGAGAAAGAAATCCTGGCCGTTCAGGCCCAGGATAGACTCTCATTCCGCGAGGCTAAGGACTTGGTCCTGGCGCGCCCAGCTCTGCCTGGGACGTCATATGCCTCAGTAGTTCGAAAGGCACCCTCTGCTCCTGGCCCATCCAGGCCAACGAGCACGGTTGTTTCCGGGCCCATTCGGAGCCCTTCTGCGGGCTCTACCCAACCCGGGCGCTCCCCTGGTAAAGCTGGCGGCAAAAAGGGTTCATACTTAGCCCCGGCTAAAACCAGGGCTCCCCCCTCTTCCCCCAGCGTGACCGTTTCCCGCAAGGCGAAACGGCCACGCGCCTCCACCGAGTCGTTAGACTCACAGGAGGCAACACCCCTGAAGATGGTTCCTGAAGATGGTTCAGGGGTTCCTAAAGCTGTCCCCCGAAAGGAGGACAGCAACAAAGGAGCTTCGGCTCCTTCGCCCACGCCCCGAGGTGGAACGAGTGGCTCGGAGACGGTGGTTCCTCGAAAAGAGGCCCCCCCGCCTCCGAAGCCGCAGCAGGCGCATAAGGTTTCGAGGCGGAGGGAGGAAAAGACTCGCATGGCGAGCCCAACCTCCCCCAATAAGTCCTCGAAGGCGACAGCGCCTCCAGCGCTTTGTCCGGCCAACAGCGCCCGGGGTTCTGCCCCCGGGAAGCGTACGGCCATTCCCGTGAGGGTCTTCAATTCGAGGAGGGCCCCCGCGTCTCCTCCGAGCTAGGCCTGGAGGGTATATTCCTTCAATGGAATTGCCGTGGACTCCGGGCCAACTGGGAGGAGCTGCGGAGGCTCGCCTCGTCCCTTTCCCCGTTAGCTATTTTTTTGCAGGAGACCATGCTAGGCGCGTGCCCCCTGCCTGCCCTCCCGGGGTATAAGGGTCTTGCGACCCCACCACCGCGGGATGGCCGGGCTGGGGGATGCGCGGTTTACACCCGGCATGATGTCTCCGTTCTTCCTTTCTCTTTAGATACCTCCTTTCAGGCAGTGGCTGTGCAGCTACACCTGGATAGGAGGTATACTATCATTTCTGCGTACATTCCACCGTCAGCTGACTTCGACGCGGGGGACTTCCGCCGCGTCGTCGCACGGTTGCCGAGGCCCTATCGCTTGCTTGGAGATCTGAACGGCAGGCATCCTCTCTGGCGAGATTACTCCATAAATGCCAGGGGACAAGTCCTTGCCGATCTGATCGAAGAGCTTGAGATGGGTGTCCTAAACGTGGCTGAGTTTACGCATCACTGTCCGAGAACCGCTTCATTTTCTCAACTTGATCTATCTATGTGCTCTCCGGATGCACTTCATGATTTTGATTAAGGGGTGGTCGATGACTTCAATAGTAGTGATCACTTTGAAATTCAAATATCATTTTCTGGGCAGCTGCCGCCTGAGAGACCACCTCGGTGGCGCTTGGCGCGGGCGCGGTGGCCTGCATTTCAGGAAATGACTGAATTCTCTATCTCAGTCGAGGAGTTTAGGTCGGTAGATGAGGCCGTTGAGTTCTTCTCCGGCAACCTCATCGCCGTGGGCCTGACTAATATTCCTAGGACGTCTGGCCGTTTTTCACGCCGACCACTTCCATGGTGGTGGGCCGAGTGTGAGACGGCCCTCAAACAGAAGCGTTATGCCTACATGCGCTATAAGCGCCGCCCGAACGATTTCACTGTCGCTGAATTTCGTCGGGCTAGCGCTAGGTTCCGGTATATTTCGAAGCACGCCCGCCGCTCTTCTTGGCGGGCATACGTGTCTTCACTTAACGGGAAGACCCCTTTAGCTGAGGTGTGAAAGCGAGTCAAAAGGATTCGGGGCAAGTTCTCGCAGGACCCCCCTCCCGTTCTCCAGGAGAATGGGACCGCAATCTCGGACCCCGCGTCCGTGGCGGAATCCTTAGCGACCGCTTTCTCCGCATTCTCTAGCCGTGATGCTGCTCCGCCAGCATTCAATGCACGTCGTGATGTCGCGGAAGGCCGCCGGCTGGACTTTACCTCCAGAGGCGGAGAACCCTTCAACGACAAGTTTACTGTGAGTAAGTTGCGTTCCGCTCTCGCTTCGTGCGCGGACACCGCCCATGGTCCGGACGATGTCCCGTACGCCATGCTTCGACACCTGGGTGAGCGAGGCATGGCCTTTCTGTTAGATATGTTCAACAGGATCTGGGTGGAAGGTCTTCTCCCAGACTCCTGGCGAATCGCTACTGTGCTCGCCTTTCGCAAGCCGGGGAGAGATCACTCTACTCCGACCGGTTTCCGCCCAATCTCTCTAACCTCTCGCGTGTGCAAGTTGATGGAGAAATTGGTAAATGTTAGATCAGCCTATTTCCTGGACAGCGGAGGCCATCTGTCTTCTGCACAGTGCGGATTCCGTAAGTTTCACTCCACGTCGGATGCTCTGCTACGACTGGAAAATGCCGTCTGCGAGGCTTTCCTTCGTAGACAGCACTACGCCACGGTGATTTTTGATCTGGAGAAGGCCTATGATACCGCATGGCGATACGGTATCATGGAGACTCTCCACACGATGAGGGCGAGGGGACGCCTCCCAATGTTTATATCTGAATTTTTGCGAGATCGTCGATTCCGCGTACGGGTGGGGGGAGCCCTCTCTGCCCCAGAGGAGCAGGAACAGGGTGTCCCGCAGGGAAGTGTCCTCAGTGTCACACTCTTTGCCCTGAGCATCAACGGCATCACCTCGGTGCTGCCGGAAGATGTTCTCGCTACGCTCTACGTGGACGACCTTTCGATCTCTTTTGGCGTGGCCCAGATGCCAACTCTGGAGCGTCGACTCCAACAGGCATTGAACCGCGTCTCTCGCTATGCCGAAGCGCACAGGTTTCGGTTTTCTTTGGCCAAGACTAAGGTGGTGCACTTCTGCCGCCATCCACGGCTTCACCCCGACCCAGATTTGTTTCTTAATGGGGTGCGCCTGGATTTGGTTGAGTCGCACCGTTTCCTTGGTCTTGTATTCGACCGACGCCTCACCTGGGAGGCTCATATTCGCAGCCTTAGGGTCTCTTGTACCCGCGCCATGGACATTCTCCGTTCCGTGACGTTCAGCGCTTGGGGCGCTGATAGGGCTACCGCCTTACTTTTTTATCGATCCTTTGTTCGCTCGAAGCTCGACTACGGATGCGAGTTTTATGCATCCGCAGCCGAGCGTTTATTGCTGAAGGTGGATTCAATCCCCACACCGGCCTTCGCCTTGCGACCGGTGCCTTCCGCACTTCCCCCATTGAGAGCCTGTTGGTCGATGCTGGGGAGATGCCACTCGCTCTGCGCCGCGTGCAGTGCATCTCTCGCCTGTACGCGCGAGCCCGGCGCCTCCCTCAGTCGCCAACAGCTCTCACTGCATCCGCAGCTGATCTCGATGGTGCCTATGCCGCCGAGAGACGCCAGTCATACCCTAAGCCCTTTGGGTTTAGGGCCAGGAAACTCCTTCGAGAGGTAGATATAGCTCTCGGGCCGGTGGCACCCCTGGTTCTGCCCAGGACGCCACCCTGGAGGGTACCACATTTGGCTATTTGTCGCCACGCCTCTGCTCTCAAAGCTTGTACTGCGCCGGGAACATTGCGTTCGACCTTTTTGGAGCACACATCGTGTCACGCTGGTACCGTGCCAGTGTATACGGATGGCTCCAAGTCCAAAGAGGGGGTCGGCTTCCACGCCGTATCCCCTCTGTTTGAAGTCAGCGGGGCTCTACCAGGCGCTGCGTCTGTCTTCACGGCCGAGCTGGTGGCAATACACCACTCGGTACGGGAGATTACGCGACGTGCCCGGTTCGGAGACCGGATTGTGATCTATAGCGACTCACAAAGCGCCCTGAGTGCTCTCGGGGCATTGGGATCTCCGCATCCCCTGGTTCGCGATATCCGTGACGCCACGGTTTTGGCGAGCCGGGCAGATGTCGAGATTATCTTCTGCTGGGTTCCTGGACATGTAGGAATTGCGGGGAATGAGCGCACCGATGAGGGCACCAAAGAGTCCGCGAGGACTCTGCGACCGGACCAGCGTTTCGCTCTTCCTCACACCGACTACATGGCAGGAATACGGGCAGCTCTTCGGACTGCTTGGCAAAGAAGATGGGAGACGGTCGAAGGGAACTTAAAGTTGCGTGCCATTGCGCCGCGACTGTTCCCATGGACCTATCCCCCAATGCCGCGGCGGCTTCAGGTTGCTTTCTGTCGTCTCCGAATCGGACACACTCGTGTGACGCATCGCTATCTGATGGAGCGCTCGCCTGCGCCCTATTGCAACGACTGCGTCGTCCCCCAGACTGTTCGGCACATTCTTGTCGAATGTCCCAGTCTGGGTGATCTTCGCGCACGATACCTGTCCCAGTACCGGGATGGGCGGGGTCGCTACCGCCTGTCCCTTGTGCTCGGGATAGATTCGTGCACACTGACTTGTGGACTTGTTGACTTCTTGGGGGAGGCCGGCCTTCTCCCTATTATTTAAGCAAGGTTTGTTTGTTTTGTTTTTTGTTGTTGTTTTTTTTGCATTTTTTGTTTTTTTTGTTTTTTTTTCTTTAGTTGCACGCTCCTGCGCCGGGGGGACCTCTCCCCGACGCACCAGCTTGCTTCCTTTCCCCCTTTTGGGGTGTTTTTTTTTTTTTTTCTCTCTTTAATTTCATTTTAAAGTAGCCTAGAACTAGGCCAGTTTTAATACGGCGACTAATGCCCAAGTAGGCAGTCGCCAGATGAGCTCTTAAAAAAAAAAAAAAAAAATTGATTTTTTTTTCTTCTTTCTGTTTTTCTTGTAACCCTCTCTGGTTCCACCTCTGCTAATTTAGAACTTCCTTCTTCGCCGTCGTTTTCCTCATCAGATTCCGTCGACCTCTCTCCTACCTCAACGTTCTCTTTAGCGTTCGTAGCAGTCATCTGCATGTTCGATATGGCCGCCGAGGAATTAACCTCATGGTAATGATAATTGGTTCCAGTTCGCTCTTGGCTTCGAGTTTAATGTTCTTTAGTGTAATGCTCCCTGCCTTTGAAAGCAGCTGTCCATCGTCCTTTTCTTTTGGGCATATTACAGTAAGTCCATTTGGGGTCGCAATACTACTTTATTAGTAGTATCAAGAGGTCTTAGAATATCGTTTAAACAATTTTTAATATCTGATATAACAGAGAAAGTGTATTTTAAAATTCAAGTGAGCAATACACTCCATTACCAACCTGTAACTTTCAATATCATCTCTTGTAAGTTTGGTGATAGGTACTTGTAATAATATTTATAGGATTTATATGAGGGCCAATATTGGAGCTTTTACAAAGCATATAAATAATATTACGTGTATTCAAAAAGCTACAATAAATAATAGTGAAATGTATTATAATAATCGAAAGATTATTAATGCCTCTAAAAATGTTAATAGCAAAAGTATTCTAATAAAAAGGTCGGACAAAACTAGCTATATTGGTATAATACCTATAGGTAACTATGTAGGAAAACCTAATAAATATTTTGAACGACGATAATAATATGAAATGATAAAGCGGTGAAAGAGAAGTGGTAGAATTGGCAAGATAAAGTGGTGGGTGGGTGCAAAAAACAGAGAAATGAACAAACTAACGAGTAACAGAGGCAATAGCATGCAGAATAAAATTGGTGGGAAGAAAGTTTAATTATGATACTAATACTAATTATAAAATGAATAATAATAAAAATGAATAGAAAGAAAGAAAGGAAAATGAGTTGGAGTAAGAAGAAGGGGATAATTTCAGGCAGAATGGACACTCGCGCAATTCCGCACGAATTTTTATAAACACTAATCTCTCAATAACGATTCTGCATAATCGCCAACTGGAAGGAGCTGGGGAGGCTCGTCTCGTCCAGTTTTCCTTTAGCTATCCTTTTACAGGAGACCATGCTGGGCGCCTGACCCCTGCCTATCCTCCTGGAATATAAGGGTTTTGTGACCCCACCACCAAGGTATGGGGGCCGGGCAGGAGGATGCGCCCTTTACCCTAGGCATGATGTCTTCGTACTTCTCTTCGCTTTGGATATCTCATTTCATGTAGTAACTGTGAAGTGATCACTTTCCCATTTAAATATCATTAACTGGGCCACGGCCGCCTGAGAGCCCGCTCTGGTGGTACTTGGCGCCACAGTGTTGGTCCGCATTTCACCTTGTTGCTGGCGGAAGATGTTCTCGCTACGATTAAGGGGACAACCTTTCGATATCTTTTGGCGTAGCTAAGATATCAACTCCGGAGCGTTGACTCCAACAGGCATTGAACTGCATCTTTCGCTATGTCAAAGCGCAAAGGCTTCGGTTTTCCTTGGCCAATACAAAAGTGGTGCACTTCTGTCGTAATCCATGGCTCCAACCAGACACAGAATTATTTCTAAATTAGGTTCGCCTGGAAGTGATGGACTCGCTCCGTTCCCTTGGTCTTGTATTTGACCGACGCCTCACCTGAGAGGCTCATATTCGCAGCCTTAGGGTCTCGTACCCGTGCCATTGATATTCCTCTTTGGGCTTTTTTTTGAAGAAGATGCCATTGCGCCGCGACTGTTCCCATGGACCTCTTCCCTAATGCCGCGATGGCTTCAGCTCACTTTCTTTTATCTTCAAATTGAGCACACTCGCTGGACGCACTATTTGATGGAGTGCTCGCCTGCACCTTATTGCGATGACTGAGTTGTCCTCCAGACTGTTCGGCACATACTTGTTGAATATCCGAGTGGGGGATCTTCGCGTACGTTACCTGTCCCGGTACTGGGACGGGTGGGGCAGCTACCGGTTGTTCTTATACTCGGGACTGGTTCGTGCACTCGGACCTACGGACTTCCTCCACTTTATTTGACTATTTGTTGTGGGTTACATGTTCCTGCGCCGAGGAGAGGTGGGCCTACCCCTGACGCCGGAGCGCGCTCCCTTCTTGTTACCTTTTTTGCTTTTTGTTGTAGTTTTTTTAACCTTTGACCTCATTTTATCGTTATTTGTTATTTATATATTGCTCTTTGTTTTTAATATAGACTAGTCGTAGGTTCTGGTGATTACGGCGGCTTTCCTCCTAGTAGGCATTACCCAGATAGGCTCCTAAAATTAAAGAATCAAACTATAATTCACTTTATTAAGTTTTTATAGATATCATGGACTGAGCCTTTTCTTTTATAAGGTACTCTATTAAGAGCTTTTTAAATTTAAAGTAAAAGACTGTACATATATACTCGTATATATGCATATTTTTTATTTAAAATTTCCTTCTGATTCTTACTTACCAGATTATTGCGGTCCAAATGTTAAAAAATGTAACTCTTAATTATTGAGATAAAATTAAGGCAATTGGAGAGATTGATGCATCGCTTAATGTGCGTCACATATGTTATTTTAGCACTTGTTTGAAATTAATGTTTTTTAGATTGATTTATAATATTTTAAATGGTATTTGACTAATTTCTTTAAGTAAAATAATGTTTGCGCACCATAACAAGTTTCGAAAAACCCAGTTTTTCGAAACTGGTTTATCGTTTTGCTTGCAATGGGAAGTTTTCTACATTTGTGCACAATTTTAATCACCTTGGTGTATTGTCCTACCATATTTGAGGTTGTAATATCCGTTTGGAAACCAGCTGCTTTCTGCTCTTTATTCTAAACACTGTGAGAGGTTGTTAAAAAAAATCCACAGAATTTATATTTTTAATCTCGATAACAACAAAGTCCAAACTAATAAAAAGTGAGCGAGAAAAAGTTGAAAATTCCAGTTAGAGATTAATCGGTTTGAATATCTTTTGTTAACACAAGGTATTATTATTTCTGATTTAAAGCATGTATTTTTGTTTCAAGCTCTTCACAATTTACAAAAAATTAAAGTACGTGTATAATGCGCTTGTTTGATCCTAATTGATTGGAAGTAGTGAGCAAAATTTTAACAACATAATACAGGCCCAAACTCCCTCTTGAGGATCTTCATTAAATAATAATAACAATAAAATACAAAGCGATAATAATAATAGGAAGCGGATCCTAATAATAAACAGTAATAATAGTAATGTTAAGAGTAATATTAATAATGAGAATAATGATAGTAAATATAATAATAATAATAAAAATAATAGTGAAAATAATAATAATACAAAATAATAATAAAAACGATAATAAATAAAAATATAATAGTAAAATGATAATAATAAAAAATAATGGTAGAATAATAATAAATAAAAAATAATTAAAAATAAAAATAACAAATTATAGTAAAAATGATAATAAAAATAAGAGTAAAATAATAATAATATAATATAATATATAATTTATAATAATAATACCCGTCGTTTATTTATTGATAAATTTTTCTTTCATCGGTAACACTCGAATCAACTTATTTTGAAAAAATTCTAATTTATATTTCAGCTACTTAGTATTATATAGAAAAATGAAGTTAAGTATAATATAAAACGACCAAATATTATTATATTATTTAATATAAGATAATTGTAGCTATTTAAATAATATAAATGAAAAAAATTGTGAAGTAACTTGAGTTTGTTATATAATATATATACTTTTTGTGAACTAAAATACCGCAATACCGCAAAAAAGTAGCACAAATACCCACTTCTACCGACAACACTTAGGATTTGGGGTGAGTGTGTGTGTATATATATATATATATATATATATATATATATATATATATATATATATATATATATTTATATATTATACGAAGGGCGGTAAATAGGTTTTGTGAATCGGTAGGGCAAAACAGAGGAAGAGGGATGGCTGTTTGTGGGGGTGATAGGACAAGTTATGTCAAGTCAGGACCTGCAGCCACAGGTCCTGACTTGCAGATCATCAGTCACAAATATTTTAACAATGGAGAAGGTTGAGCACCGCGCAGTGATCAAATCTTTGACCAAGGAAGGCAAGATTGCAAAAGAGATGCATGAACGCATGGTTGCAGTGTACACCGACACTGCCCCTTCCTATGCAACCATTGCTTGCTGGAATAGGGAGTTCCGCCATTGTCGTGAGTCCCTTGAAGATGACCCCCTTCCAGGACGCCCGTCAAACGTGACCAACGAGGACAATGTGGCCCATGTGGAGAGGATAATCTTCGAAAATCGACGGGTGAAGGTCGAAGAAATCGAGAAAGAACTTGGAATATCACATGGAAGTGTTATCAACATCATCCACGACAATTTGGCCATGACCAAGGTATCTGCCCGTTGAGTCCCTAGAAACCTCACGCCCCATGATCGACTTCCATGTCGTCAAACTCCACAAGGCCGGAGTTGCACAAGCTGCCCTGCGCGAGTGCGGATTCGAGGCGCTCAACCATCCTCCCTTCAGTCCAGATCTGGCCCCTAGCGACTACTTTTTATTCCGCCAGCTCAAGGCTGCACTGCGTGGACGCCTTGTGGGGACGATGAAGATGTCCAGCTCGCCGTCCAGGAGTGGATTGAACAGCATTCGGGAGATTTCTGGTTGTTGGGAATTCGAACCTCAGGGACAAGTGGCACAAGTGCATTGAAGTCGAAGGTAGTTATATTGAAAAATAGTAAAACACTTTTCCTCATATTTTGTTTCCTTATATCCAAATTGCAAAACTTATTGACCACCCCTCGTATATATATATATATATATATATATATATATATATATATATATATATATATATATATATATATATATATATATATATATATATATGTGTGTGTGTAAGAAAATACAGAAAATTTATTCATTTCATGCCTCAGAGTATTGGGATTAATAATGAGTTGGGCAAAACTGATATAATAAAGACACTGAAATAGATATACATCATCATCATCACTACCTCTATAATATAATTTAAGAAGGGGATTTTTTGAGTATTTGAATAATAATCTCATCTTAGTTTGGTTATGACTTATGTTTTTTTATCAAAGTTATTTCTAATAATTCTTTTATAATATAAAATAACAAAATAGTGAAGTTCAGAAATAAATATAAGTATCGAAATTTTGTGATTTATTTTTAAAACCAAAAGAATTGGACATATAAAGTGAAGAATATAGTAGTAGAGGGTTTAGTAGAAGAAATAGTGGGGGAAAATGGGGAAATTGATAGAAAAGCGAAAATGCAAAGTAGAATGAAAGACAGGTCCCTTGTATAGTGAATTTCTGGCTTTCTTTGCGTTTCGGAATATATTTTTTGTTATATACTCATATATAAATATATAAAAAGCATTCAAGCCTTTGTAGCACCTGGTTTTTTGATACCTACTGCTTTTGGGGAAGACTTCTTATGTTCTTATCTCGGTTATTTACACCCTTATTGTGAGTTGTTGTTTTTTTATTATTTTGTTTATTTTTTTTACTTTGTGTTTTTTGTGTGTTTTTTTGGAGAGTTAATCGCGCTAAAAATTTGGGGGAAATTTAGAAAAGTCCCTGCAAATTCTAAGAAAGATATAGGCCTGAAGTTAACTGGACTGTCCGGTAGCTTACCGGCTTTGGGAATGAATATCATTTTTCTGCTGCCTTGCAGTGGTCAGGGAAGTAACTCACGTTCAGGCACGCATGCATGATATTCATGAGCCCCAATAAGATGTTAGGCGGGGCTCAAATAAAATTCTCCCTTTTCAGTTCTGTACGCCCTGGTGCTCGTTGATGAAATGATGTTAAGGTTTTTGAGAGTTTTTCGGCAGTAATTCTACCACCGAGCCCCTCCATGTCCCTTTCCTGCGATACATAATGGTGAGGATGTGTTTTGTCTATCTGGTCGTTAAGATCATTTATTATTCTGTCTCTTCCGGAGATATCTTAAATATATGTAGATGCCCAGAAGAATCTTAATTCCTTTTCGATTTCTTCCGCGTCCATAATTTCAGTATTGTCACGTGTAAGTTTTATGGTATTTTGTGTATATCCGCCTCTTAGTCTTTTTACTGTTTGCCAGAATGTTCCGAAGTACATTCTGTTGGTCCCTAATAAGAATCATTAATTCGTCGCGTATCTGTCGTGTTCGTCTGTGCGAAGTGATGTTGGGGCGAGTGAGGTTTACTTCATTGATCTGTTCCCCGTATTCCCTTGCCAGGGAATTCATTCTAGGGGTCCAAAAGGGGGCAGGAAGAGTTTTATATTTAACTCGGGGAATGGCTTCCTTATCGGCTTTTAATAAATTATCATTAATTTTATCCAACTCTTCGCCAATCTCTTCTAGAGTGGCATTAATTAAGGGGTCAGGGTTGTAATTTTTGAGGAGTCGTTTATAAGTATCCCAGTTGGCTTGAGCGTAGTTCTTACGTTCTGGAATAGGGAGTTGAATGGGAAGGTTGAGATTTTAATAAGGATAGCCTGGTGGTCGTTGAGAATAGGAGGGCCCGGTTCAATGAAGTAGTTGTAGTGGAACACAGTGCTAGTGAGCACTATGTCTGGTTTTGTGGCTGCTCTGCGTGTAATGTATGTAGGGAAGTTTGGTCCAATTCTTGTCATAACTTGCCTTTCAATAAGTGTCTCAAGATTCCTGCCTGCTGGGTTTGTTGACGCATAATCTGAGGCAGCAATCCTCGCATTGAGATCGCAAGCAAAAGAACGGTTCTGCCGTCACCACAAAGTTGCAGGAAGTTGTGAAGATGCAAGTACCATCTTTTGGGGGGCTGGTACCCTGTTGCCAGAACCAGGGGGCCCACTGCCACACGGACCTCAACAGCGAAGTATGACTCATCGAGTCCACTCATTGATCTAAAGTCAAGACTTCTTTTCACAGCTATCTCGCATCCGTCGAAACGTTCTCGGCTGTTATTTTTGGTTAAAACTTCGTACGGGAAAATATTTATCCTGTCTGTATCATTCATTCCATGTTCTGAGATAAATATAACGTTGGGGTCACATTGTCGTATTATGTTACGAGTACCGTGTAGTATTTTTTTCATCCAACCTTCTGAGTTAAAATGTAATATTTTTGATGTCTCGATTGTCTTGTTCACTAAAGATTCCTGTGTGTGGTCGTGTTGTTTTTTTGACTTATTTTCTTACGAGCTTAGGTCCTTGCAGAGTCTTTGGTGGCGTGATTGTTTTTCCTGTACGGTTTTTTTTATGAATTCGCCGTCCGTTATAACAATAAAGGTTTCGGTGCCAGTTTAATCAAGCATTGGAGTAAAGCCTCCTCGACTTGTTTTTCGCTGCATTCGTCCGAGGTGAATTCCTATTTATATCTTTCTGATATTACTCTTTCAGATACATTAAAGACATCCATCTCCTTAGGAAAAGTTGTCCTTTCGGCAGCAAATACCTTCAAGTTAATTTTTCTCGAATGGTAAGCGTGCCTAAATTCCCTCTAACAAGAAGAGGACGATCTCGGACGTCTCTGAGGCTAAAATGTTTTCCATGAGCAGGGCGAGCGTGCTCTCCCCTCAGGTCTTGCTTTCTCAGTCACCGTAACCTCATTATCCATCTGTATGTGTGATTGAGTTTGTTTGTTGTGCAATTTGTGTGTGGTTCTGCTTCTCAGTGCGTGTTTTTGCCTTTTTAGCTGCCTGTGCCTGGATCCTAGGATCCCTGGAGAGAGCTAGGGCGTTGCTGGAGGTTGGGAGCTTCTGGAAACTAGTCTCGCACTCGGGTTTGAGACTAACTTTAAAACTCTCCTCCGACCGTGGGTTTGGGGGAAACCACATCTTCTCCATTCCATTATGCGTCAGAATTATATTAAGTTCATCCGCAAAGCACACCGGGAAGGAGAGATTTGCAATGTGAGCATAATAGATGCAACACCTAATTTTTGTTGAGTTTTCGTTCTCGACGTTGACGTCTGTTGGATTTCCCTTAGACTCCTCAACAGCAGCTTTAGCAACCTTGGCGTAGGTACTGTTCAACTTGTTTTCCTCTTCCTGTTTCTTTTGACTAGCTTTTCTCTTCAAAAGTGCTTTTTTGACTAAGCAAGCCACGGAGAGTGTCTTATGTTCTCCTACCAAGTTCAGGCACTTCATGGAGGTGCTATTACAGCTTCTCTAAGAATGTGCATCTGACGAGCAAATATAGCACAAAAGAACGTTCCCCCTAGAGCAGGTGACAATAGTGTTCTCCTCGTACTTATAGCAATTGAAACACATCTGGAGGTCGATAAACCCCTCACATTCGATCTGCTCAGGGCAGACATGGACGTTAAAGAGGAGCATACCTCCCTCGGTAGCCTTAGCTGCCATTGCCGTATCACCAAATACCATTTTAAATACGTGTGTCTACTCTTAAATTTGATGATTTCAGCTACCTTCACTCCGATGTGGTTGTTTTTCCACCTCCGCATGAATCTCTTCAATGTGTGCCCCCCAACACATGGATCGAGGTGGCGAAGGATAATGCTTCTGTGTCTTGATTTGCGGTGGTGTGTAAGGTTTTAGGATAAGTGTCTTTAAGCATTCTGCTGCGTTAGGAGAGGTGAGTGCCTTGCAATCACTCTCCTTTGACCAAATAGCCGCGTAACCATTATGAGTATCGATTAGTCTCACGAGCGCATTTCCTAGATCCCCATAAATTTTAGCAAAAACCCTCCCCAGATCAGACTTTGGGCCATTGGAGAGGGTTTTCAGCCGCATCCGCTGGGTCTCCCTCATTTATCCTTCCATATCCTCATATGTGAGGATTGGAAAAAATAAACTTCAACGTAAATTCCCCACGGAGTAATTGTATGTGTTTGTATGTGTGCGTGTGTGTAGTTTGAGAGAGACTTTATCACCAGGTTTTAGATAAAAAGAGAGTTTCCAGGAAAAGTGTCCCAGTCCTTCAAAATATAACTTTCAAATGGCACTTTGCCTTCCGTGTAGGGCGCTTTTTTAATGCCTACAGGTTGTTGTCCGACCAAGGAGATTCGATGAAGAGCTGAGAGAGGGAGGGGGGAAACAAGTTCACTCTTCGCAACGGGCGCACGAAAGAGAGTGAAAAATTTCACAATTTTGATGCAAAAAAAATCGTAAATGAATTTATTAACAGCACTGCCAAAACTTATCCAGAAGGATTCACCAAACGCGCGGTACTAACGTACAAATATCAGTGCGATAAAAATTTAGGCACTAAAACAGTTATCACGAGAGCAATGGGAATTTGACGAGCTAAGGCAACCAAAGCAGGCCCATTATTACAAATGGTGAAGTTCGGGAAATTTATTTTTATATATCTTCTATAACTCTATATTAACGTGTTATTTTTAAAGGAAGGAAATTTAGTTTAAATTTCTTTTGTTAAATTATTATAATTGGCGAAGTTCAGAAAATTTATAAAAATTGAACCATGGCTGCTTTTTCTTAAGATTTTAAATTTTAATCTTAGTAGCGAAGCGCAAGCGCCTCCCTTACGCAAAGCCATTGCCTGGTGTTTGTATATAGTTTATTATAGATAGAAAGTGAGGGTTTTTTTTCATTTAAAAGGAGTTTTCATGAATGAAATATACCTTTACCTTAAAAATAATGCCGTTATTTTTGAGGTCACGGATACACTAGTAATTTATGATATGATATAATAATAATACAATATAATAAAAATAATAATAATATGATAATATAACAATAATAATAATATTTAGCATTTTTGTATGCTCCTATCCAAGCCATGGTTCGCCAAAGAGCCCCTGACTAGAAAAGACTTGAGAAGAGAGGGATTTCCAAGCCCCTACGCCTGAGAACATCAAGTAAGCGGTAGGTTCGTTAAATCCTGGAAAATTGTCTAACCTTTGAGTCCATCAATACCCAAGTAGTCTCCTCTATAAAATAATCTGGCAACTAACTTTCTACCTGCCCTCGTTTTGAGCCTTCCCTCACATAGTGCTAAGGATGTTGTTTTTAGTTTTCGCTTCTTAATATTTAGTTGCTAAATAAAAAATATTACGAAAATTATGCTTTAATCTTTTTATTTTAAACTAACTCAAAATCTCTATAAAACCTTCAGGCAAACTTGGAAGCACTTTTTTATTTAAATGCTTCTATTTATGTGGCAAAATGAGGAAATGTTGCAGAGAAGCTTTTGCATTTACATGATTCACCGTCGAAATTAAAGCAAACTGCATCTACATGATAATACATACCTTCATCCACGAATCTTTCTTTCACCATATGTTACTTTATATGTGGGTATTATATAAGAAGTCCTCGAAACCAGACCTACCAAAATTCATGCTCAGAAGGGGTGAATTCCCGATGCTTAAACAATTCTCTTTAATACCTTCATCTTTCTTCGAAGTTCCAACCTTTTATGGGAGATTTTCAAGAATTTCGATTTAAGTCATAAGATGAAATTTTTCTTCCAATTCCCTACCATCTCCAACTTTTCCTGCCAATTATACTACTATTTTACTATAGCTCTTATTTATTATTTCTGCTGTAGGCGAGTTTTGTCACTGGAATTTTCACCGCATTATCAAGATTTAAACGATCGTTAGCAATTCTAACTTAAACCATTGTTTACCGACGATATCGACTTGTAAAGTTATTTGATCAAGGTGTTTTATCTCTCTATTTAAGTACATTTCATTAAATTCCAAAGAATCTAAAGCGTTTACAATCTCCAATATTTTACAACTGCGTTTTGTTAATCTCTATTTATGATTTCTTGAGTTCCAAGCTTTTACTGTGAAACAAGTTCACTACACAAACCGATAAAGAGAACATCATTTATTATTGATTAACAATAAAATTTGAACATTTAAACACTATACAAAACCTATCAGACCTAATGAGGATTCGTTTAACTTGTGCAGTTTGGTTTGCGCGAAAGCCTCTCTACTTCTGTAGTTTTTAACTCTAAAATCGAAATGTGGCAAAGCTTAAGCGAAGAATTTACAGAACAGGTAGAATTGTAAGTGTTGGAAAAGAATTGTAAATAATAGGGTAACATGTTTAAAACGAAAATTTCATCTCAGATAGGGGTTTAGTTACCACAAAACCTATAAACTCATAGTTTCCATTCTGTGACCCTGTTTAAATGTGATATTAATCCCAGGGAGCCCTGTATCCCTCGTTGAGAAAAGCTGGTGAAGGTAATAACAAAAGATTAAAAGAAATCTGTAGTATCAATTTCATTGGCAAAACAACGACACGTGCTTGTCTTTTGTGTTAGCGCACTGCGTCCGTCAATCTGCGCATTATATCCTGCGTTAAACGTGTTCGATAAAACCAGTCATTAAGGGAACTTTTTGAATGCACTGGATAGCTTTCTCGGTCATTCTCCCTCGACCACAAATCTCCCCTTTCTAAGCTCTATGGGGAAAGAGAAGGGCTGAAGGAGCCATCAATTTTTCTGTCATCCATAATTACCACATGGCACCAGTAATAACTAAAGTTGAACGTACTACAGAGAAAAAATATTAAGTTGTTTCAGATGGTTGTTTTTTAAATTTTGAAACATAAACAAAAACTCCAAAATTAATAACTTACAAATACATTGCATTTTTATTTAGAATCAATGTAGAGTACACTTGATTACTTAAACACTCTCAAGAGCATTAATATTCAAGTACGAATCAAAATTGGACATACTCCTCAAACTACTGATAATATCAACAAAGCATTTAGGGTGAACACCAGTACAATGAAAACTCTTCAGCGTTGGTTCATTATGTTTATAGTCTGGAAACATGGACACTAATATTGGACGTCGAAGAAGGCCCAAACCTGTTTTCAATAATGGAGAATTTTCGTTATGTAGTGGCTAATTACCATCGAAAATCATTTTGAGCAATATCTAAAGAATTTAGGATTTAAGTAGCCAACATAATTACATCACTTCAATAAAATAGGAAAGGTTAAAAAATTCAGAAAGTGGGTTTCAAAGGGAATAAGAGAAAATAAAAAATGCCACGTCCTGAAGTCTGTTCATCGCATGTTGTGACACAGAATTACGATGCATTTTGGCAAAGAAGTGTGACGTCTGATAAAGAATAGATTCTATATGATATCATTAGGTCCGATGATTAACTAGCTAAAAATAAAAAATAAAATGTATATCCTTAAGTATTTTTAGCGCCCCAAAATGTTACAATTTTATTTTGGAAACCAGAGTAAAAGAAACCCAGCCTCCATCTATTTGTTGAAATTTATTCAAGATTGTTCATCAAAAATTCATTGGTCTGTGAGATTTCAGTTGAGATTTCAAGGTTTTCACTCTCTTGCATATCCATGACATTTTCCTTACTGATTACCATGTCTTTAATTAACTTTAATTCCATATTCGAAATAAAATGTTTACTAATTGGGAAGATAATCCATGATTCGTATTTATAATAAATTTGCGAGCAATGGACCTGAATATTAAAAAAAGGTATATTATTGTTAGAGAATCGTTGGATAAAAGCTATCTTAAATTTATTCTCACAAATTTTCGGTGAAACAAGCGGCTCCATCTCTATTACGGAGGTGTAGCCCCTTAAACATTTTCAGGGGATCATTTGAAAATAATTGGTTATAAATTTATGGGGAGGATCCTCCGCTCTAGATTGAAACTAGTAGTAGGATTGGATTCCAAGCAAAGGAGGACCAGTAGTGATCCCAAGAGGAACCTAGGGGGCCTGTTTTTCCGCTTCCCTGGCTTTGTCCTTTGTGCCAAGCCTTATAGAGTGGCATGTTAGCGCAAAATTTACAAGCCTAACGCTTATTCTCTTTGGAGGACTCAGACCGGATCCCCAACAACACATAGTGAGATATCTGGATGGAATCCCGCCCTCTAGTCAGCGTAACTATAAAAAATTTGGCAATATGACCTCCTCCCAGGTGGCAAGGGTTTTCCTGAGGGAGATCCTGGCTTGGAGGAACGATACCAAAACCTCAACTAACTCCTGGGCACGATCGTCCACAGGGAACTGGTTAAAATGAAAGAAAGAGAGGGCTCTCTTCTTTGGGGGTTCTGAGATTCCAGGAAAAAACCTATCTTTCGCCATTATTTCGGCAAAAGACTAGTCGAAGCTGGTCCTTCTGGCCTCAGATCTCTATCAGGAGCGGCTGAGAAAGGAGAGAAAAGCAAGTTATCTCCCTATAATGATCAAGACATAAGTCGGTTCTCAGAGAGGTCGGAGATCATCAGTAAAGAGTTGATAGTCGTCTATCAGTTAGCCAGATTTAATTAAGCCTTCTGAGGTCACCCGTTCGACCACCGGGACCAGGTTGTCCGATATACACTTGCACCCTCAGCATCAGAGTCTAACTTTGTTTCTTGGTAGTTATCTAAGGGTCTCTCGCTTCCCGTGCCCACTCCTTCTGTTTATTGTGCGCAATTCTGCCAAGAGTGCCAAACCGTGATTTTTGCACACTCTATGACCTGTATGGGTGCCCAATACACTACACTAAACTTCGATAAAGGTGTAGTCTATACCATGGAAATGATAGAATAAAAACCTGAGGACATTACTGAATAGCTGGCTAACCATGAGGCATTCGGTATAAGCAAGTAGCAAGGAAAGAGGCAGGGGCCTTAGAATCACCCTAACGCTCTTTCTCAATATAGCGAAGCTCTTTGAGGCGGTGCGTGATACCTGTAATCTTTACTACGTATAAGCATTCGTGTCGTTATCGCAAAGATTATCATTACTGCGGATTCCTCCCCACTAATAAATCTTGTCAACGTGTAAAAATGTGTCGACTCCAAGCCTGTTTAAACTGCCCCAATAATGCCTTACTCGATAACGTTGTTTTGTGCAAGGCCAAATGTATGAATTGTGACGGATCAAAAACTGATTACTCAACCATAGCGATTCTTATTTGTTTGAAAAGGAAGTCATGACCTTCATGGCTAAGGACTGAATTTCGTTTAGAGATGCTAAGGATATAGTTTTGTCGCGATCTTTGCGACCAGGCATCTCATACGCATCTTAACCCACAAGAACACCATTCCCTCGTGTTCTATCCATGCTTACGAGCCTGGTAGCTCACGCGCCCACCTAGAAGGAGGGCGTAAGACATGCTTTGATTAATACCGGGGCTTATTCTCTCCCCTGCGTGACCGCTTCGAAAATTACGAAGCGGCTAATCTTTTCCACCGAGGGGTTAGACTTAAATGAAGTAAAACCAAGGTAGGTCAGGATTTGCAGCCCCGTGGGAATTTTTAAGCATCTCGCTCGTGCCAAAAGTTGAATGTGAAAACACGGAAAACTTCCCTTACCCACCAAAGGACACGAGAGCCAACCCCCAAAGTCTCCCGCCAACCGGTTGGCGCGAGCCAGGAGAAGTAGAATCTTTCTGTACCGAGTAGCACTTTCTCAGTTTACTGTTTGAATACGTCAGCGCCTAGGTTACGTTCAGTGCCTAATATTTTCTGAAAGCCAGCTTCGAGTCGACTATAGCCATCTTCGTGAAGACATCCTCTTCAAAGTAGACCAAGGCAGCTTTTCAATATAGAACCAAAGGGAATTATCCTTCATTTGAATTGCCGTGGAATCCGGGATAACTGGGATGAGCTGAGTAGACTTGTCGCAACCCCCTTTTCTTTCTTTCTTTTTCTTTCTTTCGTCTTAGCTGTTTAGAGTCGGTTGTGTGGTAGTGGTGGAGTATTTTTCGATTTTAAAATACATATTTTTTGTGGTTAAAATAATAATTTCTAAATGTAAAAGTAAGGCCGCTATGCTCTAGCTGGCAAGCGCCAGCAGAGATCTTAATAAAATACCCCTTTGGCTCTCGAATCCCTCTCCATTCGGTGGCATTAACCACGACCTAAAATGAGGCTTTCTCTTGTCTCCCTACTCCATTAAACCTGTTAAGAGAGGATTGACATGCCCTTACAGCCCGTGCCCTCGGAAGTATCACGCTAGATTGAAACTACTTGGGCTTTATTCCTTCTAATAAATTTTATTTTACCAGTGGCTTTTTTAAACTTCTTAACAATAATGCAAACTTAATACGTGAAACTTAAATCAGGATGAGAACAGGATTAACCCTTCGGATAAGGTTAACAAAGATCACGTTATAATGGTTATTTTCACCTATTCCCATTTCTCTCACAGTAAAAGGTCCTCTTTACCATATTTTCCTCTCATGAGGCTAGCGCCCAGCGGCTTAGTCTCTAGGGGTTCGTTCACATTACAAGTAGAGCAGAGCAGTGCAGAGCAGAGGGCAGCGGAGCAGCGCGGTCAGGTGTTCGCATATAAGAAGAGCAAGAAGAGGCGACCTGCACAACCAAATCATTTGCTATGCAGGATTTCGTGTGTGCGTTCCCATTGCTTGACCTCAAAAAACAGAAACGGAAACACTGGGTCAATCCCATTAACGCAAGGAGAAATTGGTATGGAGAATGCCCCAATCTTTTCCACGAACTGAGTAGAGATGAATCGCGATTCTTCGCGTATTTACGGATGAAACCGGCAAGTTTCAATCTTCTACACACCCTTATATAAAAAAGAATTTCGAAAAGGTAAGACAAGATTTAGTTGAGTATTTTGATCAAATATGAAATTATTATTGAGAAAACATTTAAAACAAAGTCGTTTGAACATAATTTTAATTGAGAATACATCTAAAATAAAGTAGTTTGAACAAAATTTTATTGAGGATAGGTCCAATAGTGGTTTGAACATAATTAACCTCTTTACGTAACGGTTTATCTCTTTTTACAGTACTACAGATTTTCGTAGGCAAGTTGGAACGGAAGAACGCTAGCTGCGAGCGGCAAAAAATATAGACAAGTTTCTTGAGCGTGCCGCTCCACTCGCGGTCTAAACAGCTAAGCGTCTGTATATTCAAAGCTATTTAGAAATTAATGCCGCTACTACCAATCTCTGCTCTGCTCTGCTCTGCTTGTAGTGTGAACAAACCCTAGTATGGTGTCACTTAGATTGCTAACATAGGGGGATCCTTGAAAGAAAAAGGCAGTACGAAAAGGTGAATATCAAGAGTAAAGTTTGGGGGCAGTCAGAATTGTTTCATGGGCCATGTGTGGTAAGAATCGATTGGGCATGACACTCCCCTTTTAATTCAGTCATTGTAAATTTCATGTGAGCTGATGGAGGGTGGAGCAGAGCAACTTGCTTATTTAGAAATTCAAGTAAAACAAAAGTAATGCAGATATATATTTACTTCTTTGAATAACATCAAGTACAACATTTAAATTATATGGTTCCTCAGTTTTAAAGATGATATCAGGCAGATGGCATCCATTATTCTCAATACACTACGTTAATCGAACTAGGAAGTTTCGTTCAACACTTTCCAGCATATCGACAGGTATGTTGGCGACAGCTTGACGAATGTTGTTCTTCAGGTCAGCCACCCAACCAGAAGGATGTGGGAGATGTATGGCTCCAGCAGGACAGTGGTACGGCACACGCAGCGCGTGTGTCAATGACTATTTTGCGGCAACACTTCCCAGGACGCCTCATCTCCTTGAGGAGCGATCTGCAGTGGCCATCCCAGTCGCCTGATTTTGCATCCTGCGACTATGTTTATGGAGCTATCTAAAAGCACTTGTTTACAACGATCGTTCTAGGACCATAAATTACCTGAAGAACAACATTCATCAAGCTGTCGCCAACATACCTGTCGATATGCTGGAAAGAGTTGAACGAAACTTTCGAGTTCGATTAACGCAGTGACGAAGTCCAGAAGGAAATCCCCGTCCCCCAATGACCAGGGACTCTAGAGTAATGCAACTATGGTAACTAATAATAAACATCAGAAAGAGAGAAGCTCTTCTTCTGGGGATGTTCATGACGGGCATTTCCTCTGTTTTTTTATGTAATGTATGTGGTTGCATGTCAAGTTCAGGAGGAGTTCATCTCACCGTTTGCGATAGCACCATGAATTAAGAGAATACCAAGCTGTTCTGAGAGATTATATGCTTTTCTCACCCCAAGACCTCTCCAGAAATTCCCGGATGTGTTTTTTCCAGCAGTAGAATGTTCCATATCACAAGGCTATGGCCGCTATACATTGGTTGTGGGACAACATTATCATGGTGATCGAATAGCCACATAAGTCCCCGGATATGAATCCAATGGAAAACCTCTGGCAAGACCTGAAACAGGCCATAAAACGTCGTCAGCCAGCCTCCGATTTGCAAATGAAGGCAGATATCAACGATGAGTGGCTTTGTATCACAGCTCTTGGGCTTTGCAGCCTCCCAGATAGCATGACTCTAAAAATAAGTGTTCTCATTACTGACAAATGCTCGTGACACACTACTGATATTCATTGATATGTTTGGTGTGACTTTAATCTTTCCAGAGCTTCATCTCCTTGTGTGTTTTATGTTACTGATGTTAAATATCTTGGCAACTTTTGTATTTTGTTCATTCTTGCTGATTTCGGGGGGCTTAGATAACTTATTGCTATTTAATTTTCATCACTAACTAATGCTCTTGACACACTACTGATATTCATGAATATGTTTGGTGTGACTTTAATCTTTCCAAAGCTTCATCTCCTTGTGTATTTTATGTTACTGATGTTAAATATCTTGGCAACCTTTGTATTTTGTTCATTCTTGCTGATTTCGGGGGGCTTAGATAACTTATTGCTATTTAATTTTCATCACTGACAAATGCTCTTGACACACTACTGATATTCATGAATATGTTTGGTGTGACTTTAATCTTTCCAGAGCTTCATTTCCTTGTGTGTTTTATGTTACTGATGTTAAATATCTTGGCAACCTTTGTATTTTGTTCATTCTTGCTGATTTTGGGGGGCTTAGATAACTTATTGCTATTTAATTTTCATCACTGACAAATGCTCTTAACACACTACTGATATTCATGAATATGTTTGGTGTGACTTTAATCTTTCCAGAGCTTCATTTCCTTGTGTGTTTTATGTTACTGATGTTAAATATCTTATAAAATTTTGTACTTTGTTTATTCTTGCTGACTAAGGGGAGCTTAGATAACATATTGCTATTTAATTCTCATCACTGACAAACGCTCTTGACACTCTACTGATATTCATGAAATTGTTTGGTGTGACTATAATCTTTCCAGAGCTTTATCTCCTTGTGTGTTTTATGTTACTTATATTAAATATCTTGGCAAATTTTGTATTTTGTTCATTCTTGCTGATTTTGAGAGGCTTAGATAACTTGTTGCTATTTAATCCTTATTTCAGTTATATTCATATTAATATACTAATAAAAACTTTTGGCCGTTGCTGTACTCACATAACTGCACAATACAAGCAGCAACACTCGTATACGCATTAAAATGACATCACGTGTATGAACAATTCAACATTCAAATATCTCGAACTACATGTTGGGAAAATATTCGGCTGGTAGAACCTTCTGAATGCTTTATCTTTTTTGAAAACTTTCATTCATTTCGTCTATTTTAATCTTTGTGCGTTTATTTTTTTTTCCTCGTCGTGCGTTTTATATCTTTTCTCTTTATTCCATTCATATCTTCTAAATAAAATAGGTAAAAATATTTCAATTTTTAAGTGAAAACGCATTTTTATCGTTGTTTGTTGTTTTTGTCTGTTTCAAATTCTTCTTACCGTTCTCCCTTTTAAATGAGTTTTTTCTTCCCTATTCTACGCCATTTAAAAGGGGGAAGATAAGCCCCTAAACAATTTTTCGACCGATTCTTTTGATTTCAATTTATGGCTTTTCAAATTCTTTAACCTGGAAAGATTTGGGGAATTAAAAAAGAAAGAATAATTGGGGGGAAGAGAAAGGAGCGAGAGAAAAAAGGAAGCTAACCTTTCTCCCTTTTAAGTCTATGGATTTCACCGTACAGATTTCACTACGCGAGAGGGAATTCTGTTTCAGAGACAGTGCGGGCCAAGAGCATAAAGTATTAAACTTCATGCTATCCTTGGCCCCTTTCAAGGGGCGACATAATTTATAGTTTTGAGTACATTTACATTTCGTACAAACTTGACCCTATGACGCACAAATGTGCTCTTACAGCCACAATAGAATTTGTGAGGGTTCTTAAGTTCTTGTCAACCTCGATTTTCGATCCATTCTTCATTTCTTCTATTTCTCACACACTCCCCCGACTCTCCCTCGTTGGATTATATAATTTTTTCTCCAGGAAGTAAAGACAGTCAGCAAAGAAATTATTCATATTTCCTAGTTGCTCCACCTTCACATTCTAGCATTTAATTAATGAATCTTATCGTAACTACTACCTATTTTTTCAAGCTGCCAAGTTCTCTCACTCACCTATACGGCCTTGTAAGCATTATCTTCATTGTTTACATTAAGCTGCTACTTTAAGGTTGAAACACCCATTACTCCTGTGCTGGAGTATTCTATTTTATTTCTTATTTGGTTATAAAATAGGGAAAAAGTCATTTTAACTGAATTAAAGGAGTGAGTCCATGTCACCGAAGTTAAATACTTGCTTTACTCAAGAGGTATCTGATATCATCCTATAACCACATTCTCTTAATTTATGCCTCCCACTAATGCATATTCAACCTCGTTTGGATTCGTTTTTACTTGTTAGTTATTCAAATGTCGCTGATGATTATTCATAGATCGAATTGTAAGATATAATAAATACTTAGCAGCCTGGTCGACTAAAGGCATTCACTCACTCGACCGTTAGTGCTGCAAACTTTATGAAGAAACGTATTTTATGGCTTCTTCCGCTATAAATTTATACTAGTTACTTTGTCTATGTGTTTGCACTAACCTTCCAACTTTCTTTAAGAATATCCTTTAATAATCTGTCATTATAGGAATATAACAATTACTTTTGAGTCATTGGCTAAATATATGCCTCCCTTCGGTAAAGTAAGACTCCGCTATCTACACTTTGACAAAGACCCGTAAGTGGACCGGCAATGTGCCATACTGGCAGCTGTGCTGATGGGACTCAGCACACCGTCTGACCCCAGCTTAGCCTCTTCTCCTTCTTTCAGACAGCCTGTATTTCTCCCTTACTTCCTCACTTTCCCTACAACCTCTCCCACAGCTTTCTCTGGTCGGCCTCTATTTTCTAAGGGTAGATGCTGACCTTCTTCTCATCCAAATATCCCGGATCGGGGCTGAAAAGAGAGGTGACAATGGTCCCTTACCCCTGAGCTCCGGTCTGGGGTGGTGGGTTTTTAACAACATGCTTCATCCCCGCCCATACCTTCCTCACATCCCCTTTCCTTCTCACTTTACTAACCTAAATGGAGACACCTGGCTCTGCCAGGCCTGTAAGCAACCCTTGCAGGGCAGGCTACTGTAAGGGGTGATGAGCGTGTGCATCCCGTGAAAAATTTAGGGTCAGCATGCCCAATGATGCCAATACAAAAAAAACTTCCCCTTTTCCCCTCACAATCGTCGGAGCCGCCCTCTGGCAGCTCCACTGAAAAATTGGAGTTCCCCCCACCTTGTGCTATCGAGGGAAGCCTCCAAATTTCTATAACCGGAGAGGAGGCTTACTCTTCTCCTTCTCATACGGGTGTAGGGGACTCCCAATCACCCCCTTCTCTGGAGGTGCTTTCAGAGCAACGCACCCTTCACAGCGACAGTCCCCCCTTTTCTTGCCAAGGGGACTGCCAAGAAAGCCAGCAGGCAGCCCATAGACGACCGCTCCCCATTGAAGCAATTTGGTAAAGCAAACCCCCTTAGGAAAGAAATGGAAGCCAGGCCCCTTCGGTATCGCTTCCTTCAAAAGACCTGCTGGCTATAATTTTAAACCTAGCAGGGGTCAAGGCCTGTGCCTCCCCAGACATAACAAATGACGTTGCTGCCAATAGGGCATGTGATGTCCTTGGGGGAGCTGGCCAACTGGAGCCTTCCCCCGGTGATAAACATGGTTTTTGAGGCAACCAAGCCTCAGTCTGTAGGGCCTACCATGGGAGCGAATCCGGGATAGGCGCCAAGCACTGAACTCGAGTCCGCCCCTATGCAAGGTACTCCTCAAACGGCTAGAGTTTCCAAGGCAGTACAAGAGGGAGATGGATCTCCTCAGACTGGTGCCCCTGCGACTGCCGGGACCTTCTCCATCTCAGGGAAGGACCTGGCTGAGGCCGGTCCATCTGGCCAGGGGACTCCTGCCGGCGGAGGGAAGAAGCGGGTTTATTCCCTGCCCTCCTCTCCTAAAAATAAAAAACAAAACAAAAAGACTAAAACGACACGGGGCTAGTCACCATCCGCGGGCCCTGCGGGGACGGATGGGTTTTCTGCTTCGGTAAGCGACCAAGTCAAGATCGGCACATCTGGCCCCTCTGCCATCTTGGGTGCGGAGGCCTTGACTAAGACCAAAAGGGTTCAGAGCGGAGCCTCGATGAGATCGGGGCCCTTCATTCAGAGGTTACCCAGCGTTTTTGATTCCGCTGGCTTCAAACGCTTCTTAGTTATTCACTCCACTAATAGCAGCATGTTGGCCAAGGGCAACACGATCCATCAGAGGAGAGCTTTAGCTAGTGTAATTAGTAGAAAGCCGAAGGTGAACCCTTTCTCGGAAGGTACGGAAGGTAACCTTCTAGCAAATGCAGCGGGTCCCTCCGAGGCGGCCTAGATAAGTACTCTTCGGATAATTGATGGCACCCCGGTGAGTGTAACGCCGCGCTCTACCATGAACTTTGTGAAAGAAGTAGTTTATGCGAGGAAACTCGTTGACTACTACATAGAGTACATCACCTTAGAGCTAGCCGACCATGGGCGGTCAAGGTCTAACGTGTGATGACAAAACTGGGAGGAGCATCAAAACCCACCCCTACACTCTTCGTCACGTTCGACTGTGACAAGCTCCCTGAGTCGGTGCTTGCCATTTGCTACCGGTACCACGTGAAGGCATTCGGGCCACTGCCGCGGAGGTGCTATTACTGTCACCGCTTCGGCCATACAAATTGCTCATGTAGATGTGAAAAGTCGGGGTCACCCGAAGTATGTGTAAATTGCTCCAATGCCGCACACGATAAGTCTAAATCGTGTGTGGCCAACTGTGTCAATTGTGGAGAGCCGCACCCCGCTTCTTCGAAGCAATGTGGTGCATATCTCCTTGAGAAAGAAATCCTGGCCGTTCAGGCCCAGGATCGACTCTCATTCCACGAGGCTAAGGACTTGGTCCTGGCGCGCCCGGCTCTGCCTGAGACGTCTTACGCATCAATGGTTAAAAGGATACCCTCTGCTCCTGGCCCATCTAGGCCAGCGAGAACGGTTGTTTCAGCGCACATTCGGAGCCCTTCTGCGGGTTTTAATCCGCTGGTAAAGCTGGCGGCACAAACGGTTCACATCCAGCTCCGGCTAAAACCAGGGCACCCCCCCCCCTTCTCCCAGGGGGACCGTTTCCGGTAAGGCGAAACGGCCACGCGCCTCCATCGAGTCGTTAGACACACAGGAGGCAACACCCCTGAAGTTGGTTTACAGGCCATCCTAGCATTGCGTGCCCAATCTCCCCCAATAAGTCACCGAGGGTGACAGCGCCTTCAGCGCATTGTCCGGCTAACAACGCCCATGGTTCTGCCTCCGGGAAGCGCACGGCCATTTCTGTGTGGGTTTTCTGCTCAAAGAGGACCTCCGCATCTCCTCCGAGCTAGGCCTAGAGGGCATATTCCTTTAATGGAATTGCCGTGGACTCCAAGCCAACTGGGGGGAGCTGCAGAGGCTCGTCTTGTCCCTTTTCCCGTTTGCTATTTTTCTGCTGGAAACCATGCTAGGCACGTGCCCCCTGCCCGCCCTCTCGGGGTATAAGGGTTATGCGACCCAATCACGAGATGAGAGCCAGGCTGGGGAGTTCCCGGTTTACACCCGGCATGATGTCTCCGTCCTTCTTTTTACTTTAGATACCTTCTATCAGGCAGTGGCTGTGCAGCTTAAACTGGATAGGAGGTATACTGTTATTTCTGCGTACATTCCACCATCAGCTGACTTCGACGCGGAGGACTTCCGCTGCGTCGTGGCATGGTTGGCAAGGCCCTTTCTCTTTCTTGGAGATCTGAACGGCAGACATCCTCTCTGGCGAGATTACTCAATAGATTCCAGGGGAGAAGTCCTTACCAATCTGATTGAAGAGCTTGAGATAGGTGTCCTAAATGTGGAAGAGTTTACGCATCACTGCCCGAGAACCGCTTCATTTTCTTGCCTCGATCGATCTTTGTGATCTTCGGATGCACAGATTGATTTTGATTGAGGGGTGGTCGATGACCTTGATGGTAGTGATCACTTTTCCATTCAAATATCATTTTAAGGGAAACTACCGCCTGAGAGCCCACCTCGGTGGTGCTTGGCGCGGGCGCAGTGGCCTCCATTTCAGGAAATGACTGAATTCTCTATCTCAGTCGAGGAGTTTAGGTCGGTAGATGAAACCATTGAGTTCTTCTCCGGCAACCTCATCGCCGCGGGCCTGACTACAATTTTTAGAACGTCTAGCCGTTTTGCACGCCGACCACTCCCGTTCTGGTCGGTCGAGTGTGATACGGCCCTCAAACAAAAGCGTTATGCCTACTTGAGCTATAAGCGTTGCCAAACGATTTCACTTTCGCTGAATTTCGTTGGGCTAGGGCTAGGTTCTGGTATATTTCGAAGCACGCCTGCCACTCTTCTTGGCGGGCATATGTGTTTTCACTTAACGGAAAGACCCCACTAGCAGAGGTGTGGAAGCGCAATCTCGTACCCCGCGTCCGTGGAAGAATCCTTCACGACCGCTTTCTCCACATTCTCTAGCCGGGATGCTACTCCGCCAGCATTTAATGCACGTCGTCATGTCGCGGAAGGCCGCCAACTGGACTTTACCTTTATAGGTGCAGAACCATTCACCGACAGGTTTACTCTTAGTGAGTTGCGTTCCGCTCTTGCCTTGTGCGGGAACACCGTCCATGGTACGGACGATGTCCCGTACGCCATGCTTCGACACCTGGGTGAGAGAGGCATGGCCTTTCTCTTATATTTGTTCAACAGGGTCTGGGTGGAGGGTCTCCTACCATATTCCTGACGAATCGCAAACCAGAGAGAGATCACTTTACTCCAGCGGGTTTCCGCCCAATCACTCTAACCTCTTGCTTGTGCAAGTTGATGGAGAAATTGGTAAATGCTAGATCAGCCTTTTTTTCCGGACAGCGGAGGCCATCTGTCTTCTACACAGTGCGGCTTTCAAAAGTTCAATTTCATGTCGGATGCTCTGCTCTGACTTGATAATGCCGTATGCGAGGCCTTCCTTCGTAGACAGCACTACGCCACGGTATTTTTAGATCTGGAGAAGGCCTATGGTACCGCATGGCGATACGGTATCATGGAGACTCTCCACACAATGGGGGTGAGGGGACGCCTCCCAAAGTTTATATCTGTATTTTTGCGGGTGGGGGGAGCTCTCTCCAGCCCAATGGAGCAGGAAGAGGATGTCCCGCAGGAAAGTGTCCTCAGTGTCACACTCTTTGCCCTGAGCATCAACGGCATCATATCGTTGCTGCTTGAATATGTTCTCGCTAAGCTCTACGTGCCTGAACTTTCGATACTTTTTGCGCGGCCCAGATGACAACTCTGGAGCGTCGACTCCTACAAGCATTGAACCGCGTCTCTTGTTATGCTGAAGCACGCAGGTTTCGGTTTTCCTTGGCCAATACTAAAGTGGTGCACTTCTGCCGCTATCCACGGTTCTACCCAGACCCAGACTTGTTTCTTAATGGGGTACGCCTGGAAGTGGTTGAATCGCACCGTATTCTTGGTCTAGTATTTGACCTACTCCTCACCTAAAACGCTCATATTTACAGCCTTAGGGTCTCTTGTACCCTCGCGATGGATATTCTCCGTTCCGTGAGGTTCAGCGGTTGGGGCCTAACCTTTTTATCCATGCTTTGTTCGTTCAAAGCTCGTCTACGGGAGCGAGTTTTATGCATCTGTAGCCGAGCGTCTATTTCAGAAGGTGGAGTCGATCCACCACACCAGCCTTCGCCTGGCGACCGGTGCCTTCCGCACTTCCCCAAGTGCGAGCCTACTACTTGATGCTGGGGAGATGCTACTTGCTTTCCTCCGTGTACAGTGCATCATTCGCATGTACGCGCGAGCCCGGCGCCTACCTCAGTCGCCAACAGCTCTCACTGCATCCGTAGCTGATTTCGACTGTGACCTTGCAGCCAAGAGACGTAAGTCTTACCCTAAGCCTTTAGGGCCAGAAACTCCTTCGAGAGCTAGGTATAGCTCTCGGGCCGGTAACTCCCCTGGTTCTGCCCAGCAAGCTACCCCTGGAGGATACCACATTTGGCTATTTGTCGCCACGCCTCTGCTCCCAAAGCTTGTACAGCGCGGGGAGTATTGCGTTCGAATTTTTGGCGCACACATCGTTTCACGCTGGAACCGTGCCAGTGTTTACGGATTGCTCCAAGTCCCAACAGGGGGTCGGCTTCCACGCCTTATCCCCTCGCTTTTAAGTTAGCGGGGCTCTGCCAGGCGCTGCGTCTCTCTTAACGGCCGAACTGGTGGCAATACACCACTCGGTACGGGAGATTACGCGACGTGCCAGGTTCGGAGACCGGATTGTGATCTATAGCGACTCACAAAGCGCCCTGAGTGCTTTCGGAGCATTTGAATCTCCGCATCCCCTTGTGTTTGCGATTTCCATGACGCCACGGTTTTGGCGAGCCGGGTGGATGTCGAAATTATCATTTGCTGTGTTCCTGGACATGTAGTAATTGCGGGGAATGAGCGTGCCAAAGAGTCCACGAGGACTCTGCGACTGGACCAATGTTTTGCTTTTCCTCACACCGACTACATGACATGAATACGGGCAGCTCTTTCGACTGCTTGGCATAGAAGATGGGAGACGGTCAGATTTGCGTGCCATTGCGCCGCGACTGTTCCCATGGACCTATTCCCCAATGGCGCGAAGGCTTCAGGTTGCTTCCTGTCGTCTCCGAATTGGGCACACTCGCGGGACGCACCGTCATTTGATGGAACGCTCGCCAGCGTCCTACTGTGAAGACTGCGTTGTCCCCTAGACTGTTCGGCACATACTTGTTGAATGTCCCAGTCTGGACGATCTTCGCGCACGTTACCTGTCCCGGTTCCTGGATGGGTGTGATCGCTACCGCCTGTCCCTTGTACTCGGGACGAGTGCGTGCACATTGACTGGTGGACTTGTAGACCTTTGGGTGGTGGCCGGCCTTCTCCCTTTGACTTAACCATTTTTTTTGTTTTTGTTTGTTTGTTTGCTTTTGTTCTTTTTTCTTTATAGCTCGCAAGTTCCTGCGCCGGGGAACCTCTCCTCGACGCAGGAGCTTGCTTCCTGCTCCTTGCTTTTTTTTATTTTTAGTATTGGGTTTGTTTTTTAAAAGAGCCTCCTTTATAAAATTGAACTACGGCGCTATAACTTTAAAGTGCGTTCCATGAGACCGATATCAATACATCTATCCATCTATCCATCATCAAAATATTAAGTCGAGATTCGGTATTTCATTGAAATTTACAGAGGGTAGTTTTAATTATAAAAGAATAAATGAAATCTGCATCTCGTGCCGCCAGGTTTGTATGCTTGCTCAGCTAAGATCGTGCTTCTTTTAGTTTAGCTACAGTATTCCTTGTGCCGTTTTTTTTTAACAATTATTTTCTCCAACCTGCCCTATTTCTCTTTTTCCATGCCCTAATTTTATTACGCCTCTAGTTCTGTTTCTTGATATTAAGCAAGCTACCTAATGTGTTGTAATTTTAGAAAAGCACAAGCTTTCTTTGAAAGTTTGTTCGCGAGAATATTCTTTATAGTTTAATATATTGTGGAAAACTCTCAGAAACCCTATTATAGGGGCTTAGGGTACATCGCTCACTCCTAGATAGCACCTTCGCAAGGGGATTTAGAATCGCAAAACACAAAGAATGACAGAGGCTCTCCTGTCATTCTTCTGGTGCCTCCGGAAACGGGAGCGTAGTAATTTGTTCCGTACAAGTATGAGAAGTATGAGAAGCAAAACTCTAGTTCTTCAGAGGCTTCTCATTGAGATGGTGTACAAGGGATTCAAGTCCTCATAACTTGAAAAAATGCCTTCATTCGGTTTCCACTTTTTGGTTTTAAGTTACAAATTAGTCTGTCATCGAGTTCACCCACTTCAAGCGATTTATTATTATTGGCTTGACGATGAGTGAAGGTTTTCCGATGAAATCTAACTTCTCTCCAAAGTAGGTGCAAAATTCACTCCGTTTCTAAGGTGAGCCATCTATTCAATTAGGCCTAGCCCGACCAGAGTGCCCAGTGGAGTGTTTTTCTGACACTTGATGATACACTTGTGCAGCTGACCTGACCAATTATGAACGTGGTGTCTATGCTAAGCAGCTGACCGAGTAGTCTTGTTAAGACATTACTAGCAGCTTGTGTTCAGGGCAAAGCAAGTAGTGATGAATGGACGACTCTGGAAACCATTTCACTCATGTTTGATATAAACTAGCTTCCTAAATCGGTGCGTAGTGGTAGGTATCAATTAAGGTGAAGGGATTCGTGCCGTTACCGCGGATATGTTATTAATGGCATCGTTTCGGCAGCAGAAATAAAGCATTTCATCGTACAAAGAATGGTTAACCCCAAATTTGTATAAACTGTTCCAAGGCCGTCCACGATGTATCTGCCTCTTATTCTACTAAGTGAATGAATGACCGGGTATTTCAAAAGTCCTGTTACAATCCTTACTATGCTCTGTACGAACGACACAATGATAGTTTTGATGCAGTTAGGCACGTATTTATTGCTTTAACGTTAAAATATGCGTTTTATAGGTGAATGGCCAGAGAGGAGCCTCTTCAAGTGTGATGTGATTACCAAGGGGTGATTTGTCACTGAATTTTAGTACCACTCGTGGGGCAGCCAAATGGATTTCTTAATTCGGCTGATTTTCTGATTTTCGCATTAGTAAAAATTATCATAAGCTCTGCTCGTTTATTTAAACGATCTGGGCAGTAGTCCATTGAAGGTTTGGTTTTAGACGTACTTATTTAACCGCTTACCTTGAACTCACCGGCTAGCATACAAAATCAGGTCTTTTAAACGACCAACCTTCCTATGGACATTCGGTCTTATGACCAGCACTCTTTTGAGTGCACTCTTCGGATTCCCCTCTGTCGAATATTTTTTTATGGTTCAACATGTGAACCCATTACAAAATTTTATCAAACTACAAAATGCTAATTTTTGGGGTACTTTTCAGTCATATTTGATTCTACAATGTGGTGCTAACACCGCAGTTTAAATTGTAATATTAATCATTGTTGCCACCCTCAGCGACAAGCACGAACTCCTAGGGAGACCGGAAAGCCACGCACACGGTGCAGACGAACTCTTTACTTGTGCTACTCAACACGTGGTTGAGTAGCACGTCGACGTTGATGTGGCAGACCTTGCCCTAGACATGCGCCCACACGCTGTAGTCGAGTGTTTTATGTCAGGCGACTACGGTGGCCAAAAGTCCTTCGACCAGAAGTTATGTTCAACCTCAACCTTTCTTACAGAGTTTTGGCACCCGTAAGTGGCACGACGATGTGTTTCTCTGGCCGCCGTGCAGACGGAACACAGCGTCCCGTCTGGTCCCATCTTAGCTTCTTTTCCTTCTTCACTAACCCCTAACCTCCGTCTCCTGTACCAAATCTACCTCATCTTGCTCCTGATCTTCCGTCGTCCCTTTATCATCAATTTTTCTCTACCTCTTTTTTTCGGTCCCTTCTTCTCCTGCCCATGAACCTCTTGGATCACGATCTGGCGCTCATTTTGATCACGAACCAAACATTCTTACGACAAGATGTTAAGCGGGATGATTCTAACAACTCATAAGTTGGTCACTCATCTTTATCCGTCATACTGACCATGGTTACCACGCCATGTGTAGTATTTGGTCCGGGTTTTGAAAGCGTATACCACCCTATCCAGTGATAATCGCCGGGCCAATCAAAGGAGCACAGTAGGGCCGTTTCCTTGGGGGTCAGCGTTGGGCGTTATAGGCAGTGGTGGCGAAGTCTTGCTTAATGTCCATTTGATAACTAAAAAAAACCTTTACCATCGTTGGAGCAGCTCCCGGACAGCTCCACATCAGAAAAAAAGGTGCAGCCTGTGCGTTTTCTGTGGCCCCTCCCACCCTCTTCTACCGGAGAGGAGGCTTACTCTTCTCCTAGGCCTATGGGTGCGGTGAACTCCCCCTCACCTCCTTTCCTGGAGGCACCCTTAGACGACTTCATCTCCTATTCACCAGCTGTCCATCATTTACTTTCACAGGGAACTGCCAAGAGAGCAGGCAATCGGCCCAAAATTACCAATGGGAGCGGCTCAATAAGGCCAACCCCTTTAAGGGAGCAAGGTTTAGCAGGGCATGCCGATCCCCGTTCACTAAAATTTTGCTTTCCAGTATTTATAGCTACAGGGACCCGCGTGCCTGACCCCTCTCTTCCCTGAGGGCTGCCGGTTCGCCGGTTACAGGCAAAAGAAAAGGTATCGCAAATGGGATCGTTGGGCTGTTGGGGGAGGAGATGGCTACATGTATGCCCCCTGAGATGGATATTTTCCCGGAGGTGACCACAAGCCCCAGACGGTAATATCTTCCATGGGGTCGAACCTGTGCTCAGTGTCAAGCACCGAAGCTCAGTCCACCCCTATGGAAGCTTCTTCTCAGACAGCTCAGGCCCTGAGTATTCGCAAAGAGAAGAGGAATCTCCTTTTATGGTTGGTAAGGCCAGTTCTTTCGGCCTAAAGGCTTCTTCGCATTGCAAATTCAGATGATTCCTGAATTAGTTTTTGTCCCCCCAACTGACATCATTGACGCTTTTGAAACACTCTCTGAAGCTTTACCTATATAAACTATAGTTGATTACTTTTGAGATAACTACATTAGAAGAAGGAAAAACGTGACAGACGAGTCCCATGCTTTCTAATTACCATATGGAATATGTATGATCGCGTATTATATGATTTACCACGTACAGATAATTCACTGGAAGGATGGCACAGCCACATGCAATCGAATGTTAATTGTTATCATCTAAACATAACGAAATTTTTTTAAGTATGTAGAGAGAGCAAGTTTTGAAAGAAGTAAAACTCGCACAAAATTTATCAGGAAAAGAAGTCTCCCCAAAGAATCGAAAGTATAGAGATTATTCAAAGCGAATCAGGAACCTGGTCGAAGACTATGAAAATCGCACCACAATGGATTATCTAAGATGCAAAGCTTAAAACCTTACATTTTAGTCATGACTTTTTTTCATGTTTAATTATAATCATGAAATATATAATTTACGTTTTTAATGTTCAACTTTAAATAAAGATATGATTTAAAGTTATTTTTTTTATATTCAACTACGGTGCACAATTTTACAGACGGCAGTTGTCCGGATACCTCCTCATTGCTGTTGGCATTGTTTCTATTACTAAAACGTTTGGCCGTTTTTCACGCCGAACTCTTACTTATTCTTAAATTGAGTGTGAAATTTCCCTAAAAAAGCACAGTATGAGTATAGACGCAATTAAAACCGCGTATGCTATTTAGTGTGCGGACACCGCCCATGGTCCGGATGATGTCCCGTACGCCATGCTTCGACACCTGGGTGAGCGAGGTATGGCCTTTCTGTTAGATTTGTTCAACAGAATCTGGGTGGAAGGTCTTCTCCCAGACTCCTGGCGAATCGCTACTTTTCTCGCCTTTCGCAAACCGGGGAAAGATCACTCTACTCCGACCGGTTTCCGCCCAATCTCTCTAACCTCTTGCGTGTGCAAGTTGATGGAGAAATTGGTAAATGTTAGATCAGCCTTTTTCCTGGACAGCGGAGGCCATCTGTCTTCCGCACAGTGCGGCTTCCGCAAGTTCCACTTCAAGTCAGATGCACTGCTACGACTGGAAAATGCCGTCTGCGAGGCTTTCCTTCGTAGACAGCACTACGCCACGGTGTTTTTAGATCTGGAGAAGGCCTATGATACCGCATGGCGATACGGTATCATGGAGACTCTCCACACGATGGGGGCGAGAAGACGCCTTCCAATGTTTAAATCTGAATTTTTGCGAGATCGTCGATTCCGTATACGGGTGGGGGGAACCCTCTCCGGCCCAAATGAGTGCTCTCGGGGCATTGGAATCTCCGCATCCCCTGGTTTGTGATATCCGTGACGCCACGGTTTTGGCGAGCCGGGCGGATGTCGAGATTATCTTCTGCTGGGTTCCTGGACATGTAGGTATTGCGGGGAATGAGCGCGCTGATTAGGGCGCCAAAGAGTCCGCGAACACTCTGCGACCGGACCAGCGTTTCGCTCTTCCTCACATCGACTACATGGCAGGAATACGGGCAGCTTTTCGGACTGCTTGGCAAAGAAGATGGGAGACGGTCGAAGGGAACTTAAAGTTGCGTGCCATTGCGCCGCGACTGTTGCCATGGACCTATCCCGCAATGCCACGGCGGCTTCAGGTTGCTTTCTGTCGTCTCCGAATCAGACACACTCGTGTGACGCATCGCTATTTGATGGAGCGCTCGCCTGCGCCCTATTGCAACGACTGCGTCGTCTCCCGGACTGTTCGGCACATTCTTGTTGAATGTTTCAGTCTGGGTGATCTTTGCGCACGATACCTGTCCCGATATCGGGATGGGCGGGGTCGCTACCGCCTTTCCCTTGTACTCGGGACAGATTCGTGCACATTGACTTGTGGACTTGTTGACTTTTTGGGGAAGGCTGGGCTTCTCCCCTTTATTTAAGGTTCTTTTTTTTGTTATTTTTTTGTTTGTAGGTTGCACTCTCCTGCACCGGGGTGAGGGGGACCTCCCCCCGCTGCCGGAGACTGCTTCCTGATTGTTAAGTTTTTCAAATTTATATCATTGTTAAGTTTTCATATTTTCACTCTAAAGTAGCCTAGTTCTAGGCTGTCGTATTTTTCGGCGACTTATGGCCAAATGGGTAGTTGCCAGATGGGCTCTGTAAAATTTAAAAAAAAACAAACAAAATGTATTCTATTTAGGCTTGTGTGAACCTGAGGCTACATCTTGTTCTACAGAATATCTGAGCTACCATTTCACTCTTTATCCGTAGCAAATTCTTTGCGACCGCATTCTCTACATTTTGCAACCCGGATATTATATTCCAGGAGTATTCCAAGAACGTTGCACGGTTCATTGTTCCTATCAATTATACTTCACTTCTAGCAAGCGGAGAAGCAGTCAAGGAATGTTTTCCCTGAGAAAGTTGCGTTCCGCTCTCGCTTCTTGTACGGACACCCCACAAGGTCATGATTATACCCCGTAAACTATTTTTTTACACATAAGGGGCTATGATTTTGATTTAGTTTAGATTCGTTTAAATACAAACTTACAGGAAGGATTCCTACCAGATTCCTGGAGAGTAGCTATCGTGATTGTGTTCCTTATAAGACGATTTCTTCAGAACTTCACTGTAGCTGTAGGACCGGTTGCGCTGATGTTTCTGCCTAAGAAGTCATTACGGAGGATACATTCTTTGAACGATTGGCACCACACCTCTGTTGTCAAAGTTTCCACAACACCGGGAGTGTTGCGTTCGCAGTTCTTATAGTAAGCCTCTCATTAGATCGAATCTTCCCAGTAAACATGGATGAATTCCATTCCGATAGGAAGATTGTCTTCTATGATATCTTGCCGTTGTTATAACTCGGCAGAGCTCTTTCGGGCGTTGATTCTGTCTCCACAGAAAGTTGTAATATACCAGTCATTAGATGAAATTAAGATCCGTGCTCGGTTCGGAGGCCATTTTATATTTCATAGCACCTCGCACAGCACTTTAATTGCCCTTGAAACTTTAGAATCTTGTATCTACTACTTCACAGTATATGTGATGCCATAACTGCCTCGAGTCGGGTGTACGTCACTATTGTTATCTGCTGGTTCTAATTATCTGTACAAACTCAACAACTAGTCATGCGTTTCTTAAATCGTCGTAGTCATGACGAAATGCATCGATGGGACACATTACCATCAGAGGGAGCACTCCGTGAATCTTTTTTCGAAGACAGTTTTTTTCCTAAGTGTGTACACCAGCTTAAGTTTAATCTCCTACTCTGGGGGATTTCGTGTGCTCTATCCTATTTATTTTGTTCTAATTGTTTGTGCACATTAGTTCCCTGAAGAATAAAGGCCTCTCTGGTGGTACCTGCGCATGCTTTTATTTTATTTACAGTTCATTGGTTTCTATTATTGTATTGGTTTTAAGAAGAATTAAGAAAGTTTTATCTTTGTAATTTCGTTAGACATTCCATTTTTCGTTGCTGACAGAGGAAATCATGAAAAAAATCAGTCCTTATCCAATGAAAGATCATTCCACTCGGGCTATTTAGCGCCTACATTCTGCAACCTCGTGCATATACAAGTTGACATCGGAATTTGTAAATATTACGTGAGCTTATTGACTGGAGAGCCGAGGCCAATACTCTACAAGACATTGTGGCTTCTGTCAGCTCACTACCACTTCGGATGAACTGATCAGTTGGCGAGTGCTATTTTGTAATTTTTTTCTTTATTTGCACCATTTCGTACTACTAAAGATGTACCAGTTTGTCAAAAATGGTTTTAGAAAAATAACAACCATTGAGAGATTATTGTTAAAAATAGTAGCAAATTAGGGGGCATATATATGGTTCCACGATCTGATTGTTTTAAAAATTAATCTGGACAAAGACGTAAATCATTAGTAATATTAAACGAGAAGAAAACTGCTTTTTACATACACAGGGTCGAGAATAATGACAACACTAATTGGTTTACGCTAGATGCAATTTTTGGTTGAGGTTATATTAAAGGAAATATCACTGAATCTATCTTTATAAGTATTTATCCTAATTTTAATATTAGCTCCAGATTGTTTAGGTTTGATATTTCAATAACAAAATTCATTAAAAATGAAATCTCGTTACTGGAACTAATATGTCCTTTCGGTTTTCTCTTTCGCTTTCATCTTACCCAATTTCTATCTGTCTCTCTCTTTGGTCACTTGCTTATGACTTGAAAATCTTTACCGATAATCTCTTCATACATGTCCTTAGACTTTAGCCTTTGTCAAACTGAGTTCCTGATAGGTCTTAATCTTTCATCTTGCTTTTGACCTACATTGAAACTTTGCAATAATTTTCTTAGAAATTGCAACCAATGTGGGTCATCTCCAATTTGCGTGTTATTCTCACGCCAATAATTATTAGTTTTGTCTCTTAATAGCAGGTTTTTCGTTTTTCTAATGTTTCTTATATTCTTTAAGAATGAACTTAATTAAAGATAAAGTACACGGAATCCGTCGTTTTTCTCCCTTCGTTTGAGTTAAATTCGCGCACACACACACACAACACACCATATATATATATATATATATATATATATATATATATATATATATATAATGTGTGTGTGCCTGAATATGAATGCGTTAATGTACAAAATCTGAAAAAAAACACTGGATAATGATAATAATCCTCTCAAAAATAAATTTCTTCTGATTGTGTGTATGGTATGTCGATACTATCCCCATCATACCATTGGTTCTCCCATTCCTTTTATTTATTTTCACAAATAATATATATTTTCTTCTTTTTTTTCCATCGTATTGTTTTGGCGATGCTAAGCCAAGTAATTGGCCCATATAGTTTATTAAGAAGCTCAATAATTCGATTTGGAAGATGAAAATCTCTTAAGTGTCTTATTTGCATGAGGGAAATTAACTTTCTCACACATTCTCCTTCAATAGAGGCAGAATATTTGGATCAACTAATTAAATAGCAGAAAGACACAGGAAAGTGGATAAATATAATTTTAAATAAGAAAAAAACAACAAAAAAAAACAAGTTTCCACACAGAGCACAGTCACTTAAAGTGTACAAAAACTTCGTGAGAGTGGATTGGCTTGTAAAAATGCTATTAAAATAAAAGCGTGTGTTTTATCGCTAGAGGAAAAAGAAACCAAAATATTATAATAAAACAATGTATTTAGGTTTCCGGCGAATATCTGTAAAAAAATTGGCACAATTTTGGTTCTACTCCTGAATGCTACCAATGGTACCGTTACTAAGAACGACGCTTCTCCCTCCATTCGACTACAATTGGTGGTAGTTTTCCATTTGCTTTAGATCTTGAGGCGTTTTGAGCAGACTCTCTTGCCTGACTGTCTTGCCCGACTGTCTTGCCCGACTGTCTTGCTTCACCAAATGCCTGAATCGCCCGTAGCTGAAGTTTCACGGTTGAGGAAGTGGTAGATGATGATTTGTACTTAATGATGTGGCTTTGTTGCCTATTTTCGGTACAGTGGATAGTACTGTCTGAACGCGCATATATATATATATATATATATATATATATATATATATATATATATATATATATATATATATATATATATATATTAGCCATGAATTCTTCGACAAAGCTTAATTTTGATATTAAATAAGAAGGACAAAACGAAGAAGGCGAGTCTCATCTTTATTCTCTATGTTTCGGGTAATTTCTAAACCCATCTTCAGGAGCTATAAAACAAATTTGAAAGCTAAATTTAAATCTATACATTGAAGCAAACAGCGGTAAGATATATATATATATATATATATATATATATATATATATATATATATATATATATATATATATATATATATATATATATATATATGAAGGTAAAACCAAGTACGATATTGATAAGAGCATCTGGATTTATCTGTGTTTGAACATTTCGTGGACCTAGATTCATCATCGGCACTAAGAAACTAAGGTAGTATTTTTTAAACTAGTGCCTCTGGTTATCGTTTAGAAATACTAAATTGCAATGAGTAATTTATACTTTTTTCTGTCGGATTATAAAAATATTATTCATAATTTTATTCGGTATTCACTCCTATGTTGGTCCCATCCCAAGATCCCATTAAACATGTTTTATTCTATGAGATTTATAAATGTGTCAATGTATGTACAGATTCAAATTTTATTCCTATCACTAATATGTAGATGATTCATTAAATGAAAGAAGTTGTAGAAGGTGGTTTTCTTGTATCCCATGCGGGGATTTAAGTCTAAAAGAACAACCAAAGGAATGTTGTCCAAATGACCTTGATCCTGAACAGTTGAAGCTGTCGTCACAACAAATCCTCCTCCTAGGGAACTCGCAGATAATTTTAACCTAACCGGCTACGACTGTCCTTTGCCAAATGTAAAGAATTGGAAAGGTTCCAGTGAGGGTAAAATGATTTCCGCACGAACTATTCACGGCCAATGTTGCTTACTGTGAGTCATTTCTTTTACAACAACTTCAAGCACCATTTTGGAGCAGGCTTGTTACTGGTAATGAGAAGTAGATTCTATGTCATAAGTTTAAACGCTGCGGTTCGTGGATCTGACTAGGAAGCAGAATTTCTCACAACTGCGAGAACTTCATCCAAAAAAGACCATGTTGAGTGTATGGTGGTTTATTGAAGAAATTGCCCATTACGAAATATTAGAAAACTATCAAACAATTCATACTATTCTCTACTGCAATATACTTCGTCGCTTGAAAGCCACTTTGGGCCGAAGGCGACCCTACCTAGTAAACAGAAGGGGTGTCCATCCTCCATCATGATAATGCCCGTTCTCACACAGCACGAATGACAAAAGATCTCTTGGAGAAGATCGGTTGGGGAATATTGCTTCACCCTCCTTATGCTCCTGGCATTGTTCCTTCTGATTATCACTTGTTTAGGAGATTACAGAACAATTTCGATGGTCTTAAGTTGACATCGAGAGAAGAGGTTAAAAATGAGTAAGATTCAAATTTTGCATCAAAACCTAAAGAATATTGCGAGTGTGACAATTATAAGCTTGACAAATGGAATGAGGTTCTCGAAATCAATAGAGTTTATGTTTATGATTAACTATTGCCATAGTCATGTTTTTTTTCCATTTTGAATATTTACGCTAAAATCGGTCATTACTTTCGATCCAACCTGATAATATAAGGCTAAATATAAATATTGATGTCTCATAGTAATGCAAGGAAATAATTTCGGTCCCTAACTTCTTGTCGAACTGCAGAACCAGATAAGAATAAAGGAAAGTCTCCTAGTTACTAAATAATTGAATAAATAGCAAATAATCCACGAATTTCCATGCCAATATAAAAAATTAGCTCTTTCTTGGGGAGGTAGCGGTGACTTCGGCAATCAAAGGAACATATTAAAAACTATTTGACTCGTGGATGAACTACGGAAAAAGTTGTGAGTATCATAAACAAACGAAGGAACTCTTGAATAGTAATAATAATAGGTATTTATGATGCGCCCTTCAGGGCTGTTAGTCCTTACAGAGCACAGGTTGTGTAGCGAGTGTGTAGAAAGTTTACAGGGGAGAGAAGGCAATTCTGAAGAGATGAGTCTTCAGGAGACGTTTAAAAGTAGCAAGAGAGGGAGAGGATCGGAAAAGCAGGAAGAGCATTCCAGTCTTGGAGCACAAACTGAGAAGGAACAAGTATCTCTTCTTGGCGGTAGGCCAGTAAAATGAAGTTTTTAAAGAAAAAATCCCTGAGAGTGGGGAAAATTAGTAACTAATATTAATTTGATGAAACTACAAAAACATTATAAGGCAAATTAAAAGTATTCAATTTGAGTAGAATATTTTGACCACGGATTTAAATATGAAATGGATGTTTGTCGCAATTTGACGAGGAAGGATTTTGAAAATACCATTGAATAATAATAATTATCATTTTGTTTATTGTGTATATATTTTATACTCAGTATATCGCTGTACTATTTAGTAAATATACTCTAATTTCATTCATTTTTTCTCTTCATTTCTACTAACTTGTTTGCAGTGGGTGTGAAACTTCACCCAACAATAAGTTATGATGGTTTTCTGGCTTTCAGATTTTGTTATATTTCGTTCTTTTCTTTCAATTACCATTTGATTTAAAACCCCACCCATTGCCCCAGTAATAGGCATGTCGGATTTGATTACCAGTAATTTTAGATTTCTTTTCAAAGATACAAGTCAGACATCCATTCATCCTGTTTTTCTTCTTAGACTTCAATGAACCCTAATTATGATTTTTTTTCCCCCAGAAATACATAAATGATCATATTTGGTGGCGTTGACCTCAGGAGAAGAGAGCTTTTGATCCGATATGTAATCCTTTCCATGCGCACTTATACTATTTTGAGCTACTTTTGGCGTGAATCAAAATATTGACATCTTGGGGGGGGGGGGCAGTATCCAAGAATTCCAGGATTTAGGAAGGGATATATTCATTTAGGATTTTCTTTTTTAGAATTTTATTATTTAGTGATCAGGAATTCTCCTTCATATCTGGACATATAAAATGTCCAAGAGAGTACTTGAATTCATTTTATTTCATTACAAAAGGGATCAGATTTTTCCTCTCCTTGAAAGAATATAATTTCACTTGTGTATGTTAGTCACTGTAAAACGTATGCAGTACATTTCTTCCGACAACTATACAGTCATATCTACACAATTGGTTTCTACCTTCCGAGATAAGGCTGAATATTTGCATTGGAATATATTAACTTGTATTAATTTTATTCGAAGCCATCTAAAGGAAGCTTTATGAGTCGCACCGTTTCCTTGGTCTTGTATTCGACCGACGTCTCACCTGGGAGACTCATATTCGCAGCCTTAGGGTCTCTTGTACCCGCGCCATGGATATTCTCCGTTCCATGACGTTTGGCGCTGGGGGCCTTACCTTTTTATCCATCCTTTGTTCGTTTGAAGCTCGTCTACGGGAGCGGGTTTTATGCATCCGTAGCCGAGCGTTTATTGCGAAAGGGGAAATCGATCCACCACACCGGCCTTTGCCTTGCAACCGGTGCCTTCCGCACTTCCCCCATTGAGAGCCTGTTGGTCGATGCTGGGGAGATACCACTTGCTCTGCGCCACGTGTAGTGCATCACTCGCCTGTACGCGCGAGCCCGGTGCCTCCCTCAGTCGTCAACAGCTTTCACTGCATCCGCAGCTGATCTCGATGGTGCTTATGCCGCCGAGAGACGCCAGTCATACCCTAAGCCTTTTGGGTTTAGGGCCAGGAAACTCCTTCGAGAGCTAGATATAGCTTTCGGGCCATTGGCACCCCTGGTTCTGCCCATTACGCCACCCTGTAGGGTACCACATTTGGCTAAGTGTCGCCACGCCTCTGCTCCCAAAGCTTGTACGGCGCCGGGAGTATTGCGTTCGACCTTTTTTGGAGCACACCTTGTGTCACGCTGGAACCGTGCCAGTGTATACGGATGGCTCCAAGTCCCAACAGGGGGTCGGCTTCCACGCCATATCCCCTCTGTTTATAGTCAGCGGGGCTCTGCCAGGCACTGCGTCTGTCCTCACGGCCAAGCTGGTGACAATATACCACTCGGTACGGGAGATTACGCAACGTGCCCGGTTCGGAGACCGGATTGTGATCTATAGCGACTCACAAAGCGCTCTGAGTGCTCTCGGGGCATTGAAATCTCCGCATCCCCTGGTTCGCGATATCCGTTACGCCACGGTTTTGACGAGCCGAGTAGATGTCGAGATTATCTTCTGCTGGGTTCCTGGACATGTAGGAATTGCGGAGAATGAGCGCTCCGTGTGAGGGTGCCTCACACCGTCTACATGATAGGAATACGGGCAGCTTTTCGGACTGCTTGGCAAAGAAGATGGCAGACGGTCGCAGCGTGCCATTGCGCTGTGACTGTTTACATGGACCTATCCCTCAATGCCGCGACGGCTTCAGGTCGCTTTCTGTCATCTCCGAATCGGAAACACTCGTGTGACGCATCGCTATTTGATGGAGCGTTCGCCTGCGCCCTATTGTGACGACTGCGTCGTCCCCCGGACTGTTCTGCATATTCTTGTCGAATGTCCCTGTCTGGGTGATCTTGGCGCACGTTACCTGCCCCGGTACCGGGATGGGCGGGGTCGCTACCACCTGTCCTTTGTACTCGGTACGAGTGCGTGCACATTGATTGGTGGACTCGTTGACTTTAGGGGGGCAGGCCGGCCTTCTCCCTTCCATTTAACTAGGTTTAGTTGTTGTTTTTGTTATTGTTTTGTTATTGTTATTGTTTTTTCTTTCTAATTGTTATTTCTTTTATTGTTGTTTTATTTTCAAATTTTTTAAAGTAGCCTAGAACTAGGCTGTTTGTTTACGGCGACTTATGCCTAAGTGGGAAGTCGCTAGGTAGCCCCTTAACAAATAAAATCACCTCAATTTACTTCTTCGATACGGGACACGAGTTATTTGAGAACAAATTATAATTTCAGACTAAAACAAAGTAAATAATAGCAACAAAAATGTACATAAAAATTACTAGGCATGTTTTACATAAGTATGGAAGAAGGTTCTCCACAGAAAAAAAACGGTAAACCTTAAGATCTGCAGCGCGCGCGAAAAAGTGGGGGGGTTTTCAGGCAAAACGACACTAAGTTGCGATATGTTTCGTTCATCCGCACAGGAATATTCATGCGCATTTGGTTAAACACAAAGGTTAAAAAAAACGTTAGAACATTATTTTATAAATAATTATGATTATATACTGGGGGCTGTGCCCTCCAAGACCCCACAATTGATTGAAATATCACTGCGGGATCCCTCCGCAGTAATATTTCCTCCACGAGCAAGCCCCTTAAATTTACTAAAAAAAGGTGAAACATTTTGGAACTGGGACGAAATATTTTGCGTCCCATCGGTCTCGCCGCCGATCTACAGGTTTAAAGCCCAAAATGCCTTCAGCCCACACAAAGGCTCGATTTCGACTGCACACCCACATTAATTGGTTTCATTCTTATTGCTCATAACGTCTATGAGGGCAGACTTCAATAAGTACTTGGCATTATGAGGCCGTTAGTATTTTTCTCTCAATGACCCCACATACGTTGGAGTCAGGGGGTTCAAATCAGGGGACCAAATCTCACGTGTCACATGAGCCTGAACACACTCGGCTAGCCCCATCCCCTCCCGGGTTTAGTTGGCTGTGTGGAAGGGGCTAGAGTCATTCATACTCGAAACCAAACTGCATTCCCAAGGCCATCCAGGGCCCTCAAAGATTTGCTCAGTTCAGCGTTGATGATGATGTCCATGAAGAACTCGGCCATTCTGACGACCGTGTAACAACTGTGAATAATTCTTTCTCCTACCTCAGACTGACCCATCCACCTCCGAAACCGGTAGTTCTTATCTTATCTTGAGGCTGAAGAACTTGCCCACCGCAAGAAGGTCACACTTTCCAGGTGACTTTGGCTAACATGTTAGGGGTGAAATAGAAAGGTGATAAATCTTGGGGCATTTGACTTTCTAAGGTTGTGTTCTTAAAATCATGGCTCGGAAAGAGAGAGGAATATTTTGAGCTATATATGGCTCTATGAATTTGTATTCTCAAATACCTAACATACCATGTATAGATGAGTTTAATGAAGTTGTCAAGATATCAATGTCATATTTTAAAAGGAATTTAAATTCATTTTGAGAATTATAAAATGCATTTATTCAGCAAAGGAGTTTCCATCATTATCTACAATGATATGAAGAGTGGTGGCACTCATAGTTGACAATGCTCTGTGTAGTGTTGCACCCACGATTGACATTACTTAGTAGTAGTAGGACCTACATTTGACAATGGTCTCAGTTGTGGTGACACTCATTATTGGCAATGCTCTCCCATCGACAAACGAGGCACTGGATACTTCTATTGAAGAATTTATTCGTTTTTCATCAATTATATGATTTGCTATATTTATCTATCTCCTTCCTATCAGAGTAAACTTTGAGATTGATGTTGTAATGAGTATAATAAATAGTAATCATATTATACAAGTTCTGGTGAATATGGAGGATCAGAAAAACTTTCCAACTTAGCATCTTGAATTTTTTATTAGCTCAAACGTGCATGTGTGGGCGTGAATTTTTCACAAGAGAAGTCCCATTTGGTTAAATAGTAAAAGCGGTTTTTTTTCAAGACCTCTATGTAAGTGTTGCAATTGTTTAACAAAGATCTTCAGGAACTGCCTGCTTATTATTGAAAAACTCATAATGAATAATGACTTTCACATCCTACCAAATATAAAGCACATATTCTTCTGCCTTTGGAGAACGTTTTAAGGAGTAAGAATGGGGGTTTGTTTAAGATCAAGCCCGGTTTAGGCGCTGAATATTGCTGTAAAAAACACTTTTCACTTCTTATTTCTGTCCACAAAATGGCCCTATGGGAATTTCGATCTATTATAGGTAAAGCCATATTCACACGTGAACGGTATCCTTTCTACAATTTATTTAACACCTAAACACCATTATTATAAAGGTGATGTTGTTAAGGTATTTACAGACTATTTAATGATGTATATTTAAAATAATAACATTTTGCGACTGTATTGCTTAGGATTAAACTGCACAAGTGCCTTATGAGCATTGGGATCAATTGAAGTATGGCGGCCTCAACCCTTCGAATTCTTTAGTCAGAAATCATAGGGAATTTCTTTTTACCAACGCTGATATATACGAATATTAGACACAATTTCATACACTTGTGTCATATATTTAAGAGTATGTGTTTAACACATACAGAATGCTCAACTTTATTTGTTTCCTTTGCAACCATCACTAATGAAAGGTTTCTAACTAAAAGGAATGAAGTGAATAAAGCCTCAGGCATTGCGAGCTAAATAAAGCCCCAGGCATTCCGAGCTAAATAAAGCCCCAGGCATTCCGAGCTAAAATAAAGCCCCAGGCATTCCGAGCTAAATAAAGCCCCAGGCATTACGAGCTAAATAAAGCCCCAGGCATTGCGAGCTAAATAAAGGCCCAGGCATTCCGAGCTAAATAAAGCCCCAGGCATTCCGAGCTAAATAAAGGCCCAGGCATTGCGAGCTAAATAAAGCCCCAGGCATTCCGAGCTAAATAAAGCCCCAGGCATTGCGAGCTAAATAAAGCCCCAGGCATTGCGAGCTAAATAAAGGCCCAGGCATTACGAGCTAAATAAAGCCCCAGGCATTGCGAGCTAAATAAAGGCCCAGGCATTCCGAGCTAAATAAAGCCCCAGGCATTACGAGCTAAATAAAGCCCGAGGTATTCCGAGCTAAATAAAGCCCCAGGCATTACGAGCTAAATAAAGCCCCAGGCATTGCGAGCTAAATAAAGGCCCAGGCATCCTGAACTAAATAAAGCCCCAGGCATTACGAGCTAAATAAAGCCCCAGGCATTGCGAGCTAAATAAAGCCCCAGGCATTCCGAGCTAAATAAAGCCCCAGGCATTCCGAGCTAAATAAAGCCCCAGGCATTACGAGCTAAATAAAGCTCCAGGCATTACGAGCTAAATAAAGCCCCAGGCATTCCGAGCTAAATAAAGCCCCAGGCATTACGAGCTAAATAAAGCCCCAGGTATTCCGAGCTAAATAAAGCCCCAGGCATTCCGAGCTAAATAAAGCCCCAGGCATTGCGAGCTAAATAAAGCCCCAGGCATTGCGAGCTAAATAAAGGCCCAGGCATTACGAGCTAAATAAAGCCCCAGGCATTGCGAGCTAAATAAAGGCCCAGGCATTACGAGCTAAATAAAGCCCCAGGCATTGCGAGCTAAATAAAGGCCCAGGCATTCCGAGCTAAATAAAGCCCCAGGCATTACGAGCTAAATAAAGCCCCAGGTATTCCAAGCTAAATAAAGCCCCAGGCATTACGAGCTAAATAAAGCCCCAGGCATTGCGAGCTAAATAAAGGCCCAGGCATCCTGAACTAAATAAAGCCCCAGGCATTACGAGCTAAATAAAGCCCCAGGCATTGCGAGCTAAATAAAGGCCCAGGCATTCCGAGCTAAATAAAGCCCCAGGCATTCCGAGCTAAATAAAGCCCCAGGCATTACGAGCTAAATAAAGCTCCAGGCATTACGAGCTAAATAAAGCCCCAGGCATTCCGAGCTAAATAAAGCCCCAGGCATTACGAGCTAAATAAAGCCCCAGGCATTGCGAGCTAAATAAAGGCCCAGGCATTACGAGCTAAATAAAGCCCCAGGCATTGCGAGCTAAATAAAGGCCCAGGCATTACGAGCTAAATAAAGCCCCAGGCATTGCGAGCTAAATAAAGGCCCAGGCATTCCGAGCTAAATAAAGCCCCAGGCATTACGAGCTAAATAAAGCCCCAGGTATTCCGAGCTAAATAAAGCCCCAGGCATTCCGAGCTAAATAAAGCCCCAGGCATTGCGAGCTAAATAAAGCCCCAGGCATTGCGAGCTAAATAAAGGCCCAGGCATTACGAGCTAAATAAAGTCCCAGGCATTGCGAGCTAAATAAAGGCCCAGGCATTCCGAGCTAGATAAAGCCCCAGGCATTACGAGCTAAATAAAGCCCCAGGTATTCCGAGCTAAATAAAGCCCCAGGCATTACGAGCTAAATAAAGCCCCAGGCATTGCGAGCTACATAAAGCCCCAGGCATTGCGAGCTAAATAAAGGCCCAGGCATTACGAGCTAAATAAAGCCCCAGGCATTGCGAGCTAAATAAAGGCCCAGGCATTACGAGCTAAATAAAGCCCCAGGCATTCCGAGCTAAATAAAGCCCCAGGCATTCCGAGCTAAATAAAGCCCCAGGCATTGCGAGCTAAATAAAGCCCCAGGCATTGCGAGCTAAATAAAGGCCCAGGCATTACGAGCTAAATAAAGCCCCAGGCATTGCGAGCTAAATAAAGGCCCAGGCATTCCGAGCTAAATAAAGCCCCAGGCATTACGAGCTAAATAAAGCCCCAGGTATTCCGAGCTAAATAAAGCCCCAGGCATTCCGAGCTAAATAAAGCCCCAGGCATTCCGAGCTAAATAAAGCCCCAGGCATTGCGAGCTAAATAAAGCCCCAGGCATTCCGAGCTAAATAAAGCCCCAGGCATTGCGAGCTAAATAAAGCCCCAGGCATTGCGAGCTAAATAAAGGCCCAGGCATTACGAGCTAAATAAAGCCCAAGGCATTGCGAGCTAAATAAAGGCCCAGGCATTCCGAGCTAAATAAAGCCCTAGGCATTACGAGCTAAATAAAGCCCCAGGTATTCCGAGCTAAATAAAGCCCCAGGCATTCCGAGCTAAATAAAGCCCCAGGCATTGCTAGCTAAAAAAAGCCCCAGGCATTGCGAGCTAAATAAAGGCCCAGGCATTACGAGCTAAATAAAGCCCCAGGCATTGCGAGCTAAATAAAGGCCCAGGCATTCCGAGCTAAATAAAGCCCCAGGCATTACGAGCTAAATAAAGCCCCAGGTATTCCGAGCTAAATAAAGCCCCAGGCATTACGAGCTAAATAAAGCCCCAGGCATTGCGAGCTAAATAAAGGCCCAGGCATCCTGAACTAAATAAAGCCCCAGGCATTACGAGCTAAATAAAGCCCCAGGCATTGCGAGCTAAATAAAGCCCCAGGCATTCCGAGCTAAATAAAGCCCCAGGCATTACGAGCTAAATAAAGCTCCAGGCATTACGAGCTAAATAAAGCCCCAGGCATTCCGAGCTAAATAAAGCCCCAGGCATTACGAGCTAAATAAAGCCCCAGGCATTACGAGCTAAATAAAGCCCCAGGCATTCCGAGCTAAATAAAGCCCCGGGCATTCCAAGTTAAATAAAGCCCCAGGCATTACGAGCTAAATAAAGCCCCAGGCATTCCGAGCTAAATAAAGCCCCAGGCATTACGAGCTAAATAAAGCCCCAGGCATTCCGAGCTAAATAAAGCCCCAGGCATTCGGAGCTAAATAAAGCCCCAGGCATTGCGAGCTAAATAAAGCCCCAGGCATTACGAGCTGAATAAAGCCCCGGGCATTACGAGCTAAATAAAGCCCCAGGCATTCCGAGCTAAATAAAGCCCCAGGCATTCCGAGCTAAATAAAGCCCCAGGCATTGCGAGCTAAATAAAGGCCCAGGCATTACGAGCTAAATAAAGCCCCAGGCATTCCGAGCTAAATAAAGCCCCAGGCATTCCGAGCTAAATAAAGCCCCAGGCATTCCGAGATAAATAAAGCCCCAGGCATTGCGAGCTAAATAAAGGCCCAGGCATTACGAGCTAAATAAAGCCCCAGGCATTCCGAGCTAAATAAAGCCCCAGTCATTGCGAGCTAAATAAAGGCCCAGGCATTCCGAGCTAAATAAAGCCCCAGGCATTCCGAGCTAAATAAAGCCCCAGGCATTGCGAGCTAAATAAAGGCCCAGGCATTACGAGCTAAATAAAGCCCCAGGCATTCCGAGCTAAATAAAGCCCCAGGCATTCCGAGCTAAATAAAGCCCCAGGCATTGCGAGCTAAATAAAGGCCCAGGCATTCCGAGCTAAATAAAGCCCCAGGCATTCCGAGCTAAATAAAGCCCCAGGCATTCCGAGCTAAATAAATCCCCATGCATTGCGAGCTAAATAAAGGCCCAGGCATTACGAGCTAAATAAAGCACCAGGCATTCTGAGCTAAATAAAGCCCCAGGCATTGCGAGCTAAATAAAGCCCCAGGCATCCTGAGCTAAATAAAGCCCCAGGCATTACTAACTAAATAAAGCCCCAGGCATTCCGAGCTAAATAAAGCCCCGGGCATTCCGAGCTAAATAAAGCCCCAGGCATTACGAGCTAAATAAAGCCCCAGGCATTCCGAGCTAAATAAAGCCCCAGGCATTACGAGCTAAATAAAGCCCCAGGCATTCCGAGCTAAATAAAGCCCCAGGCATTCGGAGCTAAATAAAGCCCCAGGCATTGCGAGCTAAATAAAGGCCCCAGGCATTACGAGCTAAATAAAGCCCCAGGCATTACGAGCTAAATAAAGCCCCAGGCATTCCGAGCTAAATAAAGCCCCGGGCATTCCGAGCTAAATAAAGCCCCAGGCATTACGAGCTAAATAAAGCCCCAGGCATTCCGAGCTAAATAAAGCCCCAGGCATTGCGAGCTAAATAAAGCCCCAGGCATCCTGAGCTAAATAAAGCCCCAGGCATTACGAGCTAAATAAAGCCCCAGGAATTCCGAGCTAAATAAAGCCCTGGGCATTCCGAGCTAAATAAAGCCCCAGGCATTACGAGCTAAATAAAGCCCCAGGCATTGCGAGCTAAATAAAGGCCCAGGCATTACGAGCTAAATAAAGCCCCAGGCATTACGAGCTAAATAAAGCCCCAGGCATTCGGAGCTAAATAAAGCCCCAGGCATTGCGAGCTAAATAAAGGCCCAGGCATTACGAGCTAAATAAAGCCCCAGGCATTACGAGCTAAATAAAGCCCCAGGCATTCCGAGCTAAATAAAGCCCCAGGCATTCCGAGCTAAATAAAGCCCCAGGCATTGCGAGCTAAATAAAGGCCCAGGCATTACGAGCTGAATAAAGGCCCAGGCATTCCGAGCTAAATAAAGCCCCAGGCATTCCGAGCTAAATAAAGCCCCAGGCATTCCGAGCTAAATAAAGCCCCAGGCATTCCGAGCTAAATAAAGCCCCAGGCATTGCGAGCTAAATAAAGGCCCAGGCATTACGAGCTAAATAAAGCCCCAGGCATTCCGAGCTAAATAAAGCCCCAGTCATTGCGAGCTAAATAAAGGCCCAGGCATTGCGAGCTAAATAAAGGCCCAGGCATCCTGAACTAAATAAAGCCCCAGGCATTACGAGCTAAATAAAGCCCCAGGCATTGCGAGCTAAATAAAGCCCCAGGCATTCCGAGCTAAATAAAGCCCCAGGCATTCCGAGCTAAATAAAGCCCCAGGCATTACGAGCTAAATAAAGCCCCAGGCATTCCGAGCTCAATAAAGCCCCAGGCATTGCGAGCTAAATAAAGGCCCAGGCATTACGAGCTAAATAAAGCCTCAGGCATTCCGAGCTAAATAAAGCCCCAGGCATTGCGAGCTAAATAAAGGCCCAGGCATTACGAGCTAAATAAAGGCCCAGGCATTCTGAGCTAAATAAAGCCCCAGGCATTCCGAGCTAAATAAAGCCCCAGGCATTGCGAGCTAAATAAAGCCCCAGGCATTTCGAGCTAAATAAAGCCCCAGGCATTCCGAGCTCAATAAAGCCCCAGGCATTGCGAGCTAAATAAAGGCCCAGGCATTACGAGCTAAATAAAGCCCCAGGCATTCCGAGCTAAATAAAGCCCCAGGCATTGCGAGCTAAATAAAGGCCCAGGCATTCCGAGCTAAATAAAGCCCCAGGCATTCCGAGCTAAATAAAGCCCCAGGCATTCCGAGCTAAATAAATCCCCATGCATTGCGAGCTAAATAAAGGCCCAGGCATTACGAGCTAAATAAAGCACCAGGCATTCTGAGCTAAATAAAGCCCCAGGCATTCTGAGCTAAATAAAGCCCCAGGCATTCCGAGCTAAATAAAGCCCCAGGCATTCCGAGCTAAATAAAGCCCCAGGCATTACGAGCTAAATAAAGCCCCAGGCATTCGGAGCTAAATAAAGCCCCAGGCATTCCGAGCTAAATAAAGCCCCAGGCATTACGAGCTAAATAAAGCCCCAGGCATTACGAGCTAAATAAAGCCCCAGACATTCGGAGCTAAATAAAGCCCCAGGCATTACGAGCTAAATAAAGCCCACTGCATTCTGAGCTAAATAAAGCCCACTGAATTCTAAGCTAAATAAAGCCGACTGCATTTCTAAGGTTATCTCTAAACAGATTGCAGCAAATTTAGAATAATTTAAACAACTCTACAAAGCATGTTTTTGCCTTCTAAAAGTAACATTAATTTGTTTAAAACCAAATAGTTTCCACACATTTTTTACTTACCACCTCCACCGCTTTCATTACAAAACAATCCATAGCTCTAGTGCGGATGCCTATATTGATTCTTATTTGATAGTTTTAGTTAAATAATAATATCTTCACGTGTTTGTGAATCATTAATATTATATATGTACAGAGAAATGCAAGAAGTAAATCCCCAAAATTTGAATACAAACTTTTGTGTTCATTATTATTATCAAAGTACAAGAATTGAATACAAACTTATGTGTTTATTATTTAATTATTATTAAAGTACAAGAAGTGAATACAAACTTATGTGTTCATTATTTAATTATTATTAAAGTACAAGAAGTGAATACAAACTTATGTGTTCATTATTTAATTATTATCAAAGTAAAAGAAGTGAATACAAACTTATGTGTTCATTATTTAATTATTATCAAAGTACAAAAAGCCTGTAATGTAGATTTGTCAGCAGCGCATATTGTTCATGGTTGATGACTTTATATTGCGTTTACATATGACAGTTGACGGAGCCAGCATCCGTTGGCAACCACATGATGCTGACACACAGCAACCTCACACCATTCGAGGCCTACTTAATTGCCACACACGAAAAAGGCACATTTTCAATTGTCTTTCACAACTCTAATCACTCCACGCCAAGTGCCAGTCTCAAACTCCAAGAAGCTCCCTATCCAAGTTAGTTGTGAGCCCGCTGACTTGAGGCAGCCAAGAAGAATTCCAACTTGACCTCCTTGTTAATAACAAATATAAATTGTGAACGTGTTTTTATAACAACCATTGAAAAGTGAACTAAACTCATTGACTCGAAAAATAACATCCAAATATGTGTGAATGAGAGCTCTAAAAATGTATTACCTTAAAGAGTAAGGCATTAGTAGTGAATGCTTTGGGTGTTAAAGCCCATAATAAATCGATCAATTGAGTAACAAAAACTGTATTGGTTAAATGAATTTCGGTATTTGGTGAATGTGCTAAAATGTATGGAAACAGATAAACCTGAATAAAATTACTGTAAGAAAGAAAGATAGAATAAGGAATTGGAGCAATTGATAGAAGGGCGCATAAAAATCAGAATAACAATCAGTGGTTATCCCGAAGACAAGAGGAGCCGGTCCTCGTTGGGCTGGGAGGAAGGGTGCTTGTTTGGACCATATTGTGTTTTCGACACTAGCTAGCGTTGGTGGATCCCTTCCTGGTACCATGAAGGGGGGCACTCGTTCCCCGTCAGGGCTATGTTTGTATGAGTTTCCTCCTACTGGACATTACTGCTCCAGCAGAGTTTCAGAACAGGAAGAAGAGTGGGTTTATTGTGATTGTGATATAAAGGCGGGAGCGGTGTTGCGATTTGTTTTGAGTGTTGAAGCCCTTATCGCTAAGCCCCTATCTCAGTCATAGACATCTGTAGACCACCTGGACACCCACCAGACTCTTCTTTGACCAAGTGAGTGATCTACTTGATGTCGCCTTTTCTGACTTCTCCACCATTAGGGTATAACTAGGCGACTTCAGTATCATCCTAATCGCAACCTCACATCAACGACCCCTTTGAAGTATTCGAACTTTTTTCTCTCTCCAAATTCGTCACATCCTCAACCTGCATTAACAGCAACATTCTTGATTTCGTTTTCTCCTAATAACCAGTTCTCAAAATCTCTGCCAAGGACCGCTCAAATTCTATCGTTGATCGCTCTAGTATTCGATTCGATTTAACTCTTCCATCTAAAACTAACATCTTAAATTGTCTTTTTGCACGTTTACACGACCAAAGACTCTTTCATTAACTCTGGGCTGATGTCTCGGATCTCACCTCATTTCTCCCGGATATCCTCACTGTCTTCCCCTCTTAGGACCTTAACCTTGTCCTCTGCTACTTTCCGCAGTCACTCTCCGCCTGCCTAGACTCCCACGCTCCACTTCACCCTGTCTCCTCTCACAAATCCCGCGCTCCTTGGTTCTCTAACAGGCTTCTTGAGGTCCAAAAGACACAGATGATTATGTGAGAAGCGCCCTTGTTTCGCCCTCCAGCGATCCTCCCGTGGTTCCCATACCTATAATATTCTTAACACAAACGAACAAAACCTTCGTATACTTATCAATTTCCTCGTTGATGTCCCGTCGTCCAGGCGAGCTACCCCAAACTCTTGTCTCCCTCTCTCCATCCAACTTCTGCATATTTTCCCCTAAAAGGGTAGTCAATATTGGATCTAAGAACTCTATTTCGTCGGCTTTCCATCACAATGTAACCTCCATTACTCCACCTCCCAATTTCTCTTCCCTCGCCGTAGTCTGCACTAAACAGCTCGCCTAAATAATCCGCTCATCGAAAAATAATCTGTTCTCCGCTTGATACTTTCCCACTAAATCTCTATGTTCAGTTCCAACCTCTCCATCTACCACACATACTGAGTATCTTCAACGCCTCCATGCCGCTAGGTGAAGTGCCTTCTGACTTTAAATATGCTACTGCCAGACTGATTTTAAAGAAACAAATTATTGACCATAATAATCCTTCAAATTAACGTGCTTTTTCTCAACTTTCGTTCCTTTTCAAGAGTCTTGAGGATGTAGTAGCTGCCCTCACTAATGAACACATGTTCTCCTCTAGCATTAATTAAGCCTTCCAGACAGGCTTCAAGGCAAGTAAGAGATCTGAATCGAGTCTACTACATGTAATGTTGTGAGGCCTTCAATTCTGGTGCATTTCGATCTCTCCGCTGCATTTGACACGGTTAATCACTCCGTTCCTCTCCACCACCTTCGTGTCTTCCTGGTTGTCTCTATAGCTGTTCTAAACTAGTTTCGCTCTTATCTCTCATCTTGTAGTCATTCTTCTCACATCAATGGTGAGGAATCTCGGCCAGCTGCTGTGTCCTACCGTGTTCTTCAGGGCTTTTTCCTAGGCCCGCTCCTCTTTCGTATCTATCTTCTTCCTCTTGGCCTTCTTCTGCGTTGCCTAGGCCTATCCTTCTATTTATATTCGATGACACGCATATATTTCTCATCTCCTCTCCAAACTCGTTAGTAGACATCGGTCGCTGTAAAAAATTTAATCACCTCACTCAATCTAGATGACTCCACGATTACGTTTTCTGACAACGTTATAAACTTGGGTGTTTCCATTGACAGTCAACTCGACTTCAAATCGCATGTTGCTAATATCAGCAAATCATCTCTCTTCTTTCTTTGTAACTTCAGTCGTATCTGGTCCCACTTTGACTGAAACAGTTTCGAGATGGCCATCCCTGCCCTTTCTAACCTCCTGCTTTGATTACTGTAACCCTCTTCTCACTGAAGCCCCTAACACTAGAATTCGTTCCATTCAACTTGTCTATAAATTTGCAGCTCGAGTTCTAATCAGCAGTGGCTGCTGATTAAAGTTCGAATTACGTTTTAAGTCTTACTTCTCACATTTAAAATCCTAAACTCCGCAACTTCCCCTTACCTGTCTTCCCCAATGGCTGTGTCCGAAAGTGCCATCCTACTTTCGGTTCCTCGTACACGTTCGTACTGCATGGGTGATCGTGTATTCCCTGTAGTTGTCTTTAAGCTGGGGAATGGTGTGAATCCTGGCATACGCTCCTCTTCCTCGCCTGTCGCTTTCATGCGGACAGTTCTCTACTGTCAGACCTTTACCTATTCGATGGACGGGTTTCCTGCAAAGGCTTCAATCTCTTGAACGAAGGTATATAAAGCCTCCTTATTGGTATTATTATTATGTAGTTATTGTGATGAATGTATTGTGATAATGCTATTATGATACTGATACTAATGTATTGGAGTGAAACTTAGTTAGGAAAAAAGAAATGAAGATTAAAAGTGACAGCAATTCAAATGGAAAAATTAAAGAGTTTTGTTGGCTATATGAGGAGTAGTAAAAAAGATGTTTAAATGATTGATGGGATTTTTTTTTAAGCGGTCCCATCTGAGGATTGCCATGATTGATTGGAATATTTTGGGATGGTGTAGATATGTTGAATAAATGGAATCATAATGGTTAATGTAAACTCAAGTGTGAGCCTATTCAAAATATAAATGCGATAATTCCTGGAAAGAGGAGTAGCTATGAGGAAATTTGGGTTAGAGTGAAGTATTTCACTCGATAAAAACCTATGCCCGTTTTATTGTTGTCATTGAGACTTAGGAGCATAAAATACTATGGCCTATTCGTGATTCTTTAGCAGGGGCCAAAGTAAGGTTAATGATTATTGACCCATTATCTATGAATTAGACGTAAACTTATTACTATATAAATATCGCCTAGATATTTCTACTACTAACCAATTTTAGTATTAAGCAATGGAAAGTGTACAGAATTAGGTAAATTTAAGATCGATTATAACCTAATAATGTAAAAATTTTATTTTCATTTATTCCATTCTCTCAAAACTTCCATGTAAGATATCTATTATGCATTGAATCGAGAGAGTAATATTGAAAGAGCTATAACAATAGCATTTTATTTTACAAATAGTAAAGATATAAATAGTTATCCTCTCAATTTCGTTTTCTCTAGTCGATTTCGGTTTCTTCTTTATTTGCACAGTCTATGCTAAAAATATTTTTAGGAGCGGAAAAGTTATTATATTACTTCTATTTAAAATTCGTTTGCCGAAATTAATACGTCTCATTAAAGAATCCCAAACGTTTGCATCTAATGAAAAACTGGAATAACTTAACTCGTGCTTTCAGCTTTTTTTATTCAATCAAGAATAATTTGGTAAGCATCTTCTTTGAGCACGGATCAACTGGTGACTTACATTTAAAAAAAAATAACTGATATCCAGGAGTGAATTTCTAAATAAAAATTGAGAAATTTACATCTACATCGAATAAAATTCATCTAACTTACTCTATATATAGGCTACATGTAATAAGTACAGCTGATCCTGAAAGCTCGTGATTGGTATTCGTGTCGTGCATCTTCTTCCAAATACATATATTAAGGAGTTTTATTCTAAAAAGAGTATTTAAAGAAATAAAAATATCTGGACTTTGTGTTTAGTTTTATTCTCTAATATATGCCCACCATCTGTATAGACTTCAAGATTTTTAATATCACTCCTTTGATATCCAAGAGTTACCATCATGAAGTCGAAACATTTGCTGGATGCCGATAACCTCGTTTACGCACCTAAGATCAAATAACCGTCTACATGCGAGCACTTAGGAAATAAGCCCCCCCCCCCATCCTTTCTGTAATTAGAGCTGCGTTTTAGAAGTCTATTTCAAGATATGTTGTGGGCGGTTTCACTGCATCGTCCATGGCCCAAACGATTGGTGTCAATTTCTCTTTCCTCGAATGTTAACCTTAAACAACATAATCTTATCTAGCTCTATACCAAATTATGGGGGTCCTCACACAATGCCTCGGCTAAAACTAGGGCTCCCCACCTCCCCCAACGTAACCGTTTCAGGTAAAGCGGAACTACCCCTCACCTCTAACGAAGTGTTAGACTCACAGGAGGCAACCCCCCTGAAGGTGATCGTGAGGCCGTCTTCTGGGGTTCCTAAAACTGCCCCCCGAAAAGAGGACAGCACCAAATTAGCTTCGGCTTCTAATCGCCTATCCAAGGATAGACTGAATGGCTCGGAGACAGTGAATTCCTCCAAAAGGGAACCCATGCCCCCGAAGCCCCCCCTTCCCCCCGCCATGATTTGGAGGCGGAGAGAGGAAAAGACGCATAGCGAGCCCAACCTCCTCCGATATGTTCTCAAAGACGACAGCACCTTGTTCGGCCAACACCGACTCGAGTTCTGTCTCAGGGAAGCGTACGGCCATTCCCGTAAGTGTCTTCCTTACGTCAAAAGGCACTGAATCTCCTTCAATGGAATTGCCCGGGACTCCGAGCCAACTGGGATGAGCTGTGGAGGCTCGTCAACTCCCGTCCCCCGGAATATATTTTCTGCAAGAGCCGCTGCTGGAAAGGTGCACCCTACCCACCCTCACAGCGTATATTGCTTTTTCGACCCTACCACGAGGGGGTGGGGGCCTGGCATGAGGATACACGATTTACACCCGGCATCATGTCTCTCTTCCTCTCGCTATAAATACCTCTTTAGGAAGTAGTAATGCAGCTACACCTGAATGGAAGGTATACCCTCCCTACTCAACACTATACTTCAAGAGCATTTGCAGTCTACATTTGATTTCATTTATCGAAAATTGGTAAAATTTAGGTTTTATTACTGCCAATTTGGGATCCATTTTTGTCTATAATTTCTACCCCAAATATAATTCAAGAAAATTTCTCTCTCATTTCACTTTTAATGGCTATGAAGCATAGACACTTAAGAAGGATATGGTAAAAAGACTGGAGGCAGTAGAGATGTGGTCCCTGCAAAGGATGATGAGAATCCGCTGGACAGATGAGTTACAAAGAAGGAAGTATGAAGTAGGGCCGATACAGAGAGATGTCTGTTAAGCAACGTGAGGAGGAGGCAACTTAGATTTGTTGGACTCATTCTGAGAGGAGACGACTTTAAGAAACACTTCCTATTTGGAAGAATAGAGGGAAGGCGAGTAAGAGGAAGAAAAAGATAAAAGCTTATGGATACGATTCTTAAACGCTTTGGTGATGGACAAAGAACTGTGGATCAGATTGGACTGGCGGACGACAGGGGGAGATGGACATCCATGGTCGCTGACGTCACTTGACTGGCACTCCGGTAAACGGTAAACAGTTTCTATAAAATTAAAAGTAGTTTAAGATATTTAGGGACTCTAGGCAAGTGTAAATATTTCTAGTCTTGTGTACTTGTATCATACCATACCTGCCAACTATTACTATTTTTTACTAGTAGGTTCCGCCATTTGTCCTTTGCACCGTATACGAGATCTCCCGACTGGATAATGAAAATTCATATAACGATCAAAATGACATTCACAGGCAAGCCCCAATGCTCCAAAGTTCAACCATCGTCAGGGAGAGGTTCCTGAACTAAGATTTTGACACCAAACAACAATCGGAGAATCAATTCAAGACCACAAGGTCCCGGAAGGGGGTCGTTCAGCCTCAAGTATTTGTGGATATGAGTACGCACACAGGGGACCAGAGTACTCCACCTCACGGGTGTGTGGATATGAGTGCCTCCATAGTAAATATTAATAATCCATCGGTAGGGCTCCGGAATAGAAGAAAGTTGGTATATTGGACTAAGAAGGCAGTGAGGGAAGGATAGTGGCCTTATGGTTGGTTATGTGCGTGTTGAAATATGTTGCGCAACTTAGCCTGCCGGGTTAAGTTCAGCGTATCTGCCAATGCATTTGGTTGTATTGTGTGGCTCATTCTCAAATACTCACTTGTTCTAGAAAATGTATTTGTTGTATAAATGGTCTCGTTAATTTTCCTAAAATCCTTAGAAGAAACAACCAAAGTCCTCTATTCCACCAGAATTATACTAACGAGAACAAGTGTAAAGTAATCATCATAAGTCATCATAACGTTCGAAGGGAATACAATATGGGTGGTCTAACTTTATACACTGTCATCATGGAAGAGGAATTAAACATCTTAAATCGAGTGATTTAAAATTTTCGGAACAATGTACTGTAGATAAATAAAAACAAATACGATTCTAGTATACATAGCCAGACATTTTGCGTTTAGATGGAAAATATATTATTCTTTCGCTATATAATGCACTTGTAAGACCTCATCTGTAGAATGCGGTGCAATGCTGCTCGCCATATTTGCGAAAGGACATTGCAATATTTGAACGTGTCCACGCGACGAAATTAAATCCTGAACCTAGAAATAGATCATACGAAGATAGACTAAGACACCTCAATTTAATTTCACTGTAATAACAGCAATGATAGAAATTATGACTCAATATTTGAACTATATATTTAACAAAGCAACCACTAGAAATCAAAGTTTCAAGCTAATCAATAAAAGAATCAGCACCGATAACACAAGGTTTATCATCACTAACTATATAGTTTAAGAAGGGGACTTTTTTGAGTATTTGAATAATAATTTTATCTTAGTTTAGTTATGATTTATATTTTATCAAAGTTATTTCTAATAATTCTTTTATAATATCAAAAACCTAAATGGTGAAGTTCAGAAATAAATATGACTATCGAAATTTTGTGATTTTTTTTTTTAAACCCAAAGAATTACAAATAGTGAAGTTCAGAAAATTTAGTTTATAGTTCCTTTTTAAAATTATTATAATTGGCGAAGTTCAGAAAATTTATAAAAATTTAACTATGGCTGCTTTTTTTAGATTTTAAATTTTAATCTTGGTAGCGAAGCGTAAGCTCCTCCGTAGGGGGAAATGGCGAAGCCATTGCCTGGTTTTCCTATATAATAACATAAACTCGGAATGTCGTTGAAAGTGTTAAAGTAAATCTGTATGAGAAGACAATCGATAAACATCAGTATATAATAAGACTACGGAAATAAGAGTGTGGGAAACTAGAATATTCTCTCATCCTTTTAGCTATCCTTAACATTTTACTTACATCTTGTCCTTTTTTTTAACCAGTATTTATTGAATGATACGTGCTTTTAATAGTTGGTATGTTTTAATTATTAAATTGATTTTCTTCTGATCCGTCTACAGCTTTTTATTTCTTGACAGTGACAAGAAACTCGGAGGGTATTCAAATGCTGAAGCAAATGCTCGACTTTTTGTGGGCGCAGATCTGACTACTGCTTCCAAGGGTATAAGTCGACGAAAACATAAAAAATAAACACTAAAACAAAACGATATACTCACTAAACAAAGAAGCCAACGAAAACAAAACCTAAAAAAACAAAGGATTTACAATAAAAGAAGCAGAACAAAAATTGAAGAAAAACACAAACGAGGAAGAGACACGGTCCAGCTTACAGGCTAAACAGAAACTATTCTTTTACCATCTTTGGATCGTAGTTATCAAGAATACGATGCCACCATAAATCTCTCTCATAATAGTAATTGTAGAAAATCTAAATATAAATAACATTGTAATGAAACTCAATGCCTTTGTGGAGATTTAACAGAGATAAATCATACGAGCCCTGCTCCCCATACCTGCTTCGAGCCCTCTCCGGTAAATTCAAGGAAAGCAATCTAAAAAACGGAGTAGCGTACACAATCAGGTCAGTTTGTGTTGGTTGAAGTTCCTTAAAATCTAGGTAGCGTACACAATCAGGAAATCCTGTGCAGTCTGACGTTCTTTAAACTCGAGATAGTGTAAAAAGTAACGTAAAGTGTTACTGGCTTATGTTCTTTAACCTCAAAGTAGCGTACAAAAACAGGTCACTTGGTGCTGACTGACTTCCTTTAACTCGAGGGAGATTGCACAATCAGGTCACATTGTGTTGGGTAAGGTTCTCTAAAGACGAAGTAGCGTACACAATGAAGTCACTTTGTGCTAGTTATGTTCCATTAACTCGAAATAGCGTGCACAATAAGAGTATTTTTTCCTGGCTGATATTCCTTAAAGTCTAGATAGCGTACAAAATTAGGTCACTTCGTGCTGAATGACATTTCTTAAACTTGAAGTAGCGTACACAATCAGTTAATTTGTGCCTCCTGACGTTCTTTAAACTCTTAATAACGTATACAATCAGAAGCGTTATGCCTAGACGCGCTATAAGCGCCGACCATACGACTTCACTGTAGGTGAATACCGTCGAGCTAGTGCTAAGTTGCGGTATGTTTCAAAGCATGCCCGCCACCTTTCCTGGCTGGCATCATACGTAACTTCACTTAACACAAAGACCCCTCTTGCAGAGGTGTCCCCGTAAGGGGCGCGGTGATTTGCCATCCTGGCCGCCGTGCTGACGGGATCCAGCGCTCCGTCCGGCCCCAGCTTAGCCTCTCTTCCTTCCTTCAGATAGCCCGATTTCTCCCCTACCTCGTCGCTTTTCATACAACCTCTCCCACAACTTTCTCTGGTCAGCCTCTAATTTCACAGGGTAGAATGCTGACCTTCTCAAGCCAACCACCCCGGATCGGGGCTGAGGGGGGAGGGGACATTGTTCCCTAACCCCTCAGCTCCGGTTCGGGATGGGGGTTTTTTAACAACCTGCTTCATCCCCACCCATACCTTCCTCACATCCCTTTTCCTCTCCTCTTCACAACCTATATTTTTTACGCCGTGTTCAAGGTGGAGCCGCCATGTCGAAGGACTGCCAGGCCACCAGGCGGGAGGGGTGGTCCCGAATGGCGGCGCCTGGCTCTGCCGGGCTTGTAAGCACCTCTCGCAGTGCGGGCAACTGCGAGAGGTGATGAGCTATTGCGTCCCGTAATAAAAAGAGGGTCACCATGCCCATGAATGAAAAAAAAACACCAAAAAACCCAACCCCCAACTTCCACAAGAAAATCAACGGAGCCGCCCTCGGGCAGCTCCACCGAGAAAATGGAGGTCCCCCCCCTTGTGCTTGCGCAAGGGACCCTCCATAATTCTTTAACCGGAGAGGAGGCTTACTCCTCTCCTACGCCTACGGGTGTAGGGGACTCCCCCTCACCCCCTTCTCTGGAGGTGCTTTCGGGCACCTCCCTATCTCCAGCGGCAGTCCCTCCTTTGCTTTCTAAGGGGACTGCCAAGAAAGCCAGCAGGCAGCCCATTGCCGACCGCCCCTCGTGCAAGCGGCTCGGTAGGGCAAACCCCCTTAGGGGGGAGAGGGAAGCCAGGCCCCTTCGGTCGCTTCCCTCAAAAGACCTGCTGGCAAGAATTTTAAACCTTGCTGGGGTCAAGGCCTGTGCCTCCCCACACCACCTGACTAGTGACAATACTGCCAAGGGGACCTGCGATGTCCTGGGAGGGGATGGCGAACTGGAGGCCCCTCCTGTGATAGACATGGTCCTTGAGGAGACCCAGCCTCAGACGGTAGGGCCTTCCATGGGGGGGAATTCGGGCTCGGCGCCAAGCACCGAACCCGAATCCGCCCCTATGCAAGGTCCTCCTCAAATGGCTGAGGGCTCCGAGGCAGTAAAAGGAGGGGAGGGATCTCCTCCGACAGGTGCCCCTACGACAACCAGGACCTTCTCCATTTCGGAGAGGGACCTGGCTGAGGCTGGTCCATCTGGCCTGGGGACTTCTGCCGGCGGAGGTGAAAAGCGGGTTCATTCCCCGCCCTCCTCTCCGAAAAAGAAAAAGAAAAAGACTAAAAAGACAAAAAAGACTCGGGGCTCCTCTCCATCCGCGGGGGCTGCGGGGACGGATGGGTCTGCTGCCACTCTAGCAAGCGACCAAGCCAAGATCGGCACATCCGGCCCCTCTACCCCCTCGTGTGCGGAGCCCCTGACAAAGAAGACTAATACCAAGAGTGCACAGGGCGGAGCCTCGATGACATCGGGGCCCCTCATTCAGAGGTTACCTGGCGTTTTCGAGCCCGATGGCTTCAAACGCTTCCTCGTTATTCGCTCCACTGATGGCACCATGTTGTCCAAGGGCAACATGATCCATCAGAGGAGAGGATTAGCTAGTGCAATTGGTAGAGAGCCGAAGGTAACCCGTTTCTCGGACGGGAGCCTTCTGGCGAATGCGGCGAATCCCACCGAGGCGGCCAAGATAAGTGCTCTTCGGACACTTCATGGCACCCCGGTGAGTGTGACGCCGCACTCTACCATGAACTTTGTGAAAGGAGTAGTTTATGCGAGAGAACTCGTTGACTACTCCATTGAGGACATCACCTTAGAGCTGGCCGACCATGGGGCGGTCAAGGTCGAACGTGTGATGAGAAAACAGGGAGGGGCCTCGAGACCCACCCCTACACTCTTCGTCACGTTCGACTGTGACAAGCTCCCTGAGTCGGTGCGTGCCGGTTGGTACCGCTACCGCGTGAAGGCATTCGTGCCACTGCCGCGGCGGTGCTATTACTGTCACCGCTTCGGCCATACGAATCGATCATGTAGACGTGCAAAATCGGGGTCACCCGAAGTCTGTGTAAATTGCTCCAAGGTCGCACACGATAAGTCCAAATCGTGTGTGGCCAAGTGTGTCAATTGCGGAGAGCCGCACCCTGCTTCTTCGAAGCAATGTGGTGCATATCTCCTTGAGAAAGAAATCCTGGCCGTTCAGGCCCAGAATCGACTCTCATTCCGCGAGGCTAAAGACTTGGTCCTGGCGCGCCCGGCTCTGCCTGGGACGTCATATGCCTCAATAGTTAGAAAGGCACCCTCTGCTCCTGGCCCATCCAAGCCAACGAGCACGGTTGTTTCCGCGCCCATTCGGAGCCCTTCTGCGGGCTCTACCCAACCCGGGCGCTCCCCTGGTAAAGCTGGCGGCAAAAAGGGTTCATACCCTGCCCCGGCTAAAACCAGGGCTCCCCCCTCTTCCCCCAGCGTGACCGTTTCCCGTAAGGCGAAACGGCCACGTGCCTCCACCGAGTCGTTAGACTCACAGGAGTCAACACCCCTGAAGATGGTCGCTAGGCCATCTTCCGGGGTTCCTAAAGCTGTCCCCCGAAAGGAGGACAGCAACAAAGGAGCTTCGGCTCCTTCGCCCACGCCCCGAGTGGCTTGGAGACGGTGGTTCCTCGAAAAGAGGCCCCCCCGCCTCCGAAGCCGCAACGCCCGCCTAAGGTTTCGAGGCGGAGGGTGGAATAGACTCGCATGGCGAGCCCAACCTCCCCCAATAAGTCCTCGAAGGCGACAGCGCCTTCGGCGCTTTGTCCGGCCAACAGCGCCCGGGGTTCTGCCCCCGGGAAGCGTACGGCCATTCCCGTGAGGGTCTTCAATTCGAGGAGGGCCCCCGCGTCTCCTCCGAGCTAGGCCTGGAGGGCATATTCCTTCAATGGAATTGCCGTGGACTCTGGGCCAACTGGGAGGAGCTGCGGAGGCTCGTCTCGTCCCGTTCCTCGTTAGCTATTTTTTTGCAGGAGACCATGCTAGGTGCGTGCCCCCTCCCTGCCCTCCCGGGGTATAAGGGTCTTGCGACCCCACCACCGCGGGATGGCCGGGCTGGGGGATGCGCGGTTTACACCCGGCATGATGTCTCCGTTCTTCCTTTCTCTTTAGATACCTCCTTTCAGGCAGTGGCTGTGCAGCTGCACCTGGATAGGAGGTATACTATCATTTCTGCGTACATTCCACCGTCAGCTGACTTCGACGCGGGGACTTCCGCCGCGTCGTTGCACGGTTGCTGAGGCCCTATCTCTTGCTTGGAGATCTGAACGGCAGGCATCCTCTCTGGGGAGATTACTCCATAAATCCCAGGGGACAAGTCCTTGCCGATCTGATCGAAGAGCTTGAGATGGGTGTCCTAAACGTGGATGAGTTTACGCATCACTGTCCGAGAACCGCTTCATTTTATTGCCTTGACCTATCTTTGTGCTCTTCGGATGCACAGCCTGATTTTGATTGGGGGGTGGTCGATGACCTCCATGGTAGTGATCACTTTCCCATTCAAATATCATTTTCAGGGCAACTGCCGCCTGAGAGACCACCTCGATGGTGCTTGGCGCGGGCGCGGTGGCTTGCATTTCAGGAAATGACTGAATTCTCTATCTCAGTCGAGGAGTTTAGGTCGGTAGATGAGGCCGTTGAGTTCTTCTCCGGCAACCTCATCGCCGTGGGCCTGACTACTATTCCTAGGACGTCTGGCCGTTTTGCACGCCGACCACTCCCATGGTGGTCGGCCGAGTGTGAGACGGCCCTCAAACAGAAGCGTTATGCCTACATGCGCTATAAGCGCCGCCCGAACGATTTCACTGTTGCTGAATTTCGTCGGGCTAGGGCTAGGTTCCGGTATATTTCGAAGCACGCCCGCCGCTCTTCTTGGCGGGCATACGTGTCTTCACTTAACGGGAAGACCCCTTTAGCTGAGGTGTGGAAGCGAGTCAAAAGGATTCGGGGCAAGTTCTCGCAGGACCCCCCCCCCCGTTCTCCAGGAGAATGGGACCGCAATCTCGGACCCCGCGTCCGTGGCGGAATCCTTAGCGACCGCTTTTTCCGCATTCTCTAGCCGTGATGCTGCTCCGCCAGCATTCAATGCACGTCGTGATGTCGCGGAAGGCCGCCGGCTGGACTTTACCTCCAGAGGCGGAGAACCCTTCAACGACAAGTTTACTGTGAGTGAGTTGCGTTCCGCTCTCGCTTCGTGCGCGGACACCGCCCATGGTCCGGACGATGTCCCGTACGCCATGCTTCGACACCTGGGTGAGCGAGGCATGGCCTTTCTGTTAGATTTGTTCAACAGGATCTGGGTGGAAGGTCTTCTCCCAGACTCCTGGCGAATCGCTACTGTGCTCGCCTTTCGCAAACCGGGGAGAGATCACTCTACTCCGACCGGTTTCCGCCCAATCTCTCTAACCTCTTGCGTGTGCAAGTTGATGGAGAAATTGGTAAATGTTAGATTAGCCTTTTTCCTGGACAGCGGAGGCCATCTGTCTTCCGCACAGTGCGGCTTCCGCAAGTTCCACTCCACGTCGGATGCTCTGCTCCGACTGGAAAATGCAGTCTGCGAGGCTTTCCTTCGTAGACAGCACTACGCCACGGTCTTTTTCGATTTGGAGAAGGCCTATGATACCGCATGGCGATACGGTATCATGGAGACTCTCCACACGATGGGGGCGAGGGGACGCCTCCCACTGTTTATATCTGAATTTTTGCGAGATCGTCGATTCCGCGTACGGGTGAGGGGAGCTCTCTCCGGCCCAAAGGAGCAGGAAGAGGGTGTCCCGCAGGGAAGTGTCCTCAGTGTCACACTCTTTGCCCTGAGCATCAACGGCATCACCTCGGTGCTGCCGGAAGATGTTCTCGCTACGCTCTACGTGGACGACCTTTCGATCTCTTTTGGCGCGGCCCAGATGCCAACTCTGGAGCGTCGACTCCAACAGGCATTGAACCGCGTCTCTCGCTATGCCGAAGCGCACAGGTTTCGGTTTTCTTTGGCCAAGACTAAGGTGGTGCACTTCTGCCGCCATCCACGGCTTCACCCCGACCCAGATTTGTTTCTTAATGGGGTGCGCCTGGATGTGGTTGAGTCGCACCGTTTCCTTGGTCTTGTATTTTACCGACGCCTCACCTGGGAGGCTCATATTCGCAGCCTTAGGGTCTCTTGTACCCGCGCCATGGACATTCTCCGTTCCGTGACGTTCAGCGCTTGGGGCGCTGATAGGGCTACCGCCTTACTTTTTTATCGATCCTTTGTTCGCTTGAAGCTCGACTACGGATGCGAGTTTTATGCATCCGCAGCCGAGCGTTTATTGCGGAAGGTGGATTCAATCCACCACACCGGCCTTCGCCTTGCGACCGGTGCCTTCCGCACTTCCCCCATTGAGAGCCTGTTGGTCGATGCTGGGGAGATGCCACTCGCTCTGCGCCGCGTGCAGTGCATCACCCGTCTTTACGCGCGAGCCCGGCGCCTCCCTCAGTCGCCAACAGCTCTCACTACATCCGCAGCTGATCTCGATGGTGCCTATGCCGCCGAGAGACGCCAGTCATACCCTAAGCCCTTTGGGTTTAGGGCCAGGAAACTCCTTCGAGAGCTAGATATAGCTCTCGGGCTGGTGGCGCCCCTGGTTCTGCCCAGGACGCCACCCTGGAGGGTACCACATTTGGCTATTTGTCGCCACGCCTCTGCTCCCAAAGCTTGTACTGCGCCGGGAGTATTGCGTTCGACCTTTTTGGAACACACATCGTGTCACGCTGGTACCGTGCCAGTGTATACGGATGGCTCCAAGTCCCAAGAGGGGGTCGGCTTCCACGCCGTATCCCCTCTGTTTGAAGTCAGCGGGGCTCTACCAGGCGCTGCGTCTGTCTTCACGGCCGAGCTGGTGGCAATACACCACTCGGTACGGGAGATTACGCGACGTGCCCGGTTCGGAGACCGGATTGTGATCTATAGCGACTCACAAAGCGCCCTGAGTGCTCTCGGGGCATTGGAATCTCCGCATCCCCTGGTTCGCGATATCCGTACGCCACGGTTTTGGCGAGCCGGGCAGATGTCGAGATTGTCTTCTGCTGGGTTCCTGGACATGTAGGAATTGCGGGGAATGAGCGCGCCGATGAGGGCGCCAGAGAGTCCGCGAGGACTCTGCAACCGGACCAGCGTTTCGCTCTTCCTCACACCGACTACATGGCAGGAATACGGGCAGCTCTTCGGACTGCTTGGCAAAGAAGATGGGAGACGGTCGAAGGGAACTTAAAGTTGCGTGCCATTGCGCCGCGACTGTTCCCATGGACCTATCCCCCAATGCCGCGGCGGCTTCAGGTTGCTTTCTGTCGTCTCCGAATCGGACACACTCGTGTGACGCATTGCTATCTGATGGAGCGCTCGCCTGCGCCCTATTGCAACGACTGCGTCGTCCCCCAGACTGTTCGGCACATTCTTGTCGAATGTCCCAGTCTGGGTGATCTTCGCGCACGACACCTGTCCCGGTACCGGGATGGGCGGGGTCGCTACCGCCTGTCCCTTGTGCTCGGGACAGATTCGTGCACATTGACTTGTGGACTTATTGACTTCTTGGGAGAGGCCGGCCTTCTCCCTATTATTTAAGCAAGGTTTGTGTTTTGTTTTGTTTTGTTTTTTGTTTGTTTTTTGTTTGTTTTTTTTTTCCTTTAGTTGCACGCTCCTGCGCCGGGGGGACCTCTCCCCGACGCACCAGCTTGCTTCCTTTTCCCCTTTTGGGGTGTTTTTTTTTTTCTCTTTAATTTATTTTAAAGTAGCCTAGAACTAGGCCAGTTTTAATACGGCGACTAATGCCCAAGTAGGCAGTCGCCAGATGAGCTCATAAAAAAAAAAAAAAATTGCAGAGGTGTGAAAGCGAGTCAAAAGGATTCTGGCCAAGTTTTCGTAGGACCACCCTCCCGTTCTCAAGGAAATGCGACCGCAATCTCAGACCCCGTATCCGTGGCGGCATCCTTCCCGACCGCTTTGTCCGCATTCTCTAGCCGGAATGATGCTCCGCCCCCATTCAATGCGCGTCATAATTTCGCGGAATACCGCCGACTGGATATTAGCTCCAGAGGCACAGAACCCTTCAACGACAAGTTTACTTTGAGTGAGATGCCCTCCGCTCTCGCTTCGTGCGTGGACACCGCCCCTGGTTCAGGCGATGCCTGGTACGCCATGCTTCGACACCTAGGTGAGTGAGGCATGGCCTTTCTCTTAGATTTGTTCAAAAAGATCTGGGAAGAGGGTATCCTCCCAGATTCCTGGCGAATCGCTACCCTGCTCGCTTTTCGCAAACCGGGAAGAGATCACTTAACCCCAATCGGTTTCCGTCCAATCTCTATAACCTCCTGCGGGGGCAAGTTGATGGAGAAATTAGTAAATGTTAGATTAGCTTTTTATCTCGATAGCGGAGGCCATCTGTCCTATGCATAGTGCGGCTTCCGTAAGTCCTACTCCACGTCGGATGCTCTGCTCCGACTGGAAAATGCCATCGGTGAGGCCTACCTTCATCCACAACACTAGGCCACGTTGATTTTCGATCTGGGGAAAGCCTATGATATTGCATGGCGATACGGTATCATGGAGATTCTCCACACGATGGATGTGAGAGGACGCCTCTCAATCTTTATAACTGAATTTTTGCAAGATCGTCGATTTTGCGTGCGATCTCTTTTGGTGCGGCCCAGATACTAACTCTGGAGCGTCGACTCCAACAGGCATTTAACCACGTCTCTCGCTATGCCGAAGCGCACAGGCTTCAGTTTTCTTTGGCCAAGACGAAGGTGTTGCAATTCTGCCACCATCTACGGCTCTATCTCGGCCCGGACTTGATTCTAAATAAGGATCGCCACACCTAGGAGGCTAATATTCATAGTTTTAGTGTCTCTTGTACCCACCCCATGAATATCCTTCGTTACGTGACATTCAGCGCCTGGAGTGCTGATAGCGCTACTGCCTTAATTTTTTATTGATACTTTGTTCGTTCGAACTCGATTACGGATACAAGTCTTATGTATCTGCAGCCGAGCGTGTTTTGCTGAAGATCGACTCGAACCACCACACCGGCCTTTGCCTAGGGACATGTGCCTCCGCACTTCCCCCATTGAGAACCTACTTGCCGGTGCTGGGGAGATATAATTCGCTCTGCGCCGTGTACAGTGCATTATTCGCCTGTACGCGCGAGCTCGGAGCCTCCCTCAGTCACTAACAGCTCTCAAGCATCCGCAGCTTATCTCGGCGGTACCTATGCCGCCGAAAGACGCCAGTCATATCCTAAATCCAAAGCTACTAGGAGTACCGGTGGCACTCCTAGTTCTGCCCAGGATGTCACCCTAAAGGGTATCAGTTCATTTCCCATCTTAAGTCAAAATTGGCTGAGTTAGAGAAGTTTAGATTGAATTTTTTCAGTGAAAAAAATACTGCCGGAGAGCAGCTAATGAGCAATGTAGTTGGATACCACCTTTAAATATTTGTTGCCACGCCTCTGCTCCCAAAGTTTCTACAGCGCGGGGAGTATTGTGTCCAACCTTTTGGGAGCACACTTCATGTCGCCATGGAACCGTGCCAGTGTATACGAATGGTTCCAAGTCCCAAGAGGGGGTAGGTTTCCATGCTGTCTCCCCACTGTTTGAAGTCCGCTGGACTCTGCCAAGCGCTGCCTCTTTTTAATGGCCAAGCTGGCTACATTACACCACTTGGTACAGAAGATACCTGATGTGCCCCGTTTGGAGATTGGATTGTGATTTATAGCGACTTACTGCCATTGCTCCGCGACTGTTCCCATGGACCTATCTTCCAATGCCGCGACGGCATCAGGTTGCTTTCTATCGTCTCCGAATCGGACACACTCGTGTGACGCATCGCTATTTGATGGAGCGCTCGCCTGCGCCCTATTGCGATGACTGTGTCGTCCCCCAGACTGTTTGGCACATTCTTGTCAAATGTCCCAGTCTGGGTGATCTTTGCGCACGTTACCTGTCCCGGTACCGGGATGGGCGGGGTCGCTACCGCCTGTACCTTGTACTCAAGACGAGTGCGTGCACATTGACTCATGAACTTTTGGGGGGAGGCCGGCCTTCTAGGTTTTTTTGTTGTTGTTTTGTTATTGTTATTGTTTTCTTTCTAGGTCACACGCTCCTACGCCGGGTGGAGGGGGACCTTCCCCCGACGCCGGAGCTTGCTTCCTAATTGTTATCTCTTTTTATTGTTGTTTTCTTTTCAATTTTTTATTTTAAAGTAGCCTAGAACTAGGCTGTTTGTTTTCGGCGACTTATGCCCAAGTGGGCAGTGTTCCGATAGCCCATTAAAAAAAAAAATAGCGACTTACAAAGCGCATTGACTGCCCTCGGTGCATTGCAATCTCCGCATCCCCTGGTTCACGACATCCGTGACGCCACGGTTTTGGCGAGCCGTGCGGATGTCGACATTATCTTCTGCTGGGTTTCTGGACATGTAGGAACTCCGGGTGATTGAGCGAGCCGACGAGGGCGCCAAAGAGTCCGCTAGGACTGGGCGACCAGACCAGCGTTTTGCTCTTCCTCACATCGACTACATGGCAGGAATAGGGGCAGCTCTTCGGACTGCTTGGCAAAGAAGATGGGAGACGGTCGAGGGGAACTTAAAGTTGCGTGCTATTGCGCCGCGACGAATGCCATGGACGTACCCCCAATTCCGCAACGGCTCAAAGTTGTTTTCTGTCGTCTCTGAATTGGACACACTGGAGGGACGCATCATCATTTGATGCACCGCTTGCCTGCGCCTTACTATGAAGAATATGTTGTGCCCCAGACTGTTCGGCATATTCTTGTTGAATCTCCGAGTCTTTGCGATCTTCGCGCACGTTACCTGCTCAAAACCGGGATCAGACAGGTCGCTACCGCTTGTCCCTTTTACTTGGAACGGATTCGTGCACACTAACCTGTGGACTTTACGACTTTCTGGATGAAGGTTGCCTCCTCCCCTTTATTTGACTTTCTTTGTTTTAAATCGCATGTTTCTGTGCCGGGGGAGGCGGGCCTTCCCCCGACGTCGGAACGTGCTTCGGTCTTGTTTTTATCTTTGCTCATCTTGTTTTTTGTTGTTTAGCTTCTTTCTTAGCCTTTGTTCCTTTTTATCATTTTTTTGTGATTTACATGCGTCCTACTTGACTTTTTGCTTTATTTTCCTTTTTGTTATCTTTTTAGCCTTTGTCCTTTTTTATGGTTGTTATTTGTTATTTACATATTGTTATTTGTTTTTTTGTGTTATGTTTTTTTTAATATAGCCTAGTAGTAGACTGTGCTATGTACAATTATCTATTTCCAAGTAGGCAGTGGCCAGATGGGCTCTCAAAATTTATTTAATGCTCCGCCAGCATTTAATGCGCGTTGTGACGTCGCGGAAGGCCGCCAATCGGATTTTCCTTCCAGAGCTGGAGAACCCTTCAACGACGTATTTATTGAGTGTGTGGCAATTCGCTCCCACTTCATGCTCGAAAACCACTCCAGGTCCAAACGATGTCTCGTATGCAATACTTCTAAACTTAGGTGAGCAAAGCATTGTCTTTCTGTAAATTTGTTCAATAGTATCCGAACAAATGATATACTCCAACAATAGATGCGAATGTCTATTGTGCTTGCTTTTCTCAAACCGGGGAGAGATCACTCTACCCCGGCTGGTTTCCACCCAATTTCGCTAACTTTCCTCGTGTGCGTGTTAATAAAGAAATTGGTAAATGTTAGACTAGCCTTTTTCCTAGACAGCAGAGGCCAACTGTTTTCTGCACAATGCGGCTTTCGCAAGTTCCACTCCGCGTCTATTGCTCTGCTCCTACTGGAAAAAGCTGTCTCTGAGGGTTTCCTTTGTAGACACGCTGTTTATCAATCTGGAGAATGCCTATGATACCGCATGGTGATACGGTATCATGGAGACATTCCACCCGATGGGGCTAAGGGAGGCCTTCTAATCTATTACTGAGTTTATGCGAGATAGTCAATCCAACGTTGTAGTGGGTGGCACTCTCTCTGGCCCAATAGCGCAGGAAGATGGTGTCTCGCAGGGAAGTGTCCTCATTGTCACATTTCTTGTCCTCTAAGCGTCAACGCCATCATCTCAGTGTTGCAGAAACATATTTTCGCTTCGTTCTAAGTGGATGACTTTTCGACCTCTTTTGGTGCCGCCCAGAATCCAACTCTTGAGTATTGACTCCAACACGCATTGAACCACATTTTTCGCTCTCCCAAAGTGCACAGGTTTACATTTTTCTTATCCAAGATTAAGGTGGTGCCCTTATGACGCCATTAACAGCTTCACTCCGACGACGACTTGTTTCTAAATAAGATTTGCCCGGAAGTGGTGGATTCGCACCGTTACCTTGCTATGGTTTTTGACTGATGCCTCACTTGGGAGGCTCTTATTCGCAGTCGTATTGTCTCTTGTACCCGCGCCATGAAAATTCTATGTTCCGTGACGAGGTAGTCTTACTTATCTACCGATCCTTTATTCGTTCGAAGCTTAAGTACGGACGCGAGTTTTATGCATTGCGCAGTAGAGCGTGTTTTGCAGTAGCTGTAATTTATCCACCACACTGGTTGCCGCCCGACAACCGGTGAATTACGCACGTCCCCATTTCGAGTGTACATGTTTATACTGTTTAAAACTGACTCTGGGTCGTAAGCAGTGTATTGTGTGCCTGTTCGCGTGAGCCAGGTGCCTTCCTCACTCGCTAACAGATCTCTTTGCATCCGCAGCCAATCTCGACGGTTCCGATGGCCCAGAGAGACACCAGTCATAGCATAATTCCTTTAGGTTTAGAAATAGGAAACTCCTTCGAGAGTTCCGTATAGATCTCGGAGCTGTGCTGCACCTAGTTCAAAACAGGGCGCCACGCCTCTGCTCTCAAAGCTTCTACAGCACCTGGATTATTGCGTTCGACCTCTTTGGAATACAATATGTGTCACGCTAAAACCGTGGCAGTGTATACGGATGGCTCCAAGTCCCAAGAGTGGGTCGGCTTCCACGCTGTATCCCATCTGTTTGAAATCAGCGGCTCTGCCAGACACTGCGTATGTCTTCATGGCCAAGCTGTTTGCAATAAACCACTTGTGCGGAGATAACGCATCGTGCCCGTTTCGGAGACCGAAGTGTGATCTTTACTAACTCACAAAGCACCCTGAGTGCTCTCGGGACATTGGAATATCCACACACGCTGGTTCGTGGAATCCGTGGCGCCACTGTTGCTGCGAGCCTGAGGGGGAGGGCGATATTATCTTCTGTTGTCTTCCTGGAAATGTGTGAATTGCGAGAAATTCCTGTGCCGATGAGGGTGCCAATAACTCTGCGAGGACTGGGGACCAGACCAGCCTTTTGATCTTCCTAACTCCGAATAGATAGCACGAATCATGTCATCACTCCGGGATGCTTGGCTAAGAAGATGGGAGACGGCCGAATGGAAGTTACTGCTACGTGCCGTTGTGCTGCTACTGTTTCCATGGACCTACCTCTCAACGCTGAGACTGATTATTCGGCGCTTCCTTGCTCTTTAGCGCGACGACTGCACCGTGCCCTCGTCTGTTCGGCAGATTCTTGTTTACTGTCCCAGTTTGGGTGATCTTTCTGCATGTTACTTTTCCCGTTACCGCGTTGTCGCTAACCTTTGTCCCTTGTACAGAGGACGGTTTACACAGGCTTGTGGATTATCTTACTTTTTGGAGGAGGCAAACCTCCTTATTTTATTTCTCTCATTTTGTATGTCTCATATTCGTGTACAGGTGGGAGGCTCGCCTCACCACGATGACGGAGCTTGCCTACATCTTGTTCTTCCTTTTTGCCTTGTTATTTTTCAATGATTATGGTCATTTTCTCAGTAGGCAGTCGCCAGATGAGTGCTGGAAAAAAAACGGGAACGAACTGCTAATAAAATGTTGAGAAGGCGGTTACTTTACACTAAAATGAAATGCCTATCTGTATTCTCTCAAATGAATACAAAGAGACAGGGGGGGGGATTCTAACCTCATTCTAGGGATGATATAGAGGGTGCACAGCGATAGTACGAGGGGCGGTCAATAGGTTTTGCAAATCGGTAGGGCAAAACAGAGGAAGGGGGATGGCTGTTTGTGGGGGTGTTAGGACAAGTTATGACAAGTCAGGACCTGCAGCCGCACGCTCCTACCTTGTCTATTTAAGAAGCAGTAGCTGATCGCAGATCGTTAGCCACAAATATTTCAACAATAGAGAAGGTTGAGCACCGCGCAGTGATCAAATTGTTGATTAAGAAAGGCAAGAATGCAAAAGATCCATGAACGCATGGTTGCAATGTACATCGACACTGCCCCTTCCTATGCAACCATTGCTTGCTGGAATAGGGAATTCCGCCATGGCCGTGAGTCCCTTGAAGATGAGCCCCGTCCTGGACGCCCATCAGACGTGACCAACGAGGACAATGTGGCCCATGTTGAGAGGGTGATCCTCGAAAATCGACGGGTGAAGATCGAAGAAATCGAGCGAGAACTTGGACTATCACATGAAAGTGTTATCAACATCATCCACGACAAATTGGCCATGACCAATGTCTCTGCCCGTTGGGTCCCTAGAAACCTCACGCCCCATGATCGACTTCAACGTCGTCAAAGTCCACAAGGCCAGAGTTGCACAAGCTGCCCTGCGCGAGTGCGGATTCGAGGAGTTCAAACATCCCCCCTACAGTCCAGATCTGGCCCCTAGCGACTACTTTTTATTCCGCCAGCTCAAGGCTGCACTGCGTGGACGCCGGTTTGGGGACGATGAAGATGTCCAGTTCGCCGTCCTGGAGTGGATTGAACAGCAGTCGGGAGATTTCTGGTTGTCGGGAATTCGAAGCCTCAGGGACAAGTGGCGCAAGTTCATTGAAGTCGAGGGTAGTTATATTGAAAAATAATAATAAAACACTTTTCCTCATATCTCGTTTCCTTTATCCGAATTGCAAAACTTATTTACCGCCCCTCGTATTTTAGATATTTTGGTTGTGTTCGTGTAGAGCTTATTATCTACTTTTTCCTCATTCTATCTACAGCATAACCTCCAAATCTAGAGAACAAAATATACTTGAATATGCTCGTTTAATTTAAATGAAAATTGCACTGAATATTCTTTTAAATTTGCCTCTGATAGTGTCCGAGTTTCATTTCAAAGAATAACACAGTGTTATTCGTTCATGTTTATAATGTACGACATGCTTACTGAGGGATTTTTCGACCTAAACTCGTCTGCTTATCAGTATTAATTTGCAAGACACGTGGCTCACTGTTGTCATATATACGTTATAAATGTCTACAAGTAAATTGAAAGTTATGTTATTGTTCTCTAGTTTTGAATACACCCTTTATTTATATAAAAATTTCCTGCTTTGCACCTTTTTTTATTCGTTGTTCAATGAAATTGACCTTGGACCATACCAGAGGCAAGTTTCAAAGGATATTTTCTGCAATTTTATGTAAACTAAATGAATATTTTCGAGAAAATATACTCAGTATTGTAAAAACCTTGTTGCACGCGTTGCGCCTATCAACAAAGAACACAATATGTGTGATGCAGTTAGACTCGTTTTTATCATTTTAATATATAAATATGTTTACATTGTAATGTTATTCAAAATAGCCACATTTGGTAGCGAGCATTCGCTCTAGGCGAGACCTGAATGCCGTACCTACTTTGCAGACGAAGTCCTTCCTCCTGCTGGCTCATACGCAGTTGAAGGAGAATTTCATTTCATCAACTCTGCTGTGGCGACCCCTTCAGGCCTTGTTCTCAAAATGGACCGACGCGCTGTAGTTCATGTTTGACCCCAACCACTTGTGCACACTCTTAGCAGTGTCGGCCAGCACAGCATCCTACTCAAAGATGTAGTGCGCCTTTTTCATTATCTTTCTCACCCAGGGCAGAATTTTATTGGCCAAGGTGTCCTTGTAATCGGCCGTGGTAAGCTTGTAACCGTCGGCATCCTTTCGCCCTTCAAAGCCATGACGCCAAGCTGCATCACAGAGGCCGGGTACTTGTTCGTGGACACGTTGCGGACCTCGGAGACGTCCTGTCAAACTCTTACCACGCGATCGTTCTGTTTGTTGATGACCGGATCGATCGTGAAGGGTTTTTCTTTTTTCATCATAAAAAATGAGAATTCGATTTCCATGAAACTTCAAGTTGTTGAGAAAGGACGATAGAGCTCCCGACATTTTCCTCGCATACGCTTAGGAAGCAGAAGTCTTTACAAGCAACTCAATCTTTTGCTGTTCTCCTTCTCGCCGTGACCACCAATATATTCTTTTTCTTCTCGAGTGCAGGTATTTTTTATTCACTCCGGGGCACTTTCAAAGGCTTTTTTCACAGCCAAATGGTTGACAACTTGAGGTCTACCAGAACCAGATCGATCTTTGAGCTCTTAGCCTTTCTTAAGCCTCTTTGTAGACGGTCATCCGGATGACTTTGAGCCGCTTGGCAATATCAGATTTGTTGTACATAGACCGTGCACAGGAAAGCAGATATCTCTATTATTTTGACTTCCATCTCGTCACATCTGCACACAATGGAAAAGACGTTTTAATGTCACGTGCTGGAAAAGTAAAACTTTAAATTTGTTCAACAGAACGTTTTCTATCAAACACGTAAACCTCTCAAAAGATAAAAAAAATTCGAGTGTAAAACAGCATTTGCAAAACCCGGTTAATTTCAATATTTTTTTCTCTAGTTTTTTATGGCACCATACTTTTAGCCTTTTTTTTTTTTTACTTTACGTGTTTCACTTTTTTTCCTATATTCCCATCTCTTAAATGATTACACAAGATTATACAAGATTGTATTCAAAGTTTTGTCCGATGAATTAACGATATTTTTATGTAAACTGGCTACATATATTCGTTTGATTTCTTTAATAAATTATTAGCGTTATGCATACTTGGACTGGCTCTCACTGAAACTTTAACTGTGTTGTTTATTGAAAAAGTATTATTTATCTGAGTAAACTTTGTATACAAATAGTGTATGCACTTTCACAGTATAATATATATCACAGTGATTTATTACTTCTTCTCGAGTTTTGTAGGATTGCGATTAAATTATTCTCCCAAATGAAATTGTATTGTGCGCTAAGACTTAAAAAAATAAATATACCAGGTAATGGCTTCGCCACTCCTTCCCTCCTACCCTACGGGGGGAGCTTGCGCTTCGCTACTAAGATTAAAATTTAAAATCTTAAAAAAAAAACAGCCATGGTTAAACTTTCATCATAAATTTTCTGAACTTCGCCAATTATAATAATTTTAAAAAGGAACTCGAAACTATTTCCTCCCTTTCAAAATATTACGTTGCTAAAATATAGTTATAGAAAAAGATATATAAAAATAAATTTTCTGAACTTCACCATTTGTAATTCTTTAGGTTTTAAAAAGTTCACAAAATTTTGATACTTATATTTGTTTCTGAACTTCACCATTTTGTTTTTTGATATTATAAAAGAATTATTAGAAATAACATTGATAAAAAACATAAATCATAACCAAACTAAGATTAAATTATTATTCAAATACTCAAAAAAATCCCCTTCTTAAATTATAGTTAGTGATGATGATGATTAAATCGTGTTAATATTTACAGTGTAAATAACATTTGCTGTTATGTACCAGTAATAGATGGTTATTATATTCTATTAATCTCGTAAATTTTTTGGTTTGTATAAATTAATCAGAAATTGGAGTCGGAGTTACAAATGTTTTATCAACTGCGACTCTCCGACTTCGACTGGGACTCCACAACCATACTTTTCACCACTCTCGTTTCTTACTACACCCAATAACGAGTTTTCAACCCATATCATTCGCGGCTAAAGAAAAGAATCCCGAGTTTCTACCTTTATACCTCAACATCTAATTAACTTATTCTTGTCCCTCAAAACGACTCATTATTTATTCTTGCAATTAACCTCAACATTTCAACTTTTTGATATATCTAATATAACTATGTGAGATGGGCATTCGTCCATTATACCATGCTTCATATTGAATTAGCGATCATTACGCAAGAGAGCGTCAGTGATTTAGAGTAAGAGAGAGGGGGTCAATCCATGAGTTAAACATGAGAATGAGAAAGAGAATCACTGAGTTAAACATGAAAGTGAGATTGTGAACATGTGTGTAAGTTAGAGAGAGCCAATGAGTTAGAGAGAGAAAGAGTGTCACTGAATTAGAGAGAGAGTCTCTGAGTTTGAGAGGGAGAAAAAAAAGAGAGAGTTGGTGTGTTAGTGAGGGAGGTAGAGAGTATGTGAGATGGGTATTCGTCCATTTTACCATGATTCATATTGAATTAACGATCATTACGTAAGAGAGCGTTAGTGGTTTAAAGTAAGAGTGAGTAAGAGAGAGGGGGGCAATCCATGAGTTAAACATGAGAATGAGAGAGAGAATCAGTGAGGTAAACATGAGAGTGACATTGAGAACATGTGGGTAAGTTAGAGAGCCAATGAGTTAGAAAGAGAAAGAGCATTACTGAGTTAGAGCTACAGGAGGAGCTACAAGGAAAATAAGTACCCTAGAAGACCTTACGGTCCATACAAGGATGGTACTTTTGGCGCCATCCTCGAAAGTGTCCGTTGGCAACCTCGAAGATCACTCGCGAGGATCTTAACGGTGATTTCGCAAGACTTTATCTAGTCTTCACCTGAACTGGTCAATAGATTCACTGTTGACAACTTCCGTCGGAAGTGCGTTCCAACTACCACAGATACTGTATGTTAAGAATTTCCCACACAGATCACGGTGGTATCGCTTCAGTTCAAGTTTGTAGCCGTAATTTCTTGTTCTCGCCTCGCTGAGCTGGAAAATATCACCGTAGTTCAGTCTGTCGAAGCCTCGAAGTATTTTAAACACTTCGATAAGCTGAGTACGTAGTCTCCGGGTCTCCAGCGAGAATATATCTAATTCCCTTAATCTATCTTCATAACTTTTATGTCTGATCGAGGGAATCAGTTTGGTTGCCTTTCTAAATGAAGGACTCCAAATTGTACGGCATACTCTAAGTGCGGTCGGACGAGGAAGTTGTGCAGACACAGTATTTTCTCCTTGTTCCGATATCCAAACTGTCGCTTTATATACCCTAACATCCTTTTGGCTTTCTTCTCCACCTCAATACACTGTTTCGATAACTTGAGGTCACTGGTGATAGTTACAGCCAAGTCCTTCTCAGTGTCGGTGGATTCAAGAGCAGTGCCCTTAAGAATATAAGGTGATTGGGGATTTCAAGGGCCGATATGCATCTCTTTGCATTTGTTTACGGTGAAAGGCATTTGCCACGTATCAGACCACTCCCCAATCTTCCAAAAATCATCTTGCAGGCGGGCAGTATTTCCACTCTTTGCAACGTTCATACCAAGCTTGGTTTCGTCGGCAAATTCAGAAATCTTGGTAACCATGTCACTGTCCATGTCGTTGACGTAGATGATGAATAGTAGTGGTCCCAGGACTGAACCTTGAGGCACTCCGCTAGTAACGGGCACCCACTCAGAAGCCTGTCCAGTAGAGAGAGAGAGAAGAAAAAGAGAGTTGGTGTGTTAGTGATGAAGTTAGAGAATAGGTCTTGCAGAAAAAGAGAGAATGAAACACAGAAGAGATGGAGATAATGTTCTTAGACGATGGGTTAAGCAAAGCATCCGAAAAAGGGAAACCATTATTTGAGCTGATAAAAATAATATAGTAGAACAAGAAGAGCTGCTTCGCTACTCATTACAGGAGGAGCTTGCGCTTCGCAGCTAGACCATCAGTCTGTGGCCTACGACCTATCCGGCTCTGTTAAAAAATTTAAAAAGTTTCCAGTGCATGACATCTAATAATTCACTCTTGATCTATTTTTTATTTTCACATCCATGCTTATTTTTTATGCCTAAAGGCAAGAAAAAACTTGTATTGGAATTCTTTAGATATACTGAAAAAACAATCCTCTCAGCTCTTATTTTTCATCTAAATTTGCATTTACATACGAAAAAATATAAAAAAAAACAGCCGCGCCTTAATTTTAATATATTTTCTGAACCTCACGATTTGTAATTATTCATAATTTTTAATTCTAAACCATTCGAAAATCAAATTTATTTTTTCGGAACTCTTAACATAGCATAACATAATTTCATGGATGACAAAAGCCACAAGGGTCTATCAAAGGTTATCCACATCTGTCACAACCCACCCACAAAATGCATCCACAAAATGCATCCACAGGATTGTGTCAGATCATGCATCTACAATATATAATTTGAACCATCCACAGGAATGCTTCTAAAACAAAACGTATCATCATCAAGACTCGTCAAAATCCAAATCAACCATATTATACAATAATAAAAAACTGCATCTACAGGAATGAGTCTAGAATGAGCCCCCTTCCCTACCACCTACCCTCCCCCCCCAAAGAAGTTAACTCTCCCTTCCCATATAATCATATAATCTGCGTTTGGAAACATTCAGCTTTGGACTCTCTACCGTCTCAGGTGGCAAACTATTCCAGTAATCTACCACTCGATTGGTGAAAAAATATTTTCTAACATCCAACCTGCAGCTCTGTTTTTTAATTTTTAAGTGGTGGCCCTTAGTCCTATTACTACCTTCCAACTCAAATAATTTGCTAAAATCCAACTTATCCATCCCAGAAGAGATTTTAAAAAGCACAATTATATCTCCCCTCACACACCTTTCAAATGAGAAAATATTTAGTACCCTCAGTCTATCTTCATATTCAAGGTGCTTCAGAGAAGGTAGTATTTTTGTTGTCCTCCTTTGTACCAAATCTATTAGGTTGATATCATATCTAAAATGTGGTGACCATGCTTGTATACAGTACTCTAAATGTAGCCTGACATAAGAGTTGTAAAGTTTAAGGATAACCTCCTTACTCTTGTAGCTAACATTCTTCTTAATGTATCTTAGCAGCCTATTTGCTCTATTTTTTGCTTCAATACACTGCTTCAAAAACTTCAGTAACTTATCTACTACAATCACTTAGTCCTTCTCATCCTCAAATGAATTCAGCCAATGCCCATCCATTTCATAGCTAAATTCCATATTATCCCATCCCATGTTAATAACTTTGCATTTTTTAAAGTTAAAAGTCATTTGCCACTTCTGAGCCCTAACCCCGTAAGGGGCGCGACGATTTGCCATTCTATACCGCCGTGCTAACGGGACTCAGCACCCCGTCCGGCCCCAGCCTAGCCTCTCTTCCTTCCTTCAAAACACTTGTTTCCTCTCTTTTCACAGAACCTCTCCCACAACTTTCTCTGGTCAGCCTCTAATTTCACAGGGTAGATGCTGACCTTCCTTTCAGCCAACCGTCCCGCATCGGGGCTGAGGGGGTGGGGGACAATGTTCCCTAACCCCTGAGCTCCGGTCTGGGGTGGCTGGTTTTTAACTACCTGCTTCATCCCCACCCATACCTTCCTCACATCCCTTTTCCTCTCGTCTTCAAAATCTATCATTTATACGCCGTGTCCAAGGTGGAGCCGCCATGCCGATGGACTGCCAGGCCACCAGGCGGGAGGGGTGGTCCCAAATGGCGGCGCCTGGCTCTGCTGGGCCTGTAAGCACCTCTCGCAGTGCGGGCTACTGCGAGAGGTGTGCGCTATTGCATCCCGTATTAAAAGAAGGGTCACCATGCCCAATGATGAAAATCACACCAAAAAAACCCAACCCCCAACTTCCCCAAGAACAACGGAGCCGCCCTCGGGCAGCTCCAGCAAAAAAAATGGAGGTCCCCCCCCTGTGCTTGCACAGGGGACCCTCCATATTTCTCTAACCGGAGAGGAGGCTTACTCCTCTCCTTAGCCTACGGGTGCAGGGGACTCCCCCTCACCCCCTTCTCTGGAGGTGCTTTCGGGCACCTCCCTTTTCCCAGCGGCAGTCCCCTCTTTTCTTTCCAAGGGGACTGCCAAGAAAGCCAGCAGGCAGCCCTTAGCCAGCCGCTCCCCATCAAAGCGGCTCGGTAGGGCAAACCCCCTTAGGGGGAAGAGGCAAGCCAGGCCCCTTCGGTCGCTTCCCTCAAAAGACCTGCTGGCAAAAATATTAAACCTTGCCGGGGTCAAGGCCTGTGCCTCCCCAAACAAGACTGGCGACACTGCCAAGGGGACCTGCAATGTCCTGGGAGGGGATGGCCAACTGGAGGCCCCTCCCGTGATAGACATGGTCCTTGAGGAGACCCAGCCTCAGACGGTAGGGCCTTCCATGGGGGGGAATTCGGGCTCGGCGCCAAGCACCGAACCCGAGTCCGCCCCTATGCAAGGTCCTCCTCAAATGGCTGAGGGCTCCGAGGCAGTAGAAGGAGGGGAGGGATCTCCTCCGACAGGTGCCCCTACGACAACCAGGACCTTCTCCATTTCGGAGAGGGACCTGGCTGAGGCCGGTCCATCTGGCCTAGGGGCTTCTGCCGGCGGAGGTGAAAAGCGGATTCATTCCCCGCCCTCCTCTCCAAAAAAGAAAAAGACTAAAAAGACTAAAAGGACGAAAAAGACTCGGGGCTCCTCTCCATCCGCGGGGGCTGCGGGGACGGATGGGTCTGCTGCCACTCTAGCAAGCGACCAAGCCAAGATCGGCACATCCGGCCCCTCTACCCCCTCGTGTGCGGAGCCCCTGACTAAGACCAAGAGTGCACAGGGCGGAGCCTCGATGACATCGGGGCCCCTCATTCAGAGGTTACCTGGCGTTTTCGAGCCCGCTGGCTTCAAACGCTTCCTCGTTATTCGCTCCACTGATGGCACCATGTTGTCCAAGGGCAACATGATCCATCAGAGGAGAGGATTAGCTAGTGCAATTGGTAGAGAGCCGAAGGTGACCCGTTTCTCGGACGGCAGCCTTCTGGCGAATGCGGCGAATCCCGCCGAGGCGGCCAAGATAAGTGCTCTTCGGACACTTCATGGCACCCCGGTGAGTGTGACGCCGCACTCTACCATGAACTTTGTGAAAGGAGTAGTTTATGCGAGGGAACTCGTTGAATACTCCATTGAGGACATCACCCTAGAGCTGGCCGACCATGGGGCGGTCAAGGTCGAACGTGTGATGAGAAAACAGGGAGGGGCTTCGAGACCCACCCCTACACTCTTCGTCACGTTCGACTGTGACAAGCTCCCTGAGTCGGTGCGTGCCGGTTGGTACCGCTACCGCGTGAAGGCATTCGTGCCACTGCCGCGGCGGTGCTATTACTGTCACCGCTTCGGCCATACGAATCGCTCATGTAAACGTGCAAAGTCGGGGTCACCCGAAGTCTGTGTAAATTGCTCCAAGGTCGCACACGATAAGTCCAAATCGTGTGTGGCCAAGTGTGTCAATTGCGGAGAGCCGCACCCTGCTTCTTCGAAGCAATGTGGTGCATATCTCCTGGAGAAAGAAATCCTGGCCGTTCAGGCCCAGGATAGACTCTCATTCCGCGAGGCTAAGGACTTGGTCCTGGCGCGCCCAGCTCTGCCTGGGACGTCATATGCCTCAGTAGTTCGAAAGGCACCCTCTACTCCTGGCCCATCCAGGCCAACGAGCATGGTTGTTTCCGCGCCCATTCGGAGCCCTTCTGCGGGCTCTACACAACCCGGGCGCTCCCCTGGTAAAGCTGGCGGCAAAAAGGGTTCAATCCCAGCCCCGGCTAAAACCAGAGCTCCCCCCTCTTCCCCCAGCGTGACCGTTTCCAGCAAGGCGAAACGGCCACGCGCCTCCACCGAGTCGTTAGACTCACAGGAGGCAACACCCCTGAAGATGGTCGCTAGGCCATCTTCCGGGGTTCCTAAAGCTGTCCCCCGAAAGGAGGACAGCAAGAAACGAGCTTCGGCTCCTTCGCCCACGCCCCGAGGTGGAGCGAGTGGCTCGGAGACGGTGGTTCCTCGAAAAGAGGCCCCCCCCGCCTCCGAAGCCGCAGCGCCCGCCTAAGGTTTCGAGGCAGAGGGAGGAAAAGACTCGCATGGCGAGCCCAACCTCCCCCAATAAGTCCTCGAAGGCGACAGCGCCTTCAGCGCTTTGTCCGGCCAACAGCGCCCGGGGTTCTGCCCCCGGGAAGCGTACGGCCATTCCCGTGAGGGTCTTCAATTCGAGGAGGGCCCCCGCGTCTCCACCGAGCTAGGCCTGGAGGGCATATTCCTTTAATGGAATTGCCGTGGACTCCGGGCCAACTGGGAGGAGCTGCGGAGGCTCGCCTCGTCCCGTTCCCCGTTAGCCTTTTTTTTGCAGGAGACCATGCTAGGCGCGTGCCCCCTGCCTGCCCTCCCGGGGTATAAGGGTCTTGCGACCCCACCACCGCGGGATGGCCGGGCTGGGGGATGCGCGGTTTACACCCGGCATGATGTCTCCGTTCTTCCTTTCTCTTTAGATACCTCCTTTCAGGCAGTGGCTGTGCAGCTGCACCTGGATAGGAGGTATACTATCATTTCTGCGTACATTCCACCGTCAGCTGACTTCGACGCGGGGGACTTCCGCCGCGTCGTGGCACGGTTGCCGAGGCCCTATCTCTTGCTTGGAGATCTGAACGGCAGGCATCCTCTCTGGGGAGATTACTCCATAAATCCCAGGGGACAAGTCCTTGCCGATCTGATCGAAGAGCTTGAGATGGGTGTCCTAAACGTGGATGAGTTTACGCATCACTGTCCGAGAACCGCTTCATTTTCTTGCCTTGACCTATCTTTGTGCTCTTCGGATGCACAGCCTGATTTTGATTGGGGGGTGGTCGATGACCTCCATGGTAGTGATCACTTTCCCATTCAAATATCATTTTCAGGGCAACTGCCGCCTGAGAGACCACCTAGGTGGTGCTTGGCGCGGGCGCGGTGGCCTGCATTTCAGGAAATGACTGAATTCTCTATCTCAGTCGAGGAGTTTAGGTCGGTAGATGAGGCCGTTGAGTTCTTCTCCGGCAACCTCATCGCCGTGGGCCTGACTACTATTCCTAGGACGTCTGGCCGTTTTGCACGCCGACCACTCCCATGGTGGTCGGCCGAGTGTGAGACGGCCCTCAAACAGAAGCGTTATGCCTACATGCGCTATAAGCGCCGCCCGAACGATTTCACTGTCGCTGAATTTCGTCGGGCTAGGGCTAGGTTCCGGTATATTTCGAAGCACGCCCGCCGCTCTTCTTGGCGGGCATACGTGTCTTCACTTAACGGGAAGACCCCTTTAGCTGAGGTGTGGAAGCGAGTCAAAAGGATTCGGGGCAAGTTCTCGCAGGATCCCCCTCCCGTTCTCCAGGAGAATGGGACCGCAATCTCGGACCCCGCGTCCGTGGCGGAATCCTTAGCGACCGCTTTTTCCGCATTCTCTAGCCGTGATGCTGCTCCGCCAGCATTCAATGCACGTCGTGATGTCGCGGAAGGCCGCCGGCTGGACTTTACCTCCAGAGGCGGAGAACCCTTCAACGACAAGTTTACTGTGAGTGAGTTGCGTTCCGCTCTCGCTTCGTGCGCGGACACCGCCCATGGTCCGGACGATGTCCCGTACGCCATGCTTCGACACCTGGGTGAGCGAGGCATGGCCTTTCTGTTAGATCTGTTCAACAGGATCTGGGTGGAAGGTCTTCTCCCAGACTCCTGGCGAATCGCTACTGTGCTCGCCTTTCGCAAGCCGGAGAGAGATCACTCTACTCCGACCGGTTTCCGCACAATCTCTCTAACCTCTTGCGTGTGCAAGTTGATGGAGAAATTGGTAAATGTTAGATTAGCCTATTTCCTGGACAGCGGAGGCCATCTGTCTTCTGCGCAGTGCGGCTTCCGTAAGTTCCACTCCACGTCGGATGCTCTGCTCCGACTGGAAAACGCCGTCTGCGAGGCTTTCCTTCGTAGACAGCACTACGCCACGGTGTTTTTCGATCTGGAGAAGGCCTATGATACCGCATGGCGATACGGTATCATGGAGACTCTCCACACGATGGGGGCGAGGGGACGCCTCCCAATGTTTATATCTGAATTTTTGCGAGATCGTCGATTCCGCGTACGGGTGGGGGGAGCCCTCTCCGGCCCAAAGGAGCAGGAACAGGGTGTCCCGCAGGGAAGTGTCCTCAGTGTCACACTATTTGCCCTGAGCATCAACGGCATCACCTCGGTGCTGCCGGAAGATGTTCTCGCTACGCTCTACGTGGACGACCTTTCGATCTCTTTTGGCGCGGCCCAGATGCCAACTCTGGAGCGTCGACTCCAACAGGCATTGAACCGCGTCTCTCGCTATGCCGAAGCGCACAGGTTTCGGTTCTCTTTGGCCAAGACTAAGGTGGTGCACTTCTGCCGCCATCCACGGCTTCACCCCGACCCAGATTTGTTTCTTAATGGGGTGCGCCTGGATGTGGTTGAATCGCACCGTTTCCTTGGTCTTGTATTCGACCGACGCCTCACCTGGGAGGCTCATATTCGCAGCCTTAGGGTCTCTTGTACCCGCGCCATGGACATTCTCCGTTCCGTGACGTTCAGCGCTTGGGGCGCTGATAGGGCTACCGCCTTACTTTTTTATCGATCCTTTGTTCGCTCGAAGCTCGACTACGAATGCGAGTTTTATGCATCCGCAGCCGAGCGTTTATTGCGGAAGGTGGATTCGATCCACCACAACGGCCTTCGCCTTGCGACCGGTGCCTTCCGCACTTCCCCCATTGAGAGCCTGTTGGTCGATGCTGGGGAGATGCCACTCGCTCTGCGCCGCGTGCAGTGCATCACTCGCCTGTACGCGCAAGCCCGGCGCCTCCCTCAGTCGCCAACAGCTCTCACTGCATCCGCAGCTGAACTCGATGGTGCCTATGCCGCCGAGAGACGCCAGTCATACCCAAAGCCCTTTGGGTTTAGGGCCAGGAAACTCCTTCGAGAGGTAGATATAGCTCTCGGGCCGGTGGCGCCCCTGGTTCTGCCCAGGACGCCACCCTGGAGGGTACCACATTTGGCTATTTGTCGCCACGCCTCTGCTCCCAAAGCTTGTACTGCGCCGGGAGTATTGCGTTCGACCTTTTTGGAGCACACATCGCGTCACGCTGGTACCGTGCCAGTGTATACGGATGGCTCCAAGTCCCAAGAGGGGGTCGGCTTCCACGCCGTTTCCCCTCTGTTTGAAGTCAGCGGGGCGCTACCAGGCGCTGCGTCTGTCTTCACGGCCGAGCTGGTGGCAATACACCACTCGGTACGGGAGATTACGCGACGTGCCCGGTTCGGAGACCGGATTGTGATCTATAGCGACTCACAAAGCGCCCTGAGTGCTCTCGGGGCATTGGAATCTCCGCATCCCCTGGTTCGCGAAATCCGTGACGCCACGGTTTTGGCGAGCCGGGCAGATGTCGAGATTATCTTCTGCTGGGTTCCTGGACATGTAGGAATTGCGGGGAATGAGCGCGCCGATGAGGGCGCCAAAGAGTCCGCGAGGACTCTGCGCCCGGACCAGCGTTTCGCTCTTCCTCACACCGACTACATGGCAGGAATACGGGCAGTTCTTCGGACCGCTTGGCAAAGAAGATGGGAGACGGTCGAAGGGAACTTAAAGTTGCGCGCCATTGCGCCGCGACTGTTCCCATGGACCTATCCCCCAATGCCGCGGCGGCTTCAGGTTGCTTTCTGTCGTCTCCGAATCGGACACACTCGTGTGACGCATCGCTATCTGGTGGAGCGCTCGCCTGCGCCCTATTGCAACGACTGCGTCGTCCCCCAGACTGTTCGGCACATTCTTGTCGAATGTCCCAGTCTGGGTGATCTTCGCGCACGACACCTGTCCCGGTACCGGGATGGGCGGGGTCGCTACCGCCTGTCCCTTGTACTCGGCACGAGTGCGTGCACTTTGACTGGTGGACTTGCTGACTTTTGGGGGGAGGCCGGCCTTCTCCCTATTATTTAAGCAAGGTTTTTGTTTTGTTTTGTTTTTTGTTTGTTTTTTTCCTTTAGTTGCACGCTCCTGCGCCGGGGGGACCTCTCCCCGACGCACCAGCTTGCTTCCTTTCCCCATTTTGGGGTTTTTTGTTTTGTTTTTTTCTTTAATTTTATTTTAAAGTAGCCTAGAACTAGGCCAGTTTTAATACGGCGACTAATGCCCAAGTAGGCAGTCGCCAGATGAGCTCTTAAAAAAAAAAAAAAAAAAAAAAAATTCTGAGCCCTAAGTTAATAACTTATTCAAGTCACTCTGCACTTTAAAGCTACCCTAAACTTCTTTGACTACAGCTTCAAATTTAGTGTCATCGGCAAATATTGACACTTTGCCATTTACAGCCTCTCCAAGATCATTTATATAAACTATGAATAATAAAAGGCCTAGAACTGATCCCTGAGGCGCACCACTGATAACGTTCCTTGTGACCTGACCACATTCAGTACAACGCTCTGTTTCCTGTCTTTCACCCATTCAGCTATCCAATTCAAAACTTTCCCACATATCCGATGCATTTTTAATTTGTGAACTAGTCTCCAATGTGGAACCTTATCAAAAGCTTGCTAAAATCTAAGTAAATTACGTGAACATCTCTCCCTTATCTAATCCCTTATCATAATCCATAAAATCCGGGAAATTTATTAAACATGATCTACCTCTTCTAAACCCATGCTGAGCATCATTTATTAACCTACCACTCTCTAGATAGTCAGAAATTCCCTTCTTAACTATCTTCTCAAGAATTTTACAAACTATAGAAGTTAAGCTTACCCGTCTAAAGTTATTTTGGTCCTCTTTACTTTCCTTCGTAAAAATGGGCACTACATTCGCTATTTTCCAATCATTATCTATTTCTCCAAACTCTAGTGATCTAGTATATATCTTTTCATGAGCTAGTGCAATAATATCTACACTTTCTTTGAGTAACCTAGAAAAATGTTGTCTGGGCCAGATGCCTTACTAGTATTTAATTCCAATATTTGCCCTTTACTTATTTCCATGTTCACATTAATGGTATTCAACATTACTTCCCTTGACCTATAATTACCATCAATTAATCTATCTGGATTCTCTTCTGTAAATACTGAAAAAAATGATCATTAAGACCCTCTACTATTTCCTCATCAGGCTGTTTTTCGAACTATAAAGAAAATCATAGTAAGAACTTGAATAAAAGCTTCATATTTACCTAAGTGACTTACAAACTAAAATTGAAACTGATAATAAAATTGCATTCCTAAAATATAATGTAGACGAAGGAGAGAAAAGGCTAAAAAGAAAACAAATTGACTGACCAGGTGAAAGAAACTGAGAAGAGACCAACAAATGTGCGAGTTTGACTAAATGATCATACAACCAACTTCGACAAAGAAATATATAACAATGAACATAAGGTCTGTAAATAATTCAAACTTAATTACTAAAGCCATTTACGGAGTCAAAATTATTGTTGAATGAATTCATTGACACAAAGATTTCTATTTCATCGATTACAAATCTTATTCATTATATGTAATGTGAAAAATAATCCTAATGCTAAATATAATAAATAAACATGAAATAATTAAATTTATCTTTTGGTCAGTTTGCTTGGGAAGTGCTAGCCATAGTATTAAAATTTTCATTCAGCTTTTTAATTCAATTCATAGTGTGAAATTAAACGAAGTTTCATCTTGTTACTCTTAATTTTAGCATTTATTTCTTATAGAGATAGAGGGGTGTTCTTTATCTTGTGCAAAATATTCACTTTTATACGAGTGCTGTTGTTTTCATTGAAAAGAATAAGCAGGATATATTATGTATGGTTTGTCCAATTTATTCTTCGTAAAATTATTCCTGTATTTCTCAAACCCTACTGTAGTTATCCTTAAAATATTTCTAAATCTTAAAGAAAATGGTCATTCTATTTTAAAATGGCATACTAAATTATATTTAACTAACGGAAATTTTATATTTTTGCAGAGTAAAGAAGGAGATAAATCGTTTTCGTACCGAATTGATAGGATTCTGAAAAGTGAGTATTATTCAGCAAATATATTCCTAATTTCATTAACCAGAAAATTATTCAGATATAATTGAATATTGTCCCCGGGGTATAAATTAAAAACTAAATACATTTTGTTCAATGTGAGCTCTTTTCTATTTTTTTATATCACCCGTTAACAATAAAAGCTGTCATAGTCGTATAACTAAGATGGCCCTAAATTCTATACATTAATCTGAGTAGCAAAAAATCAAATCAACAATTCAGATTGCGTTACTAGATTTATGGGGATGGTTTTTTTGGTTGTTTTTTCTTCGAAACATTGTCTTGTTGCTTATATGTTCCGTGTCAAGTTTCTGATTTGGTTACGAAAGGTTTTACCACTTAGCTCATTCCATGTCTTATTACAGTGTTTGCCAGGAAGCCGATCTTCTTTGAGATGGCAACTGCCTGGTACCAGCTTTTTATCTTTTTATTAAATTCCTAATTGGTTAAACCCCAGAATCATACGTGCTCGCTTTCTGAAATATGATCACAATTTTATTCTCCTAAATATTAGTTTGTGCCTAAAAGCCGGAGAATTGCGGCATCTTGTAAGGCCATTTCTTCTCTTGAATATAATCACATAAAGTAGATTATTTCTAGAAGTATGCAAGATATAACTACAGTCATATTTAGCATTTAAACACGGAATGTTCTTCAATAGATATTCGAACATTCGGAAACCCTCCGCCATAGAGGAAATAATTGATTTTTTGCTGGCATTTTTTTTCAATTCTATTATTATTTTATTAATACTATAAAAATCCTGAAATTCGGACTTACTTTTGGCATAATAATTCACTCTCAGATTGACGAAAGAATCTATTCTCTTTGAAAATAGGATATCCTGATTTACGTTCTTAGGATATTCCTAAATAAGTAAATTAGATTATAAAGTAAACAAAATTTTAAAAGATTACATATTTGTAATGATAGAAAATTCTTATTCATAAATGTTATGATGAAATGGTTTGAGTATTTTACTCTTTTGCATTCATCTTACTTGATCTTACTTAATTAGAAAATAAAATGTTTTAATAATTGGCAAATCTCTTTATCGAACCGAAAGAGGATCCATTCGATATGAAAATCGATTGAGAAAAATATATTTGCGTTAAATAGTTCGTCAAAAGAAAAAAAAGAAAAAATAGTTGTAAAGGATTCAATTTTCTCTGAACAAAGATGGAACTCAATTGAAGCATACATAGAGGGAGAGAAAGTTAAAAGTGAGCATTACAACAAAGTATTTTGGGACCGACTTTGTTTTTTTCGATTTCGCAACTATCTACTCGCTGCTGGTAAAGTAACTCTTTTGAGGAACTGCCAATTCACGAACGCTACCTAAAAGATCGACTTTCTATAAAAAATCTAAAATACCTACCTAAGAAAGAAAGATGAATTATATGTTCTCATTGGCCTGATTGGAGAGATCTTTTCCCTTTGAGCGGAGTAAGAGCCTAAAGTGCCGCTAATTTTCTTCTCTACTATTTCCTTTTTCTTACTTCTTATCTCTCCTTTCTTTACTTCTTTTAATACATAACTTGGCCACTGGCAAAGTCCCAGGAACACTGGTTGTAAGATCAAGCAAACCCCTGCACGAGATCCCGTTAGGGGGCAAGAAAAGAGGGGACAGTTTGTGGCAGCACATTCGCAGCCAGAATTTGCAGGACTCTTATTGGGCTATGAACATTTAAATAGGGTGACTAAGGAGAGTGTGACCCTGGGTAGGAGGGCGATTTACAAATAAGATTAGATAGGGGGCTTTCCACCCACTAGAGGATGTATAAGGGTTACTTTTCAGATACAGAATGACCCGACCCATTACGGGGTTAAAACGAAAAATAAAGAAATCATGCAACCTACCGAATTTACCAAAACTCCCTCTTCGGCTCCTCCCCAACGGAAACAAGAATAAAGTTCAAAAAGTCGTGCAGCAAATTTTTACAGATAAAAACATTCCCCTAATCCGATACATCGAAACCCCAAGCGTAAAATATATTACGGATATTACCAACAAAAAGACAAACAAAAGTAAACGGACAACAGAAAACTAAAAATCCTTCAGCTTAACACAAGTGGATGGAAGGATAAACAGACGAAATCATATTCATATTTTAATATCTAGACAAGGAATTGATCTAAAAGAAAGAATATTGAAATTTGAGATTACAAATACTAGCCACAAACCCTAAAAATAAGGGTTTCGACGGGGCCATAATAACAATTAAAAAGAACATAGATTACAAAACTAAATAATGACGAATAGAAGCCTATCTCGCAACAGACAGAAATTAAAATTCAAGTAACTAATATAATAATAGTAACCGAATAAGAACCTCCGAGAAGAATCCATAGCAAACAACATCAATATATTCAATACTAAATTACCAGATATCTTCGAGGAAGACCAAAATGTACGCATCGGAGAAATGGACTCCTGAAGCACCAACGAATTTCCCGCGCAAAATAGGTCCGAACTTCCCAAAATATGCAACAGTAAAATCAACAATCAAGTCAGATATATGTCTCTGACAAACACAAATTCCCCTTCAATTACCACTTGGAGCTAGTGTATATTACCTGCAGCGATCATAGATAATAGCGATAATAGAAATTAGCCAAAACCCGAAACAGATTCCAACCAGGGAATGAAAAGCCTACCATATGGCTAATTGGGACAATCACAAATAAAATATTAGGCATCATATCCCTAATCCACTTAACGAAGAAACTTTAGAAGACATGGACGAAGAACTACGGACTATACGTGAAACAATCAAGAAAGCAGACGAAGAAACACTTTCTGTAGGAATATACTGGACAATCAAACAATTCGAGATGACGGCAGAAATGATAAGAATTAATGAAGAAATACGAATGACAGCAGAAAGGATAAAACACGAACGAACTAAAAAAATATATACCGAATTGAGGAATAAGAAAAGAGAACTATTAAACCCCTCATTTTGTAGAAACAAGAAGAAGTAATGGACGAAACCATATATAAAATAGATTCAGAAACTAAGCCGGGAGAATTTTTGGAAGAGATAAACTTAACAGAGAGAGAAATAGAATTAAAGACGTATGAGTCAACTATATCGAAAATAAAGAAGAGATCAAGATATAATTACGTGACCATTGGGAAAGTTTTGCCACAGATTTCAAACGCCATATCATAGATTAACTACACACATAAATAGAATAAACACAACCCTAACTCTTTGTAGAGGGAGAAAGAAATCCCAATGAGAGAATCGACATAGTAATATAACAACAGAAGAACTGAGAAAAATGATTTCAACCTTCAAGCAGAAAGCCATTAGGAAATATCGGTTAACGAGAATATACTATGTTGAATACACTAACAACATACTTGAGTGGTTTAAAACGTTTTTAATACAAGCCTAAATACGGGATACTTCCTAGATAAAGTAAAGGTGACCAAAATGATCTTTGTGCCAAAACCTGAATAACACCAAGCAGGTTGAAAATTACAGACTGATTTTTTTGCTAGATTTCATCGGGAAAGTGTACGAAAAAATAATAATCAATATAAATTAATGAGATTCCTAAACGAAACAATTGCCTAAACACCGGCAATTTGGATTCCGAAAGAACAGAAATGGAGACGGCACTTAGTGTTATCATAGAAAAGATGGCCTAAACCAAAGGAAAAAGGCGAGCATTGATATGGGCAGAGATGTAGCAAAAGCTTTCGTCAAAGTTTGGCAAAGGGGATTTACAAAATAAAATACTCAGACTGGAAATGAATAAGATTGAGTAGATACATTGTGACTATGTATTGGACAGATGTGCTTACATAGAAGAGGAAAACTATCGAGGAAATGCAGTTCAAGCTAGAAGAAGGATACCCCAGGGATAGTGTTTGAGTCACATATTATGTTTATTCAACCTATACCGCAGACATCCCTTCACCCACAAATGAAGGAAGCCTTAATATACAATTCGCACAAGAGTCGACATAATTGAACGTTTGCTCCTGTTGAAATAGTCCTATGCAACTAGAATAACAGCAAGTGAAATAGAATCTATAAGCAACAACGAAAATAAATGAAAGATATAAATATTTCAACGAATGCAAAGTATTGAGCCTAAATATCTTAAAAACAGGTTACAAGGAACACGTAAGAAAAATAAGAAAGAAAAATGGGACCGAAACTACTTTTCAGTTTGAGACATCTTAGACTAAAGAACAAATAAAAATATACCAAGCTATTATTCAATCGCCTATGGTGATAATGTTTATTATCTTTAATACTAGCCTAGAGTAGATTCAAAGGATACAAAACAATTCAGTCTACATAATAATGAATACAGATGCAAAGCTTCCTCCTATCAACAAAAAATAAAAAAGAGCCAAAAAAGGATAAGGATAATCCAAGAGGGGATGAGAGAAGAACTGTCCACCCAGCTAGACTACGTCAAATGATGGATCCCATCCACTATTTAATATTAACTTTAAAATAATGTAGAGAAAAATCAAATTAAATTAAATGAAATAAAGATAAAGTAAGGTATTGGATGAGAAAAATGAAAATAAAAATTAGCAATAAAGGGTGCCATGTGAGCGGACTTTCTCCATTGGTATTACTCATTTTCTACTTTGTTCTTGCTATGTCTTACTGCCGGATCTTTTTTTTAATTTTCTGTTTGTTTTTATGTTTCACTACGGGATTTTTTCATTTAACTAAATTGTTACCCCACTGCGGGATCTCTCTTTATTACTTGATTAAGATGTTGGGTTGTTTCTTCTGAGATTTTTATAGTCTTTATTTGAACTTAAGTTCGGGCTCTGGCGTCCTTGTGTTGGGTAGGTATCTTTTGAATCTACCTTCATCTGCCTTTAGGTGAACACCTGCCAGAAGATTTCATTCAGCCGAGCACAGATGTAAAGAACTCTTCTGTGAAGGAAGATGTTGATGGATTCCAGGCCAGTTTGCTCGTTCAGGATTCTAGATACCCGGAACTCTTGCTATCTTGCGTTGGTGATGAACCAGAGTCCTCCATTCTTGTTATGTTTAGATGTAGAATTGAGCGGCATTGCTGGATTTACCAGTTTAAAACTGACTAGACCGATGTGTAACTTATTTGGTCTTGACGTATTGGTTTCTAAGTCAGTTGATTTTGCCCAGGCTGGTGCATGCATATCCAACTTTTGACCGTACACTCCGGGAAGCGTACGGCCATTCCTGTGAAGGTCTTCTCTTCAAAGAGTGCTCCCGCATCCCCTGCGAACTAGGACTGGAGGGAATATTCCTTCAATGGAATTGCGGCGGTCTCTCGGCCAACTGGGAAGAGCTAGAGAGGATCGTCTCCATGTGTCTCCGTTAGCTATTTTTCTGCGGAAGACCATGCTGGTTGCGTGCCTTCTGCCTACCCTCACGGGGTATAAGGGTCTTACAACTTCACTACCAAAGGATGGGGTTTGGGTAGCTGCGTTCAAAATTACACTTGGCATGATGTTTCTGTTCTTCTATTTGCTATAAATACCACATTTGAGGAAGTAAGAGTGCAGCTACACCTGGATAGAAGGTATACTATAATTTATGTGTACATTCGATGTCAGCAGATTTCGGCGCGGGAGAATTCCGTGGCGACGCTGCCTAGTTGCAGAGACCTTTGCTTCTAAAAGGGAATTTGATTTTGGGTGGAAGGTGGTCGATGCCGGAGGAAAGAACACCCAGGTGTTACTTAGAGCAGGCGTGGTTGTCTGCATTTCAGGAAATAACTTATTTCCATGTCTCAGTCGAGGATTTTAAGTCGGTGGATGAGGCTGTTGAGTTCCTCTCCGACATCCTCATCACCATGGGCCTAAATAATATTCCTAGAACGTCTGCCATTTTGCACGCCGGCAGCTTCCTTGTTGGTTAGCCGAGTGTGAGACGGTTCTCAACATAATCGTTAGGCTTATATGCGCTATATGCCCCACCCGAACGATTTCACTTTCGGTGAACTTCGTCGAGCCTGGGTTAGGTTAAGGTATATGCTGAAGCACGCCCACCGTTCTTCATGGTGGGAATATGTGTCTTCACTCAACGGGAAAGACCCTCTATTGTAGAAATGTGCAATAGAGCCAAAAGGATTCGAGGCTGGTTCTAGCAGTACCCTCTTTCCATTCTCCAAGAGAATCGGACTTCATTCAATGACTGCGTCCTTGGCTGAATCTTTCGTAACCGTTTCTCCCCATTTTCTAGGGGGTATGCTGTTTTTCCAGTATTCAATTCACGTTGTGATGCCACAATAATGCCTCTTATTGGACTTTAATTCGAGATATGGAGAAATCTTCAACGACAGGCTTACATTGTGTGAGTTGCACTCCACACCGCCTTTGGTCCGGACGATAACCCATATGCCATGCTTAGACAACTAAGGGAGCGAGGAATAGCCTTTCTGTCAGATTTATTCAACAGTCTCTAGACATAGGGTATTGTCCCAGACTCCTGACGAATAACTACTGTGCTCGCTTTTCGCAAACTCTAAAGAAATCACTATCCCATCATTGTCCTCCAAAACTCTCTAACTTTCTGCATATACAAGTTGTTGGAGTAATTGGAAAATGTTAACTTAGCCTTTTTTGGAACAGCTGGGTGTTAACTTTCTTGTGTAAAGGAGGCTTTAGCAAGTTTCATTCCATATCAAAAACTCTGTTCCGACTGGGAAAAGCCGTCTGCGAGGCGTTCCTTTTTAGACAACATTAGGCCACAGTGTTTTTGATTCAAGAATGCCTAAGATATCGCATGATGGTATGGTATCATGGAGACTCTCCACACGATGAGGCTGAGGGCATGCTTCCCAATCATTATTTCTGATTTTGGGGAGGAGCTCTTTCTGGCCCAATGGAACAGGAAGAGGATGTCATGCAGGGAAGTGTCCAGAGTTTCACATTCTTTGCCCTGAGCATCAAAAGTATCACTTTGGAGCTACCGGAAGGTGCTCTCACAACGCTCTGCGTTGACAACGTTTCTATCGTATTTGGTGCGGCCATGATGCCAACTTTGGAAAGTCGACTCAAACAGGCATTGAATAACATTGCTCGCTCTGCTGAATTGCACAGGTTTCGGTTTTCCTTGCACAATACTAAGGTGGCACACTTCTGCCACCATACATGGACTTGTTCCTAAAGGGTATTTGGCTGGAAATAACCTTCCGCACGTCTCCCATGAGGTGAGATGCCCTTCGCTCTGTGCCTTGAACAGTGCAATATGCGCCGGTATGCGCAAGCCCGTTTCCTTTTTCAGTCGCCAACGGCTCTCACTGCATCAGCAGCACATCTCGACGGTGCCTATTCCGTTGAGACGCCAGTCATACCCTAAACTCTTTGGGTTTAAGGCTAGGAAACTCTTTAGAGATCTTGATGTAGCTCTTGAGTTGAGGGCACCTCTAGTTCTGCCCGGACCCCACCATGGATGCTACCACATTTGACTATTTCCCAACACACTTCTGCTCCCAAAGCTGCCACAGTGTCGTGAGTATTGTGTTCGGCACTTTGAGAACACTTCGCGTCCGTGTCAGTGTACACGGATGGCTCCAAGTCTCGGGAGAGGGTCTGTTTCTACGCCGTATCCCCTCTGTTTAAAGTCAGCGGCTTTGACTTCCTTTTTCTTCGTGTTTTTTGTTTATTGTTTTGTTTTGTTTTTGTACTTGTTTGCTTGACTTTGTTTTTCTTTTTTCATTTTTATTGGGCCTTGCTGTTGGTTTTAATCTAGCCTAGTATTAGGATTTAATGTGATTACGGAGACTATTGCCCTAGCAAGCAGTCGCCATATGGGCTCTTATTTAAAAATATTCACGCCATGTCTCTTCTGTCTGAAATCAGCGGAACTTTACCATAGCCGAGTTGGTGGCAATACAACGCTCGATACGAGAGATAATGGGTGTGCCCGTATTGTATAGTGGACTTTGGCGTTTAGTGACTCACAGAACGCCCTGGCTGCTTTTCAGAGCATTGGAATCTCTACCGTGAACCGAGTGTATGTGGAGATTATCTCCTAGTGTGTTTCTGGATTTGTGATTATTGCGGGGAATGAGCGCGTCCATAAGTCTGTCAAAGAGTCCGTAGGGACCGGGAGAGCACTCCAACGTTTGGCTCTTTCTCAGACTGACTACTTGGTAGGAATCAAAGCGGCCCTCTGGGATGCCTAGCAAAGAAGATAGGAGCCAACCGAGGGAAGCAAAGTTGAATGCCATTGCGCTGCGAATGTTCCCATGGACCTAACCCCCAATGCTGCAACAGATTCAAGTCGCTTTCTGTCCCCTTTGACTTGGACACACACGTGAGAAGCACTGCCATTTGATGAAGCCCTTCCCTTCAGCTTATTGCGACGACTGCGTTGCCCCCCAGACTGTTCGGCACGCTCATGTTGAATGTTCCAGGCTGAGTGAACTTCGCGTACGTTAGCTGAAGTCGCTACATTTTTTCCTTTGTATTTATGACGGGTTCGTATACACACTCTCTCTTTCGTGTTGGTCGCATGATCCTGCACCAGGTGCAGGGGATCCTCCCCCTGATGCCGGAGCGTACCTATGTGGGCATAAGTTGCGTTATAAAGACCCAACTTTTACAAGCACAATATTTATTGAATTCGCGAGCTTCATATATTATGAATCAATGAATATTGAAACCGGTTTATCAGTTCTTTTTTGTACTTTTTGTTCGAGCCTATAACTCTTTTTTATCTGCTTTATTTTATTTTGCATTAACTCTACTACCCCTTCTCTTTTTCAAAGATATGACCTACAAAGAAATTTCATGGCCTATGGTGTGCCTCAGATATTCTCGTGACCTCAAGAAATAATACCTACCTTCTCAGATGGATTCCCATCTATGTATATCAAAAGGTTTTTTAAAAAGAATCCCCGACGCAGTTTCAACAAAAACTTGCACCGCCTTCTTCCCAAAGATCGCCGTATTTTGCCTGCCAATGGTCTCATTTTGTTGAAAACTTGTCGATAGACGTCTTCCTCGCCCAAATTACAGAGTACGGCGCAATTTCGGTGTTCTTCCCTTTGTTTCGTACTGAAAGTATATGATCCAAACATGTTCAGGACATTTTTTAAACTTGTCGATAGCGGTAATAGCCGGTTTTCGTATAGATAGATGAGCCTGCGATACAAGGATAGGGGAATGTCGGATAGGAATAAGTATTTGTGTGAATTATTGGTGGTATTCAGTACCATAAAGAGAATGCAAATGAATGGAACAGAGTATAATATACACAAACATACATCGCATCATTTGTTGGTCTATACAACTGAAAAAGGGTATGCAAGGGGCCTCTGTGGAAGGTTACTTAGAAAGCAACTATGTTGTTCTGCAACATAAACACATGAATTTTACATGATTTTATATTAAATAATACACTGTACATACAGAATGACCTGAGATTTATATGTAAATATTTGATGACTATTGGCCAGATACGCTGAGGGTCACCCACCCATGGGTAAGTGCCTCACGTGCCCCATCATGCACTCAGCCAATTACAACGCTGCTATCATTTCCCTGCCTCTACGGAGGCACCAGATCCACATACCATTAACATGCATACCCTCCTTTAAACTCTCGCTATTCAAGTTTCATTGTTGTGGCGCATTTTTTTTCATTGCGTTGAAGCCAAGGAGATTGACTTGACCATCTCAAATCGTTCCTCTACTTTGAAGCTTTGCCACTAGAATTATTCTTTTCTAGTGGGATACAGCAGTATTCCAGATGTGCGATCCGGGACTTTTCTTCTACTCTTCAAAGAAACTTCAAACTTCATTAACAATATGATTGTGCTTTCAATCCTACTCGTTGCACAAGTTTTCAATGCCCGCTATGTAGTGAGGTGACAACATTTAATTGACAGCTTTAATACACTTGTTATAGAAACGGGCTTTACACATTTTTATAGCAAAAATGTATTAGTAAATAGAAAGCCTGTTTTGAGTCATATATGAACAAGTTTTATATGGCAAAGTTGGTCTCAGTGAATTTTAGGACGCGATGCAGAGTTTAAGAAAGATTATTAATTAATTTCTTTCATGGGTCTTAAAAAATACAACTTCAAAATTGTTCAATAATGTTCATAACCTGAGCTAACGCTCAATAATGGTGTTCGTTGAAATATCAAACAAAAACAAAGTTCTTGAATTTTTAACAGCTACGAGTATCATGTGAAGATATTATCTGATATTGGATGGATATTTAACAAATTTCGGCTCGCCTTTGAATGGTGTCAAATTACGCGATTCTTACTAAGACAATTGATATTATTTTTTAAATAATATATAACATTTTAAATTAAAAAAGGAACTTTTAAATGAAATAGTGACAGTGCAAGATTTAGATATTTCACGAATCCATAGAGGGACATGAGTTATTTTCAAAATAATGAGAAAACAAGTCGCTCATCCTCTTCAAATGTCTGAATGTAATTGAGTCAACTCATAAAAATTCTTTTCAAAGATTTTTAATTTTGAAGAGGCTCCAAGGTTCATTAGGTCTGCAGACAATGTAACAAAACTCGATCAACTGAACGAAAAGATGTTTCGGTGAATTAAAATGGAGAATTTTGAAATGCGGTTGATTGATTAAAGAGTAGCTCACTTTGGCTGCAGAAACTTGTTGACGTCAGAGCTGACATAGAAGGTATACAAAGAAGACGATTAAGGACTAAATTAGCTGACGAAACAACTGTAAATAAGAGGTTGGAGTTCATTATCCGTAAGTTAGATTTTGTTATCAAAATACTTATAGTTCTTTTACGATAATTGTGGTAACCGTTCCATTTATATCGATACGAATGATTTTCCAACCGGATTATGAAATTAACATAAAGATCAGAATGACAATCTATGCATGCACAAGGGCACCAGGAGCCGCTCCTCGTTTGGTTGAACGTGCAAGAATAAAACTGGTAGTGTATTTTACCACAAACCGGCGGCCAGGGAACCATGCATGATAACCCGATTCGTGTCAGGGGAGTGTGAATATTAAAACACCTTCGGCAGGTACCAGGACCTTAGAGTGAAAGGTTGTGTGCGTGAAGAAAGGAATGAAGAAGGGACAGCAGTGTTGTGATTGGCTAAAATTTTGATGAAGAGACTAGATGGCACTCTATGTGCCTTCGCGGCAGAGAGTGCGCCGCAAATTTGCGACTAGCTCTCTATGTACACTTAAATATTTTGTGTTTTCTCTGGCTGAGGGTGAATCTGGTATCTTGGCGTAGGAGCCCAACGTCTTATCTATTAGATTAACCAGAGTTTCGTTGTTAAGTTTCATCATCTAATGAATGCTCAGACAACATATGGTTTAGAGGACAAACTCGAGTTGGTCAGGTACTTCTTTCTGTAGTTGTCTTTCTACTGGCACTCGCCAGATGAGTGTCTGGAATTAAAAATATCTATTGAGGTTTCGCTCATCTGGAATTTCCTCAAGGATAGGAAAGATTTTAAAGGATAACACTAGTCTGGGAGTTTCGTTCCCTCCTTTTTCCATATTTCTAAAAGTTATAATGTTTAAAGTGATGGAAAAGTGGGTCTTTCTTGCCCCCCCTCTCTCTTTCCATAGCTCTAAAAGTTATAATGTTTAAAGGGATGGAAAAGTGGGTCTTTCTTGCCCCCCCCTCTCTTCCATAGCTCTAAAAGTTATAATGTTTAAAGGGATGGAAAAGTGGGTCTTTCTTGCCCCCCCCTCTCTTCCATAGCTCTAAAAGTTATAATGTTTAAAGGGATGGAAAAGTGGGTCTTTCTTCTCCCCCCCCTCTCTCTTTCCATAGCACTAAAAGTTATAATGTTTAAAGTGATGAAAAAGTGGGTCTTTCTTGCCCCCCCTCTCTCTTTCCATAGCTCTAAAAGTTATAATGTTTAAAGGGATGGAAAAGTGGGTCTTTCTTGCCCCCCCCCTCTCTTCCATAGCTCTAAAAGTTATAATGTTTAAAGGGATGGAAAAGTGGGTCTTTCTTGCCCCCCCCCTCTCTTCCATAGCTCTAAAAGTTATAATGTTTAAAGGGATGGAAAAGTGGGTCTTTCTTCTCCCCCCCTCTCTCTTTCCATAGCACTAAAAGTTATAATGTTTAAAGTGATGAAAAAGTGGGTCTTTCTTGCCCCTCCCTCTCTCTTTCCATAGCTCTAAAAGGTATAATATTTAAAGGGATGGAAAAGTGGGTCTTTCTTGCCCCCCCCCTCTCTTCCATAGCTCTAAAAGTTATAATGTTTAAAGGGATGGAAAAGTGGGTCTTTCTTGCCCCCCCCTCTCTTCCATAGCTCTAAAAGTTATAATGTTTAAAGGGATGGAAAAGTGGGTCTTTCTTGCCCCCCCTCTCTTCCATAGCTCTAAAAGTTATAATGTTTAAAGTGATGGAAAAGTGGGTCTTTCTTCTCCCCCCCTCTCTCTCTTTCCATAGCACTAAAAGTTATAATGTTTAAAGGGATGGAAAAGTGGGTCTTTCTTCTCCCCCCTCTCTCTCTCTTTCCATAGCACTAAAAGTTATAATGTTTAAAGTCATGGAAAAGTGGGTCTTTCTTGCCCCCCCTCTCTCTTTCCATAGCTCTAAAAGTTATAATGTTTAAAGGGATGGAAAAGTGGGTCTTTCTTGCCTCCCCCCCTCTCTTCCATAGCTCTAAAAGTTATAATGTTTAAAGGGATGGAAAAGTGGGTCTTTCTTGCCAACCCTCCCTCTCTTCCATAGCTCTAAAAGTTATAATGTTTTAAGTGATGGAAAAGTGGGTCTTTCTTCTCCCCCCTCTCTCTCTTTCCATAGCTCTCAAAGTTATAATGCATAAAAGTGATGTAAAAAAGTACCACTCCTCAAAGTTACACTAGTAGAAGCTTCGATGTTTAATTCAAACTTACCTATTTGCTTGTCCTGTATTTGAGATGTTTAATTCGTATTAATGTATGAAAGATTCTTCATTTTTCCATGAATGTGCTATTAGAAAATTCGATTCTATTATAATGCTTTTATTAATAAAAGAATAATTTTTTTTATAGGATTTCGTGAAGTAAAACTTTCAGAAAAATTAATGAATTTTGCAAAATCCAAAGGGGCACGAAGAAAAGGGGTTTCTATTCAAATAAATTTAGGGTATCATTTTTCTTTGTCTCTGAGAATGATACCGATTGTATTGAAAGGTGTCATTTTAATTATATCTGTGTTAAGAAGATTTGATTTTCTGCTTACTCTCTAAAAAAAACTATTTTCAGTGAATTTCAGTGGTGAACTTATTCACTAGCTGAGTTCTGACGTGAAAGCGAACACACGACACATCATGAATGACTCGAGAAGTAAATTATCAATAAGATATTAGTCCTAGCTCCAACCAAACCTACGATGGAAATATACTGCCCAAATGTACATTTTTATAAGTGTCCATAAGTCTTGTTCAAAAATCCACTTTTTATTAGTTTTCATATGTTGCAGTAAATTTTAACTTGTTTTTTGACTTGTAAAAGCCAAAAATCACAACTATTTTGATCTCGAATGTTGGGAAGTATTGCCCAATGGAGCTTTTAATACATGTACGTGTGTGGAAAACTGTTAGAAATCCAACATCTTCCGATACAGAAGAGATATATGTGATAATTTTTTTTGGTAGATTTTGGAGAATTATACAGGAATTTTTAAAACATAATTGCAGACTTGATCTCTTGATTCACAAATGTGGGATATAGATTAGTGCTATTATTTCCTCATTCCAAGGATCTTTGGTTTGCCTAGCGGGATATTAGTCGATAACACGTCTCCCAATCGTCTTAAATACTTAACGCTTATGGACATCGCAAACTTCTGGTGTTAGAACAAAGAGAAAAGTTTGGAGTCGCGATTGCTCCACGTAATCTCTTCTTTTAATATAGTCAGATTATATAAAATATATACATTGTCATATACCCTAACTTTAAACATTTGTTTTATAAACCTCTCGTGGAGATGCCCACATTCGTTTGTGGTATTCGAAATGAATCTTCTCCGAGAATTGACCCTTACCTATGTAGTACATGGATGTAATTCTCCTATGAATCTCATATTTCGCTCTGATTATATTATATGCTGCGTTTAAATCTGGTTTACGTCGTATTACCCCGTAAGGGGCGCGGCGATTTGCCATCCTGGCCACCGTGCTGACGGAACTCCGCACCCGGACGACCCCAGCTTAGACTCTTATACTTCTTTCAGACAGCCTGTAATTCTTATCTACTCCGTGGCTTTTCATACAACCTGTCCCAACACTTTCTCTTATCAGCCTGTAATTTCAATGGGTAGATGCTGACCTTCTTCTCAGCCAACCTTCCCGGATCGAAGCTGGGGGGGAAGGGGACAATGTTTCCTAACCACTGAGCTCCGGTCTGGGGGGGTTGGTTGTTAACAACCTGCTTCATCCCCACCCATACCTTCCTCACATCCGATTTCCTTCTCACTTCACAATCTATATTTCTACGCCGTGTCCAAAGTAGAGCCGCCATGCCGAGGGACTGCCAGGCCACCAGGCGGGAGGGGTGATCCTAAATGGCGGCACCTGGCTTTTCCAGGCCTGTACGCTTCCCTTGCGGGATGGGCTACTGCGAGGGGTGAAGAGCTATTGCATCCCGTAATTAAAAGAGGGTCACCATGCCCAATGATGAAAAAACAAAAAATCTCCCCTTAATTTTCCCGGTTAAATCGTCGGTGCCACCCTCGGGCAGCTCCACATAAAAAATGGAGGTCCCCCCCTGTGCTTGCCCAGGTACCCTTCATATTTCTCTAACCGGAGAGGAGGCTTACTTCTCTACTTCGCCTACGGGTGTAGGGGACTTTCCCTCACCCCCTTCTTTGGCGGTGCTTTCGAGCACACCCATTTTTCCAGCGCAGTCACCCCTTTTCTTTCCAAGGGGACTGCCAAGAAAGCCAGCAGGCAGCTCATAGCCCACCGCTCCCCAGTGAAGCGGCTCGGTGGGGCAAACCCCCTTAGCGGGAGAGGGTGGCCAGACCTCTTTGGTCGCTTCCCTCAAAAGACCTGCTAGCCAGAATATTGAACCTTGCCGGGGACAAGGCCTGTGTCTCCCAACGCATGACTAGTGATGCTGCCAACGGGACCTGCAATGCCCTGGGAGGGGAAGGCAAACTGGAGGCCCCTCCTGAGCTAGACATGGTCCTTGAGGCAACCCAGCCTCAGACGGTAGGGCCTTCCTTCAGGGCAATCTGGGCTCCGCGCCTAGCACCGAACCCGAATCCTCCCCTATGCAAAGTCCTCCTCAAACAGCCCGGGTTTCCCAGGCAGTACAAGGAGGAGAGGGATCTCCTCCACCTGGTGCCCCTGCGACTACCAAGACCTTCTCCATTTCAGAGAAGGACCTAGCTGAGCCCGGTCCATCTGGCCAAGGGGCTTCTGCGAGAGGAGGGGAGAAGCGGGTTTATTCCCCACCCTCCTGTCCTAAAAAGAAAAAATAATAAAAAGACTAAGATGACTCAGGGCTCCTCTCGATCCACGGGGGCTGCAAGGAAGGATGGGTCTGCTGCCACTTTGGTAAGCAACTAAGCCAAGATCGGAACATCTGGCCTCTCCTTCCCCCGTCCGGAGTATGAGTAAGACGAATAGAACGCAAAGCGGAGCCTTGATAACATCAAGGCCTCTCATTCAGAGGTTACCTGGCGTTTTCGAGCCCGCTGGCTTCAAACGCTTCCTCGTTATTCGATCCACTGATGGCACCATGTTGGCCAAGGACAAGATGGTCCATCATAGGAGAGCATTATCTAGTGTAATTGGTAGAGAGCCGAAGGTTACCCGTTTCTCGGACGGGAGCCTTCTGGCAAATGTTGTGGATCGATCCGAGGCAACCAAGATAAGTGCTCTTCGGACACTTGATGGCACCTCGGTGAGTGTGACGCCGCACTCTACCATGAACTTTGTGAAAGGAGTATTTTATGCGGTGGAACTCGTTGACTACTCCATAGAGGACATCACCTTAGAGCTGGCCGACCATGGGGCGGTCAAGGTCGAACGTGTGATGAGAAAACAGGGAGGGGCCTCGAGACTCACCCCTACACTCTTTGTCACGTTCGACTGTGACAAGCTTCCTGAGTAGGTGCGTACTGGTTGGTACCGCTACCACGTAAAGGCATTCGTAACACTGCCGTGGTGGTGCTATTACTGTCACCGCTTCGGCCATACGAATCGTTCATGTAGACGTGCAAAGTCGGGGTCATCCAAAGTCTATGTAAATTGCTCCAAGGCCTCACACGATAAGTCTAAATCGCGTTTGCCCAAGTGTGACAATTGAGTAGAGCTGCACCCCGCTTCTTCAAAGCAATGTGGTGCATATCTCTTTGAGAAAGAAATCCTGGTCGTTCAGGCTTCAAGATCGACTCTCATTCCGCGAGGCTAAGGACTTGTTCCTGGCGCGCCCGGCAATGCCTGGGACGTCTTATGTCTCAATGGTTAGAAAGGCACCCTCTGCTCCTGGCCTATCCAGGCCAACGAGCACCGTTGTTTCTGCGCCCATTCGGAGCCTTTCTGCGGGCTCTACTCAACCCGAGCGCTGCCCTGGTAAAGCTGGCCGCACAATAGGTTCACACCCAGCCCCGGCTAAAACCAGGGCCCTTCCCCCTTACCTTCGATCAGCGTGACCCTTTCCCGTAAGGCGAAACGGCCTACGCGCCTCCACCAAGTCGTTTGACTCACAGGAGACAACACCCCTGAAGTTAATCGCCAGGCCGTCTTCTGAGGTTCCTAAAGCTGTCCTTCGAAAGAAGGACAGCAAGAAACGAGCTTCGGCTATTTTGCCCATGCCTAGTAGTGGGCTGAGTGGCTCAAAGACGGTGGTTCCTCGAAAAGAGGGCCCTCCCCGCCCGCGAAGCTGCAACACCCGCCTAAGATTTCGAGGCGGAGGGAGGAAAAGACTTGCATAGCGAGCCCAACCTCGAAGGCAACAGCGCCTTCAGCGATTTGTACGGCCAACAGTGCCCGAGGTTTTGCCTCAGGAAAGCGCACCGCCATTCCCGTGAGGGTCTTCTGTTCGAAGAGAGCTCCCGCTTCTCCTCCGGGCTAGGCCTGGAGGGCATATTCCTTCAATGGAATTGCCGTGGACTCCGGGCCAGCTGGGAGGAGCTGCGGAGGCTCGTTTCATCCCGTTCCCCGTTAGTAAGTTTTTTGCAGGAGACCATGCTAGGCGCGTGCCCCCTGCCCGCCCTCCTAGGGTATAAGGGTCTTGCGACCCCACCCCCGCGGGATAGCCAGGCTAGGGGCTGCGCGGTTTACACCCGGCATTATGTCTCCGTTCTTCCTTTCTCTTTAGATACCTCCTTTCAGGCAGTGGTTGGGCAGCTTGACCTGGATAGGAGGTATACTATCATTTCTGCGTACATTCCACCGTCAGCTGACCTTGACGCGGGAAACTTCCGCCGTGTCGTGGCACGGTTGCCGAGGCCCTTTCTCTTGCTTGGGATCTGAACGGCAGGCATCATCTCTGCCCGAAAACCACTTCATTTCCTTGCCTTGATCTATCTTTGTGCTCTTTGGATGCACAGCCTGATTTTGCTTGGGGGGGCGGTGATCGATGACCTCCATGATAGTAATCACTTTCCAATTCAAATATCATTTTGGGGGCGACTGCCGTCTGAGAGCCCACCTCGGTGGTGCTTGGCGCGGGCGCGGTGGACTGCATTTCAGGAAATGACTGAATTCTCTATCTCAATCGAGTAGTTTAGGTCGGTAGATGAGGCCGTTGAGTTCTTCTCTGGCAATATCATCGCTGCGGGCCTGACTACTATTCCCAGAACGTCTGGCCGTTTTGCAGGCCGACAAAAAGCCATGGTGGTCGGCCGCGTGTGAGACGGCCCTCAAACAGAAGCGTTATGCCTCATGCGCTATATTCGCCGCTTGAACAATTTTACTGTCGGTGAATTTGGTCGGGCTAGGGCTAGGTTCCTGTATATTTCGAAGCACGCCCGCCGCTCTCTTGGCGGGCATACGTGTCTTCAATTAACGGGAAGACCCCTCTGGCACATGTGTGGAAGCGAGTCAAAAAGATTCGGGGCAAGTTCTCGTAGCCCCCCCCCCCGTTCTCCAGGGGAATGGGACTGCAATCTGGGACCCCGCGACCGTAACTGAATCCTTCGTGACCGATTTCTACGCATTCTTTAGCCGTATGCTGCTCCGCCACCATTCAATGCACGTCGTGATGTCGCGGAAGGCCGCCGGCTGGACTTAACCTCCAGAGACGGAGAACCCTTCAACGACAGGTTTACTGTGTGTGAGTTGCGCATCCTCTTGCTTCGTGCGCGGACACAGCCCATGGTCCAGACGATGTCCCATACGCCATGCTTCGACAGCTGGGTGAGCTAGGCATGGACTTTCTCTTAGATTTGTTTAACAGGATCTGGGTGAAGGGTCTCCTCCCAGATTCCTGGCAAATCGCTACTGTGCTCACCTTCTCAAATCGGGAAAAGATCACTCTACTCCGGCAGGTTACCGCCCAATCTCTCTAAACTCTTGATCATGCATTTTGATGGAGAAATTTTTACATGTTAGATTGGCCTTTTTACTGGACAGCGGAGGCCATCTGCCTCCTGCAGAGTGCGGCTTCCGCAAGTTCCACTCCACGTCGGATGGTCTGCTCCGACTTGAAAATGCCGTCTGCGAGGCCTTCCTTCGTAGACAGCACTACGCCACGTTGTTTTTTGATCTGGAGAAGGCCTATGATACCGCATGGCGATACGGTATCATGGAGACTCTCCATACGATGGGAGCGAGGGGACGCCTCGCAATGTTTATATCTGAATTTTTGCGAAATCATCGATTCTGCGTACGGGTGGGGAGAGTCCTCTCCGGCTCAAAGGAGCAGGTAGAGGGTGTCCCGCAGGGAAGTGTCCTCAGTGTCACACTCTTTGCCCTGAGCATCAACGGCATCACCTCGGTGCTGCCGGAAGATGTTCTTGCTACGCTCTACGTGTACGACCTTTCGATCTGTTTTGGCGCGGCCCAAATGCCAACTCTGGAGCGTCGACTCCAACAGGCATTAAACCGCGTCTCTCGCTATTTCGAAGCGCACAGGTTTCGGTTATCTTTCTCCAAGACTAAGGTGGTGCACTTCTGCTACCATGCACTGCTCCACCCCGACCCAGATTTGTTTCTTTATGGAGTGCCCCTGGAAGTGGTTGAATCACACCGTTCCGTGACGTTAAGCGCTTGGGGCGCTGATAGGGCTACTGCCTTGTTGTTTTATCGATCCTTGGTTCGTCCGAAGCTCGACTACGGAGGCGAGTTTTATGCATCCGCAGAGTGCGGCTCTCGCACCGGTCTGGCGACCGGTGCCTCCGCTCTTCTCCCTGTGAGACACTAATATTCGATGCTGGGAGATTTAATTTGCTATACGCCGCGTACAGAGCATCACTCGCCTGTACGCGTGAGCCTGGCGCCTCCCTCAGGCGCCAACAGCTCTCACTGCATCCGCAGCTGATCTCGAATGTGCCTATGCCACCGAGAGACGCCAGTCATACCCTAAGTCTTTTGGGTTTAGGGCCAGGAAACTCCTTCGAGAGCTAGGTATAGCTCTTAGGCCGGTGGCGCCCCTGGTTCTGTCCAGGACGCCACCCTGGAGGGTACTACATTTGGCTATTTGTCGCCACGCCTCTGCGCCCAAAGCTTGTACAGCGCCGGGAGTATTACGTTTGACCTTTTTGAAGCACACCTCGTGTCACGCTGGGACCGTGCCAGTGTATACGGATGGCTCCAAGTCCCAAGAGGGGGTCGGCTTTCACGCCGTTTCCCCTCTGTTTGAAGTTAGCGGGGCTCTCTCATGCGCTGCGTCTGTGTTTACGGCTGAGCTGGTGTCAATAGACACCTCGGTGCAGGAGATTACGCGATGGGCCCGGTTCGGAGACCGGATTGTGATCTATAGCGACCCACAAAGCGCCATGAGTGCTCTCGGGGCATTAGAATCTCCGCATCCCCTGGTTCGCGATATCCGTGACGCCACGGTTTTGGCGAGCCGCGTGTATGTCGAGATTATATTCTGCTGGGTTCCTGGACATGTTGGAATTGCAGGGACTGAGTGCGCTGATTAGGGCGTCAAAGTGTCCGCGAGGACTCTGCGTCCAGCCCAGCGTTTCGCTTTTCCTCACACTGACTACATAGCAGGAATACGGGCAGCTCTTTGGGGTGCTTGGCAAAGAAGATGGGAGACAGTCGAAGGGAACTTAAATTTTCGTGCCATTGCGCTGCGACATTTCCCATGGACCTATCCCCCAATTCCGCGACGGCTTCAGGTCGCTTTCTGTCGTCTCCGAATCCGACACACTCGTGTGACGCATCGATATTTGATGGAGCGCTCGCCTGCGCCCTATTGTGACGACTGCGTCGTCCCCCAGACTGTTCGGCACATTCTTGTCGATGTCCCAGTCTGGGTGATATTCACGCACGTTACCTGTCCCGGTTCCGGGATGGGCGGGATCGCTACCACCTCTCCCTTCTACTCGGGACGAGTGTGTGCACCTTGACTGGTGGACTGATAGACTTTGGGGGGAGGCCGGCCTTCTTCCTTTTATTTAACTAGGTTTTGTTGTTTTTTTGTTATTGTTGTTTTCTTTGTAGGTCGCACGCCTCTACGCTGGAGCTTGCTTCCTAATTGTCATCTTCCCTTTTTATCGTTGTTTTGTTTTAAAATTTTTATTTTAAAAGAGCCCAAAACTAGGCTGTTTGTTTGCGGCGACTTTTGCCCAAGTGGGCAGTCGCCAGATAGCCCCTTAAAAAAAAAATGGTATTAAAGTTGGACAGACTATGCATGATGCAAATTCAAGGTTGTTAGGTTGTCTGTCTCGTCACCACAGTCATTTATTTACGTCTACTTATACACCTAACATGTCTGGTATCCAGCGTTTACACTACCGAGCAAAAAGAGGGAACGATTTTCCTTTATTAAAATATTTCAAAAAATATTATGATTAGGTAACTAAAATTTCCATGGTACATAAAGTTATGCGTTTAATATATTTTATTAAGCTTTCATATGAGACAATCCTATATTCAAAAATTTATACTAAATAAGCAAACAAAATAAATATTTTATAAATTTTTTGAAATCCTCTGGAAACATTTTGCTAAGTAAGAACTATACAACCGCCATTGTTGTCATGCTCACTCTGCAGAGGTGTCACCACAGGTGGAAGTGACTTCGGAATCTGTCAGATAATTGTTCGCTCGAATACTTCGGTGAGGACTCTTTATACGATTTCATGAGAGGTAGGAAGCCCAAGAGTGTGATTTCGAGTGTCCTGAAGTTATACGATGAAATCGAAACCTATAAATCACCAGAAAATGTCGGTTGACACCACATAATCACCATTCGAGAAAACAAAGCTATTAGGTGGTTCTGTATGAAGTATTCATTCGAGACTGCAGCAAGAGTTTCTCGATTAATTTAGACTAATAGTTTGAAAGAAGTGGTCTGTTTCTCAGTGTCCCGTCACCCCAATGCATCTTTTGTCAAAGCTCCTTTTCAAGTAGTTAAACCAATTATCAGTAAGAAGAGCCAGATAGCGAGATTCGAATATGCTGAAGCTCATGTTGTTTGGAGGGATGAAGATTGGGAGATAATTTATTTTAACGACGAAAGTATATTAATTTAATTGGCTCTAACGGCCAACGCTTTGTTACACGCGCTGCAGATGGCAGCCTTGACCATAAATGAGTTAAAATGTATGCCAAGCATGGAAGACGCAGCATCATGGTATGGGAGATATTTTCGTCAAAAGGAGTTGGTCCGGTAGTGCGAATAATTGGAACGGTAAATGCGAATGTGTACTTAAACCTCGCACTAAAACATGTTAAACATGCACTCCAAGAATCTCTAACCCAGCCTGCAGTATTTTTACAGGAAAACACGCCATGTCGTGTCAAATCTTGTTTTGTTTTTTTTTATTTTGCATGTGTCAATATTTTATTTTTTTAGTATATTTTGTTAAATTCCTTGAATATACGATTGTATCTCATGAAATCTTCATCAAATGTATGCTTCTATGTAACATGGAAATTTCATTTACCTCAACATATATGTGAAAATATGTTAATAAAGAAAAATCGTTCGCTTAGTTTGCTCGGCAGTGTACATCCTGTTTGCTAATTATACCGTTCAAATGTTTTTCTAGCAAAAAAAATGTCCATTTCTGTAAAGATGATTAAAGGCCTGCTACAAAGAGGAAGCTTCCAGTACCAATTACTAAAATCGCCAAATTAAAGATAATGTTAAAATGATGAAAAGAGTGGCCAATTCTACTTAAAAAAACATCATTCCAATGATCTGTACTAGTATATGAATGCATCATTCCACACGTGAAGGCATAAAAGAGATTCACGTGAATAACAGCGATTTTGATCCTTTCCTACTCTTTCCATAATATGAGCAGACCGAATGGATCGAAAGATTCGCGATGGAGAACAGTACTGTCCATTTAATTTGAAGGTGAGGTTACAGAAAAGCCTTAATACTGATGTTCTATCTCCACATCTCTCTTTGCCTGTTTGTCTCTCATATGGCCATCGCAGAGCTTCTCGGCCTTTCAAACTTCCCTTCCATTCCTTTTGGCTTGAGTTCACCAACTAGCATTTTTTGAGGACGCTCAGCCTTTAAGAGTGGCTTATAAAAATGGATTTATTAATAGAATTTTTAAGATCGATGAAATGAAATCTAGAATAAAATTAATAAGATAAGTGAAATTAAATCCGAAAAAAGTAGGATTTTAGAGTCAACCGAAAACTAACAACTAATGGAGTCAAACGGATTACATATGAGAATGCCAACCATGCTGAAGTTGATACCAATAGAATTACTTGCCCTACCGTGCCAAACCTCTGAAGTTTCGTGCCTTCTTGGCCCAATGCCTGTATGGGGATATACAGCCTTATATCTTCATACTTTTTACGTGTTCTATCTTCCCCACCTTCCTTACAGATATTTATTTCCTTGCAAACTTTCTAGGAGGAGATGCCCTCGATTGTTTTCGCTTCAATTAAAAAAAAAGATTCGTATAGGAATGGATTTAACACCATCGAAGCAGCAACTGAGAAATTTTGATATAAGATAGATTTACGGAGGGTTAAATTGAGGAGATATACGAGTTATAGGGGTTTCAACATATATAAACTTAATTGTTAGTTTTTCCCAAGCCACCATAGTGATATAAACAGAAAGAGGTTTGCCTCTAGGAATGCTCAGCTTTGCCAGAGAAGGAAGCCCAAATTTTTAGCTGTCCAGAGGGTGTGGATACCAGAAGCTTGTGCATCTGTAAGATAGGCATTATTAGTAGGAGCGATAGGAAAACATGTAGAGGTCTATCAAGTCCATCTACTAATAGCCTTGCAATGTGACATATTCTCCAAAAGAGAAATGAAAGTGAGAATGATAGTAGGTATTCTCAGGTCACATATATAATATGCGGGTACCAGCTATAAGAAGTGTTTCTTACCAAAGTATAATAATATATTATTGCAATAAATAGAAAATATACTCTATAATGTACTTATTGTAAAGACAGATGACATGTTTAAGTCTCGATCGTATATACGAGGGGCGGTCAATAAGTTTTGCAATTCGGATATAAGGAAACGAGATATGAGGAAAAGTGTTTTATTACTTTTCAATATAATTACCCTCGAATTCAATGCACTTGCGCCACTTGTCCCTGAGGCTTCAAATTCCCGACAAATAGAAATCTCCCGACTGCTGTTCAAGCCACTCCTGGACGGCAAGCTGCACATCTTCATCGTCCCCAAACCGGCTTCCACGCAGTGCAACCTTGAGCTGGAGGAATAAAAAGTAGTCGCTAGGGGACAGATCTGGAATGTAGGGGGAATGTTTGAGCTCCTCGAATCCGCACTCGCGCAGGGCAGCTTGTGCAACTCTGGCCTTGTGGACTTTGACGACGTTGAAGTCGATCATGGGGTGTGAGGTTTCTAGGGACCCCACGGGCAGAGACCTTGGTCATGGCCAAATTGTCGTGGATGATTTTGATAACACTTCCATGTGATATTCCAAGTTTTCGCTCGATTTCTTCGACCTTCACCCTTTGATTTTCGGGGATCAAATTCTCCACATGGGCCACATTGTTCTCGTTGGTCACGTCTGACGGGCGTCCTGGACGGGGGTCATCTTCAAGGGACTCACGACCATGTCGGAACTTCCTATTTCAGTGAGCAATGGTTGCATAGGAAGGGGCGGTGTCGGTGTACACTGCAACCATGCGTTCATGGATCTCTCTTGCATTCTCGCCTTCCTTGTTCAAAAATTTGATCACTGCGCGGTGCTCAACCTTCTCCATTGTTGAAAAATTTGTGACTGACGATCTGCGATCAGCTACTGCTTCTTTATTAAATAGACGAGGCAGGAGCGTGCGGCTGTAGGTCCTGACTTGTCATAACTTGTCCTAACACCCCTTCAAACACCCATTCCCCCTCCTCTGTTTTGCCCTACCGATTCGCAAAACTTATTGACCACCCTTCGTAAGAGTTATCTGTAAGAGTGGTTTTAGTGGTTCATCATTTGATATCATCTAAAATTGCTCATTTGGAGAACCAGACAACTTGCATTGAATTTCTTTTTAATTTCCAGAAATCTGCTACCAAATCTTCCTGTTTCTAGAGAAGCGTTAGATAAACTTAATGGACCTGAGGAATGACTTTTGTGAAGTATGAATGGTTCAAAAACGGTCGATTAAGATCGCATTTATATCAACTCAATTTTGACCCTTTTTATTTATCAAATGGATTGTTAATTGTGAATTTAGTCCCTAAACTTAATTTATATTACTTTTAATGTGCGGTTGTGAACTAGCAAGGCCATTAGGTGTAACTATACAAGTGGGAAAACGACTGTGTTCGTGATGATAAAGAGATTCTTCACACATCAATGGTTGTTTGGCAGTTTTCTGCTAGCCATACACAAGTCATCCTTGGCACTTCTTTCTCCTCATCCCGTCCCATGAGACATTTTCTTGTTCACTAACTCTATAATTTAAGAAGGGGATTTTTTGAGTATTTGAATACTAATTTCATCTTAGTTTGGTTATGACTTATGTTTTTTTTATCAGTTATTTCTAATATTTCTTTTATAATATCAAAAAACAAAATGGTGAAGTTTAGAAATAAATATATGTATCAAAATTTTGTAAATTTTTTAAAACCCCTAAAGTTACAAATGGTGAAGTTCAGAAAGTTTATTTTTATATATTTTCTATAACTATATTTTAGCAACGTGATATTTTGAAAGGGGGGAAATTTAGTTTAGAGTTCCCTTTTAAAATGATTATAATTGGCGAAGTTCAAAAAATTTATACAAATTTAACTGTGGCTGCTTTTTTTTAGATTTTAAATTTTAAACTCAGTAGCGAAGCGCAAGCTCCTCCCGTAGGAGGGCAAAGCCATTACCTGGTATTCATATAAATAAAAACTACCGCCCTAATTACCTTTTCAATCATAATAAAATATGGGTAAGTTTATATGACGTAATACTAATACATGCGGAAAACGAACCTATTAGAGGAAGATGTACATAGCAAAGATAAACTTAAACCGATCTTTATAAAGCCACCCTCTGATTTAAATATAACGCGTATAACGCAAACATTGGGGACATTATGCACACACGATTGTAAACAAGACTTTTGTACGCTTCTCATTCTTGAGAATTGATGAAAATTCCACGCACATGGCTCAAGCAGAGGGAGCGATCAGATATTCACAAGTTGTGTACAAGACCTGCATGTGGCGTCAGTGTACGAATTGACATTAGCAGCAGGAGGTACACATGCGTGCTCGCAGTCTCGACTGCACGGCGAGATGGGGAGTCTGCTGGCGGCCAGTTCCCGATCGATGCAAGGTTCCGACGTGCTGCAGCCCCGCCAGCTCTGTAATCTCAGCGGTTTGCTCTCTTCGCTAATGACTTGTGCGGTCGCACCACCATTACAGCGGTCTGGTGGCATGCGTTCCGGTGGCCGGTTCGAGCTCTCAGTCGATTTTAGACGGTAGAAACCCAGGATTCCCGTGTGGTGAAGACGCGTTCCTTCGACAAGGGTTGAGGATGTCGGTGATGAACGCGGTGCATATCAAAGATAAGGGTAGGTAGGTCTTAGAGAAGAAGATAGGAATAGAAGTAGGGCGAGAGGGGAAAAGACAGACAGAGATACAGGTGGGAAGAGAGGCGAAAAGGCGGGTCGAACGAGGAGGAATGAAGACAGCGGAATTCGTGCATTAGCCCCGTTTTCCGCCCCCATCCCTCGTCTGTCCGTTCCTCCACTCGAATTTCATTTTTCTGTTCGACCTCATCCGAGAATATTAAGTCCGCCGTATTAACGTTGTTTCTGGCCGCTTTCTATTTTAGTTTCTTCTCTTTCTCTCTTCCTCATCTTTCTCCCTCTCTCTCTCCACATGTGTGCATGTACGTGTACGTTCCCAATCTCCACCTCTTTCCCTCGCAGCTGTCGCCCCTCGCCATCCCCCACTTTGGAGGAGCGAGCACCAGCCCCTCTCCCTTGCCCCTATTCATTCTCTATTATGTGAGTTCACTGTCGATTATTCGTCTAGCAACCTTGGAGGATTTTGGAATAGAATAATTGTATAGGTTTTAAATTATCCCCAAATTAGCCGAGAATTATTGACGGATTTCGTGGTAATGTTTGGTTACTTTCAGTACCATTGTTTTAACCAATGAACACTCAGCACCGCCTTTGAACGCCATTTTGAAGAGAAAGGCGAGAGACATCTTCCCGTCGCGAAACTTTCCTTCTCGCCAAATGATGCTGGCAGTAAAGTTTTTCGCTAAATTAAATTGATCGCGAAATTTGAACAAAAGACGCATTTCTTCGGTGCAGAAAACTTGGTTTGGATGTTGAAAGATTGTTTCTATTCAGGAGAATGTCATTCCTACTTTCCTACTTACGGAACGATGTTTTTCAATAATTATATTCTGTTAGGGACAGATTCAATTAGTTAATTAGAGCCACTCTTAATGTTAATTAGGTGCGCAAAGTAAATGCTTTAAGTTTAAAAGCATATATATTATTTGAGTACGAAGGGTTGCACGCGTATGTATACTTAAGAGTGGTTGCATTTCTTGTCTTTTCGTATAGATAGTGCGCGTGGTAGCTGGAATTGCTATGAAGAGGATGTGATTTGTTAGTTAGTCTGTTCATCTCTCTATTTTTACCATTGCGTGGGAAACCAGACCAGGCTTCTTTGAACCCCATTCGACCGCAGTTTCAACATATTTCCCATCACCACCACCAGATTCGTACAGCTGCAGAAAGGAGCTCTTCGCAAACTATCTTTGCTCAATTCCGTGGTTCGTTTATTTGGCAAGTTTCGCCATTTGTGTGGGTTTGCGGAAGTCTGTATCAAGGTGTTGTCTCAACACAAGTTCCTGGTTTCATGGTGTCCATTCTTCCCAACCTTATTTGGCTTGCTTCATTGTGTGTATTAGGTTTGTGAAAGTCTATATCCAGCTGTTGTCTCACCACTAATTCCTGGTTGCATGGTATTTCTCCATCCTCTCGACATTTTTTAGCTTGTTTTACTTTTTGTATCAACTTTTTGGGGGTTTGGGCCGGGTTCTAATTCAGTTTCAGTCTCACCACAAGTTCCTGGTTGCAATATTATTTAGCTTGTTTCACTATTTGTATCAGATCTACGGGACTCTGTATCCACTTGTTGTCTCACTACCAGTTTCTGGTACAATGATGTCCCACCTACTCAACATTATTTGATGTATTTCACTGTTTGTATGAGGTTTTAGGGACCCTGTATCTAGCTGTTGTTTAACCACCACTTTCTGGTTGCATTGTGTCCAATCTTCTCGAAATAATTTGTATTGTTTCACTCTTTGTATTAGGTTTGCGGCTTTCTTTATCCAGCTGTTGTCTCACAAGCAGTTTTTGGTTGCATTATGTCCCATTTTCTCCACATTATTTAAATTGTTTCACTATTTGTATTAGGTTTGCGGGACTCTACATCCAAGCGTTGTCTCACTACCAGTTCCTGGTTGCATGATGTCCAATCTTCTTAAAATAATTTGTCATTTTTCAGTCTTTGTATTAGGTTTGCGGGTCTCTGTATCCAGCTATTGTCTCACCACCAGTTCTTGGTTGCATGGTGTCTTATCTTTTCCACATTAGTTGGCTTGCTTTAATCTTTGTTTTAGGTTTGCAGGAGTCCTTTCTAGCTGTTCTCTCTCTACACCAGTTGCTGGTTGCATGAAGCTCCATCTTCTCAACATTAAGGGCAACTCCGTGTAAAGGTATGGTTGGAACAATGTAGCTAGATTATTGGACCAACTCTCTAAAGGTCGCCTGAAAGTTACAGGGGGAAGGGGGCCAGGTTCTTTCACACAGGCTCTGGAAAGAAGGTTGCGAAGGAAGTGAATGATTAACCGTGAGTACGAACCAATATGTTGGGAGGACGTGAACACTTATACAACACAACCATAATTGATCTTTTAGTAGGTTGCGCCATCCTTGCCTCGCATCAAGGATCAAACCATCAGACCTGATACTGAAATACACTTAATCGCAAGCAAGCCAGAATGCACGAGGGAGCTCCTCATTTCCAGGAAGGTGGGGTACAGTGTTATGTTTAGTCACCAACCAGCGACCATAGAACCATTCGTTGTTCCAGGTTATGAGTAGATGGATAGGATTTATCTCTATATTGGTGGTATTAATACCCCATATCACAAAATACTATATTTATTCAACTTTAGCCACTATCCCTAGTGACATGGCTATAAATAACACTGTTTCCTGGTAGGAAAAGTTGGATACTCCTTTTGTTGTGGAAATAAACGCCAGTGGCCTTCCAAAACCGCTAAAATACGAATTTGTCTCGACACTGTATAATCCAGCTGAATGGCTCGTTGCCCAAGAGTGTAGTGCTTCGGACATCCTGGAAGCCATTTTTGGTGTGCCTGCTGGTGTAATGTCAAAGATTTAGGCACGAAAGTTAAACATTTAGGAGAAAAATATTTAAATTTAAATGGTTTAAATCGATAAGAGACATTAAAAGTATGTTTTTACTAATTCTCCTTCACAAAGGGAGAAAGAGAGAGAGAGAGAGAGAGGGAGAGAGAGAGGGTTAGGTGTTACAAAGATAACACGACTCCCAACCCCCAAATATCTTTTACAGATTGTTGTCCTTAAAGGTTAATCTTTAATTATTTGAGCTGGGGTTTGGGGGGAGGAGTATGGAGACATGTCCCATGTTAATTAAATTTAGACCAACTATTATACTTTCGAAATGGTAGTAGCCGTTTACTTGCTCTAATCTCTGATTAAAACCTGGGAAGAATTAATAAAATATTGTCCTAGAATACGGTCGGTTAATGACTTGGTATAGTCGTATAGTGCAGTTTCCAGGAATTGTCCATAATTTAGAGCTGTAATTCTCTTCCGTGTTCCTAGAAGTCTCGACCATGTATAAGTAATTTGATAGCCGTTTGTGAGCAGCATATCATTAATTTAAAATGATTTTTTTTTATAGGGAACTTTGTATCATCATATTTTATAGCTAATATCTATATCAATTGAGATAACAGACTCATGAACGCAAGGGTGGCCACGGATGTGCTTTACAACCTTAAAATAACTGACCGAAATTCTTTGTTTTCCACAGGTGATTTAAAACAAACGGACGGCAAGAATAAACGACGACCCTAAAAAAACAATTTTGCCATATAGTCGGATAACACGACCATATCTCATCCTCGATTTTTGTGAGGGATTTGTACTCTTCTGACTTCTGTACTCTTCTGACTGTTAGACTCAATTTCTGCGTGAATGAAACCTACCAGAGATCCATTCCAAAATTAAAGCATGTGTCCTGATTTTATTTTAATCACTTTCTTTTATATCCAGTCAGAAGAAAACATGAGTGGGCAATAAAAAATATACAAAGATAATTTCCCGTCCAATTTATATCGGGTGTTTTCCACTGTATGTGAAGTCCTGTAGCGCCTCACACCACCCTGTTATTAATGGCGTCCGCCATGAATTAGACTATTTTATATTACTTCTAGGTCATATTGTAGTACCTACATTTCTTTAGGCTTAATAACACTGGTTCTTAATTTAGTATCGCATGAGAAACATGGAATTAGAGATAGGCGCGTGCACAAGTCGATTTAGCACTGTGAGTTATAATGTGCGAGAGACCGGAGACTTTGTGAATTAGAACTACTTCTGTTCATTATTTTATCACAGAAACTAACGCTCAAGTATGGTAAACTTCACTTCTTTTGGTTCTTATTTGCTACTTTTTTTGAAGCATTAATCCCCTCTTCTGTATCATATCTCATTGAATTTAGCAACGGTTCTTTCAAACGCCTTCGCTTGAGGCAACTAATCCGTATTCTGGCACTTACTTATTTTTAAAGGAAAACCCACGAGTGGTTGTCAGGTGTAGCATAGAAATTGTGTGGAACCTTATAACTGTAGGATAGCGTGCCTTTCCGCCCCCAACCCCTCAGTTACGTGCCCTGTCGGACCTAATATCTGCAGAAAGATCTGCAGTTATTTCTCTCTCTGTGTGTCTATGTGTGTCCTCTCCTTTCTCTCTCTCACCTTATCATTAAGAGAATACGGAAAAAAGAGATAATAGGAGAGACGACGAGTGTGACTTAATAGAATAAAAATCCGTCTCAACTCCCTACTGTCCCCAAAGTAGCTGAAAATCAGAATTTGAAATTTAATTCTTTCACGGACACAGAATCGATTTCAGGAGGCAAGATTAACACGCTTTCCGCTTTGTTCTCGCAACACATAATTGTGCTCTTCAACGACACGCTTACTTAATTACGCTTGTTTCAATGGATTTGGTAATTATATAATTAGTGAAAATTATCTCGGTCATTGCCATTATTTTCGTCATCCTTGACACATTGTTATAGTGAATTATTCCGTATTTCTTTTTTAATTTCTAGTATTTTTTTGTTTTATGATATTACATCTGGTGTTTAAAATACATTTGCTAATGATCTATAAGCACTTAATTTATTTTTAAAAAATTTAATGGGTTAATTTACATGTTTTTCAGAACTTAATCAATATCGGGTGTGGTAAAAGATATTTCGTGTTTTAGTTTTAATTCTGTCCCTTTTTGGCGGATGTTAGTGAAATTGTTTTCCTATCTGTCTCTCTTTATTTCAGACACACACATACACATACACACACACACATATATATATATATATATATATATATATATATATATATATGTGTGTGTGTGTGTGTCTTTTTCTTGAACGAATCCCGTATGCACCAAATATATATATATATATATATATATATATATATATATATATATATATATATATATTTATATATATGGGTGCGGACGGTATTCGTTCTTATGATGACTGTTTCAAGAAAATAAAACAGTAGGTTTTGTTTTTTTTAGATATATTCGTCAAATTTAAGTTAAGTGGTCTTCATGAAATGTTCTGACAATCTCAGTCAATCAACTCGCCTGTCTCCTCGATGATAGCCTCTTGGTGACCTCGGAACCGGTCACACGCCTTCGTCACTATCTCCCATTTTAAGCCCAGGAAGGCCTTGGTAATCTTGGTTCTGAACTCGCCCTTCTCGTCACAGCTGAGGTTGTTGGTCTCTCATTCCAACGGGGCCCACACAAAAAACGTCAAGGGTGCCTCAGCCAGGCGAGTTAGGAGGCCAAATATCAGATGTTCTGTGATCTAAGGAATTTTCCATGCCCACGACTTCCCGCTGGTGTGATAGGACGCGGGAGTTCAGTCTGCGGCCATCAGGGAAGAATTGGGGTGCCATGACGACACCAAAGACCATGACTGTCGCTGTAAATATCATATGTCTGACTCTGGGTACGTCCTTGGGTGTGAGGGCAAGCCAACTGTTGTTCGGACAGTTGATCTTCGGATCTTGGCATAAATTATTGTCATCGGAAAAGAACCACCTCATGTATGGCTCTAACGGGTGTTTCAACTTGTTGGTCAGGTCATTCGTGTGTTCGAGTCATTTTTTCTGAATCGACTTGCATAGTAATTGTCCCTTCACCATCTTGTATAAAAAGTAGCGAATATCCTTAGGCACCACAGCTTGATGAGCTTTTCGTCAACACTTTATTCCATTGGAATGGCACGCATCGTCGTTTTGGCATCAATGTTGATGATCTCCTGGATTTCAGCAACGAATTCCGGCGTTTTGGCGGCATCGGATCGTCGACCATGGGTTTTCTTCTCTGTTGTTGCCTGGAAACTGATTCGTGAATCTTCTCGCTCCTTTCTCTCCTTTTCTACTATTCGCCTGCCGAGGTTGAGGAAGTCGCGAATCTCATTGTTTGTCGTTCAAGCGCGGATTCCAATAAGGACTACATGCCCCCTCCACAAATTGGGCTGTTCAAACTTTTTCATAGTCAGTTTTACTGCTCCAAAATAAATCAAAATTGGATATTGTTTATTAAGAAGAAAAAGACTGACGACGAAGGTAAATAAAAATGCGTAAAAGAATACAGTCCTCACTATATATATATATATATATATATATATATATATATATATAATAATAATAAGGAGCATATCGGATATTCTACGAAAATTATAATTTTGATTATAAAAACCTCTTTGCTAAAAGCCCTTTCCTTAAATGAAATGAGAATGACAGGGGCGTAATCCACGTAATAATCACGCGATTTCCATCCATTTTAATCAACTTTAGTAATTCAGATTTCGACCTTAAGGATACCTCAAATATGGATTTTGCCATTATAGCTACAAGTATACACATATACATATATATATATATATATATATATATATATATATATATATATATATATATATATATATATATATATATATATATATATATATATATATATATATATATATATATATATAAACTGTGTATCACACTTTATTGCAGGTCAAATTTTGGCTGATATTTTAAATATTAAACATTGTACAAACGTGAAACTTGGTCCATTGAAATATCCTAGGTAGGTATTCACGCAGTTAAAATTTCAATTGTATTGATAAGATACATACAAAGTTATGATGAGTTATGTGTTTTCAACTGTGTCACGCTTTATTACAGGTGTGCGAAAATGCCCCTGAAACGACGTCTGACAGCTACGGAGAAGACGCGGATTGTTGCAGGTCTCGCAGAAGAATTATCTGTTTGAGAATAACCCCAAGAGCTTGTTCGGGATACAAGAACATTGAAGGCGTAGGTGGAAAACCCTATCACCAAACCAAGGCAAGATAAAGGTACGAGAAGTAGTGTATCCCAGCGTGACATCCTAAAAGTAGGTAGACAAGTAAGAAAATACCTCGGTAGCACAAATGCTGCCATATTTTAAATTGCTGGAGTTGCTCCTTTGTCCAGAAGCACCCGGTGTAGGATCCTTAAAGAGACGGCCAGAAGTGTTAAGTGCATCGCTAGACCCTCCTGAGCAAGAAACACAGAGAGACTCAATTTCCAAGATTTTCTCTTCACGGATGAGGCCAGAGCTACTCTGGATGGCCCCGATGGATGGGCCAAAGTCTGGGCACCTCTTGGAGCCTTTCGCCCGCATCGCATTAGGCGTCTACAAGGAGGTGGTGATATCATGTTTTGGGAGGGAATCATAGGAAATAAACTTCCCGGTTCTTTTCGAGTCCAGAAAGTGTCATATTCACCAGCAACTCCTACACCGCTTTTCTGGAGGAGCATTTTGCTGCATGGTTATATGATCTGCCACTCTCACGTCGACGGCGATTGATTTTTATACGTGATAATTCTCCTTCGCATTCAGCCAAGGCTACAATTTCGCAGCTTTGGGAATCACAGGCCAATCACTTATGACCTGGCCCTATCGAACAGCTCTGGTCAATCATGAAGAGGAAAGTGTATGAAGGAGGTATCGAGTTTACATCGAAGGATGCCGTGTGGGAAAAGATCAAAACAGTTGCTAGTACCATAACACCTTCGCAGATTAGTCGGCTAACAGCTTCTGTGGACAAAAGACTGTTTGGTGTCATTTCTAAACCAGGAAGTTACGTAGACAAATAAAATAGAGCACCAACAATTTAATTGTGTTCGTTTCATATCTTCTGCTGGTACCCTTTGGTAGCATGTTTCATTATTACAATAAAATGATAATATAACAATAATACTTTGTTTCATTACCTTAAATTAGTATTTTCGAACACCTGCAATAAAGCGTGCCACAGTTGAAAACACATCAAAATACATAACTCAATATAACTTTGTATGTATCTTATCAATTCGATTGAAATGTTAGCTGCGTACATAACTACATAGGTAATCTCAGTGGACCAAGTTTGACGTTTGTACAATGTTTAGTATTCAAAGTATCACCCCAAAATTGTCCTGCAATAAAGCGTGATACACAGTTTTTATATATATATATATGTTTTATTAAAGTTTTATTTATGTTATGTTTTAGACATACTAAACAATTAAAAATTTACAAAAATTGAGGAGATGGGTTGAGAAAGCGACCAACCTCTGTGGCTGCAACATCAAGAACGAGCTGGTGGCCAAGATCTAGCGGGTGTTCGAAGATCTTCCGAGGGATAGAGTATAGAGTCAGGAATGCAGGCGACTAGATTCGGAGCCGTCTTAAAACTGGTAGAATCTGAGGGCAACTGGTTTGGATAAACCGTTATCTTCCAGCCATAATCTAACTGATATTTCGAATTTTTAAATTTGAAAAATGAATATCTTAGTCTGTTTTTATCACATTATTTTCCTTATTCTATCTAATTTCCGTCTCTATTTTTCTTCGCCCCTTCTTTCTCTATCTCTCTCTTTGTTCATGTCGTCACCTCCCTTTGAACGAACACAGCAGTTCACGAGTGAGGCAAAAGATCATCCATTGAGAATGGGCCGTTATGTTTACGTGGTTAATGATCAAGAAAAAGTTGAGTGCACGGAAATGTAGAAAGACGGGAGAAGAAAGAGGGCGATCGGGCAGGGCAGCCGAATTTTGATTGATGATAATGAGTTTTGGTTGGTAAAAGAGGTTCAGGTTCTCCGTGTAGCATTACTTTTGACTGACCTGAAGTCAAACTTTGATTAATAATTTTTTTGAGTAAATGTATCAATTCAAATTGAAAATATCGGCTCTTCGCCTAAAAGGAGGATGAAACTATATGAGAGAAAGAACACAAGGTAGAAGAAAACAAATAGAAGTATAAAATAATAAAAAAGAAAAATGAATATGTATATGTCTTCCAATCAGTTTCGAGTTCCTTGTATGACCAAAAATAATGAGTCAGTTCAACGGGGAAAATGTATTGTGGAGATTAGTTTCGGTAGTGACTGGGTTCCATTAGTCTCCAAACAAACTTTGGGGGGGTAGCTGAAGATGTAAGCTAGTCACATCCGAACCTAGTCTCCAGAATAGACCTTTTCCATTAAACTGAGTCTTTTTTTCTCAAAATATTTGAATACAAAATCTGCCCCTGCAAGCTTTTGATAGGGGCTGCAAGAAAATGAAAATGTGCAGAAGATCCCTAACCCAAGAAGACTACCTAAAGTGCTGCAAGCTGTGCGGAAGCACAACTATCCTGAAACTGCAATGGTTCGGAAAGGAAGGTAGACCCCCCCCCTCCCCCACTTTCCAGACCACTACGCCTGTAAAATTAGTGAAAGTGAAAATATGAGAAAGGTGCACGGATTGAAATAAAACTAGTCATAATTCATCGAAGTCGAACAAACCACACATATAAAACCGTTCATAACTATAAAATAAAATGCCCAAATTTACATTTATTCGAAAATACTCTTTTAATTTCTATGAAAATTTCACAGAATTTCACAGAATTTTCTATAATTTTCCATCCGATTGTCTCCAAGTTTGATTTCAAAGAACAGCGATTAAAAATATTATGACTGTAATGTGTATTTATATTTAAAAAAAAAACGATGCGTTAAAAAAATATTGAACGATTACTTATAACTTTCAGTTCACACAGAAGAACAGTAAAGGCTTATCCTGACTGGCATTTAGAGACATTGTAATCGATCAAAAAGCTTGATTTCACGCATAGTAAAGCTCCTTGAGGATACCGGGTGCTTCGATTTGACAAAGAAAGTGTCTCTTCTTCATAAAACAACTTCCAGGGTAGATTGCATGATGAAAATGTCAATCAAAGACAGCAGCGTGTACTTCACGTCATGTTGCTGAGAACCTGAGCCGAAATTTGTATCGCCAGACTGTTTCACGTCGCTTGAGAGAGATGAGACTCATAGCAAGCTCCCTTCCAGAGAAACCACTGATTAGTAAAAGGAATAAAGTAGCTAGGTTAGCTTTGGTTAATGAGCATGTCTTGCGGGGTGCTGAAAAACGGGTGTGTCTCATCGATGAAAGACAATTAAATTGGTTCGGATTGGATTTGAAGCAGCATGTAAGCCATAGAACTGAAAATTAAATACCGCATGCAGGAAAAAGACGATTAAATTTGGATTTGAGAGACCTGGCAAAGGTTTGGTTGAAATCGCGACAGAATAATGCGACCAATTGGTGAGGTTCTGCGTGGAAGATGTGCTTATATTATTCATAACAAGGACCTGCATACTTGTTATCAATACTTTTTTCAAATTATCTATGATAAAATTATGTTGTTTTCCGGTTATGGCTGTATTTATACGCATCGTTCTCTAGTTTTGGACGCAGCCCTACTTAAAATTTACATTTATCTCCTCATAGCATTTTTCGGCTGTTCTATGAAGTAAAATTTGCACACTGCGAGGGGCGGTCAATAAGTTTTGCAATTCAGATATAAGGAAAAGTGTTTTATTATTTTTCAATTTAACTACCCTTGACTCTAATGCACTTGCGCCACTTGTCCCTGAGGCTTCAAATTCCCAACAACCAGGAATCTCCTGACTGCTGTTCAATCCACTCCTGGACGGCGAGCTGCACATCTTCATCGTCCCCAAACCGGCTTCCACGCAGTGCAGCCTTGCGCTGGCAGAATAAAAAGTAGTCGCTAGGGGCCAGATCTGGACTGTAGGGGAGATGGTTGAGCTCCGCAAATCCGCACTCGCGCAGGGCAGCTTGTGCAACTCTGGCCTTGGGGACCTTGACGACGTTGAAGTCGATGATGGGGCGTGAGGTTTCTAGGGACCCAACGGGCAGAGACCTTGGTCATGGCCAAATTGTCGTGGATAATGTTGATAACACTTCCATGTGATAGTCCAAGTTCTCGCTCGATTTCTTCGATTTTCACCCGTCGATTTTCGAGGATCACCCTCTCGACACGGGCCACATTGTCCTCGTTGGTCACGTCTGACGGGCGTTCTGGACGGGTTTCATCTTCAAGGGACTCACGACCATGGCGGAACTCCCTATTCCAGCGAGCAATAGTTGCATAGGAAGGGGTGGTGTCGATGTACACTGCAACCATGCGTTCATGGATCTCTTTTGCATTCGTGCCTTTCTTGGTCAGAAATTTGATCACTGCGCGGTGCTCCACCTTCTCCATTGTTGAAAAATTTGTGACTGACGACCTGTGATCAGCTACTGCTTCTTAAATAGACGAGGCAGGAGCGTGTGGCTGCAGGTCCTGACTTGTCATAACTTGTCTTAACACCCGCACGAACAGCCACCCCCTCCCTTCCTCTGTTTTGCCCTAGTGATTCGCAAAACTTACTGACCGCTTCTCGTATAAGAAGTCAATTTAAAAAGAAATGTTATGTGCAATTTTCAGGGAAATTACAAGAGTATTTTGTTCTCTATCTTTGGACGGTACTGTATTTGTGCTCGGTTAAGGAACAACAGTTGCATATCTATCAAACCTAACCTAATGTCCACTTCCATACCTACGACTAAGCTTGTTGGATAATTTTTTAACTAACAACCAGCAACCATTCAATTGAGATGCATGCCGGAGTCTACTATATATACGTTATGTATTTGCGGGAGAACTAACCATGGTGTGGTAATATATATATATATATATATATATATATATATATATATATATATATATATATATACATGCGGGAATTCCACGTGGAATTTCTTTTCCATCACGGAAGTGACGTCCATGCGCTGGAGAAGGTTATAGAATTTGGTTAGGCTTAAATTGGTAAGCCCCCGCACCCCCCACCCCCCATCCACAAGCGGTAGCCTTGAAGCGCGTCTGCCATGGACCACCCTTTTCACGGGTTAGAATCTCCTCGGTGTAAAGATTCAAGGACATTCGAGAGTAGCGCTGTTTCCCCCACCCCTGCGGGAGCAGCCTCGGATATAAAGGGCTCGTTATCCAGGTGGGAGACACAGAGTTGAGTAGTCCCGCCAGGACCAAGAAGCATTCCCCTAGTTCCAAGTCAGGTGCTAACAACAAAGCAAAGTGACGGCTGAACTTTTCGTGTGTTGGAATTTGCCCATCTAGTGAGGTAATTCCATTTGACGATCGCCACCAAGCGATTTTTTCGACTCCACTCATCAACTCCTGTCGAAGCCCTCCTCGTTCCCTCCTCGTTTTCGGGTGGTCGAAATACTCTCCCCTGGACCGGACGTTACCACCCCCCCGCCCTTTGTGGAGAACCGTAATCACGTAAACTTCCCGCTCAGAAGCTCTGAGCGCCCTCGCCCTCACGTTTATTGCCTGCAGAAGACATCCGTGAAGCCTTACCCTGAAGTCTCACCCGGAATCCTCCGTAAGCCAACCCCTCTTCCCCTTCAGCAACCCATTTGAGTTAATCCTCTCCATTTGGAATAGTCTCCTTCTGTAACGCATTAATTTCTATCTTCAGAATCTGATGCATAACTCCGCAATTCCCCCCCCCCCCGTTTACCAATTTAATTTTGCCCATTAATTCTCTTATTTTATATAAATAAAATTATATTTTTGTACATGCCTCTTTAAATAACCTTGAGCTTTGCCAGTGCCCAAATTTTACCTGACCTCGTTGCACTCTTTTTTCACTGTTCTGCGCGTCGAAACTCGTGGCGTTCCGTCCCTTGTCGGTTCGCCTTTAAGTTATTAGTCCCTTCCCCCATAGATATAATATGTTTTTAATATAAAATAATGTCATACCACGACAATATATATTATAAAATATATATATATATATATATATATATATATATATATAGTATATATAATATATATATATATATATATATATATATATATATATATATATATATATATATATATACATATATATATATTGCATATTGCATGAATAAAGGAAAGGAATTTGGTCTCTCTCGATTGGCGAATTTATTAATCGTGACGAAACGGAAGATTAATCAAAGTAAAAGGTATAAACTCGATTTTAACTTCCCCTTATTGACCGTCTTTTCTGACGCCCCTCATTTTCCTCTGGCTTACACATTCTCCTTTATATACATACACACAAAAAAATGAATAATAATATACATATACATGCATAAAGGTGTTTACTAATTGGATACTAGTCCATTTCGAGCCTAAATACCAGGGACCGTCTTCTAAGAGAGGTGGGTAAAAGAGGACTGCGCAGTTAAGCCTGGTTTAGGACTGAGAATGGCAAATAAGGACACCAGAGCAGGGTGACCACCGAGAAACTACTACAAGATGAAAATGCCTGGTGGCCATTGCGCGTCGCCTGGTTTCGGGGTACGGTAACGAAAAAGAATATTATTTTTGATTCTAATTTCCCATCAGTGTGGTACACAACAAGGTCATGGGCACTACTTTATCCTAAATTTTAATCTTTTAACCAATATTTAAATGATTGCTAACTTACGATATAAATAAAATTTCCTTCTAAAAGTAGTAAAAAAGGGTAAAAACACCAAAGAAAGGAATAAATTAAAAAAAATTTCACCCGAAGGTAGTCTGTCTCCCCCAAGGCCAAATGCTCTCCTTTGTTTAAAAATAGCTCTTAGATGCGAGCTGAGCTTAGATATCTTGCAGGCGACCCGCCTCTTCCAAGAACTCTATGACCCGGCGCGCAGAAGCTCTTCTAGAGCGCCTGAGGAAGACGGTAACGCCCCCTGTCGTGCCAGTTCCGAGACACGTACCTGCCTCCTCCAGACCGGACATTGAAAAAAAGGGGAGCACAGTCTAAGCAACCGATGGACCTCGCAGAAAGGGGGAGAAATAATGAAGCCATTTGGCGAAAATAAGGGTAAAAGGTTGAAGAGAAAGAATAGGAATTGACAAAATAAGACGTTAAGGGTGACTAAGTCCATAAGAATATATGACGAGTTTTAAATACTGGGTCTTTGAAGGTCGTTATAAACCTCCAGGCGGTGTATTGATGCAACGAGGACTCAGCTATAAAAAACATGGCCCCCTGCGTAGAGAAGTTATTCTGAGTAAGCAAATTGGTAATAATAAAGGAGACTTAAGGACTCGTTAATAAGACAGGACATATTAAAGATGTGCACAGATAAAGGGAGAATATGATAAAGAATGAAGAAATATATAGTGGTTTTTAAAAACCCTTCAGCTATCAAAGGAAAGAATGAAAGTTGCAATAAATTAGGTGCCCGAAAAATTTCGTTTTTTTAAATTTAATTTTAATTAGTATTTGTAAATTCATTAAACCATTTGAATAAAAAAATATCCCTCTTTCCTGACGCCTAAAAAAGAAGAAAATATACTACTATATAAATGTGACAAGGTGTTAATGGCAACAGGTAAGGACAAGATGTGCACACAAAAGTGAGCTGTGAGAGCACATCTTCCAATACTTTATCACCAGCCACAGTCTGGTGATATAGTCATCACAGTACTCGAAGGAGTTAGAGGTTTTCAAAAGCAAACAATGCATTTGAAGATTCACCCTTTGCAGGGAAACCAAAGAGCATTCCTGACGATTAAAGTTTGTTAGATAATTACTGTATGGTGAACACAACGGGTGAAACCATATTCTTGTAAGACTTCATTCACATAGATTCCATAAAAACTACCAAATATCTTCAGTCATTCACATAAATCTCATAAAACTACCAAACCTCTTTAGTCATTCACAGAGATCCCATAAAACTACCAAACCTCTTCAGTCATTCACATAGATCCCATAAAAACTACCAAACCTCTTCAGACACCTAATTTTATAACTTCAATGAATAATTCCACTGTGGGAAATACGATGTGTCTAGAATAGTCACTTTTGAACAAAGTAAGGTCCTATAGTTAAACGAGTACTATTTAACCTTCGATGTTCACATTTTTATTCGTTTCGCATTCAGTTAGGGGTGGTTCAGTGGTAATACCCGTACTTCTCATGCCAGAAATCACGAGATCGAGTCACAGTAGAGGCTCGTATAATGTTCGAGAAGGGCAATTAGGTCTTATTGAACTCAAACGGGGGTATCGCGGTTCCAATGGACCCTGGCAATTAAAATGTCACCCATTACTCGAGAGGGTGGAGAGGGTTAATACGTCAAAGGCCTCTGCCCATTAAAGTTGTCATTTCTCCCTCTCGGAACACGTTTAGGAATTTTCTCTGTTTAGTGATAACAGCTAGAGTCCTAAACCGAAAGGTTGATGGTTCGAATCCAGGTGGATGGTAGACAATTCACACATAAAATACCTATTGATCCAGATATAGAATTAAATATCTACTTAATTTACTTCTCTCTTCCCTCCTTTCTTACCTTCATCTTACTTTTTATTCATTTTCTACATATTCTCTTGCTTGCTGTTATCCTATCGACCCCAACGGCGACAGCGAGAACTGCCTTAATCCTTTAGGTTCCGGAGGGTTTGGCACCCTACCACTAGGGCGGGTTATACTTTGGGGCAACCATATATTTTCATTAAATCCTTTAATGATGGGTGCTTAAATGACAGATTTTCTGGTGTAGATTTTGAAAAATAACTTTATTTTGTTATACAATTCCATTTAAATAAAAGTATATTTTTCCCTTTCGTCACGAGCTTACGTAACCTATTTTTATTTAATCCAAGTACACCCAAACACAAAGTAACCTCAAATTTACATGTTTATTAAGTGATAAAAGTGTATGTAAAGCTTCACATATAGCGCAGGGGTCACTTTGGGTCATATTCAAAAGTTAAACTTCACCAAAGCACACAAATCTTGCTTTGACTCATTCCTGGACATCAAACGTCTACTTGTCTCTTGTGGCCTGATTCCTCCATTCCTCTTTTTATGTGAGAAATACTTGGAAGAAGCCTCAGTCACCATTTTTACAACCCTCTTAATGCTCTCTCTGTGACAAGGCCAGTAAGGTACTCTCATAGGAGAGTCAATGAAGTTTTTCAATTCAGAAGTACTTAAAGAGCAAGTGAGAGGTGGTTCAGAGACTTCCTCTGATCAATTTATCAGATCCCCAATCGTGATAGCATTACAATTGATATCTCGTGTCCTTCTAAGCCTTACAAAGGAGTCTCCCAGTTGAGTATCTGGGTCCCCTTTTCCCTTGATCGTCTGGATTCTTTTAACCCCTTAAGTTCTCTCCGCCTGATCTTTAGAGCATAGGAGGGTTTGGAGGATGGCCTCACTGTATGCATACCAAGCTGATATCTTTAACAGTTGGCAAAACAATATCCAACAACTTCCTCTGAGACTTAAGGCAGTGAAGTTGATAAATAATGTGCCTAGGTCCCTCGGTCCCTCGGTCCAAGAGTGCTTAATCTTAACGTTAAACCAGCATGGGTAATATGCACCAATGATGAACTCAACAATCAGTCATAGATTCTTAAAGGCTTTTCCTTTGAGCTCATGCTTTGACACCCACAGCCGGAGAAGTCTGTTAGCTGTGGTCAGCCAGTGACTGTGGTTTACTGGTCCTATTTTCAATAGAGAAAGCCCTGTAGGAAGCATCCCATCTCTGAGTGCCGATACAATTCTATAACCGTAGTGTTGATCAGTGGAAAGATCTTGCACCACTTCCTGAGGTATCTTGATAAGAGGAGGACCTAAAGATATTTGAGTAAAACCTGGGTTGATATCCAAATCTCTAACAGAGTCAAGGAGCTTTTATTATTGGTCCGGAATATCTGTTGTCAGATAGTGTTGGACCATCCAGGTTGATAATTAGATGACGGAGATGGAGTTCCCCAGTGTGCAGGTTCCAGACCAACCAACCAAGCTTTCTGCCCAAATGGAGCTACATTTTTCGCATTACTCCAGCATTTACACCTGTGTTTACATTCCTGGAGTCTCCTCCAATGGCCATTAAGCTTTTATCCAAACCTCTTTCCCTTAGCCATCCAAACATAGCCTTAGCGATCTTCTCTGCATGTGATTCTTCTTTTGTAGCCTTTTCTGGGACAAAGTGGAAGAGGTAATTGTTCCCAGGCTCACTGATGCCAGTGTAATGCTCTTCTTTTGTTAGATGAGAACTTGATTTGCACCTTGTCTTGATTTTTGCCATTGTCACACTAATCGCAGGTATATCTGCAAATGAAAAGATGGCACTTAGATTAAGAAATAATCTCTACCAAATAATTATGTTATTCTAACATGATCCACAACCTTTACTAGCATTAAAATAAAATGTAAATGTTCTATAAACAGTTACCAGTTACAATAGTTATCAGAACTGGCAACACTACTGGAATATTGCCTTCCACTGAGTAATGAGTACTGGCTACTTGCAATTTTGGAGTTAGACCAAACTAAATTAAGTGTCATTTTTAACAGGTTTCCTACTTCTCATGTCTCTCTAATACATTTTTACATTTTGGGAAACAAATATCTTTCCGACTACATAAATGTATTGCTGATAGAAAACGGTAAACTTGATCTTTTATGGGTAACTAAAATAATAGTAAAATATAGTAAATGACCCAGAACTAACAATCTTTCAACTTCAAATTGATGTAGGTTAGATCAATCAGAATTTAACTTTTCTGCCAAAAGTATTTTCTTTTCACTAATATTTATCATTTGACTACCCCTCATCACCAGTTTCATAAAATTCTAGAGTATGACCCGCCCTACGCTACCACTCTCCAACAACTATTTAGGGTACTCGACCTACAGACCTACCACACAATTTCACCTTATCTATATTCACCACGTTTCGTTTACGAACTTCTTACACAACTTTTAACGGAGAGGTTCCTGTTAGTTTTTTGATGCATACTAGTAGGTAATTAAATAGTAATGTTGGGATGCCAATGGCTAGCCGTCTGGTGAATCTACCTTTAATAAGGAGGATGTTCAGGTTGAAGAGAGTTGCTCGACCTCTCATATTAAAGGCTTAGAGTAGTCACTTTTAATGCCATCTGCAAAACATGGCTATACAATATTGGCTGCATACGATGGCTAGATATCATAGATACATTCTATGGCTGCATAACATTGGTTACAAAAAATTGGCTACAAAACATTGACTACAAACCACGGCTACCTATGACGGCAACCTACGAAGGCTATCTACGACGATAACACCAGGTCTACTGCCACTGCTACATTCCACGGCCGAATTCCACGGCTGCATTCCCCATCTGCATATCAAGGCTGCACACCACTGCAACATTCCAAATGTATTTTTAAAGTCTACATTCAAAGTATACAAGCCGCGGCTGCATACCACAGCTGCATTCTACGGATACATTCCACGGCTACATCCCAAGGCTACATGACACGGCTACATTTTAAGGCTACATTCCACGGTTACACTACAAGGCAACATAACGCGGCTACATTCCAAGCGTATTTTTAAAGTCTGCATTCAGTCTACAAACCGCGACTGCATATCACAGCTACATTCTACGGTTACCTTTCAAATGTAAATTCTACAGCTACATTCCACGGCAAACTACTAAGGCTATTAACCACGGCTACCTGCCACGGCTTCTTACCATGGCTACCTTCGAGGGTTGCATTCCACGTCTACATACCACGGCTACATTCTGAGCCTCACTCCATGGCTATATTTCACGGGTATCGACCACAGATACCTATCACAGCTTCCTAATACGGTTACCTACCACGGCTACCTATTACAGCTACCTACTACGGCTATCTATCACAGCTACCTACAACGGCTATCTATCACAGCTACCCAAAAAGATTGCTTACCACGCCTATGTACCAAGGCTTCCTGACACGGATACTTACCATGGCAAACTACCACGAGTACATTCATGGCTGCATTCAAAGGTTGCATTCCACGTCTGGATACCACGACTACATTCCAAGGCTAGATTCCAGGGCTATATTCCAGTGCTACATTCCAGGGCTAGATTCCACGGCTACATTCCACAGCCGCATTCCATCGCTACATTTCACAACACATTCCACGCTACATCCACGATTGCATTCCATGGCTACATTCCACGACTGCATTCCATGCCTACATTCCACGACTACATATCACGGCTACACTCAACGATTACATTCCACGATTACATTTCACGACTACATACCACAGCTACATTCCACGATTGCATTCAACTGCTACATTCTACGGCTATATTTCACTGCTATATTCTACGCATATATTCCACAGCTACATTCCACGGCTACATCCCACAGCTACATTCTACAGCTGCATTCCACAGCCAAATTTTACGGCTATAGTTAACAACTACATTCCACGCTACATTCCATGGTTATATTCCATGTTTGCATTCCACTGCTACATTCTACGGCTATATTCCATGGCTACATTTCACGAGTGCATTCGACGGCTACATTCTACGGCTACGTTCCATGTCTACATTCCACGATTGCATTCCACCGCTATATTTTACGTCTATATACCAAGTCTACATACCACGGCTACATATCTTTACCTATGTAACACGGCTGCATAAATGCAGGTTAGAATAATTTTCTTAAGTACTTGTCCCCTCGTTAATGGGAGCAAGTTTTTTTCAGTTTAAGGCAAAGAACTGATATTATTTATCTCCGCACGGATTCGAAATGTTCCCTGACGAAGAAGAAAGGCACCGCTCCGTCGTTCGGCAAACGGGTGACCTCGCATCGATGTTTCGCTTCTCGCAGAGGCTTTGGAGTGCGCTCTGCTTCATTCCCGACTCCATTGAACAGCAGTTTCTGAAGGACTTAAACGCGCTTTCATGTCCCCAGGAGATCGGTAACTACGAGGGGTTTTAGTCTTTAATTTCACTCTCTTCCCTTTTCTATCTTACTCTTAAAAATATTTAATTTTCTTTGTCTTCCTCTCCCCTTCCCATTGAGTAACTACTGATGTTCCTAATACTAAGTGGTGGTTTCCTGTTCCTTATATATATATATATATATATATATATATATATATATATATATATATATATATATATATATATATATATATATATATATATATATATATATATATACTAGTTTAGTAGTTAATAAATTTTTCATATAAGTGATTTCCTGGTCAAAATAGTGCCAATCGGAACAAATAAGAAAGACCTTATATATCATAGATTTGATGGCAGTCTTTGAATTTCAAAGAAGTACTACTAAAAGATGAGTTACCAGAATTGCTGTGGTAGTTTTTTAAAAACCGAAGTGCAAAACTCAGACTTATTTCTAGTAACTATTTCATCAAAAAATTCAATTCTATTGGCAAATTCCGTGTCCATTGAGATATTATTTTATTTAATTAGGTATTTCTAAAATAAAGGAGCGTGGTCATTATGTTTAAAAATCACTAAACAATTATTCATATATCTTTTAAAAAATCAGATGGATGTCATCATCCGGGCCTTTTCGTGGAAGCAGCAAAAAGAATTAGCAAAGGAAGGTCATAATAAAGAACTTATCATATACCTTCATTTTAGAGATAGAGTTCAACATGAAAAAATGATTCAATTTTATTTGAGAGATATTAGCAACAATTTGAAAGGAATCATGTAAAATCAATTCATTCTTGTTAAGGAGGTCAATCACAATAACTGTATAGAAACTTAGCCAAATTATAATTAGGTGTGTTTATTGATGAATGCATAAGACGAAGGGGGACCGATGGCTTGTCTACTTTGTTTCGTCCATATATAATTCCAGGTCTGGTGCCGGAAGCAAAAAGTGATTATTAATTGTCTTTCAAAATGCTGCTATTTGGGAAAAATCGAAGCTTATGAGGTCTTCACTTGTTTATTTATTTACATGCGAGACCTGCAATAGTCGCTGCAATGGTCTAACTACCTTACAACTGCAACTGAGAATTTCAAAGCATTTGGAAATTTCCTATAGAACTGGTCTTCCTATTTCTAAACCAGAACACTTTTGTGCGTTTACATGTGCTACTAGTCTTCACTCTATTGATACATGTATTTTTTCTGTAATTCTGCAGCTTCAAGTTCGCTAGATTTAAAATACTTGAAACTTTTTATAGAAAAAGAATTAAACCCTGGATTAAGTGTCAAGGCTTCATCCTTCAAATCAATCTGTCGGTAAACATATGTTCCAACAAACCACTTCTCTGAGATCTTACCCAACACAATTTACTGTCACCATTTATATTCATCCTATCACTTGCCTGTAAAACTCCGAAAATTCAGGTTAGTAGGTATGAAATGTAATTTTTTAATTTTAAATTTAAGTGATCTATACTTTTAATTGAATTCCACTTACTGTTAAAAACGTGTTCAGTTTTTTTGGTCTCTCATTTTTGTGTACGATTTTTATTCTGCCATATGTACTATTTCACCTTTTAATACCTTAATTGTTCGATTTGTAGTTAATTGTTATATTTTTGTTTAGCTTTTAATGTTTAATAATAGTAATTCTACAATTTTTTGGCCTGTTTAAAGTTTCACTTTTAATATTTCACTTTAAGGGATTTTATTCAGACTTTTGGTCTCTGTTTATTTCTTTAGTTTATTTTCTTCAGCTAATTGATTATCATATGGGGTCTAATGCATAAATATACTACAATATATTTCTTTGATGGAATACCCACTGAAAATGGAACAAGAATTGGTTCGAAACGTTTGATTTCAATAAAGAATGATCTCCATCATCGCCCGTGTCTTCATTTTCCTCCTGAGAATTAGATTTCTGAGAAGTTCCTCGTCGATTACTATATATATATATATATATATATATATATATATATATATATATATATATATATATTGATGAACCGTCTTGAGAGTATATAAAAACGAATAATATTCCTCCTATTTTTAATATATTCCCCTTAACACCTTTGGTTTTAAGCCATTTCTTTTCAATCAAATGTGAGGGACTTATTACAATAATCCTTCCCAGTCGGAATATTTCAATATAATATTTCCCACCCGGCGACTTAATTCGGCCGGATTGAGGGTGATCCCCTACAAGATTTCGAGTAGGCATCCACCCGAGTATGAAACCGATAAGAGCTTTGGTCTGAGGGGTGAGCATGACTGCGAATCCTCGCAGACATGCACGCACACGCACGCAAAATCACGTACACTCACGCAAAAATGGAAGTCTGTCCTCATATATGGATCATAATGACATATGGTTAAACAATTGCAAACGTGTCTATGTCAAGGCTGTGCATATTCATTTTACCGGTTTTTGACGTAATTTGTAACACTTAACTTATTTATATTATATAAAATTTTCTAGTTTTCCTTCGAAGCATTTATTCATTTATATACTCATCTATCCTTCATTCCTAATGAAGTGTGTGTGTGTGTGAAATCGTAGGAAGGTATTTATTCCTATTTGCAATTGTTCTTTTATACAAGGAAGCAAAATAAACTAGAGTCTCCATATGTGATCTCGTATTCTTTGGTGGATTATTAATGTATGTTATGTAAGTTAATACCTATAGGCGTATACGTGTAGAACTGTGTACGTGTGTTCTGGTGTATGTGCGTGGTGCGCTTTCCCCTCCCCTCCCATGATTAATTCTGTAGTTGCAACTCTCATCTCTGTTTGTGAACATGTGTGTGGTTGAACTAGTTGTTCTAGCTTCTCCGGCCTCCCTTTGAAACTCGGGACCCAAGGTTAAAGAAGGTCTGTAATAGCCTGCCTTGCTATCTTTGATGGTTTTTTTTATCTCTGATGTTTTTTATCTTTGATGTTTTTTTTATCTTTGATGGGTTTTTTATCTTTGATGGGGGTTTATATCTGCTCTTTCTCACGTTTAATGGTGTTTTTTTATCTTTGATAGGGGTTTTATATCTCTGTCTTTCTCGTGTTTTTTCTTCTGTCAGTTTCCGACCTTCCGCTCCCTCAGTGAACGTATCTTTATTGAAATTTTTTCATTTTTTGCATGATTAATAACAAAGTTTCATTGATTTATTAAAAAAAATAATTATATTTCAGGTTATTCAATTTATAGTAATAGTATCGAGGCTCTACAGTACAGTAATGTAATCATTAATGTAATTTTATTTCTCCTTACAGTGAAAAGTAAACCTTACATCTAGATTGAATCTACATTTCGATCTATGTCCTCTCTTAGTCGTGGTTGGGGGATGATCTCATTATTGAGGTATCAAATAGACTCCCAAACAATAACACGATTAGACCAAATTACGCCGATAAAAAAGATATATGACTAAAGTAGTGAAAAAGTGATCCCACTCGCCAGCCATTAAAATCCCTAATAAATTGACAACTCGGCTATCGCTATTGCCTCATTGTTAATGGTCGAAAGGGTGAGATGAGACGAATTTGAGCCTGTAAATTGTAGCTGAATAAATCGCCAACTTATCGATCATGAAAGACAGCTCTGCTCTATCAGATCCCCATAAATGTTGTTTACATGATTTCTGTGGTCGTCATTGAGGAAACCAATTAACATGTTGGGATTTGTTAAAGACACACCGAGTGATATTGACTCTTGCATGAGGATGTTGTTATCCAAAATGAGAAGGGGTGGGGGAGGTCGTCCACGGAGGTGACTTCGAACCAACATTTTACGTGATTAAGTGAATGGAGCTTTTAGTTTAATGAGAAAGAGAAGAGCGCGTCTGTGTATATATATATATATATATATATATATATATATATATATATATATATATATATATATATATATATATATATATATATAGCAGGAATATGAAGACATATGCGATGGTTACGAACATTTAATTTTCAGGACGTTTCGGTCATTAACGATGACCATCATCAGCTAATTCTTAAGCGGAATACAAGAAATTCACTATAAACCACAGCAAGGAAGAATTCTTGAATCACTTTACATTAAACAAATAAACCCGGAACTCAATGATTATTCATCATCCCTCAAATTATTCACTATATAGACAAATGTTCAACCAACCACATCCTCCTTAATAGTTTTCTTTCTGCCTAATTCTGTCCGTAATATCAGTTGATACTCCCAGCTACACCGAAATAAGGTTAGTTAGTGCTCGTGAAGAGGAATTTTTATTTTTATTTTAGTTTATCCCATTTATATCCAAATAATCTAGTTTACAATTGACTTTTCCTTAATTTAATGTTTTAGTTGTGCTCTTTGGCCCCTCCATTATTGATTATTTAATATTTAAACTTTCGTGCCTTAGTCTACTCATTCATTTAATGTTCAATCACTTAAATTTTAACTTTATTGAATTACTTGCTTCGCTCCATCTATTAATATCCGCCTTGATTACATACCCCCTGATCTAACTTATTTTCGATTGTTCGCCCTCCCCTTATAATTCTCTCTTGCTGTTGTTTATAGTGAATTTCTTGTATTCCGCTTAAGAATTCGCTGATGATGGTTATCGTTAATGACCGAAACGTCCGGAAAATTAAATGTTCGTAACCATCGTATATGTCTTCACATTCCTGTTGCGAATAAGGTTCTCAATGAACGACTCCATCACCAATAAATATATATATATATATATATATATATATATATATATATATATATATATATATATATATATATATATATATATATATATATATATATAGAAATTGGGACATCCTTCAGAAACCTCGATTTTATTATGTAAGTTAAAGCCAGAACCAGTATTCGGAACATATATAAGTTGGAACGTTTCGAACATTAGCTATGTTCATCTTTAGCCTATAATGGAGTAAAACAATATGAAAGCAAGCAAGCTTAGAATACATAAAGATATATATGTATTCTAAGCTTGCTTGCTTTCATATTGTTTCACTCCATTTTAGGCTAAAGATGAACATAGCTAATGTTCGAAACGTTCCAACTTATATATGTTCCGAATACTGGTTCTGGTTTTAACCTACATACTATATATATATATATATATATATATATATATATATATATATATATATATATATATATATATATATATATATATATATATGTGTGTGTGTGTGTGTGTGTGTGTTGTGTCTATGCAAAACAAGAGAGAGACCTGAAGGATTTCTTTTTTTCTTTTAGTTGTGAAAAGAAAAGAAACCGAGGAAACAACGAGAGATATGTATGTTCAATCCATGAAGAAATTATAAAGGAAGGACAGACAGATGGATTTGTTTTTAATAGCGTCCATCTGGCGAATGCCACAAGGCTATAAGTCACACAGATGGAAAAAATTGTCAAATAAATTGAAGGAATAGTAATATATATATATATATATATATATATATATATATATATATATATATATATATATATATATATATATATATATATATATATATATATATATAATAAGGATTAAGTTAATACCATGGGTAAAAATACTCAAAAGTACTAGCCGGTCGCCCGTCGAGTCCGCTGTAAAGGAAAAGTCACCCGAAGGAAGTGTTGAAGGCAGAAAGAAAATACAGCGAAATGTTCGCAAATTCACATCTATCTGTACGCATTGATATTTACACATGTGATTCTTGCAATAAAGACCCTCCTAGTCATCAGAAGCAAATTAAAATGTTTATTTCTACGGTATAATGACATATAGTGGTAATCAGAAATATAGGTTGTCCCCAGAATTACCGCGCACTGAAGTACTACGTGCGAGTGTCACTGTAGTAGTAACCATGGCGAGACCAGTGATTCGAGTTCAGGGTAATCTAAGGGACAATTTTAGTATGCAGTCAACTACAGTATGCCTTAAATCATAAAATTCTGAACAATCAAATTATTATCATTAACTGAACACCACATGGAAAGTCCAATCTCAGTTCGTTCTTTTAGGGACCGATCCTCGTTTGATAGCTACTTACCTCTTCTGGATCATGAAATTCTCTTCAAGTCCCGATGGATTCGCATCGAAGGTTAAATTGCCTCAGTGGACAAAGCCCCCAATGTTGCTCCTGTACAGCAATCAAATTAAGTATTTATTTTGACATCTTTGGAACACCCGGTAAGTAAGAGTTACATTTTGACACCAGTTCTCTTTTTTGTTAGTACAGGGTGCGGCAGAACCGATTGAGCAGTTTTGAGGAGTCAATGCTCGGGGAAAGGAGGGGAAGGAAAGTGCGCGTGGTTTTGCTCTGCTAACCTCGAGTATAATAACATTTCTTCTCCATATAGCCCCCTTACTTTTTTATAACTCCTTAAAACTGCTCAATCGGTTCTGCCGTACCCATAATTGTTTCATATTTAAACTAATAAAGGAAACCAAAGAGAGCATAGAATCATAAAGTTTGTAATGAGAGATATGTAAAGAAAGTAATGAAGAGGGCTGAAGCAAAAATGCGGGAAAGAAATGTAGTACTAGATCCACAGGCAGGCATTGTTGGCGGGAGGACGCGTAATCAGGTTGTATATAATACGCTCGGCGACCATTTGAAGGGTCAGTTCGCTATGTAATCTGCTCTTTCCTCCTTTAAACAATACCTGTGATTTGGTTACCCTTTATTCTAAAGAGATAGTTGTGTGGTTAAAAACCTATTGGAAGTGTAGTTATGATTAATCGCGGAAACTAGAGGGACTGTGGGATGACCTCGATCTTGGTGATAGCTGTAACCCTCTATCTCTGAAGTTCTTTTATTTATTTAGCCCAAGATTGCTTCTCAAACGTTTTTTACTCAAAGCGGGCTATGCCCTAGTCGGTGCAAGCTGATTATATACTTCAAGATGATAAAGTGGAAAACAGAAAAGAAAAGGCGATGAGTAGAAGTAAAATAGAGCTAGATTGAAAGATAATTTTATGAAATCCAAACGATCTGTTTGTATATATATAAATAAACTCAAGGGCACAGAAGTATGAGGAATTTAGGACCGTTATAGAGGGATCTATTTAATCTAAATGTACTCATTGAAAATGGGAGAAGAGTTCTCCAAGATGATATTAATTGAACACCAATTAAATTTTTCGCTAGGCTTAATTTAAGTTTATTGAGTTCACTTTATCTTTATTGGGTCTAATTTTTTATGTACGAGCAGACTTGGACCAGTATCATCTTTCGATGATTTGTAAATTTACTTTTAATTGTTACTAGTCTGCTACTGTGCCTAGTGTAAAAATGCGTCATAAACATGTCCATTGAGGAGCTTTTACAAAAATGATTCTAGGAGGATTTTACATTTAACGATTTCACTAGATTTACGACACATGGTGAAGGAGTTAAATTTCACCTGACTTGGGGTTAGAGAGCCACCCTTCACTAGCTTTTCCTCTATGAGAACCGGTCTCAAGAGGTTCTTTCTCCATTACTGTCTCAGGGTTCCCTCCTATTGTAAAGTAGGAACTACAAGAGAAGTATCATTCGCTCCTGAGAGGAAATAGGATCCTTTGTAGAACACCAAAGAATGATTTGCGGTGGTACATGCCTTTGTATTATGCCTCCGTTATTTGGCCATAGAGTGGGTACATTCCTGCGAATCGATTTACAGTTTCCCCTTATGCTCTATTTTGGCACCAATATGCCGGAACCATAGCCGTTCCCTCAGGTTTGATGTGGTAGTGAGCTTTCTAATGTCACCTCCTCACAAGAAGAGCTTGTCTCAGATCCCCCTCCTAAGATGGACATGGTCCCTGACGTGAACCAGGCCCAGATGGTAGGATCTTCCATACGGTTAAAGACTGGCTCGGTGCTAAGCACAGAGCCCGAGTCCGGCCGTGTTAGAGCATATACTCAGAGGTAGTGGGCGCCCGAGGACTTAGAAGGGGAGAAGGGATCTCCTCCCCCGACTGGTGCCACTGTGACAGCCAGGACCTTCTCCATCTCAAAGAAGGATCTTGCTGAGGCCGGCCCATCTGGCTTAGTAGATCCTGCTCGCGAGGGGAAAAACGAGTTCATTCCCTGCCCTTCTCTCCTAAAAAAAAAGAAAAAAAAGAAGACAAAAAAGACTCGGGGCTTCTCTCCTTCCGCAGAGGCCGCGTGGACGGACGGGGCTGATGCCGTTTCGATATGCGACTAAGCCAAGATTGACACGTCGAGCCACGTTGCTTTCCCGTGTGGGGAGTCCCAGACAAAGACTAGAACTGTGCATAGCGGATCCCCTTATTTCAGAGGCTACCTAGCGTTTTCGAGCCCACTGGCTTCAAATACTTTCTTGTTATTCGCTCCACTGATGGCAGAGTGTTGGGAAAGGGCAACATGATCGTTCTGAGAAGAGCTCTAGCTAGTGTGATTGACATAGAGACAAAAGTGACCTGTTTCCCTGAAGAGAGCTTTCTGGCGAATGCGGCAAATCCCTTCGAGGTTGTCATGATTAATGCCTGTGAATGTGGCGCCGCACTCTACTATAAATTTCCTGAAAAGAATAGTTTATGCGAGAATACTCGTGGACTAATCCATAGATAACATCACCTTAGAGTCGGTCGACCATAGGACGGTCAAGGTCGAACATATGAGTGTACAGGAGTCTTGAGACCCACTTATACACTCTTCGTCACGTTCGAACGTGACAAGCTTCCTGAGTCGGTGCGTGCCGGTTGGTATCACTACCGCGTGAAGGCATTCGTGCCACTGCCGCGGAGGTGCTACTGCTGTCACCGCTACGGCCATACTGATCCCTCCCCTCAAAGCTCAAAGTCGGGGTTACCCAAAGTCTTTGTAAATTGCGTAAGGCCGCACACAATAAGTCCCAATCGTGTGTGGCCAGGTATGTCAATTGCGGAGGATCACACACCGCTTCTTCGAAGCAATCCTGGCCGTTAAGGCCTAGGATCGTCTCTCATTTGGCGAGTCTAAGGACTTAGTCCTGTGGCACTCGTCGCTGCCTGGGACTTCCTATGCCTCAATGTTAAGAAATACATCCTCTGCTCCTGGCACCTCCAGGTCTAAGAGCATGGTCGTTTCCGAGCCCATTTGGAAGTCTTCTGCTGCTTATCCCCATCCCGGGTGCTCTTCTGGTCGAGCTGGTGGCACAAAGGGTTCACACTCAGCCCCGGCAGAAACAGGGCTCCGGTCCCTTTCCCCAGCTCGACCGTTTCGCGTAAGACGAAACGGCTGCGCCCTTCCACCAAGTCGTTAGACGCACAGGAGTCAACGCTCCTGAAGATGGACGTGAGACCATCTTCAGTGCTTCTTAAAGCTGCCTCCTGAAAGAAAGACAGCACTAAAAGAGCTTCGGCTGCTTCGCCCTCACCCAGTGGTAGGCTGGGAGGTTTGGGGACGATGGATCCTCCAAAAGAGCGACCCCCGCCTCCAAAGCCCCTCCTTTCCCATAAAACTTCGAAGCAGAGGGACTCGCATGGCGACCCCAACCCCTCCCAATAAGTTCTCGAATGCGACAGCGCATTCAGCACATTGTCAGAACAACAGCGACCGGAGTTCTCCCTTCGGAAAGCGTAGGGCCATTCCCATGAGTGTCATATCTTTAAAAGGCCCCCTGCATCTCCCCCAAGCTAAGCCTCGAAGGCATATTCCTTCAATGGAATTGTCGCAGACTCTCAGCCAACTGGGAGGAGCTGCGGAGGCCCGTATCCTTCCGTTTGCAGTTAGCTACTTTTTTGCAGGAGACCATGCTGGGCGCGTGCCTCCTACCCACTCTCCCAAGGTATAGGGGTTTTGCGATCCCTCCTTTCAATCAGTATCTGTGCGGCTGCACCTGGCTAGGAGGTATACTTTTATTTCCACGTATATTCCACCGTCAGCCGACTTCGACGCGGGGGACATCCGCCGTGATGTGGTACGGTTGCTCGGAGATCTGAACGGAAGAGAACCCCTCTGGGGAGACTACTCTATTAATCCGACCTTATTGACGAGCTGGAGATAGATCTCCTAAATGTGGATGAGTTTACGCATCACTGTCAGAGAACCGTTTCATTCTTTTCCCTTAATCTATCTTTATGCTCTCCGGATGCAAGCAAGATTTTTGGTGGGGGTGGTCGATTACTTCCATGGTAGTGATCACTTTCCATTAAAATATTATTTTCTGGGCCACTGCCGCTCTAGAGCCCACCCCGGTGGTGTTTGGCGCGGGCTCGGTGGTCCGTATTTCAGGAGCAAATGATTTCTCTGTCTCAGTCGAGGAGTTTAGGTCGGTAGATTAGGCCATTAAGTCCTTCTCCGGCAAACTCATTGCCGTGGGCCTGACTACAATTCATAGAACTTCTGGCTGTTTTTGCACCCGACTACACCAGTGGTGATAAGCCGAGTGTGAGACGGCTTTCAAACAGAAGCCTTATGCCTACCAGCGCTATAAGCGCTGCCCGAACGAATACACTGTCGGTGAATTTCTTCTAGTTAGGGCTTGGTTCCGGTATGTTTCGAACCACGCCTGCTGCTCTTCTTGGCGGAAATACGTGTCTTTACTTAACGGAAAGACCGCTCTAGCAGAGGTGTGGAAGAGAGTCAAATGGATTCGGGGGAAGTTCTAGCAGGAACCCCCTACGGTTCTGCATGGAAATGGGACCGCAATATCGGACCCCGCGTCCGTGGCGGAAGCATTGTCTAACGCTTTATCCGCATTCACTAGCCGGGAAGCTGATCTGCAATCATTCAATGCACTTGGTGATGTCGTAGAAGACAGCCGACTGGACCTTAGCTCCAGAGGCGGAGAACCCTTCAACGAAAGGTTTACTTTGAGGCGGGTTTGGCTGTAGCATGTGGGCAGAAAGCGTCCCTGGTCCGAACGATGTCCCGTAGGCCATGCCTCGACACCTGGGTGAGTGAGGCATGGACTTTGTGTTAGATTTGTCAAAAAGGATCTTGGTAGAGGTATCTTTCTAGATTCCTGGCTAATCACTACTGTGCTCGCTTTTCGCAAATCAAGGAGAGACCACTCTACTCCGGCGGCTTCCTCCCAATCTCTCTAACCTCCTGCATGGGCAAGTTAATGGAGAAATTAGAAAATATTAGATTAGCCTTCTATCTGGACAGCGTAGGCCATCTGTCTTGTGCACAGTGCGGCTTCCACAAGTTTCACTCCACGTCGGATGTTCTGCTCCGACTGGTAAAAGCCGTCTGCGATGCCTTCCTTTGTAGACATCACTACACCACGGTGTTTTTCGATTTGGAGAAGGATTATGATAACGCATGGCGTTACGGCATCATGGAGACTATCCACACGATGGGGAGGATGATACGCCTCCCAATCTTCATATCTGAATTCTTACGAGATCTTGTCGATTCCGCGTACAGGGTGAGGAGGGGGGGGAGGAGCCCTCTCCGGGCCAATGGAGCAGGAAGAGGTTGTCCTACAGCGAAGTGTCCTCAGCGTCACACTCTTTGCCTAAGCATCAACGGCATCAGTTCAGTGCTACAGAAGATGTTCTCGCTACGCTCTACGTGGACGACCTTCCGATCTCTTTTGGCGCGGTCTAGATTCCAACTCTGGAGCATCGAATCCCACAGGCATTGAAACACGTCTTTTTCTATTCTGAAGCGCACAAGCTTCGATCTTCTCTGGCTAAGACTAAGGTGGTACACTTCTGCCGCCATCCACGGCTCTAACCTGACTCAGACTTATTTCTCACTAGAGTGCGCCTGGAGGTGGTGGACTCGCACCATTTCCTTAGTCTTTTATTTGACCGAGGCCTCACCTGAGAGGCTATTACATATTTGCAGCCTTTGGGTCTCTTGTACCCGTGCCATGGATATTCTTCGTTCCGTGACGTTCAGAGATTGGGGCGCTGATAAGGCTACTGCCTTACTTTTTTATCGATTCTTTGTCCGTTCAAAGCTCGACTACGGATGCGAGTTTTATGCATCCGCAGCCGAGCGTGTATTGCGGAAGGTAGACTCCAAACACCACATTGGCCTTTGCCTGGGGACACATGCCTTCCGCACTTCCCTCATTGAGAGCTTACTTGTCGATGCTGGGGAGATGCCACTAACTTTGCGCTGTGGACAGTGCATTATTTGACTGCATACTCTAGCCCGGTGCCTCCCTTAGTCAGCAACTGCTCTCACTGCATCCGCAGCTGATCTCGAGGGTGCCTATGCCACCAAGATTCGCCAATCATACATAAAGCCCTTTGAGCTCAGCGTTAAGTAACTCCTTCGAGAGCTAGGTATACCTCTCGGGCCGGTACCGCCCCTGGTTCTGCCCAGGACGCCATCATGTATTTGTCGCCCCGCCTCTGCTCGCAAAGTTTCTACCGCACCAGGAGTATTGCGTTCGACCTTTTTGGAGCATATTTTGTGTCACACTTGAACCGTGCTAGTGTATACGGATGGCTCCAATTCCCAAGAGGAGATCAGTTTCCACCTCGTTTTCGTCTATGTTTGAAGTCAGTGGGGCTCTGCCAGGCGCTGCTTCTGTCTTCACGGCCGAGCTGGTTCCAATACACCGCTCTTTACGGGAGATAACGCAACGTGCCCGGTTTGGAGACCGGATTGTGATTTATAGCGACCACTAAGCGCCCTGAGTGCTCTCGTGACATTGGAATCTCAGAATTCCTTGGGTTGCGATATTCGTGACGCTACGGTTTTGGCGAGCGGCTCGGAATGTCTAAATTATCTTCTGCTGGGTTTCTAGACATATAGAATTTGCGGGGAATCAAAGCGCCAAAAAGTCCGCGAGGACTAGGCTACCAGACTAGTATTCGAGGGGAACTTAAAGTTGCGTGCTATTGTGCCGCGACTGTTCCCATGGCCCTACCCCCCAATGCCGTGACGCTTTCAGGTTGCTTCCTGGTGTCTCCAAATTGGACACACTCGCGGGACGCACCCCCATTTGATGAAGCGCTCGCCTACGCCCTTCTGTGGAAACTAAGTTGTACCCTAAATTGTTCGGCGCATTCTTGTTGAATTTTCCAGTCTGGGTGATCTTCGCGCACGTTACCTGTCCCGGTACCGGAACGAGCGGGATGGCTACCGCTCGTCCCTTGTACTCAGGACGGGTTCGTGCACACACACTTGTGGACTTTACGAATTTTTTGATGAGACTGGCCTCCTCCACTTTATTTAACTGTTGTTTCTTTTTAGGTTGCATATTCCTGCACCGGGGGGAGGTGGCAGTACCATAAACGCCGGAGTGCGCCTATTTCTTGCATTTTTGCTTTGTTTTCTTGCTGTGGTTCTTTTTTCAGCCTTTGTCCTTTTTAGAGTTGTTATTTGTTATTTACATATTATAACTTTTCTTCTGTTTTTTTGTTGTTTTTTAATATAGTCTAGTAGTAGGCTGTGTCGTGTACTGCGACTTATTCTTAAGCAGGCGGTCGCCAGATGGGCTCCCAAAATTTAAAAAATATATATTTCAGTGTTTAATCGTTGTTTAGAAGTATTTTGGTATCTGATGTGGTGTTAGTGAATGGGATTGAATTGTAGACTAGCGTTGACATCATGTGCTCTTGATTTGGTATCTAGCATTTGTGTAGTGCAATAAAAGATATAATGAGGGGAGTTTTCGTAGAGGTGTTACGTTTGTTTCTCGAAAGGTTATGTGTATTGTTTGCTTGGGTGAGAAGCGGAATATTTTGGAGTGTTCGTTGGAGTTGAGCGTATGTTTACTTGTAGGATGTTTCTTCCTAAGAGATGCGCCTGGATTTGTATGAGGTGTAAAAGAGTTTGTTGTACTTGCCCCATTCCGAACTAGAGAAGTCAACCTCTCTAGTTCACTATGCTAGATTAGAAACAAAGCAGGCACATTAAAACAGTGGTGTATCAAAGGTTTGCATGTTTTGCATTTTATGGATTCCTTACTCCTGTGATTGTGAGGTAGCGTGTGATGAATGTGTACATGGAGGCTCGAGATATGAGTTCAATGTACCCAACGAGTAGGATAAGCCTGAGAGTGAGTTTTTCCTCATTTTCCATTTAGAAAAGAGATGAAGGTAGAGGGACGAAGACGTGAGAAGGATTGGTCGGTACTCATTGGACCCATTCCGGATATCAGGTTCGCGTATTGACTCTCATGGTTCGAGACGATGTTTGAGGTGGTGCCGTCTGCGGCGTTTCCTTCTCGATTGAAAATCAATGTATTCTGCCCAACCTCGTGAATGAGGAATCTTCCTGATTTTCTACTTGCTTTCTACTTCCATGGTTCCTCTATGATGCTTTCTACGAACGTCTCGTAAATATGCTCGTGATAACGTCGTGACAAAAGTTTCCCTCAAAACCTATAATTCAAAGAAATCTTTTTGTAATGATGCTCAGAGCCTCCTCTCCTCCCTAAGCTCGCAGATATTTCGGGTGTGATGGACTATTCGGCTCCTCCCAACGTAATATCTTGAAAGGAAAAAAAAATGAGGCTTCTTTGTCTCATTGTTTCTTCTTAAGGACTGGTTCGTGCACGGAATAAACTCCCGATAATGTGTCAGGTGATACAGATTAGAGAATCTTAGCGATTTAAAAATTAATTCAAGGAGATGTTTTTTATCCCTCATTATAGAATCATGGAAATGTTGCAGTATATGTAGGTTCTCTCTGATAATTGAAAAATACTCAGGCTAACAGGCTATTTCATGATATAATTCAGAAACTATTTAATTGTATTTTGTCGAGTTTTAACAGTGACAACTTTGTTTAATGACAGGGTAAATCTCACTATTTCTTTTAGAGAGAAACATACCCAGCATTGCAATGAGGTCCTGACAGCATATTCACAAAGTGTAAGATAGAGAACAAAAGAAAAGTGTTGAAGGTTACGTGTGACCCATGACAAATTTTCCTCGAAATAATAATGATTTATATAGAAATTAAGGTGACAAAGAGCTAATAACATGACTTAAAATAAAGTAAAACAAATTCAAGGTAAAAGACTTGAACTCAAACGTACTACAAGATAAAAAAATTAAAGTTTTTTAGTGAATTAAGACAATATATATATTTCCATTTAAGTAAAATAGGAAAAGAAAATAAGAAAGTTGCTAAACAACACAAAAATAAATACAATACTAAAGTAATAAAAAACTAAGAAGAGAAGATACATGTGGAGAAGCGGAATACACATCTCCATTGCAAGGGACTAGAGGACACCTCCTATTTTTTCACACGAAAAAATAAATGGAGACACTGGAGTACTCTCGAATAAAAATTCGTACAATGGCGCAAGAGTACTAGCTCGTCTCCCCGCAGAGAGTCTCAGATAGAAATAAACATTCCAAATCGTTCTTTCATAAAGACAGCAGGAGTTCTTTATGGTCGCCTTGGGAGACGCTTATAACTAGAAGAGACCACTAATAGTAGTCTAAGGAACTTCCTAGGCTTCCCCGCTTTTCTACTTAAACCTGCATATTTTTGGTTAATTTATATTATATATGAACTATACTTCATCCATGAGTGGTCTGTTATATCCTCGGGTGTGCATGTATGTTTTCATTATAAAACCGTGTTATTTGTCCTACTGTAGATGTAAAAATAACTATCCACCTACTAGCATGGCAACATTAACGCGTTTAAATTTTCAAGATAGAAAAATAAATGTGCGTACATAAAAATACACATATGCACACTATGAAGATCATTCACGCTAAACGCCCCCAAAAACATGCCACTAAAGCCCGGCCCGATTGAAAGTTATACCGATATTAAAGGACGTCGATGGAAATGGACACTAATTGCAAATTTCCTAAAATCTCAGCCCACATTACCTGTCACGTAAAGGTCACTGGTAACTGGAATTTCCAAAGGAAGTTGATTATCTGTAGTCCGCAAATGGCGCTACGTAACCTCCAAATGCTATTCAAAGTTTGATCTTCCCTCATGAAACCAACCCGAACCAAAGGAAAACTACCAAATAAGCATAGGTATGGTGACATATGCGAGGAACTAAGCGATCGTCCGCTTTTTTAATTCTCTCTCATGATGGAATCGGTCTTTATCATGTGCCCTAATTGAACTTTATCGTTTGGGTCTAGCTATCGAATAGAGATCGAGCAGGTGCGAGAACCAAGTACCAACAGGTGGAGCTTGGTAAGGTTGTTCTTTCAGAGCTGCATCCGCTATGATGTTCGTTTCCTGCACTCCCGTTCCTGTCCATGGATGTGATTAGGCGATTGTCGTTTGATTCTTTTGCACGGGTATAATTTTTCATGTATTTCTAAAGTTTCTTTTAAGACAGATGCTGAGGTTAGGTAACATTCATTACCGAAATAGATTCAGGTTCCCTGGAATTAAATTTAATTTTGATTCCTCATCAAACCTTTAATATATATATATATATATATATATATATATATATATATATATATATATATATATATATATATATATATATATATATATAGATAAAGCAATAAATAACTAAAGTTCGTACGTTCTGTTATTTCTTAGGGTCGAGTGAAATTTTGAATATCAGTGTGCTAACCTTGATTTTCTATTATCCATCTCAATCCCTTGCTCTTCTTTTCTTTCATTTGTTCTATCACTGCCTTTCTTAATCTTCTCTATACTGCTTCTGATAAATCTTAATTCCCTCTTGAATAAATGAAAACAGTCGCAATTTACAAAAGATCTTTTGCTGTTTCGCTTTCAGCTCCATAAAGACGCTCTCGAGAGAACTGAAACATTTAGTTTACTTAAAAGAAAGGAATTGGTACTCGTTCACAGAGTTAAAACAGTGGAATATTCATTGAAAGGAAAGAGAAGAGAGAGAGAACATTTGTTAAAAGAAAAAAACTAAAGAGTAAACTACCGCTACCATGCCTACAAAGCTTAGTGGCAATAAATAAAAGGGAATAATGAATGGATTAAAGTAATTCAATGCCAGGAATAGAAACAAATAACTTTTATGAGTAAGTTAATATGAAAAAAACACTATGAGTGAATGTAAAAAGGTCTTCTGAACTAAGTCGCGTGCTCTCACATATTCTGATTTATGACAACGATAACTTTCAATACTTCTCGGACTAACCTTAGGGGACCTTGTAAATTATATCATTCGAAATAGAATGTAAAACAACATAGGGGTTTTAAATTTCGTTAGAATCGACCGTAAAGCTATGATTTTATTGCCAAATAATTATCGAACTAACCTCGGGAGGACTTTTACAATTATATTATTCGAAAGAGAATGTAAAACAACATAGGGGTTTTAAATTTTGTTAGAATTGGCCGAATTGTTACAATGTTATTACCAAAACAATGAAAAGCAAATCGTAGACCGACCGACATAGTGAGTGAGATATAGAGTCACTCGCGACTAGACTCGCACGCGGCTAAAAAATGAAAGGGAATAAAAATAATTGAAGATAAACTTTAGCAAAGGTAATCAATTCTTTTAGCCCTCCATTTCTTTCTCAAGAAGAATATAACCATGCAAAATCACCATCCAACCTTACATTCATTCGTACACGCTACCTTTGGTAATCCCCCCCCCCCCGAAAAAAATTACTCGAAAGAACTTATTTAACTCTGGTGTTGGTCGTAGTCTCCAGCACCGGGAAGCAACGGGCCTTTCTACGATGCCCTAGCGTGTTCCTTTCTTTGTTAATCTTCTTGTTGTTTTTTGGGGCGGTTTGGGTTTTTTCGGGTTTTGTGTTTTTATGGGATCTAATTTTAATGTAGGCTTGAAATTAAGTACGGCGACTTATGCCTATGTTGGAAGGCGCCAAATTGGAGCTGTAAAAAAACACGCTTGTCCAAGCAAAAAGGCAAATCTTTATCCTAGAGTGGAGGAAAATTTCCCATATGAACCAGTAGTCTCCTCTTTTGAATACCCTGGCAATATATCTTCCACACATCTTCCATAAACACCACTCTCCCTAAACCCCCCTGCAAAACAGGTTCTTTGGGAGGGAGAGGCGCTCGGTGTTCTTACCCTGTGTTAGTACACATGTGTGTACGCTTAAACTGTGTACTGGGGGTGTGGGATGTACCCTAATAGAGAAGAGCCCCCCCCCCTAAGTTTGGCAAAGATAAGAGACATTGGGTGTGGTTGGTGGCCGGACGGAGTCCGGGGCCTGATTGCCTTCATAGCTGTCATACATTGTTGATAGCCCTGGTTCGAAGCCCACTTTAAACATCGATCCCCACTGCATTCTATTTTAAGTTTTCACTCTTTCTTTTCTCTATTTTTTATTCTTCTCTGTTTGTTATAGCTCTCGTTACGTTTCCGCGGAGGGGAGAGAATTAAGGGAAAATGTGTGAAAGATAAAAAACGCAACCATCTAGATGTTAGCTACACCATAAGGGGCACGGCGATTTGACATCCTGGCCGCTGTGCTTATGGGACTAAGCACCCCGTCCAACCACAGCTTAGCCTCTTCTTCTCCTTCCTTATGAACACTTATGTTTTTCCCCTGTTTCGTCGCTTTTCATACAACCTCTCCCACAACTTTCTCTGGTCAGCCTCTAATTTCAAGGGGGTAGATGCTGGCCTTCTTTTCAGCCAACTATCCTGCATTGCGGCTGCGGGGAGAGGGGACAATGGTCCCTCACCCCTGAGCTCCATTTTGGGATAGTGGGTTTTTAATAACCTGCTTTATCCCCACCCATATCTTCCTCATCTCCTTTTCCTTTCTATTTTCAAACACTATCCATTTTACGCTGTGTCCGAGGTGGAGCCGCCATGCTAAGGGACTGCCAGGCCATCAGGCTGAATGAGTGGTCCGAAATGGCGGCATCTGGCTGCCAGGCCTGTACTCACATTTTGCAGAGCGGGCCACTGCGGGGGGTGATTAGCGTTTGCATCCCTTAAAAAAACGGGTCATCATGCCCAATGATGAAAACTTATATACAAAATCTCTCCCCATTACTCCTTTAAGAACGACGGAGCCGCCCTCAGGCAGCTCCAGAGAGAAAATGGAGCTTCCTTCCCTTGTGGTTTCACAGGAGACCCTCCATAACTCTTCAACCGGAGAGGAAGCTTACTCCTCTCCAGTGACTACGGGTGCAGGGGGCTCCCCCTCACCCCCTTCATTGGAGTCCCTCGTAAGGGGCACGACGATTTGCTCTCCAGGCCGCCGTGCTGACGGGACTCAGCGCCCCGTTCGGCCACAGCTTATCCTATTCTCCTTCTTTTCTTACTTTTGCCTCTGTACGGGTCGACGGATGGGACCACTGGAGGGCATCGTCTGCAGGACTGTGCCTTAGAGGAGGTTTGGTTGCCCCGTTCGTCATTTTGTTTTGGGGAGGTCTTAGCCCTGCAGTCCAGAGAATCTCCGTTATGCGGCTCCGCTGTTTTTAACGACAGTGGGAGTCGGGGGGGGGTTACCCCATCTGGGCTGTATGGGCGCTCTTTGGACTCACGATGACGATTTGGTGCATGCCCTTGGCTCCAGAGGCAGCCTAAAATAAAATATATACTTATATGGGTAAATTTAACAAACATAACTCCCAGAGACCTGCAGCCCCTGGTCATCGTGCCTTGGAACCTGACGGTAGACGCTTGGATCCTTTTGGGTCAGAAGTCGACCCTGAGTTGGATTACGACCGATTTTTAGTCTTAAAAGCGAGTATTTTGTTAAGAAATATGGCGAACCTGCCCAAATGTGGCCACGTAATGATGGCGATTGATTGTCGAGGCGAAATCAAGCGAGCAGCATCAGCGGATTAAGACCCTACAGTCTTTAGCTTCTGTAGACATGTTCTCTGCTTCGCACTCGACATTTAGCACCAGTAAAGGTGTTATCTGATCGGGAGATTTAATAGATTACGATGTTGACAGGGATGTATCAAAACTTACCAATCAGAAGGTTGTAAGTGCCTACCGCATTTCCAGGGTTGTAAATAGCGCTAGGTTACCTCCCGTCACCATAATCCTGACCTTCAACAGATTGGAACCGCCCAACTGCATTAAGGCTAGCCATTTTGACATCTTATTCAAGCCTTACGTTGAAAACCCACGACACTGATTCCATTGCCATCGCTTTGGCCATGTAAGCAAGTTTTGTAAACAGGCAAGGTTGTGTGTGAATTGTGGATCGGATTATCACGGGACGCCCTGTTCTCAACAGCCGTGCTGCCCTAACTGTGGTGGACAACACTCTGCAACATCACAGCAATGCACTTTCTTTCTCTATGAGAGGGAAGTAATTGCCATTAGAAACAAGAACAGGGTCAGTTTTAAAGAGGCCAGAAGAAGAGTAAAGGAGATGTATGTCCAACCTGGTGTGAGCTTTTCTGATGTTCTGCGTTCTACCGGGCCAAAGAAAGGGAGAAGCCAGAGACCTCCTACTAGTTTTCCTGTGCCTAACCAAGTAAAAAGTCCTACCCGTCCTAATCGTACATCTCCTCGAGATGAACACTCTTGGTCAACACCTAACAGTGATACTGAGGTTACCAACAAGAAGAGGAACCTTCCATCCTCTCCTGGTTCTCCAACGGTGGTTAAGTATCTTGTTACCGCTCCAGAACATGTGGATGTTGATCATGTTGCTCTTCAGGTGGTATCCATTCCACCTCTAGACATTCACCCTGCCCCTAAAGGACCAAACTTTTCTTCAGATCCCAAGCCAGTTATCACTCCAGCCCCCCTTGTTGATACTGCTTTGGAATTCCTTCGATCCCTGAATGAGAGGGAACCAACCTTTGCTCCTCCCAGGAGCCAGTTATTGTGGAGGTTTCCCCCTCATCTGAGGAGGACTCTCTAAAACTGACTCCACATCCTTCTCTATCAGCATCAAATTCACAACTTTTGCCGATGTCCTCGCCACCACCATCGCCTCTACCATCCCAACCAATACCACCAGCTATGTCAACATCGTCTGTTCCCTCGACACCGGAGCTGACTCCTGGAGTTGCTTCCATCTCTGCTTCTCCAGTGAAGACAGTTCTCTCTTAAGCCACCTATCAAAATCTGCTAAACCTCCTCTTAAAGAAAAACCAAAGGCAAAATTCAAACTTCCGATGCCTCCTTTGTCATACTCCAAGCCTAAGGCTAGTATGACACGAACTACTTCCGCTGGTAGTTCAAATCCCAAATCTCCTACTCCTAAGGGTAGGGAGAAATCTCTCGTTATGCTTAAAGGGTAACAATGTTTCCAATTATTCATTGGAACCTCCAAAGTCTCTTCCCTAAATGGGAAGAGTTCAAGCTCCTGCTTAAGGATTACAATCCCGATTGTATTACTTTACAAGAGACTTGCTTGGGTACTCACAGAGTACCCAACATTTCGGGTTTTGTGGGATATTATAAGAACCCTGGAGAACTAATTTATGGTTCTGCTGTCTTTGTTAACAACAGAGTTCCCCACAACCAGCTTTCTCTTAACACAGACCTGTAGGCAGTTGCTGTCTGCCTGTTTTCCAGTCGCCATTATTCGGTCTGTTCGTTGTATCTTCCTCCTGGCGAGGAAAGAGATAGAGCTGTTTTAGCTACAAAGTTAGCTAATTTAATTTCTCAACTCCCTCCTCCCTTTTCATTGATTGGCGACTTTAATGTTCGACACCCTCTTTGGGGGGACCATGATAGCAACCCTAGAGGAAATATGATTGAGAGATTTCTGAGCACTAATGATGTCTGCTTTCTTAACGATGGCAGCCACACATAATTTCACATCCATACGGACAGCTTTACATGTGTGGACTTGTCTTTCTCTGTTCACCAAGCTGTAGAGCTGATTTTGATTGGGCAGGGGATCCTGACTTGCGAGGAGGTGATCACTTCCCCATTGTAATAACACCATGTACAGGTAGTCCTCCTCCAACACCTAACAAAAGATGGAATTCAAAAAAAGCAAACTGACCTAAGTTCAGGCACCTCTTGAGCCATGATATTGAAGATATTGAAGTGGTTATTGATGAACTTTTAGCCCACGTCAATCATGCAGCTATTTCTTCCATCCCGCTCTCTGGCTCAACTGCTCGTGGACCACAATTGCCCTTGTGGTCTGCTGAATGCTCGGGGCTTTTTTCCCAGCTTTGTCGAGTAATTCCTCATGTGGCACACACTACGTATAAAAGTTGGAAATGCCCTATCAAAGCCCATAGAGCAAGTTGAGGGTGTGCCACAGGGAAGTGTCCTCAATGTCACCTGCTTCTCTGTGGCCATCAATAGCATTATGGCAAATCTCCCAGCTGAGATTTCCCCAACTCTATATGTGGATGACATAGCGCTTACCTGTTCATCGCCTAGACTTCCATTTGTCATATACGTAAGCTACAGCTGGTTATACATACCGTAGCTGATAATGCTTCTTCCAAGGACTTCCGCTTTTCCGCAGTAGAGACCTAGGCTTTCCATTTTTACAATCATAGATCGGTGACATGGGACCCTCCTCATTTGTCACTTTATGGTGTCCCTGTCACCTTTGAGCCCCATTTCATATTTCTAGGGTGATCTTTGATTCGAGAGTTTCTTGGAGGCCTCATTTGGATGCTTTAAAAAGGTCTTGTCTGAAGAGAATGGACATAATGAAATTACTGTCACACACTTCTTGGGGAAGTGATTGACGCAGCCTGTGGCTTCTGTATTCAGCATGAGTCACAGGTCTACTCCTCTGCCTCGCCGTCCATCCTTGAAAAAATCAATATTGTGCGTAACCAGGGTGTGCACCTGGCTTCTGAAGCCTTCAAGTCCTCCTTTGTGTGGAGTGACTATGCAGAGAACGGAACTCTTCATCTTCCTTTTCACAGGCTCAAGTCTAACCTCAGATATCTTTTAAGACTTGAGCAAATACCATAGTCTCCAGTATATGAGTGCACGTTTAATTTGCGAACACTGGCCTCATATGATAGATTTCCATCCCTCGCTCACCCTTTTGCTCTGCGCATGGCTGAGCAAACAGTACGTCTAAGGGAGTTTTCTGTTATTCCGTTTTCATTACTAAAGATTCTCCCATGGCTCATACCACTTGTAGTTGTATGCATGGGGCTTACTGGTAGGCCCAAGGATCAGTTCTTGCCTGTAGCCTTGAAAACCATGTATGATCAACACTCCTTCCACCATCGGCCTAGCACCTTTGTGTTCACCGACGGGTCCAAGTCATCGGACGGAGCTGGAGCTGCTGCTGTCTTCCCATCTCAGACCGCATTGGTTCGCCTACCAAGTGCAGCTTCTGTTTTCACAGCAGAACTTGTTGCCATTCTTGCTGCACCCTTTGTTATTGCTCCTATGCCATCTGGTTGTCTTACAATTTTCTCTGACTCCCTTAGTTCTCTGGAGGCACTGACTGCTTTTGGTTCTAGCCATCCGCTGGTTTCCAAGATCCAGTGGTGGCTTTTTTATCATTCTCCTATTCATTATATTTCTTTTTGCTGGGTGCCCAGTCACGTGGGTATCCCAGGTAATGAACGGGCAGATGCTGGGGCCAAGGAGGCTGCATCATTGGGGACACCCCCATCAGCCCCAGTCCCACTTCGTGATGTATATTCCCTCATTACCGAATATGTAGTCGGCTTATGGCAGAAGATGTGGGATGAGCTTGCTCACCAAGCTCCATTCCATAAAACCTTCAGTCCTCCCATGGCCACGTACCATAGAACCACGTAGACTGGAAATGATTTTGTGCCGACTGAGGATAGGCCATTGCCGCCTAACTCATGGGCACTTGATGAATGGGCAGCCCCCACCTTTGTGCATCGTGTTCGGGGTGCAGCTGACCATCCTTCACATCTTTGCCGAGTGTCCGCTTTTGAGAAATCTTGTCTGAGACTCATGTCTCTTTTAGTGAGAATAGAATTTTTAAATTTTTAGAAAAATCTAATCTTTAGCCAAAATTTAATATATTGTTTCATGATTTTATATTCTCTGTTCTTGTATCTATTGTTGATCCATCTATAGTTTATTTTTTTATCCTTTGTCGAGTTCTCAATAATTTATTTTTGATATCCTTTTACACCCTTTAATGGTTTTAAATTCCTGTACTTCCATTCTATTGATATTTATTTCATAGCTATATTTTTGTATATTCTCCAGATGTCTATATTTTCATTGAGAACACTCATGCAAATTACACGTCTTTGAATTTGGCTGCGGGCTAGACCGTTTGGGCTTTGCAGCATTTATTTTCGGCACTATTCATTCATTCATTTTTCTTGGAGTCAACACGTGACTCCATCTCAAATCTGGCAGTCTCGCTTTTGCTTTCACAGGGGACTGCCAGGAAAGCGAGCAGGCAGCGCATAACTTGCCGCTCCCCGTTAAGGCGGCTCCATAGGGCGAACCCCCTTAGGGGGAAGAGGGAAGAAAGGCCCCATCGGCCGCCTCCCTCTATAGACCTGCTAGGCAAATATTAAATCTAGCGGGGGTAAAGGCCTATGCCCGCCCAAAGAACATGGACGAAACTGACATGACTAGTGATGTCATGGGGGGATGGGCAAATGGAAGCCCCCTGAGATAGACATGCTCCCTGACGCAGCCCAGCCTCAGAAGGTGGGGCCTTCCATGGAGGAAGATTCGGGCTCAGCATCAAACACTGAGCCCGATTCTGCTCCGGTAAGGGCCCTTGCCAAAGGGTTGGGCTGCAAAGACCTCACAAGCATTGGAGGGATCTCCTCCTCCAGTCGGTGCTCCCATGACTGCTGGGACCTTCACCATCTCTACGAAGGACCTTGCAGAGGCCGGCCCATCTGGCCTGGTGGCTCCTGCGGAGGAAGGGGAGAAGCGGGTCCATTCCCCGCTCTCCTCTCCTAAAAAGAAAAGGACTAATAAAAAAAGACTCGGGGCTTTCTCCCTCCACGGGTGCCAAGGAGACGGACGAGGCCGCTCACATCATTGAACGCGACCAAGCCCAGATCGGCACGTCCGGCCCCGGTTCACGCCTGGGCGGGGAATCCGAAAATATGAACAAAAGTGCGCAGACCGGAGCCTCGATTACGTCGGGGCCCCTTATTCAGAGATTACCTGGCGTTTTAGAGCCCGCTGGCTTCAAACGCTACTTAATTATTCGCTCCACTGATGGCAGCATGTTGGCCAAGGGCAACATAATCCATCATAGGAGAGCATTAGCTAGTGTTACTGGCAGAGAGCCGAAGGTGACCCGTTTCTCGGACGGGAGCCTTATAGCGTTGCGGCGGATACCTCCGAGGCGGCCCAGATAAGTGCTCTTCGGACACTTGATGGCACCCCGGTGAGTGTGACGCCGCACTCTACCGTGAACTTTGTGAAAGAAGTAGTTTATGCGAGGGAACTCGTGCACTACTCCATAGAAGATATAACTCTAGAGCTGGACGACCACTTGGCGGTAAAGGTCGAGCATGTGATGAAAAAACAGGGAGGGACCTCGAGACCCACCCTTCCACTCTTCATCATGTTCGACTGTGACAAGGTCCCTGAGTGGGTGCGAGCCGGTTGGTACCGCTACTGCGTCAAGGCATTCATGCCAATGCCGTGGCGGTGCTATCACTATCACAGCTTCGGCCAGACGAATTGCTCATGTAGACGTGCAAAGTCGGGGTCACCCGAAGTTTGTGTAAATTGTTCTAAGGCTGCACACCATTAGTCCAATCGTGTGTGGCCAAGTGTGTCAATTACGGAGAGCCGTAGAAGCAGTGTGGTGCATATCTCCTTGAGAAAGAAATCCTGGCCGTTCAGGCCTAGAATCGTCTCTCATTCCGCTCATTCCGCGAGGCTAAGGAATTGGTCCTCTCGCGCCCGGCTCTGCCTGGGACGTCTTACACCTCAATGCTTAGTAAGACACACTTTGCTCCTGGCCCATCCAGGCCAACGAGCACGGTTGTTTCCGTGCCCTTTAGACCCTTTATGCGGGTTATACTCAACCCTGGCGCTCCCCTGGTAAAGCTGGTGGCACAAAGGGTTCACACCCAGCCCCCCCCCCTTCCCCCAGCGCGACCGATTCCCGTAAGGCGAAACAGCCACGCACCGCCACCGAGTCGTTAGACTCACAGGAGGCAACACCCCTGAAGTTGGTCGCCAGTCCATCTTCCGGGGTTCCTAATGCTGCCACCAAAAAGAAGGACATCAAAAAAAGAGCTTCAGCTCCGTCGCCAACACCTAGACGATGGATCCTCGAAAAGAGGGCCCCCTCCCCTGCGTCTCCAAAGCCACAACGCCCACCTAAAATTTCGAGGCGGAGGGAGGAAAAGACTCACATGGCGAGCCCAACCTCCCCCAATAAGGCCTCGAAGGTGACAGTGCCTTCAGCGCATTGTCCGGCTAACAGCTCCTGGCGTTCTGCCTCCGGGAAGCGAACGGCCATTCCAAAGCAAGCCCCCGCGTCTCCTCTGAGCTAGGCCTGTAGGGCATATTCCTTCAATGGAATTGCCGTGGACTCTGGAACAACTAGGAGGAGCTGAGGAGGCTCGTCTCGTCCTGTTCCCCGTTATCTATTTTTCTGAAGGAGACTATGCTAGGCGCGTGTTCGCTGCCCGCCCTCCCGAGGTATAAAACTTTTGCGACCCCACCACCACGAGATTGGGAGCGAGCTGGGGGATGCGCAGTTTGCACCAGGCATGATGTCTCTGTCCTTCTTTTTACATTAGATACCTCTTTTCGGACAGTGGCTGTTTAGCTTCACTTGAATAGGAGGTATACTATCATTTCTGCGTACATCCCACCGTCAACTGACTACGACGTGGGGATTTTTCGCCGCGTCGTGGCACGGTTGTCACGACGCGGCAACCGTGCAGACATCCTCTCTGGATACACTACTTAATAAATCCCAGGGGACAAGTCCTTGCCGATCTGATCGAAGAGCTTGAAATAGGTGTCCTAAATGTGGATGAGTTTACGCATCACTGTCCGAGAACCGCTTCATTTTCTTGCCTTGATCTATCTCTGTGCTCTCTGGAGTGCACAGCCTGATTTTGATTAGGGGAATAATCGATGACCTCCATGGTAGTGATCACTTTCCCATTCAAATATCATTTTCAGGGAGGCTGCCGCCTGAGAGCCCACTTCGGTGGTGCTTAGCGCAGGCGCTGTTGCTTGCATATCAGGAACTGACTGAATTCTCTATCTCAGTCGAGGATTTTAGGTGGGTATATGAGGCCATTGTGTTCTTCTCCGGTAACCTCATCGCCACGGGCCTAACTACTATTCCAAGAATGTCTGGCCTTTATGCACGCCGACCAATCCCGTCGTGGTCGTCCGAGTGTCAGACGGCCCTCAAACAGAAGCGTTATACCTACATGCGCTATATGCGCTGCCCGAACGATTTCACTCTCGCTGAATTTCGTCGGGCTAGGGTTAGGTTCTGGTAAAGTTCGAAGCACAACTGCCACTCTTCTTGGCGGGCTTACGGGTCTTCACTTAACGGAAAAGACCCCTTCTAGCAGAGGTTTTCTGGCGAGTCGAAAGGATTCGAGGCTTGTTCTCGCAGGAGTCCCATCCCGTTCTCCAGGAGAATAGGACCACAATATCAGACCCCGCGTCCGTAGCAGAATCCTTCGCGACCACTTTCTTCGCTTTCTGTAGCCGGGATGCTGCTCCGACAGCATTCAATGCACGTCGTGGTGTCGCGGAAGGCCGCCGACGGGACCTTACTTCCAAAGGCGGAGAACCGTTCAACGACAGGTTTACTGTGAGTGAGTTGCGTTCCGCTCTTGCTTCGTGTGCGGACACCGCACATGGTCCAGACGATGTCCCGTACGCAGAGGTTCCGACACCTAAGTGACCGAGGCATGGCTTTTCCTTAGATTTTTTCAACAGGATCTGGGTGGAGGGTCTCCTCCCGGATTCATGGCAAATCGCTACTGTGCTCGCCTTTCGCAAACCGGGGAGAGATCCCTCTACTCCGGGCGGTTCTGCCCAATCTCTCTAACCCCTTGCGTGTGCAAGTTAATCGAGAAATTGTTAAATGTTATATTAGCCTTTTTCCTGGACAGCGCAGGCCATCTGTCTTCTGCAGAGTGCGGCTTCCCCAAGTTCCACTCTACGTCGGATGGTCTGCTCCGACTTGAAAATGCTGTCTGCGAGGACTTCCTTCGTAGAGAGCACTACGCCACGATGTTTTTCGATCTGGAGAATGTCTATGATACCGCATAGCGATACAGTATCATGGATTCTCCCCATACGATGGGGGCGAAGGGACGCCTCCAATACTTTATATCTGAATTTTCGCGAGATCGTTGACTCCCCGTAAGCGTGGGGGAAGCCCTTTCCGGCCCAATGGAGCAAGAAGAGGCTGTCCTACAGGGAAGTGTCCTCAGTGTCTCACTTTTTGACTTGAGCACCAAAGGCATCACCTCGGTGCTGCCGGAAGATGTTCTCGCTACGCTTTACAAGGATGACCTTTCGATCTCTTTTGGCGCGGCCCAGATGCTAACTCTGGAGCGTCGACTCCAACAGGCATTGAACTGCGTCTCTCTCTATGCCAAAGAGCACAGGTTTGGGTTTTCCTTGGTCAACACTAGGGTGTTGCATTTCTGCCGCCATCTACAACTCCACCCTGATCCAGAATTTTTTCTTAATGGGGTACGCCTGGAAGTGGTTGAATCGCACCGTTTCCTTGGACTTGTATTTGACCAACGCCTCACCTGGGAGGCTCATATTCGCAGCCTTAGGGTCTCTTGTACCCGTGCCATGCATATTCTCGCTTTCGTGACGTTCAGCGCTTGGGGGGGCTGATAGGGCTACTGCCCTACTTTTTTATCGATCCTTTGTTCATTCGAAGCTCGACTACGGATGCGAGTTTTATGTATCCGCGCGCCGAGTGTGTATTGCGGAAGGTGGACTCGATCCACCACACCAGCCTTCGCCTGGCGACCGGTGCTTTCCGCTCTTCCCCCATTGAGAGCCTACTAGTCGATGCTGGGGAGATACCACTCGCTCTGCGCCGCGTGCAGTGTATTATTTGCCTGTTCGAGTGAGCCTGGCGCCTCCCTCACTCTTCAACAGCTCTCACTGCATCGGAAGCTCATTTTTACGATGCCTATGCTGCCGAGAGACGCCAGTCATCTCCTAAGCCCTTTCGATTTAGGGCCAGTAAACTCCTTCGAAGCTAGGTATAACTCTTTTGCCGGTGGCGCGTCTGGTTCTATCCAGGGCGCCACCCTGGAGGGTACCACATTTAGCTATTTGTTGTCACGTCTCTGCTCTTCAAGCTTGTACAGCGCCGGGAGTATTGCTTTAAACATTTTTGGAGCACACCTCATGTCACGCTCAAACCGTGCTATTGTATACCGTTGGCTTCAAGTCCTAAAAAGTGGTCGGCGTCTACGCCGTATCCCCTCTGTTTGAAGTCAGCGGGACTCTGCCAGGCGCTGCGTCCGTCTTCACGGCCGAGCTGGTGGCAATAGACACCTCGATACGGGAGATTACGCGACGTGCCCGGTTCGGAGACCGGATTGTGATCTATAGCGACTCACAAAGCGCCCTGAGTGCTCTCGGGGCATTGGAATCTCCGCATCCCCTGGTTCGCGATATCCGTGACGCCACGGTTTTGGCGAGCCGGGTGTATGTCGAGATTATCTTCTGCTGGGTTCCTGGACATGTAGGAATTGCGGGGAATGAGCGCTCCGATGAGGGCAGCTAAAGGTCATCGAACACTCTGCGATCAGACCAGTGTTTCGCTCTTCCTCACACCGACTACATGGCATGAATACAGGCAGCTCTTCGGGCTGCTTGGCAAAGAAGATGGGAGACGGTCGAAGGGAACTTAAAGTTGCGTGCCATTGCGCCGCGACTGTTCCCATGGCCCTACCCCTCAATGCCACGAAGGCTTCAGGTTGCTTTCTCTCGTCTGCGAATTGGGCACACTCGCGGGACGCACCGCCATTTGATGGAGCGCTTGCCAGCGCCCTACTGTAAAGACTGAGTTGTCCCCCAGACTGTTTGGCACATTCTTGTTGAATGTTTCAGTCTGGTGATCTTCGAGCACGTTACCTGGCCCGATACCAGGATCGGCGGGGTAGCTATCGCCTGTCCCTTGTACTCGGGACGAGTTCGTGCACATTGACCGGTCGACTTATAGACTTTTGGGGGAAGGCCGGCCTTCTCCCCTTTATTTAACTAGGTTTTGTTTTTTGTTATTGTTGTTTTCTTTGTAGGTTTCACGCTCCTGCGCCGGGGGAAGGGGGACCTCCCCCTGAATTTGGAGCTTGCTTCCTGATTGTTGCCATCTTCCCTTTTTATCGTTGTTGTGTTTTCATATTCTTATTTTAAAGTAGCCTAGTGCTAGGTTGTCGTGATTGCGGCGACCTATGCCCAAGTGGGTAGTCGCCATATAGGCTCCTAAAATAAAAAATAAATAGATGTTAGCTACACCATATTTTCCCTTCCGAAACCTAACAAGACTTTACGTCCCATTATTTGATTTACGAACCTCTTTTTTATACTTAATGGGTAAAATTTTCGAATGGTTTATATTTTTTTTAAGAAATATACTTTTTAATTTTATTAAAATATCCCTTCATTAGATCACAAAGGCTCCTATCCCCCCGTATAATTAAAATCACCCCCCTTCAAAGAGTCAAAGAGATGTAACCTTTACGTCCCATTATTTGATTTACGAACCTCTTTTTCATAATCAATGGGTAGATTTTACCGGTTGGTTTTCACTTTTTTTAAGAAATATACTTTTTAGTTTTATTACAACATCCCTTCATTAGATCACAAAAGCTCCCCTTCCCCCGTAGTAATTAAAATCAACCCCCTTCAAAGAGTCAAAGAGATGTAACCTTGCGTCATTCGGATGTCGAATCATGGTTATGAGCGTACCGTAGTTTGCTCTCAAATTTGAACACCTCTCTGATGACTACCTGGGGACTTATTAGACGCTGGATTGACGTAGTCAATTTTTTGCAGACCAGATGTTCTATTTTGACGGAAAGTACAATTGCCCGATAGATGGATTAAATTGACAAAAGATGAAGGGAGGGAGGGGAATTAATGAAAAATGAAAATTTTCCTTTTGAAGTAGCGTGGAAACGTATGTCTTAAAGTTACCTATTGGTTTATTTTCTGTTTTTGATTGTTTATATTAATATTGAAATTAAATATTATTCAAGTAAACCAACTACCAAACGACCCAAGTAATCCAATCAAAAACACCCTCGTGATTTTTCAAAGCGGATTTGGTTAATCAAGCAAGAAATTTCCTATTTAATGACGTAGTGTGTTCATTAAAACTACCATTTAAGCACTTAATTCTTTTTTCTTATTTAACGTGAAAAATATGTATTGTACATATATTTCTATCTTAGCGCCTTAAAGGCAGAAATGAATAAAAAAAAGGTCGTATTTTTGGACCATCATACATGTTTTTAAGATAGCAAATGGTCAGAATGCCTTCTAAGGACAAAGGAACAGAGAAGTACAGGGATTCGAAGCTGATCGAACGATGGAAACAATTTAGGCAATTCATATGCAGATGAATTTGACCAAATAGTCTTTAAACGCAAGTCATCTTTGTCCTCTAATAATTATGCAGAGTGCTGTCTCGTGAAGACGCCTGGAGCCCTTCGGTGAACATTAGGAGAAGCTATAGTATATGTCAGGCAATAGTAAAAGATCATTTATTTTATCATTTTTTTTAGATAGAAAATTTAAACTATGAATATATTCCAACATAATTAAAAGTCACGTCACTGTCGTCATTTGTAGAAGAGATATTAGCTAATTTAGTCTAACCATTGCTAGTATTCACTTAATCGCCGCTAGTTATATTTAGAAATTCATGCTTCCTGTCACAAACCAAATGAGGAGCCACGGAATGTTTAATTTAAGTTAATTATTTATTAAGATAACATTCTATCACGCCTTATTTATTAAAATAATTCTTGTCTGTTAAAAACGTAATGTTCCAAAGATGTATTAAAATTCTGCGCCTGTTTTACATTTATAATTAAAGACTTATTTCAGTGACAGACCGAATGATAAGTGTGAGATAATTACTTTGGTTTATCTCGCTATAATTTATTATAATTAATTCAAACGCCTTGAAGATATTTATTTGGTTATCTTACAAGCCCTCTTTGATTAGATGTCCGGTTTTAGTATTGAGATGACCCTCCTCGCCTTGGTCATCTCGATTAAAGGTCAAATCAGCCTCAGGGTCGGAAAAATAGGGGTAGAAAAGGAAGTTACTAGGACTAGGCACCCACCAGTAAGGAAAGACCAGAAGAATCTGACTTGACTAGATGATTAGTGACTGGAACTATTTCACCTACCATATCTGGTAATGAATAGACGTTCCTTACCTACGAAATCTGATTGCGATTTCAACTACCTGAGTGAACAGGCGGAGGTGGCTCTCTAGGGATAATCAGACACAAGATGAACAGTTTGCTTTGTTCTAACATAACACATATTTGCCCTTTAACACTTTCATATCCACTTCATATAGTGGCCAAAAAGTATTTATATTTTTTATCTTATTTTTTAATAAATTCATGTGGTCCATAGTCGGGGCTAACGGTTTTATATGCCCATTTTTTTCATTCACTAAACTTATTTACCTTATTTTGGCTTTTCCTTTGTGCATTATTTCTTTTACCATTGCTGAATAGTGAATTAATTTTCTTAGAAAATTAATTCCTGAAAGCATTAGATGGAACTTCCAGGCCAACAGCAAAACTTTTCCGCGGTAATATTTTCACTTTTCTTTTAAATTATTTTGCAGTAAAGGAACATTTCTTCTAAGAATATTCTAGTTCCCTCGGTTCCCCTAAATCGATCTAACCAAGGGGATATTAAGTTTATAATATGAAAGTCTATACACACATATAAAACACCAAATTTATTTAAACAAGATATATGAAAATAAATGAAATCCACTGAAAGAAAATCAGGTCTTCCGTGGCTGTTAAGTTCAAATCTGATGCTAAATAAATATTACTAATAAAGAGGCGTCATACAATGCTTGCTTTGGTTACTAAAATTAGCATTAATTATCTATTTAACTTTCATCAGAAGAGAGAATTGTAGTTCATTTATGATCTTCCAAATAGTTGAAATAATATTAGGATAAAGACAATCCGACCAGTAGATCTTCTTTTGATCCTTTGATCGTATTATCACAAAGAAAAGGCCTATTAAGTAACCAAACCCCCTCGGTAACTCTAGCCAGGATCTTTGAATGGATGTATTGAACACTTAATTAGAATATAAATGGAGGTGAAAATATTACGATATTTTCCATGAACTGTAGGAATAATTCGAAGTTGAGGGAAAACATGTCGACAAACAGATGGAAGGGGAACAACGGGACGAAAGAAGAATTTTGTTATATGAATTAAAGGATTTATTCATACATAAAATGTTAAATAAAAGAATGTGTTAATACAGAAAATTTAAGAATTAAATTATCTCGTTGATTCTTATGGCAATATTTTTTTAGGTGAATATGGCAGAATTTAAGTGCGAAAAGAAATGACACGAAGGGAAAAATTGAAATCTCTCGAACTGATTTTTTGCCATATGAACAATTTCTACCAATCATGCCATTTTGCCTTAATTGAATTGTAGGGCAGGGATGATTTTTCTTTCCAGATTCAGATTTACTTTTCTTATAATGAAGATAAATTGGGCCTTGCTTTTATTTTGTTAGAAATAATATCTAATTTAATTGCCGTCCATTTGGGGAAGCTACAAAATTCTTAAAAGTTGGAAAATTTCTAAATCTTGCTCTAATTATCCTTGATATTATAATACATAATTAGGGGCTATATTCACTGCAAATTGGCTCATATAAAATATAGTGTTAGTTAAGAATCAAAGCAATGTGAGAACGAATGTTTATTATACAAACCGTAATCGTTTCGAGGTTTCTCGCCTCATCTTCCAATTGTGCAGCGATGTATAAAATAAATTACGTAGTTTTCATACAGGAAAAATAAAAAAATAAACAAAAAAACATTTAAGAGCTAATTAAAACATCCATCCTCAGGGATATTGAGAGGCGTCTACCAAACACCTTGCAAAAATTGTAACTATTCTTACATTGGAGAAACGAGCAGAACACAAATACACGAGCACAAATACAACGTGCGCGCAGAAAACACTTAAATGTCTTCATTTTTGTCTTAAAAAATGACAAATTCCTTCCATTTAAGAGCCATTTATGTCATAGAAGTCCTCTTTTGTATTTACCTCGGCGTTAAAGGCTAAAATGCTCTGTATTTGGTAAATGTTTTCAAATTTCTCTCTCAAAATCAAGATTTAATAAGGAAACTAAGATTTTTATCCGTTTATAATGTTCTTAACTATTGTCTCTGCCCGAAGAGAAGTCATCTTAAAAGTTAAAAAAATATATGAATCTGAGTTCGAGAGGATATACATGATATTTTTCTTGATTTCTTATAATCTTATAAATGCTGTACTAATGTGTATATCTCGGCATATTTATTCCCTCGTATTTACACTATTCATCATCTAATTGTAATATTTATAATTCCCACGCAGAAAAATACTCTTTCATATTATATTCTAAGGATTACTTCTCTATCATAACTACTACATTATTTATAATTTGGAGAAGATTGAAATTACTTTGCTGTGTCTATCAAATCGGAGAAGATAGTTTGGATCCGAGTATCTACATAATATGGCTACCCATTAATTTTTTTCCAAATGATCCGTTTCGCATTATCTAAATACAGTAAACCCTCGATATAACGAACTATATGTGGCGGGGAGGGAGCGTTCGTTAAAGTCAAAAGTTCGTTAAACCCGATGGGCATTAAAAGCAATGGAAATAAGTTCGTTATGGATATGTAATACGTATGTGATTACTAATAAAGTTAAGTGGACTACACAACATAATATTGATACGAACCTTGCACTCTAGGAGACATGTGACACACCAACACTCGCTCAGGTTGGTCGTAACGCTTGCGTCTTAAACCCGATGGAGTTCGGCCAGGAAATTTGGTTCGTTATATCCGAAATTCGTTATATTGAGGTTCCTTATATCGAGGGTTTACTGCATTGGTAAAAATTAATAGATGTATGATGAGATTATTCGAGTAACATGGTACGTGAAGGGTCGGAAGATCGAGAAAGGTGAGTTAATATAGTTATTGAATGTTTGAGAGAGAAAGTAATGTATAAAGAATAAGTGAATGATATCATGTATGATTAAATTTTAATGATAGGAATTTGTGATGGGAGTGGTTGCAGCATTCTGTTTTGGGATAAAGTCTAACCGGAACAGACACTTCAACACATAGCAAACAAACAAACAAAACCCAATAAAAAATATTATGAAGGGCCATTGGCGTAGAAGAAGAGGTATGAGTGACCTTGCGCTATAGGTCAAAAAGAAGTGGAAGGGATTAGTTAGATTTTAGTGCTGTAACAAACACACATACCCCGATGGATGCCCTCCAACATTAAGACCGGAACTGGGAACTTGATATTCAGTATTATTGGTCCGATATATTTTTTTCATATTACTATTTCGATGATGGTATTTAACAGTATCAAAGTGTTAAATTTACTATCTTAATGGGACTTTTGTTATCTTAGGAGTGGTTAAATTTAACTTTTCCCAGGAACTCAATATTTTAGAAAGAACGCAAGAGTCTGCGTACCCCCAAATCACTGTGAATGACTGGACGGTTTGATCCGTAATGTTATTATTATTATCATTTCAAGAAGTAGTTTTTGCGTAATTAAATCTTGTTTTTGATACATTGATCGAATTTTGTTTTAAAAGAAATTGTTTTTTATTATGAGAATTAAATCCGAGCATGATACCGTTATCTATGCTTATGGCATAGGATTTGTTTCCCTACGTCGATGATCGCTTCAAGTGAATCTGTTCTTTCTATTCCTTTCTCCTCTCATTCTTTGTCTTTGTGATTTTCTCTCTGTCTATCTGTCTCCCTCTATTTGTCTCTTATTTTCGTTTTCTTCCTTCTTTTCATTCTTTCTTCTGTTTGGCATTTTATATTTTTCTTTTATCAATTTTCTGTTTTACTTTTTATTTTTTTATTTTTCATTTTCAATTTTATTTTTCACTTTTTCTCTATTTTTACTTTCTCTCTTTCTTATCCCCATCTATCTGTTTGCGTGTGTTAAATAAATGACGATAGCTGCGAATTGAGGAAACAAAAGCAAAAGTGATAGAAATTAAGCTCAAATAATTGGCTAAAGGCGAAATTATATTTTTGTGTGGACGAATCACAGGAAGTGCGGAGGAGAGAAAGAGAGAGATCGGGGCAAATTGATTGTCTGACCCTCTAACAAAAGATGGCACCACGCCATTTCCTTCCATTGGATGTGCGTGTGTACGCCTGTGTATATGTGTGTGACTGGCTTTGGAAATACGCGTGTGGAAACGAATTATTTTCGCTCAGCTTAATTAATATAATTGTAATTGGATTATTATAATTTAGAGAATGTAAAAATGATCAGGTTTGTTTTGGTAATCGGGTCAGCTATATTGTTGATTTTAGGGACAAAATTTCAGCTCATTTTAATGAGTCATTAGATACGCAAACATTAGTCAGGGCATAAACACAGGAGTAGATGGGACATAGAGACAAAGGTTTACCTGTAATGATGAAATTCAGAAGTAGGGTGGAGTTCTTTGGCAAAAAAATGGAAGATGGGAGAAATAAATACATATGTAGAAATGGTAGAAAACGTTTGGAAAGCTTGAAAATGAAATGGGATTTTATTACAATTAATATTATTATTAATTCAAAATTCAATAGCGAGATTATATTTGTACAGGGTGCGGCAGAACCGATTGAGCAGTTTTGAGGAGTCAATGTTCGGGGGGAGGAGGGGGGAGGGAGGTGTCCCCTTTCCGGTTTCCGAGGAATGGCTCGCTTCCCTGGGCAAAGCCCCGCAGGGTTTCCCTCTGGAATATACCCCCCCAATAGGGCGTACCGTCTCTATATATCCCCCTTACTTTTTCTAACTTCTTGAAACTGCTCAATCGGTTCTGCCGCACCCTGTATAAGCAAAAAATAACAAGGGCATAATTATCATAAAGGTTTTGCACAGGTGTAAATTATTATTGTATAAGATAAAACTAACAAGGGCACAACCATCATAAAGGTTTTGAAGAAAAGGTGTAAATTAAATGGTGATGTGATACAGAACTGAGCTCGAAATGTTTATATTCTAAGCTTTTGGACTTGAGCAAAAGTCCTTCCTCAGAGAAGATGGTTTAAATGGTGTAGAAAAAGTTTTTCGGCCGTCGATCCTCTCTCTTCTTACCGCTAAAAGGGGCAGTGAGGAGTGTTGGTTGAGGTAGCCTTCGGTTGCCACCTTTCTTTTATCTCTCGGCTCTTCTTATTAATTGCATTGAATCACGGCTCTTTCCTCCTCACACTTCATCTCGTTTCCTTCGGAGGGAACGTAATCCTCTGTTTGTTAATCACTGAAATACTCTCCAACTCGGATCCGGATCTTCTTTAAAATTTGACCAACCTATTAATCTGCATAGCCACCACACTGGATTTCGCAGACCAAATACAAATTCTCCTGGTCAGGATCCCTGTCCTTAACTCTTGGAATTGGTGCGCAAATTGCTTGAAAGGGTCTTTGAGCAACCTCCAAGCCGAAAGTACGGAGAAACCTTGACGTGATCTCTGAAGTTTTAGGCATATAAGGAAAGATACCTTTCTTAGATTTGCTTCACTCTAGGTCGTCTCCTTGGTTGTCTCCTCATGGCGTAGAAAAAATGTCCTGATAATAGTTGTCCCTAATGTTGCTTTTAGACGTTTCTCTTCTGCCAAACGCAGCAGAGCATTGCTACAGTTAGTTTGAGCTCTCTTGAAAATACTGATGACAGTGTTATTTTAGTGTGGTTCAGTAGAAGAAAGCTCTCGAAGACCAGAACGCAATCTGTATGCCTTTTTTATGTAATCCGTTATTCTGAGACAAACATCTGCACCTCAAAGGGAGTTCTCTCCCTGCTCCATTGTGAATTGTATCTTGAGAAAGACGGCTTATGTGGATGTGTAATTTTGAGTAGCTTCCCTTGATCCTAAAATACAAAAGTGTCATCAACGTTCCTCACCCACATGGAATGCATGTGGGGTCCAGTGAGAACATACGACTCAAATAGATAGGACAGGAGATTCAATTGGCTTCCATTTTTCTAGTGGTAGAAACTATTATTTAATAGCTCCCTTCCAGGCAGAATTCAAGTAGGCAAAGTGGCTCTATGTCTGTGAGCCTCTTATTCTAAAAGAACCCCTGGACGTTGGTCGTTCCTAATAGCTAGAGAGACAGTTTCACTAGTTAGATCAAATGGAATGCATGTAAACAGCGAGGTAACACCGAAAGAGGCTAGAACCTACTGTTCTCAGATGAGCAATCTCTTGATCCATTCGATGAAGTCCATCGCGTTATCTGCCGTCGGTGAGGACAGGTTTAAGAGCCTCAACTACTGGGCCAGCCATTTTGCGAGCTCTTAATTAGTAGAATCTCTTGATTCCACGTAGGGTGTCTACGTTATGGGTCTTCGGTAGCCTATAAAGGCTTGACATCGTGCAGCCTTGTGTTCTAGCCTTTATATAGTTAATTGCGGTGAGTAAGGTGCTGACACCTAAATGGAACACATTCAGGACGCTATTCAAGAGTGACCAAACTCCATGCAGTGATATTTAGCTGTATTTGGAAGAATAAAAGCGTCTCAAGAAAACGCTTGAGGACAACTATTACCCAAGTCGTTTTGTCAACATCACAAGAAGACCACCACTCCGACGACCTGACGATGGGGCAGACCTAAAAAAGGTCACCCTTCCTTATATGCCTAAGACCTCAAAGATTATGTCAAGGCTTCTCCGCCCTTTCGGCATTGAGTTTGCGCACAAACTCTGAAGCACTTAGCGACACCATCTCACAAGAATTAAGGGCATGATCCTTGACAAGGAGAAGTCGGTTGTGGTCTAATAACTGCAGTGTAATTAGTATGCGGCCAAATATGTTGTTCAAACTTCAAAGAACCTCTGGACGCGTGTAGAAGAACAACGAAAAGCCCTCCAAATGAGAGATCCCTTTTCGGCGGTCGCGTCCCATTCTCTCACTGCGGTCACGAGATGACTTTGGAGGAGGCAAAATTCTTGGCTCAAGTCAGTGCTAATAAGAACCTGAAATTCATAGAAGTATTGGTGTCCACCGACGCCTGTCTCAACAGACACTTGTGCCACTCGTTGCTACGACATCCTGTGTTAGAAACTAACTTTATTTGTATCTGCCTATCACGGGTCATTTTGAGTCGCATGCGAGTCTAGTCGCGGGCGACTCTACATCTCACTGCTTATTTCGGTTTTTGTAATAACATTGTAATTATTCCGCCAAGTCTGACAAAATTTGAAACCCTTATGTTGTTTTACATTCAATTTCGAATTATATAATTGCCAAAGTCCTCCTAAGGCTAGCCCGGGAATTATCTTGTTTTGGCAATAGCATCATAACTATTTGGCCGATTCTAACGAAATTTAAAACCTTTATGTTGTTTTACATATTCTTTTGAATGATATAATTGTCAAAGTCCTCCCACATCCTATGAATGTTAACTTACATTTCGCAAACTGTACAAAGTCATAGAGTATAGTGAAGACTTGTGAAGGCGTGTTATTATGTATATGAATTAGTATCATGATAAATATATATACGAAATCAGATGCATACATATACCGGTTAAATTTCACCAAACACATAGTCGATACTAAACTTTATGTCCAATAAATCGTCGCAGGGACTTTTAGCACATTCATTCTCCATAATTTTCTGAAAATAAGCTATTGAATCAAATTCGGTGTACAGACAAATCCTTTTATCATATAAATATTAGCTTATATTTCGCAAACTGGGCAAAGTCATAGAGCATAGTGAAGACACGTGAAGACGTGTTATTGGATTTCGAGAGACAAAGAACACGCATGGAACAAAGTGCAAACGAATAAACATCCTAGTTGTATCAGTTAAGAAAATTATTTGCAAGTATGGAAACACAACAACAGTAAAACTTGTGCCAAAAAGTGTAAGAGAACCAAAATTATCGCCGAATTATATTCGTAATATTGTAATAAATGTTAAAGTTAACTCACGGATCACTTACAACCAAATATATCAAAGTTATGCTGGTGCTAGAACTAATGTTTCAGTGCAGAGAAATAATAGAATTCTACACCAAAATAACTTTAAATGATGCATAGATAGAATAAGCCATTTATTCATATAACTCTCATTGAAGCATGGAGCACGATTGCAAAGGTGCACGTTATGGTGATAAAACAATTTTGAAAAAAAGATTATGGAGAAACGAAAGAGATAAAGAGCTACTTGGCCATAATTTCAGAAGTTGTTTGTCGAAAAGTGGTTGAAGCTCTTCTTACGATAAACTCTATACCATTCTAATTGTCGAGCACAGTGCAGGAAGCATCAATTTATGGAGCTGCTTTCTTATTATAGGCAAAAGAAAATTTGCTGGAATCAACGGAACCATAAGAAATAAAGATATGGTAGGCACTTTTAAAAGAAAATTCTTATACCAGCAGCAATTTCTTCTTATTTTATTCATCCCTTCTGGCGGCTGCTAACTATGGCAAAACCACCGAAAATACAAAGAAAAGTCTATCCTTTAGTTTCAAATCTTAGCAAAACAGCAATAATAATAGCTGCTAGAAGATTTGATCAATAACATTGAACAAGAGCAGCGAACAACGAAGGAAAAATAACCAAGGTACAATCTTGTCCACGTGGAAGAAGCGCGCTCATTCAAGCACCCCCCAAAAGTAACCTAGAATTTAAAAGATTATAAAGGAATGAGAGTTTCCAACTTTCTACAAAATACACTATGAAACCACAATCTGGTTCCTAGGAGCCCGACCCTAGTTAGAGAGACGAGTGGAAGCGACCAGTCTTTAAGAGTCGTCCCGTACAACTCACGAAGGCCCCCAAGAATAGGACAGTCTACCCAATTGTTGGGTCTAGTTTAGGGCACCAAACAAGAGTCGATGAAATGTTCAGGATAACTTTACTTTCAATGTTCTGCTCCACGTCAGGCTCTCCAAATTGGAGACGGCAGGATAGAGCTTGATAACTTCAAGTCATTGTGGAATAGGTCCCTTTGAAAGTTCTGGGAAGGATGGCACACATATTTTAAGTTTCTGAGAGCCGTCACCTATTTCTTTTTGCAAGAAGTCCCAAAGGGCTGACCTTATCCTTGTCATGTGGGTAAGAGCAAAACCCCGTTCCAGTTGCTCTCTATGTGCAGAGAGCCCGGACCCCTATTCAACTCGCTCGTTCCCAACATTTATTAATGTCCAGGCATCTAACATAAGAAAATCTTGAGACCTTTCAGAGACTACATAATAATCATGGCGTCACAATAGTGAGAGCCAGAGGATATAGAGATTTCAAAGCCACAAAGACAATTAACGTATTTTATGAGTAGCTATGGATTTAGAGACTATCCGCAAATAGGAAGCGGTGCGTAATTTCTTGTATAGAGGGGTATATTACAAACAGCTTTGCCGTGAAGAGAAATTGCCCTCGGAAAAAAACACGCCGACTTCTCGGTTGGCGGGACGCATTTGTGTTCGACGCTTTGCCTTCCACTCAGCTTCTCGAAGGGTCAAGGGATCCGAAACTATCTTACTGCTACTTTACTTCAGGAGGGTAGCCTTCGAATTACTCAGAAGGTGATGCCAGTGCCAGCCTTCTGAGCTGTGACTCTTCCGAGTCTAGGGACTCTGTGGAGGATGTAGTTGCTTCGTTTTCCGCAAAACTGTCACACAGATGGGAGATGGTGCCAAATTTGGGGTTTTCTAGTTCTCAAGGAAGATGGTGGGGGGGCGCACCGGGGATAGTTAAAACTCACAGACAATTTCAGAAATGCGCCTGCTACCGTTCGTAGGCCTGGGCAGATGATGCTTTAATCAAGTGAGAGACAAACGGTGCTTGATCACGCACACAACGACAATGGTATATCTTAGTCTCTCAGTAGAGAATACGGTCCAGGATTTGAAATATGTACTGTACTTCTGATAAGGAATATCCGAATTAAACGTCTTCTATTTGGTCTCCATTTATGATTTGAAATACTATCCTACTAATCATGTATATCCTCGTTTTCGGGCTTATACGTATCACAGTAATTAGAGGAATCAGGTTGCGATCTGCCCTAATCCACCCACGTATTTATTCACGAAACAGATGTATCAGGTATGGCCTTTGAGCATGTTAGAAAAATTGGGAGTTTACCCTTCTTTGCACGTCGGTATGATTTGATCCCATGGCCAATGCTGTGACAATTCCAAAATCGTGGTAATGATGGGAATTCTTTTACCTATTAGCAATATCAACCAAAACACAGAATTAGAGAGCTTTTTCAGGTCAAATCCAATAAAGAGTATCAACGTGAGTTTAGACTCTAGAGACTTCTACCTCCCTTTTCACCCTGCACAGGCAGCTGTTCTTCGTTAATTTCCTTAACATCAAGCTATGTTTTGAATTGTAGAAAGAATGTGACCTCCTTGTTTACTATAATAGAATCTCTGCTAAACTAAAGGGGAACAATCATCGTATCAACCCCCTTGGGGATGTCAGTGATTACGTTTGTATCTTCTAGTAACATAAGATCAGGTGAGATGTGAGCGAAAACTCCCAAACCTCTGCCAGAACCAAATGGGAGCTCTTAGGGGCCGGCACACCGGTGTCAAAGGATGGCATGCAAGAAACCGAGCCATCGGCTGTGAAGTAAAGCATGTTTCCAGGGTGAAAATGATGGAACAGGCCAAAAGGTTTAGTGACAACGAGGGTCTCTTTCAGTGGATCTAAACTGGCTTGTGGCCCCTTTCCCGAACGGAAAAGTCTCCTCCTGATCGTATGGAGAGATTCCTGAGACAGCATCGAAAGTAGAGGATTTGGCATCCGCGATATATAACGACCCACCTCGGAACAGCTCCCAGAGAGAACACTTTAATGGGGAAGCACATTTACCTGTAGAAGTAGGTAGAATAATCCATTACCCTTCAGGAGCGAGGTTTCTATTGTATTTGTGTTGCCTAAATTTCGATCATAGGACATGGGGCCCCATTCTTTTTCATCGGATGCCAAACACGGTTGCCCGACTCGGATAGGGTGCGTACTCTCCCGGTATGACAGGTTGAGCACCATTCGGTACCACCTTTCCCGCCCGAGGGTGAAACGTTCTAGGGCATGGCGCCCCGTCAGAATTTAAGCGCAAAAATATAATAATAGAAAAGAAAAATTGTAGCAATAGGAGGAGTAAAAGGGTTGGAAGAGAGGAGGAATATTAAAAAAATCATCTCCGAACTGAGCCTTTCCCCTCGGCCTCGACCAGAGTTAAGTGAATTGAAGCTAGTCACCGACTAGCCTGCAAACGTAGCAGCTGGATTAGTTGAGAATGGGCTTGTAAAAAAGTCTGTATGAAAGAAAGGTAGAGAGGGAATAAAGCCTGGGGTGTAACAATCTAGCTCGAAACTGACATGGGCATTGAGATCGGGAGGGGCTGAAGATCCTTCAAGTGCCAGGTGTTTGTAGTCTACATGGGGTATCCCCTTGCAAGGTCTACCATCAGCGAGGAAGGTAAACAAGTTTACTGTTAACAGTAGGTCGATATGAACCTCTGTAAAAAATAAGTGGTTTGAAGATTCCAAATTTAATGTTTTGAATTGATGCTCGCAAGGACAGTACCTCACTGTCTTTGCGAGCACTGTCTTTGGGGATGGAATCAAAGGATAGCCCCAAACAAAGAACTCGCACGAATAAGGGCGAATTATGGGGATGGAATCAAAAAAGAGCCACAACAGAAGAAACCCAACGAAAAAGGGCGAATTATGGGGATGGAATAAAAAAAGAAGAATTATTGGGATGGAATCAAAAGAGCCCCAACCAAAGAAACCCAACGAATAAGGGTGAATTATGGAGATGGAATCAAAAGAGCCCCAACCAAAGAAACCCGACGAATAAGGGTGAATTATGGAGATGGAATCAAAAGAGCCCCAACCAAAGAAACCCGACGAATAAGGGTGAATTATGGAGATGGAATCAAAAAAGAGCCACAACAGAAGAAACCCAACGAAAAAGGGCGAATTATGGGGATGGAATAAAAAAAGAAGAATTATTGGGATGGAATCAAAAGAGCCCCAACCAAAGAAACCCAACGAATAAGGGTGAATTATGGAGATGGAATCAAAAGAGCCCCAACCAAAGAAACCCGACGAATAAGGGTGAATTATGGAGATGGAATCAAAAAAGAGCCACAACAGAAGAAACCCAACGAAAAAGGGCGAATTATGGGGATGGAATCAAAAAAGAAGAATTATTGGGATGGAATCAAAAGAGCCCCAACCAAAGAAACCCAACGAAAAAGGGCGAATTATTGGGATGGAGTCGCTAGAAGTTGCCGAATAGTTATTATGTTATTGCCAAAACAATATAATTACCGGGCTGACATGGGGTGACTTCGGCAATTATATCATTCGAAAGAGAATGTAAAATAAATAAGAGTGTCAAATTTTGTTAAAATTGGCTGAATTGTTAAAATGTCATTAAAAAAAAGCAAAACGTGGACCGACCGACATAGTGAGATGTAAAGTAGCCCGCGACTAAAAAGTCACAACTTTTTAAAAGCTTATTAAAAAGTAAAACTAGGTTATATTAATATATATGTATATTTTTTAATTAAAATACTGGGCCTTATCTTTATATGTCATACCTCATTTATGGAATTGGAAAGGCAAAAAAAATGGTCGCACCCTAATTGCATAGTCTAGAATAGTATAGCATAAGCACATTATAGTATAGTATAACAGCATATTATTGCATAGTGGTGCTTAGCATATTATATCATAGTATAAGATGGCATAGTATATTATAGCATAATATAGTTTAGTATATCATAGCATAGCAAAACATAGTAAAGTATAATATAGTATATGCATTATAGTATCTCCTAGCATAGTATAGTCTAGCATAGCATATCCTAGTATAGCCTAGTATTGTCTAGAATAGTATTACATTTTATAGCATATTCTAGTATTGTCTCGAAGAGTAGCCTGGCAAAATCTAGCTTACCGTAGGATCGCCTACCATAGCATAAAAAAGCCTAGTATAGTATAGACTAGCCTAGATTGCCTAACATAGTAAATCCAGCCTAGCCTAGCATAGCATGCATAGTTTTAAAGAGTAGATTATGCCACGTATAGCCTACCATAGTAAGGCCTAGCCTAGCATTGGATAGCCTAGCATCGGATAGCCTAGTCTAGCCTAGCCTAGCTTAGTATATCCAAGTCTTACCTATAATTCTCTATAATAGTAGAACTTACCATACCATACTCTAGCTTAGCTAGCATAGTATAGTCTAGCCTTACATAGTATAGCCTAGCTTGACATAATATGACTTAGCCTAGATTAATCTATCCTAGCCTATCAGAGAATGTATAGTATGGCCTATCTTAGCCTAGAAACCATATGAAAGCCTAACCTAACATAAACTATCCTAACATAGCCTAGTACAGCCTAGCATATATAGGATAGTAAAGCTTACCATAGTATAGTTTGCATAGTATAGCCTAGGCTAGAATAGTAGCGTATAGCATAGCCTAACCTAGTATAGTTTAGAATATTGCCTAGCCTATCCTCGTATAGCCTATGCTCGCCTAGACTCGCAAAGCCTAAAATAGTATAGCCTATCCACCATATCCTACCTTACCCTAATCTAGCTTAGCATAATATAGTATAAGCGTAGTATAACCTAGCCAACCTTAGTATAAACTAGTCTAGCATAGTATAGTCTAGCTTAGCATAGTATATCGTATCCTATTCTAGAATGGTATATCTTGGCATAGCACACCCAACCATAGTCTAGCCTAGACTACCCTAGCTCAGCTAGTTTAGCCTTGTACACTATAATCTCGCCTAGTCTAGCATAGTATAGTCCAGCCTAGTATATCATAGCATAGAATGGCCTAGAATAACAAAATATACCCTAGAGTAGCCTAGTATACCCTAGCCTAGTCTAGTATAAACTTGCCTATATCCTAGTATAGTATATATTAGAATAATCTAGCTCAGTATAGTATAACTGAGCCTATCACAGTGTATCCTAGCCTAGCTTAGCTTATCAAAGTATAGCCTAGCCTGCTTAGCAGAGTATAACCTAACTTAGCTTAGCGCAGTCTACAATTGTATAGTAAAACTTAGTCAAGCCTAGATTAGCTTACTCTAGTCTAGGATAGCCTATCTTAGTATAGCCTAGCTTATCCTATGTCACTGGAGCCTAGCCTACTATATTATATCCTATCCTAGCCTAGTTAGCATATTCTATCCTTCACTAGCCTAGCCTAGTATAGTATATCATAGCCTACCTTACCCTACTCTACCATAGCGTAGTTAGTATAGTATAGTATATCATAGTATTGCCTAGCCTAGACTAGACTATTAGATCATAGTCTAGGCTTGCATAGCATGCATAACATAGCCTAGTCTACCCTAGCAAAGCCTCGCCTATCCTAACCTGGTATAGCGAAGACTAGTCTAGTGTAGCATAGCTTAGTATATCATAGCCTAACCTTGCAAACCATAGTGTAGCCTAGCCTAGTATAGCCTTTCATTCCCTTCCTAGCCTATTATAGCTTAGCCTAGCCTGGAATAGCATAACCTAGCCTATCATTAACTATCCTTGACATGTATAGCCTATACTATACTATTATACATAGCTTATTATTGTCTAGCCTAACATACTCTATGCTATCATAGCCTAGCATATTATAGCCTAAATTAGCATAGTATATCATACCTTTGCACATTATATCTTAGCATAGCTTAGCATAGTATAGCCTAGCCTATCATAGCCTATTCTAGGCTTGACTAGCAGAGTATAGCATATTATGGCCTAGTCTAGTCTAGCAGAGTATCAGCCGAAAAGTTCTGATGTTATTGCCAAAACAAAATATTTCCCGGGCTAACCTTGGGAGGACTTTGGCAGTTATATAATTCGAAAAAAGAATGTAAAATAACATCAAGGTTTTGAATTTCGTTAAAATCGGCCGAATAGTTATGATGTTATGACCAAAACAAAATAATTTCCATGCTATTCTTGGGAGGACTTTGACAATTATAGAATTCGAAAGAGAATGTAAGACAACATAAGTGTTTCAAATATCGTTAGAATCGGCCCAATAGTTACAATGTTATTACAAAAAACAAAAAAAAACGGGACCGACCGACCGACCGATATAGTGAGATGTAGAGTCACTCGCGACCTGACTCGCGCGCGATTAAAAAGAGCCCCGATCAAAGAGACCAAACGAATAAGGGCGAATTATGGGGATGGAATCAAAAAAGAGCCCCAACAAAGAAACCCAACGAATGAAGGCGACTTATATGTAGATGTACTGTAAGCAGAAATGAAGTGAGATGTCTAGTGACGATTGTTTCAATGTTATGACACGTTTGGTAGTAGCTATAATTCCACCATTTCTTAACAGATCTCTCTTTACAAGGTTTGTGCATAAATGTCTCTGTTAGTTTTTGCTTTAAGTTTAATTAAATAAATTTTGTGTGTACCCTTTCCTACCTTCAAGTTTTATGAGATTTTGTTCGCTAAATTCTTCCTTTACCTTGAGTAGAAAAGATCCCAATATATGACGTTATCTATACCTCTTATAAGTAACGGGCACAGGCATACATGCCCACTAGAGTGGTCCTTATCTATAGCAAGAAAATATAAATTGAGCAAAAGTTGAGCTCCGAGCTCATCGTATGGTGCCACTTTGAGTAAAAACATCATATGTGAAAATTGGTTCCTTTTGAAAAATATCTAAGGGTTGCACATCGACTGTATTGGATAAATTTCCATGGCTTTCGGGTCCTCCTCCCACTCAGGGATTATTGGCCGCTCATAGGTGCTACTCTACTCATTGTTGCCCGATCAGGGTATCCTTCTTTATGTCAGGGTATTGTTATCGATGTGCTTGAACAACCTGCAGGAGGTATTGCATTTGATCTTCGCCTCTCGTTATTTTACCACAGTACTCCTGGATCAATGAAAGCCCACGTTCAGCTACATCATTTGTCACGTTCAGTGCCATGATGATTTCTTGTGTTCGCTTGTAGTCCGGGTTGTCCGTCCAGGTAGCTGGGTTCAGCTGCAGGAATTCGGACTCTATTGCCAACTTCTTGAAGACTTCCAGTGTTCTTACTGAAACAAAATCAGGGAGCTGGGATGTATCAATGCTGTTCACCGAAAATGTGACTCATTTTTCAGAGTCCTGTACTTGTGGCCGGACTCGCATTGCCTTGACCATACTGGATTTCATCTCGATAGACACATGAGAATTAAACAAGAAGAACCCAGCCAATTCTTCAGGGAGATACCAGAGATGGTTTGAGAATTTGGCAAGCGTAACCTGGCTGATCGCATCGTAAATATTTTGGTATTCGTTCATGCTTTTAAGGAGCTGAAGATCGATCCTTAGTGCATGGAGAGTGAGGAGAGCTTATGTCCAGTGCTTCAAGTAGAACCGTACGGCAAAGATGCACATTTATCGTAGGCCCTTCTCTTCCCTTCCCGTCAACTAGAACTACTTGCGGAACAACCAAACTTTCAAGGCATATATAACCTAAGAGATTCACTGTGCATGATACATCGGACCTGGAGCCAGGAAGTGAATCCCACATGGTGGAACCCCTCCGAAGAAAATTATTGAGACCTCAATGAATTCACGGTAGTTATCACGCAGATCCTTTCTAAACCTCTCAACATATCCACTGCCCAATTCAGAATATCCTTTGCAATGTTATTGATTACTACAGCAACTTGTTCCTCATCAATGCCTGTGCTGAATAAAGTGCAATCGATTTGCGGCTAATATCCTTTAAATCTTTTAAAGAGTTTGACTTAGGGTCCTTCACTGGTTCCCAATGTAGAGGGAAAAGCCGCTCGTGCAAAGATTTCGCCTATGTGGTGACGGCATGCCAAATAGAGACTGTCTCTCTCAATTTGTTGTTCTATGAGTACGCAGGCTCGGGTTTTGCGTATATTGTTGGAGGCAGTTATGTTGAACGACATCCCTATGACACAGTCAGTCAGCTCCCATTCATTAAGAAGCGTTTAGACATCAGCCTTCGCCTGCTCTCAGCCATTATCACTTGGAAATTTGGCTACTTGTAGTATTTGACTCACTCATTTTCCTGCAACAATGACTGCGAGACGGTTGGCCTTTTCACTTGTTTTCATCCTGTCTGGCATCAAATTTCCGTCCCAATGGATTACGAGAGGCACATCTGCAGATAAAGATTTTTTAAATTGCATAGAATATTTTGGCCGGTGAAACTGGCGCTGCCTTCTGATTATAGACCAATTGATGTTGAGTTGCTTTGCATCTTCTCCGAGTGTTTTAGCCAGCACGGTAGCAGTTCTATCGAAAGCTGCTGCAACTTAATGTGTGATGACATTTTTTCTTGCTCTCCGTGTTAATTTCTGTAAGCTAGCCCCTCCAGTATCACTACTGGAACTGTCACCACATAAACTGATGTAAACAACACTGTGCATGCATGGGATGCCACATGTCGCCATTATATCACAGAAAAGTGGTGACTAGAGACACCGACAGCGGTCATGCAGGGATTTTACTGCTTGTTATTTAAATATAAAACAAAAGTGAACTGTCTACTGAGTTACTGTCAGTAGACAAATGTTTTAGAGTGTATGGCAAAAATCTCAAAACTATTCTTTAGATGTTTTTCCTTCTCACAATCAATTCCAAGTTTAGGCCTCTTTCGTTGGTTCTAACATAGCCTGCCGTTCGGCATCTGGCATTGAGATCTCCCTCTAAGATTGCCATTCTGCAATGCCCAAACAGCGTGTAGAACTTATTTATGGGCAGGTAGGCTCGTCGAGAGGGTTGATAAGCAGCGGCTATCATGAGGTCTCCTACCAAATGTATGGAGTTCAACCGCCACAAAGGATTCGTCCAGCTCCAGTAGGAGTTTGGACGAGATATTCCCCTTGACAGCTATAGCAGCACCATCAAACCTTTCTTGTGAATGATTTTTCATGACAACTCTGTATCCCGGTATTTTAATTTGACCAGATGTAGTGCCAATACCGTGTTCTGTTATTAATATGATGTCGGGGTCCAGGACACGAAATATGTTTCCATATGCCTTTGCTTTCGCCTCCTATCCGTCTACGTTGAGTGTTAGGATCCTCATTCTATCGCTTACCCTCCCCATGTTTTCCTTTTCGTGTTTCTGGGTAGTGTTTTTCTTTCTCCCGTTCCTCTTCTTCCTGAATTCAGCATTTGAGACCTGCTCGCACGTATCATCATGTAGAATTACTCTGTGGTGGAGCAATGCTTCTTTTACTGCTTTTGTGTCGATGTCAGCACCGAATTCTCACTTGTATATTTATTATTTAATACCTTGGAAGATTTTCCTTTGATCCATATCCTCGGGGAAGGGAAACTATTCGCACGCGTAAATAAATAGGTTGATTCTATCCGCGTCCAGTTTCTTATTTTTACCTTTACTTCCCTTGGCTTTCTTAGTTTGAGAAGCATCTTCCGAGTCCGATGTCGCCGTCTCTGTTCTTTCATTTTCTTCTTTGTACTCTATTTTTGTTTCTGTGCAGGAGTTCTTACTTCTACCGCTTCTTTTGTCTTTTCTTTTTTGGCTTTGTTTCCTGTTTTGGAGTTTTGCTTTCTGGTGCCCTTTTGTTCCACTTCTTCTGACTGTCGGTTTGGTACCATCTGCAGTTGCAGGACATCCCCGGAAGGGGGATTGTACGGAAACCACATATGGTTCATTCCGTTTTTCGCGAGCATTTCTTTCAGTTCTTTTGCGAATATGTACCCGGTTGTGTTAGATTCATGACGTGCGCGTGGAGAATGCATGTCAAAATCTTGGTCGAATTCTCGTTTTAGATCTTGAGGTAGGTTTTCTTTGCGTCTATTTGCGTAAGTGCCGCCTTTGCTGCTTGGGCATATGTGCTATTGGACCTCCACGTCTCCTCTTGTTTCCTTTCTTGCCGCTTCTTTTTGATCACCTCTTTCTTGACTGGACAAGCCATGGTCATCGACCTATGTCCCTTACCGCAGTTGGTGAATTTTTCATATGTGTTTCTACATTGTTTTCAGTGGTGGCCTTTATCCCTGCATTTGCAGCATGTCTCCAAGGGTTCTTTGCAGTCCTTGGTCGCGTGTTGCTCCATCTTATAGCACCGGAAGCAGAAATGGACTGGCGTAAACTCTTCTCTCTCAATTTGTTCTCCGCTAACTTTAGCGTTGAACATAAGGAGTTCATGTTCCTTGGCCTACTAGGCTAGGGTTGTCTTTGCGAAGACTACTTTGAAGACACGTGTCTAGTCACTATTCTCCCTTCTATTTTGAATTTAGTCACCTCGACTAATTTAGCCCAGGATTGTCAAAGTTGTATTTCTTCCTTTATTTCTTCTTTGGTGTGCTGCCCGATCCATGGGTCAAGACGCCGACATACCAGACTCCTGTGGGCCATGATTTGTGGTGGTATAGCCAGCTGCAGTCTGATCCCACGAAGGATCTCGACCGCTTCTTCTTTAGTAATAGCCTCGATGTATCTCTCCTTTTCGTAGATAACGACGTACCCTGAGGAAACTTCCGGCAATCTAACTATGGCTATGCTCAGTTTTATGTACGCTACCTCGAAAACCTTTTTCCCTGGTGGTCTTGAATTCTCCATCTATAGCATGCAGTGGGATTCTGGTAGTGTTTCTTTGTGCCATCTCTTAGAGAGAGTGGCCCCCTCGGGGCAGTGGTCTTCTTATTCTCTCTATTTGTTTGGTCTAAGTCGTCATGATTCGGAGTTAAAGTTTGTGCTCCCTCTCTTCAAACGATATTCCTCTAGTGCTTGGTTGTAGGGGGAGACTCACTCTTCGTCGCGACTATGCGTCCATGAACGTGAGATGCCAATTGAGGAGGATGCGATGATGATGGATGAACCTGGGGTGGGGCAGGGGCGCTCACGAAGTGTGATTGTATGGCCGACTTTTTGTTGGTTAGCGCGAAATCAACCATCGCGGGTTTAGGTATCAGAACTGCAGCTGGCATACATAGAGACGGTTGTTGCTTCCCCGCATCCTACCCGGGAAATTGCAGCCCTGCTTCTTGTCAGGGTGCCTCTGACGCCGAGTTCCACTGTGGGCTACTCATCAAACCAGCTTTCCCTGGCGCCCCCAATGATGTCTATCACAAAGAACGACATAGTTGGGTCGAGGCAAGAGGACAGGCAGTCAAGTTAATTTTTGGTTCGTTACTCCGTCGGGGGAGTTGGCGGGGTAGGTAGGCTAACATAAAGTCACCTAGGGGCAGCTTGTAAGAATCTTTCTCAAATATCTCCGTAGGGAGTGAAGAAAGCCTCCACGTTTTTCAACTGGCTCTCCCTTTCCTTTGCCTCCTTTATCGGGTCAGAGATGACTAGCGTGTTAGCGTTGTTTATACAATGAAGTCTTCTATCCGTTTTGAAAAATCTGACGACGTAACGCTGAATTTAAATTGTTGTAAGAGTAGGTGTGGGTAGGGGATAAAGAAAGGGTGTGGGGACAGATAGCGGAAAATAGACAAGTGGTGAAAAAAGAAAGAAGTGTGGTAGGGAGCAAAGAGATGCTAAGAGCCTGGTGATTAGGCCCATCGCTTTTAAGTATTATTTGTTTAGTGATTCCTTTGTTGTCTCTGAGTTATATATATATATATATATATATATATATATATATATATATATATATATATATATATATATATATATATATATATATATATATATATATATATAATATGGCGTTCAAGCCATTCGTCTTCAAAAAACAATTAATGTTCTTGGGTATGATATGCGATTTGCTGTTGTGCTAATAATTACTTTATTAATCACTATAGTGTTTTGCTTAGTGTCTTTGTTTATTTGTATATCTTGTAGTGAGTGTAAATCGTGTTTTTTGTTTTTTTCGTGAATGTCTTCCTCGCCAAATTTTTGTCTTAATCGGTGAACTCTTGTATAAATCGGTGAGGTTTCATAATTAGGTAATCTTTTTCTTGGTCTGATTTTTTATTTGGTTTAGGGTAAAAAACCTTTCTATTCTCATGCGTAGAACGGCACTTGTGCTCCGCCAGCTAAAAGCCCAGCGGAGCTCGGAAATCTGGAGCAACTTATTTCTCTTCTGTTCTGGTCAATCATTTAGACGATATCATCGTCCAATTCACGAATAACCAGTTCCTGCATATTCCTTGTCCGTTCTTCTATGACAATGTTAATGAGACTTAACCCCGCCTCCCGGTGCAACTCTTCCTGGCGTCTTCTCTCTTGTCTGTATGTAACTGTAATTAGGTACATACATTTATTCTACACCACTTGTAGTTTCCTCTTTTGTGTCTTTGAGACACACGAGAGGGCGAAGCGGGGTACAGCAGCGTCGATCTTACAAGCGCATTGTAGATATTTTTCTTAGTGCTTTCACGAAGATTTCTGAACCTGTATAGAGTTTTGACTGCAGCAGTGGTCTTGGTGATTCTCTCTTGGACGTGCTTCTTGTACCCGGTTGAATTCATCTTCACTCCGAATACATTGCACTCCATGGTGTAGGGATAACGTCTATCATCCACCCTGACGTCGTAAAGTAGTCTCCTGCCTATGGGGACTAAATCAACTTTTCCTGATTGGTGCGGATCTCCCACCGGGCCTCGTAGGTGTTAAGATTTTTAATTTCTTTTGCTGTCATACAAGCTTGCCTCCATGGATATTGAATGTTGAGGCAAGTGAGGCATACAGAGGCTGGGAGATCAGCGGTGTAAATCAATTAGAGAGTGGGGGATAGGCAACCCCATCCCCCTGCGGGAGGCCCACAGTAAGCGGAAACTTAGGTCCGCCTGTGCACCCTAAACTGAGGTACTCTACTCTCTCCATGACATATTAAGAGAGAGTTCTTTCTAAGTTTTCACTTAGGCCCAGTCGTAAGATCTTGTACTGCATTCCTCGTTTCCACACCTTACCAAACGCCTTTGATACATCCCGACAAACAATGTCCACGTAACTTCTTTCCCGTTTTGCTTGGGCTAGTTTTCCGTGATGACATTAATCGCCATCTCCGTAATTCGCTTCTTCATAAACCCAAATTGATGTGGGTTGAAGAGGGAGTTCTCCTCCAGGTGAGACACCAGTCTTCGGTTGAGGATCTTCTCGAAGAGTTTCCTGTCAAAGTAAAATTGGTTGGTAGCTCTCCTTCAACGCTGGTTCCTTTCCGCGCTTAGGCAAGAAAATCGTCTTAAGAACATAAGAACATAAGAAAAGAAGGAGACTGCAAAAGACCATTCATGGCCTACACTTGGCAGCTCCTGTTTATAAGCCGTTTATAAGCATCTGGAAAGTATCCCGTGTTGAAACAGGCGTTATATATCCTTCTCATCCCTTTCATGACATTGAGTGGTGCCTTTTCAAAGTTGAACTCTGTAAGTTCCGATTGTCTGTGGGCTTTTTGTCGGAATGAGCGGAGCGCGCCGAGTAGTTCTTCTTCGGTAATCTCGGCGTCTCCGTCACGCTGTCTATTCACCTTAAGGTGAGGGTGCGTCTTGTGTGTTTGTTCGTTAAGCTCGTCGATGATGTTGCTTTCAAACTCTCGGTAATAGTCTTCGTTTTCCTCCTCAGTTATACTGAAGATTTTTTTCCCAATAACTTCGGAATAGCTCTTCAATTCTACTTTCTTCCTTTTTGATGTTTCCATCTTCTTTTTGTAGCTCGATCTTCGTCTTCTTCCCAGTCGATCCTTTGAGATTTCTGATCTTTTTCCAAAAATCTTTGTCAGTTGCTTCGTGATCGAGGCTATCGATTGCATCATCCCAACGTCTCCATTATTGTTCGAGGATCAACTGGTTCAGTTCTTCTTTGACTTCTTTACTTCACTGTATTGAGTGAACTGACGCATTACTGATTTTGATTTTATACAATAACTTCAGCTTACGGTATAAATCCTTCATGTATTCGTTCCATTTGTAGGTAGAGATGGTCCTATACTCGGATTTAGGTATACAAGCCCTATCTGCGTTGATGAGATGGTTATTAAGGTCTCGAGGGCCTCGTCAATCTCTTCTAGAATTGCTTCCTCCAAGTTGGGCGGATCGTAGGCCTCGAGGAGGCGCGCGTACCGTGTCCAGTCTGCTCTTTTGTAGTTCTTTCTGACTACAGCTGGAACTTGTATAGGGTTCCTGTTGATAGTGAGTAGAAAATCTATATGGTCACTACAGGGTACCTGGACTGATTCCATGTAGTAATCGAGCGGCAGCTGGCGATTCGCCAGACAGATGTCTGGTTTTGTGGCACTTCCTGCTCTGACAAAGGTAGGGAAGTCGGGGACTATTCGTTGGGCAATATTTCTGTCCAGCAATAGGTCCAGGCTTCTTCCTATACCGTTGAAGGTCCTGTAACCGGATTCTCGGCATCTGGCATTCAGATCCCCCATTAATATAGTGGGGGCTCTTCTGCCAAATAAATTAGTGAGAGTGCGAATTGGTAACACATCTCTCCTTGGCGGTTGATATCCGGGCGCATTGACCAACTTTCCTCTGTCGAGTTTGATATCAATCGCGATGTAGGATTCTTCTAGATTTCTTATTTGCTTGTATTTAATCCCTTTCTTTTTGCAATAGCTGCTGCGTCGAACCGCTCCTGCTAATAATTCGTGATCAACACATCGTAGTTCCAGATTTTCATTTCTGCGCTACGCATGTCGATCCCGTGTTCCGAAATTAAAATGATGTCCGTATCAATTTCCCTGAATACATTTCCGTAAAGAAGTCTTTTCGTCGTCCAGCCGTTGGTATTAATTTCCAATATCTTCAGTGCGTTCCGTAACGTGGTGAATTGTTTTTACCTATACTTCTTCTTATTCTTCTTTTTCTTCTTGGGGGCTGGCTGGGCGGTTTTACTGTGCCCAGAGTTTTCCTTCTTCGGAGGTGGACTTGGGGTTTCGAAAATGCACTTCGTAGCTCGTGTACGGGTGCAGGGGCCCTCGTCGTTGTAAGAAGAGGAAACCCCTCTTGATTTTCAACCTTTTCATCTTCTTCATCGTCCTCTTCGGATTCCTCCGATGAGGGAGCTTCTACGATCTCCTCCAGTAAAGATTCAACCTTGTTGTTTATGATGACTAATTCCTTGAATAACTTGGAGCATTTAGGGTCTGCAGGCATGTTCACCTTTGGGAGATTGTTGGCTTTTAGGAGTACATTGAGTACCTAGTTGTAGCAGCCAGGCTTCACTGCATTAGCCATATTTGAGTGGGTAATGCAGATAAGTATCTTTGCACTTACATCTCTTGCGATATTCATCTGTGCAGGTGCGGGTGCTGTTTTTTTCCCTATTCTCTTGGCGTCGTTTGCGTAGGTCAACTCCTTGGCTTCCTTTTCTTCTTCCTTCTTCCTTTTAATGACATGTCGTCGGTGTATGGTCCTCGACTTTATAGCATACAAAGCACATTTGTATGCTATTAAATTTCTCTTGTTGGATGTTATCTCCTGGGATTCTCATATTGAAAACCAGGATTCCGTCCGTCGTTACTTTTCTGGCCATGACGGTGGTGGCGAACGTTATTTTGAACACGTGGGTGTGTCCACCAAATTTCATGACCTCCCGGACTTTCGCCCACGGGTTACTCTTCGAGATCTCTTCTTTCAATTCCTCGGTCGAGTTTTCACCGACCAACTCTCCACTTCGCGGCAAATGACGCTGCGGTTCGCTGCCACTTGTGGAGAGGTCTTTGAATCCAGCTCGATTTATTTTAGTGTGGTAGCTCCTTCTGCAGACAGGAGCCGGTCCACATCTCTTGTCTCTGCACAGATAGCAATAAAACCTGATTAAACTTCAATCAGTTTCATCAGTGCCACCTTGTGTTCGAGATAGAGAGTTTGCAGTCTTTTTTTTCCGGGGCCTTTTTTCCTTGTAGAGTCCTGAGGGGGACCCTCTGAGTGAGGGTCTCCATGGTCTTCCACGTCCTTCTATTATGTCCTCTTGCGATGTCTTCTTTTCTGAAACCAAAGTGTAATTATGGTGTTTGGAGTGAAAAAAGAAGTTATGAGGTGGTAAAGGAGGTAGCGGTTAGTGAAGGTAGGTTGGCGTACGAGTCCAAATAATGGTGAAAAAACGACCTCATCTATTTTCCAGTTGGTCCCCCGCTCGTTTGCCGCCAGGATGATAGGCCGAATCAACGGCCGCTAAAGTTTTGTCACCCCTTCTCGGGTATTTACGCCATAACTGCTTCCAACCACATAGAGACGGGTGTACTTCCCTCTATGATTCTGGCCGGGTCCCCCGGGCGATGAGGATTTCTCCTCCGTCCGGAACTCGCAGTTATGGCCCAGTTTCGAGATAATTTCTGACTTATGCTTCCGCTGTGGGCTAGTCCTCAAACCAGTTTTCACATAAGTCCTTAATTATGTCAGTCCAAGTGGCCGGCATAGTTAAAACGAAATCAATGAATGGCAGACATCCGAGCAGGTTTGCACGCAGGGCGGTGGACGGGAGCAGTGAGGTGCTTAAGCTCTCATTGAGTTATGAATCGTCGATGAAAAAAGTATTCCTCTTTTTGAAAGGTGAAGGGTAATTCACCAAAAGACTTCCAGAATAGGCGCTTTTCTATGTAGACGGTGCTCAAGGTCCATTACTAAGCCAGTAAAAAAATTATTATCCTAAGGTTGTCAGCAGAGCGTATGAGTCGAATATTCGGCCGTCCCAACGTAACGCTAATATCTGGTAGAATAAATTAAACCTAAATGTTCCTTGAAAATTCGTCTCCAAGATGAATGGTCAATTTGGTATTAGAGAATCAGCTAACGTGACACCTACGAGGGGCGGTAAATAAGTTTTGCGAATCGGTCGGGCAAAACAGAGGAAGGGGGATGGCTGTTTGTGAGGGTGTTAGGACAAGTTATGACAACTCAGGACCTGCAGCCGCACGCTCCTGCCTCGTCTATTTAAGAAGCAGTAGCTGATCGCAGATCGTCAGTCATAAATTTTCCAACAATGGAGAAGGTTGAGCACCACGCAGTGATCAAATTTGTGACCAAGGAAGGCAAGAATGCAAAAGAGATCCATGAACGCATAGTTGCAGTGTACACCGACACTGCCCCTTCCTATGCAACCATTGCTTGCTGGAATAGACGGTTCCGCCATGGTCGTGAGTCCCTTGAAGATGACCCCCGTTCAGGACGCCCGTCAGACGTGACCAACGAGGACAATGTGGCCCGTGTGGAGAAGATGATCCTCGAAAATCGACGGGTGAAGGTCGAAGAAATCGAGCGAGAACTTGAAATATCACATGGAAGTGTTATCAACATCATCCACGATAATTTAGCCATGACCAAGGTCTCTGCCCGTTGGGTCCCTAGAAACCTCACGCCCCATGATCGACTTCAACGTCGTCAAAGTTCGGAGGAGTTGCTGCTCTTGTACAACCAAGACCAGCGCGATTCGAGTCACGCATAGTGACAGGTGATGAAACGTGGGTCCATCACTGGGATTCCTAGACCAAGCTCGAAAGCATGGCCTGGAAGCACAGGGGCTCTCCGACCCCTATCAAGTTCCGGACCCAACCCTCAGCCGGGAAGATCATGGCCACCATCTTCTGGGATTCTGAGGGAGTGTTGATGGTGGACTATGCGCCTCGTGGAAGGACCATCACAGGCCAATATTACGCAGAGGAACTGACTGGGTTGAAGAAATGCATCCGTCAGAACCGACGCGGCAAGTTGACACGCGGTGTCCTGCTCCTCCACGACAATGCCCCTGTCCACAAGGCCAGAGTTGCTCAACCATCCCCCCTACAGTCCAGATCTGGCCCCTAGCGACTACTTTTTATTCCCCCAGCTCAAGGCTGCACTGCGTGGACGCCGGTTTGGGGACGATGAAGATGTCCAGCTCGCCGTCCAGGAGTGGATTGAACAGCAGTCGGGAGATTTCTGGTTGTCGGAAATCTGAAGCCTCAGGGACAAGTGGCGCAAGTGCATTGAAGTTGAGGGTAGTTATATATTGAAAAATAATAAAACACTTTTCCTCATATCTCGTTTCCTTATATCCGAATTGCAAAACTTACTGACTGCCCCTCGTATGATCATGAGAATAAATTAAACAATTTTTTTATTAAAATCTGCTTACTCCTGATTGGCTACATTTTGGATAGCTTATGTTTACGTATAATAACTATATAAAGAGCAGCATTTTGTGAAAAAGGGTTAGACTGGACAGAAAAATTCGATAAAGCAAGCATTCTCGAAAGACTTTATTCGCCGATAAAGCAACCTGCCTATTATTGTGAATTTTATTCACTTTTCCCTACGGGAACTTGAAGAAGAAGATTCATATAGAGCGCTTATTATTCCATAAATGTCGAACTAATCCCGCCGGGGTAAGGGAGTTGAAATGAACTAAACTGCCATTTAGCCACGTCCCAACTATGCCGTTCTCCGTGATAGGCATAATTGGGAACGCGAGGAAAGCAGGTTTGAGGAGTAGCCCATTGTAGAACTCGGCGTCAGAAGCAGCCCGGTTAATTGGGGAAAAGTTCACTCTAGTCTCTAAGGGTAATTTCCAGCCAGCACCACAGGGTGAACCGCAACCCTCCCTGTCTAAGTTGGAAGCAGCCTCGATACCTAAACCCCAGACGGGGTGCCCCCTCCCCCGGGTGGTGTTAGTTGTTTCGATCCCTACCCATCATTAAGTCCGCCACATGTCCCCCATCTGAGGGACCTCCCCGGGTTCACCCACCATCATTTCATCCCTCCATCCAGCAGTTCACGTTCATGCAAGCTTGCTTACAGCGGTGAGGGGGGGGGGGCTGCCTCCCTCACGCGCTCTATTTTCAAAATAATAAATATTTGGATACACAGAAGAGGCCTTAATGATTTAGTAACCAGCTAAAAAAAACGAAGAAGGAGCGATCCCGCAGTGCTTTACCGCCCTTCAGGGCCCCCATCGGGAAATATGGCTCAAGCTGGGAACACCCGGGTCCCGCTGCGCACCATCAGCGGTCACACTAGAGTTAGCAAAGACAAAGTCTTTGAAGTCGTCTATGGGCGACTTAAGATAGCCATGATCAGGCTGCTAGAAGTCCCCATGGGTTATATCGCTATATGTGAAACTGAAAAGGATGGGGAGGCCATGACGAAGGAAGCTGCGTTTGAGGTCCTTCGCGAACTTGGCCTGCAGCCAGCAATACCTCCCCAGATCCAAAGGCACAGGAGCGTGATCTGCAGGAGATGAGACCCTTGGATTAGCGAGCATTCCAAAGAGGAGATTAAAGAAGAAATCATAAAAAAACATCCATGAGCGAATGTCACTGAAATTGTCCAATTAAAAAACAAAGGTACAACTCTGACTATAACTATGTCTTCAAAATGATCTTTGGAGATGCTTCCGTGGGCATGAAGGATAAGGAGTCTGGGCTCCTGCTTTTTAACGCCAGGATCAGCGGGGATCAGATCGAGAGGGAGGAGTTCCATCCAATCCAATTCTGCTTCCGCGGTTACAAAATGGAAGCACACACTACTCGCGAATGCCAGGCGCCGCAAGAGGTATGCTCTAGGGGCAGCGAACCTGGTCACCTTCAGAAAAACTGCCAGAGCCCTCGCAAGAAGTGCACGCACTGCGAGAAAGGCCATAGATCAATGGCAATGGCTTTTCCCATGAAAAAAGAGTTGAATAGGAGGAAGCAGCAACAAAACAAAGAAGAGGCGCCTAAAAAAGCAAACACAACATACACTCAGGTCGCTAAAGGCAGCTTTCTCCGAAACAGAAAGTATGAAAGTGTCCCTTAAAATCCAAAACGAGGAATCGAAAAAAATTCTGAAGTGCATCTTGTATGCCCACGCCAGAATCTAACGCAGCTTGGGACACTCGCAAAAGAATTAAACCGGATGATCGCCAAAAACGGCATGAACCAGATGTGGTTTTTGGACGATCCCCCATCAGGGGATGTCCTCCAACTACAAATGGTCCCAAAACAGACTCACGAAGAGAATAAACAAGAGGAGAAACCTAAGGAGTAGAACAAGAGACCCGATCCGAGAATAGAAACAAGAAAGGAAAGGGAGGCTGCTGCCAGATCGCTGAATGTGCCCAAACCCAATAATAACATATAGAAGAATATAGAAACGGAAGATTCGGATACCACAGACACCAAGAAAAAAGAAAATGGGAGGCCAAAAGACCCCAAGATGCGGGCGAGATTAACCTCTAAATTTACGCATCAGAGCAGTTCCCCCTTCCAAAGGACAGAGATGCAAACAAAATATTCGTCGGTATCAAAACGAAATATTACAAGTGGAAATACGATGCCCAGTTTGAAGAGGAAATAGTCAAGGAGGCCCTCTTCACCCATAATGTTAAACTCTACAGAGAAACATTTGAAGAGCTTACCACGACAGACTAAAATAAAAGGAACGGGAAAAAGCGTCCCACCACCAGGAAACACTGGAAGCCAGAAAAGAGAATGGAGAACCCGAACAACAGGTTGAAAATTGTAACGCTCAACGTAAGTGGATGGTAGGGAAAAGCAACTGCGTATGGGAACATATTCTGTGTGCTAGACTCCGACATGATCTCAAATACGGAGCATGGTATCGACACAACATATTGTCAAATAAAGATACTGAGCTACAGAGTTGTTACAAAGAATCATTCTCAAGAGATATTTGACGATGCTGCGGTTGCATTCAAAATGAATCTCTCGTCCAGGCACCTTCCAGAATTGGACGAGTCATTCGTGGCGATAGGTCTGCCCACATTAGTGGGCAACCTCGTGATCGCGGCGGTATATCAACCTCCTCGAAGAGCGTATATTCCCCTCAACAACTTCTATACCTTGTTCGGCCACGGCAGAATCGCATTCCTGGTGGGCGACCTTAACGCCAGATGCCGAACGGCTGGCTATGGTAACACGAACAACAGAGGCCATAACTTGAAAATGATTATGCGACGGAAAAACATCCAGAGGATAGGACCGAATTTCCCAACCTATATCACCTCTCGGACGGCTTCCCATTTAACTACCATAGCGATCCCGGACCAACAATTCCTTGTGACCATATAGCGATCTTGACCACCATCTCACTCGGTCCGATCCAGCTTCCGGTCCCTCTTTGCAAAAGTTACACCTCGGCCAACTAGACCGCTACTGAGAAATCCTAGGCACATTCAAACCAGCCGACCTAAGCGAAGCAACTCTAGAGGAGATTGACGGAGAGCTGGAGAGGATAACAGCCCTCATTACCAAGGCTGACGCCAAGTGTGTACCCATGATAGGATACAAGACTCCTACACAACTCAGATGGACCGAGGAGATGAAAGAGATCGTTGGGGAGCACAGAGGGGTGTATGAAGAAATTAAAAGAGCAGGTGCGAATCGTGAACGAAGCTCGCTGCTACGACATTTGCGTGATGAGCTAAAACTGTCTATTAACCAACAACAGGCTGAAATTTGGAACAGCATAATAGCTAAGGTAGATAGCGAGGTGACCCCTGATAAGGTCTGGCGCCTAGTAAGAAAATTAAAAGGCGTACCAAGTAGAGAAAAGAGCCGCATTAAGGAAGGCGATGACTACTTGAAGGATCCGGTGTTCGTGGAAGAAAAGTTCCGCACGTTCTATAAAGAAATCTTCTCAATAACACCTGAGGACGATGAGGAATTCGACCAGAAATCCGAAAACCATCTGATTGAAGAACTTAATCAGATCATACATCAAACACACCCACGAGCCTACGTCAACGAAAGGAGGTAGATGGCGGACCATGGCCGACCAATTACAACTGAAGATGTCATGAGAGTCGTAAAAACCTTTAAAGAAAAGGTGCCTGGCTGGACCTGCATCACTAAAAACAATTTTATGTTTGCCCCCTAGCAGATCATGCAAGGAATCACTAACATCTATAACACTTCTTTGAATACAGGCAACTTCCCCGATGGTCTAAAAATGGCCAAAATCATTTTTCTCCCTAAAGAGAATAAGACCCCCGATCAACTGGTGGACTACAGGCCAATATCCCTCCTTAAGTTTGTAGGCAAAGTCTACGAGAAGCTTCTAGCTAACAAGCTATAAGACCAGCTGTCCGAGTGGGAATCTCACAACTCTCAGCAGCACGGGTTCCGCAAGAGAAGGGAGATTGATCTTAGGCCTTCAGCTAAACCCAATCCTGGAAAGGGTCCTCTGTGATGACATCATGGAAAGAAAAGCCCAAGTTTAGATCGAGAGCAATAGAGGACCCGAATTTGAGCTAGAGGCGGATGTTTCACAAGGTAGCTGTCTGAGTCCGCTGTTGTACCTTGTGTATACGTTGGACCTACCTGCTCCAGTCGGGGAGAATTGATGTACATGCAGTTTGAGACAACGTCACTCAGATCTTCCCTAGCTTCTATAGCAACGCTGGAGTTCAAGCAAGGGAGACAGCTACCGAAATCGAAAATATCAATCGTCTCGAAAGAAGGTGGAAAATCAAGACTAACCGGCGAAGGTTCCAGATCCTTCCAGTGAACCGCAGGAAACGAGATGACATCATAGTCGCAGATGAAATTTACCCGCACTCCGACGAGGGGAAAGTCCTGGGTCTGCACATCACCTGAACAGGATATATGACGCACATCAACAACCGAGTCTCCCTAGCAAAAAGAGAACTTGAAAAACTGGAAGGGTTCAGAAACCTCAGCGCCAACAACATCAAGAAGGTGTACACTGCCCTGGTGCGCTCAACACTGGTGTACCCAGCAGTGGCAATGCAGGCAGCTAGTTCACCCTCTCACAGATTTATGCAGAGAGTCCAGAACAATGCTACCCTGCTTTTAGCTGGCGCGAGCAGAATGGACCATATTAGGCAGATGGAACTGCACGCAAGAGCAGAACTTGAGCCACTGAATATGGTCCTCTGACGGCTAGGGAGAAAGACCTGGTAAAAAGTTAAAAACGAAATACTCCCACATATAGAGACAAACATAGACATACCACAACCCATAATTGGACGTGTCACCAGGAGAGCCCTATTCCCAAGTGGAAGACTGTACTCCCGGGAAGACCAAGCCGTTATGTACACATAACCAGGACAAAATGATTCAACTCACCAAAGAGACTCCACGATAAGAGAAAACCAAATACGAAGAGAGTAAAGAAAAAACAAAAGAGGCGAAGTGCCCAAATAATAAATACAAAAACAAGAAATAAATTAAAAGATGCGAAGTTCCCATAACAGGCGAAACAGGAAAGAAAAGTAAACCTAATTAAAAATAAAAATGAAAGCTAATGAGTTAGCAGAAACATAATTGAAAGGCTTGAATGCCTAATGACGGAGGACATAGATTATATATATATATATATATATATATATATATATATATATATATATATATATATATATATATATATATATATATTATTTAAAAAAGAAAGATAACAATAAATATTAAGCAAATAAAAGCAAGGTAAAATAAATGATAAAACAGCAACAAAAGAGTCAGCTAAAACACTGACACCATCGAAAGAAGAAGAAAAAAAGGAAATAGAAAAAGTAAGAAGCTTGAGATACCCTCTACACCGGCGCAAGCTATAAATATTTTTCACCACTCTGTATACCTTAAACACAATTCCCCACTTGTTACATCATCATCATCATCATCTTCATCAAAAAGGGTGATCTAGAGAAAGAGAGATGGTTAACCACGGCCGCCCTATCACCATTGAAGAGAACCTGAACACCATAAGGTCCTTCAAACAAAGGGCACCCGGCTGGTCTGGACTCACGAAGACCAACCTACTGATATCCCCACGGCAAGTTATTTAGGGTATGGAGAACACCATGAACGCACCCCTGAATACAGGCACTACCCAGACGGGTATGAGATGGCAAAAATCATCTTCATCCTTAAAGGCGACAAACCCCGAAATCAAGTGGTTAATCATCGCCCAATCTCTCTCCTTGAAATACCCGGCAAGATCTTTAAAAATATTATAGCCGGCAGGCTACAAATTCATCGGCCCTGGCGCTCCTAACAGAAAAGATCTCATATTGCTGAGCGAAGGGTCACTATGTAGACATCGGGCTGAGGGGTGTGCAGAAGGCCTTCGACAAGGTTTGGCTGGAAGGAATCCGATACAAGATCCTAAGCCTCCAGCTAGACCCAGTCCTAGAAAGAATCCTTTGTGACTTCGTCATGGACAGAAGGGCGCGTATCATGATAGAAGAACACAAAAGACCAGAGTTCGAACTCAAAGCGGGCGTTTCCCAGGGGAGCTGCCTAAACCCTCTGCTTTACCTGGTCTTTACCATCAACCTCCCTACTCCGATACACAGGGACACGATGTATTTGCAGTTCGCAGTTGACGTCACGCAGATCGTTCCACCAGTAGGGTGAGGAAAGCAATGGCATAGGCGCTTAGCACTATAGCAGATATTTCTAACATAAACCAATATGAGAGAACATGGAAAATTCGGACCAACAGGGACAAGTTTAAAGTCCTCCTACTGAGCCGCGAGTCGACGTGGCCCATCGTAATAGATGGTAGGAGATACGGCTACTCCGCTGAAGGCACCGTCCTAGGCCTAAAAATCTCCGACTACGGATACTCAAGACACTACAAGGAGAGGCAGGATATGGCGAAGAGAGAAATTCCTAAGCTATATAGGTTTAGAAACCTTAGCTCGGCCAACATCAGAAAAATATACCTGATTTTCATCCGGGATAAGCTCATCTACCCTGCAGTAGTGACTCAAGCAGGCAGCAAGACACCTCTATGAGGAGGCTCCAGCGAGTGAAAAATTCTGTAACCCTATGCATAAACAAAACTAGGCGAAGACAGTATCTTCGGCAAAGGAACCTGCACCGCAAGCAAAGCCTGGAGCTCATTAATGTCGCAACGCGGAAATTGGCTAAAAGAGTCTGGTCAACATTGGCCAATGATCTCATCCCAGAACTAAGAAGAGCAGGTGGCAACTTAAATATCTCTGTCAGACCGCGTAGGAAAGTCGCCCGAAATCGACATTTTCCAAGAAATAAACTCTGCATCGAGGAGAACACTACACCACTATACACATATCACGATAGAGCAACGACACAACAAATGTGAGACAACATTTATAATCACAACTAACGAAAAAACAAACATAAAACAACCAGGACAAAACACGAGGTAAAACACTAAATCAGAACACTAATAAAGGCTCGAAATAAACAAAGCAAAGGAGAAAAATGCATAGAAGAATACAAAGAAGAACACAAAAAAACAAGTCAACAATAACATAGAATAAAACAAACAAAAAGGAAAAATCATAAGTCAAAAGTAAACAAATGCCTGCTATGCTCCTTAAACTAGGGCAAACCTTTTCTACCCCTTTCATCATCTATCTTCAACTACTACTTATATTACCTTTCACTATTAAGTGCATCAGAAAGGTGATCGTCAGTTATTTTCCTGTAAATACTTCAAGACCAATCCACGCTTACCAGAATGAAGCTTTAGTGAATCCAGCTCAAAATTTTCCTTCACATTTAAAGGAAGCAACGATCACCTGAATACCCAACCTGCGAAACGTCAAGAAGATCCCGTTTTCCATTTAGCTACTTAGACCCCCATAAGTCTACCCTTCGGGGTAAGAAAAGGCCTCACTTTCAAATTCAAAGAAGCTTTTTTTTACTCTATTAATCAGTAAATATATTATTTTCTGTCAACCTCTGTTTCATCTCTATCTTAAGTATTTACTCCAATCTGATTCATTTTTCAACAGTATTTGGTTGTTTTTACGTAGCCAAGTTGAAAGAAAATAATTTGAGCTGGTTAAGAAACTAATTTAAGTAGCAGCGGATTTACCTTGTTAAAGTCCTGAAAATTTTAAATAAGTGCAATATGAATCCATAATTTATTTACATCTATCTTCCCTAAAAGGTACAACGATGTCGAGAGAACGCAATGACCGAAGCAAACCATTTTCTTTCAATTTTTATAGAAAATTTAACTCTTTGAAGGGTAAGAAATTGTAATTAAGGAAACAGCATTTCCTTAATTATTAAGTATTTTGTTAAATTATTTTTTTATATTTAGATGCTGATAGGATGTAAAACGTGCTTATAACATATGTTGAATTTTAACAAAATAACAGACGTTAACATTGGTAATTAATTCACAAAATAGATTAGGGTTCATAATGGGCTGGTTATGCACAAATGAAAACGTATTGTTCAAAGCTATTTTGTAACTTGAAACGAAGTTCGTCATGGTTTGGCACCACTTATTACTTGAATATGAACATAAATTGACTTATGTAGCTTTTGACAGAGATTAATAGAATTTTGAACCATTCTTGACACAAAGCCTGTTTCAGTTACGCTAGCGGAGGAAAGTGATTGTCCATCTCTTTCTCCATTACAAATTGCAGATGTTCAATAATTTGCCCTCTCTGGAAATCTAAAAGCGCTCTCATTTTTCTGTGTATTAATGCACTGATTCAAAAAAAGACCATAACTTGTCTTTAACAACATCATTTATGAGATTTTTTACCCCTCTAGTCACAATTTGCTGATTGAGTATTTATTTCTGAATAGTTGCTGGCAGAAACATGACAGTAGAAACAGCCTCTATTTTCATTATTATCTCCACCTACTGAATATTTAATTTCATATTTATACTCTACATACACAAGCTATATTTTATAGGACTGTATGAAAACTATTAAAAACACAAACGCAATAAAAAATACAGAATAACAGAACAAAGGCGCAATATAAAAATTACACGTTATTGTAAGCCGCAATTTGGAATGCTCAACAATATATAATAATGAATTCACATCTGCAACTCAATGCAATATTTTACACTTACACCCTTGCACTCTTGGCCAGAAGTATAAAGCACCTCTCATAAAATTTTATATTTAGCACATCAAATTTTATAGAAGTTATATTATTCCTAAATATGTTTGATAATAATGTACAATTTGTGAATAGGTTTCGATATTTTGTTAATATGCTTGAATTACTTAGTATTTAACTAAATGGTGTGTAATTAATAAAATGCTATGTTTTCTAAAATAATAATTTAACCAATATTTTTTATGTTTCAGCTTAAATTTCTAACTACTATCTATTTAATATCGTTCTATATAAGTAATATGACTAAAACTACAACTTACAGAAGCACAGATGCAACTTATCTATAGCCATGGGTCATCACAAGTAAAAACTGCTAATAAAATCAAATATTCAAAATTTGCTGTCCAAACCACTATAAAACGATCTCAAGTAACCAATAGCTTTCTATCAAGGAAGAGAAATGAGAGAAAACATTGTATAGCACTTAGAGAATACAGATCAACGATTTGGACTTATTACAGAATCGCAAAAAACATCTTCTGAGCATGTTGGGGAGTTAAATGAAGTTTTAAATTAAAAAGTATCACCAATAATAATTATAAGGAAACATAAATCAAGGGTTAAATGATGCAAGGAGAGAAAGGAGCAATGAATATCTGAAATCAACAAAAAACAACTCTTCAGTAGGCCAAAGATCACAAAAATTGGACACATGAACAATGGGGTTTAAAATGATCTGAACAGATGTAATTATTTATCAGATATATGAGAAAGAATATTGCATCTTTTTTACATGTAATTTATATAATTACAGGTTAATATATTTTGTAAGAAAATTATTTACATTTCTGTCCGCACCAACGATGAAATATGGCGGTGGTTGTATTATGGTATGGAATTCCTTAGGAGAAATGCGTATCACCTTTATGTAGTCGTTACTATAAGGCCCAGAGTTAAATCTAATTAAATAGTTTTGAGGAGTGCTTGGAAAGCAATAAAGAGTACCACAAGTACAAATAAAACACTTGTATGAAAATTTCAATCTGAGTAGGGAAAGATAGCGCCAGAAATTTGGGAATATTTGGTGAAATCCATTCCACAAAGAATTATAGCACTAATTAAAGCAAAAATGGGCCTAATTAAGTAATAAAAAAATGAAAACTAAATAAATAATATATATATATATATATATATATATATATATATATATATATATTCATATCCTGAATTAATTTAGCACAAATGACTAAATACATTATATGATTCAATCCATAGAGTGCTTTATTTTGGGGCCACTGGAGGTAAATAAAATCAATATTTTCTAGATCAGCCCATAGCGTTTATCAAGTTGCCTTTTCTTCAAAATGATGAGTTTCTTAGGTTTACTTCCGTTAGATTAAACTAATATTAACTCCCTTACCCTACCAAACTCATCCGAATTGAATACACGGCAACTAGAAAATCCGCGCCGATGATGGGGGATTTAAAAAGGATTCCACAATATTTTTTAAGAATTATATTTTATTCGTGTTATTTTTTTTAATTCCATCCCGAGGCGAACAAAAATAGTATCGCGACCGAAGTAACCCCAATGCGTCTCAGAAAGGCAATCAAGATGTCACTAGACGCTTTCGTTGAATGGACGGAGCCACTGAAGCGGAAACCAATCCTCTAAAAGTTTTTACAGTAATATTCGACGATCTTGAGCAAATTGGGGTCCCACTAGCACTAACTTACCTAGAGATGATCTATTATATCTCCTATTTTGCGGGTTTGGGGGTATTTAATCTCACATTTGCATCGGTCTTTTCGCATCGGTGGAAGCAAAGGTCTGAATTTCAGTCAGTGTTTAAGATCAAGAAACAAAAGTTTACTCATCATTGATGATTCTTTACTGGTGTTATTTGTTTCATACCAACTACCCATTTTTTGCAACATTTGGAGAAGATGAAGTGAAGACTCCAGGTTCAAAACCTCAGTGAATTACTTAGTCTTGATGAAACTGAAGGAAACGCAATTCTCTTTAATATGCAACTATAAAAGGCAGATCTCTTTGTGATTCACTTAAACCTAAAAAAATGAAAAGTGTGTGAATGACAAACTCCAATAGAAGAGATTAGATGTGGATGCCGGGATCAAGTAAACCACCATAAAACAGTTGTAATGGTGACTTTTGCTTATTTCCTTTTCCCTAATTATCGTGGTTGAAATCGATACCACTTTGGTGTTACGTAGAATTAAAAATCCTACCTTTAAAGTTTCATTATTAGAATAAATTACTCTAAGTTTCCTCTCCATTCACCGTAAATTTTTATGCACTTATTTTCTTTCCATAACTTAAATAATGGTCTCTTAATTCTATTAAATTAAATTTTAATGAAGTCCCATAAGTCGGAAGTTATTAATTATAAGTTTGGATTATTCTCAATTTAAATTTTGGATATGTATTTGTTCTTGAAAAAGATAAGGGAAGAGTTGGGTTAAGAAATAATAAAGAGGGGAAATCGGAGAAGAGAAGAATGAAACTGCCGTTAACGATATTCTCCCAATTTTTTTCCTTTCTTATTTCTATTTACATTCATTCCCTTTATCAGTGAATTTAAGACTCAAAGTTAGTGGTGAATTTTTACTTATTTTGAGGAGAGTTTACTTATTGTAATTAAAGATTTATGAATGAATCCCCCCCAAAAAACTTTATTTATCAAGGGTTATTGGCACTCGAGGTTAATAAGGAAGGATAATAACTTAATGCTTCTTTAATTATGGACATTCTTTTTGACTTCGTCTTTGCTCTTTTGTTTTCCTGTTAAATGACTAGGTTAATTATAGGAAACTGTAAATATGTTTGCTCATTCAAAAAGGGAAGAACTGCAAACAAAGTTTAGAACTGATTTTTCATTTTTACGCTAACTTTCGTTAATAGAGATTTCTTCATTCTTTTAAATCGATTCGCTTCTTTACTTCTGGATATGAAAGTTTGTATCACGACACCAGATGATACTCGCATATTATGTCGTACCTAAGACTAATGATAATGCATGGTTTTTGGTGCGTTTGGTAGAAAGTGGGTACAAGCTATGATTTATTTATTAGTTGGTAAAAGACAAAAAAAAACTATTAGGAATCAAAGTGAATTCCAAGAAAACGAGTCCAAGGCGTGTCAAAATTATCCAAAGCTGCCCCCCAACCAAAATGATTAGATAAAACAACTGACCAAAAGAATATCAGGGTTATCTTCTAAACCATAAAGAGAATTAAGAACTTCACTTTATAGTGTTTTGATGAACGTTAAAAAAGAAATGCTAGCCTCATAGCATTCATAAGAGAGATCCAGATTTATCGCTTTTAACGTTACAGATTATTTAAATTCAGCATTTTCACTTCTCATTTGTAAGATTCTTAATAATCAAAAGGAAATCTATAGATTTCAAATTTTTATGTACCAAAAGAAGGTTTTTTTTAGTTACTCCTCTAAGATGAAGAATAAACTGCTGGCTAGAGAACCCTCCTCTCCCTCTCTTGGCACCTTTTAGAGTGCTTTGAAGATCCACCTCTTTCGTAAAAACCTCACTGTTAGACAATCCTTTGCAAGGGCAACGACTCTGAGGATTGCCATACAATTACACTTATTATATTTGCCCTGATAATCCTTCTCTGTTTTAATGTTCAGCCTCGGGTACTTGATCGGTTTAAAATGCGTGGATCGTCTAGACAATAGATCGACTATTTCATTGTATGGGTGTTCGGGAAGATTTGTTACCAGTTATGTCCTATAACATGATAGGGATTCTAAGAGTTTTCTTGAAAATGCAAATGGAAAAGAACTAAGCAGCAAATTTCAAATCTAGTTCTGGCACGCTAAACTACCTTGACAAAGTTATGATGTGAACAAGCAAGAAGGATTTGATAAATGAACGGGAAAAAACAGCAGTTTAAATGGAGGCCTCAATCGAGCAATATAATCTATAATAAAAATTTCCCAGCTGCCATTGTTTTTGTTTTGAATTTGGGAGAGGGATCAGTAACTTCTTATATCTCGATATTGTGGAAAGTGGAGACACACCCAACATAGTTGCCTGAAGGCGCACATTCAAAGGAGAGTGGGAAGAGACGAGACTCCGCAGCTCTTGCCAATTAGCCTATGGCAATTTCATTAGAAGGAAACCTCCTGATCTAATTGGAAGAAACAGTTGAGCCTCCCATCAAGAATACCCTCACTGAATAGTCGTAGAACGCTTCGGGTGATAGATCCGAACGCTATTGTCTGCGGAACGCGGCCCTGGTGCTGTCGGATTCAAAGTAGAAAAGGCCAGGTTCAACGGGCCAGCTTCCCTCTCTCCTCTTTCAAGTCCATTGGGTAGCATGACGCACTCCAAGAAATCTCTCAGCTATGTGGTGCCGCTGTAATATGTTACATTTGGCACCTAGAAGAGAGGCACGCGCTTTAAGCCTAGGTGCCATCGGTAGTTTGAAACTAGATTGAATCTACCTGAACAGTTTTCCTTCTAGACATCTATTCTCCTGTTTTAGCTACCTTCATACAAACCCCTTCTTACCTCTTTTAGGGGGCCGGTAGATAATTTACAGGCTAGTCGCCAACCAAATTCAATTTTTCGTCCCTAAATCAAGATCAAGAAGTGGGGCTAATCACTTCCTCTCGTTACTCTCTAGGGCTGTTGGTTTTTAACCAACATTCTATTCTCCCTTTACTCTTTCTAATATCCATACTATTTTTTCAATCATTATCCCCAGCAAAGTTTTAGCAGATGTAAAATAAAATAATATACTTTAGCTGACATCGGAAGATTGCGTGCCCTATAAGCACCAACGCCCATAGATGCGTTATCTCTTTATTATTCTCTCCTTAAGCTTTTTTCCCCTGTCTTCGTTGGTTTTCATTTAAAATTTTGAATAATTAAAGCAGAAAAATAATCATGTGCCTTCCGCAAGTTCCACTCTACGTCGGATGCTCTACTCCGACTGAAAAATGCCGTCTGAGAGGCTTTTTTCCAGGAAAAACTAGGCCAGTGTGTTTTTCATTTCCGCGTAAAGGTCGGGGAGCACTTTCCAGCCTAAGAGAGGTGGAAGATGGTTTCTCACTGGGAAGTGTCCTCATTGTCACATTCTTTGCCCTAAGCAACACCGGTATTACCTCGGTGCTGCCAGATGTTCTTGCTACGTTATACGTGGAGAATCTTTCGATTTCCTTTAGCGCTGCCCAGATGGAAAATATGGAGTATCAAATCCAACAGGTATTGAATCGCGTCTCTCACTATGCAAAAGCGGACAGGCCTAGTGTTTTGTCATGACTATGATGGTGCACTTCTGCTGCCATCCACGACTCCAACCTGACCCAGATTTTTTTCTAAAGAGGGTTAACGTGGAAGTGGTGGATTTGCACCGTTTTCTTGGTCTTGTTTTTGAGCGACGCCTCACCTGGGAGTTTCATATTCGTACTCTTAGGAGCTTTTGTACCCACGCCATTGACATTCTGCTTGACCTGACGTTCAGCACTTGTGTACTGATAGAGCTAGTGCATTGCGTTTTTATCGATTCTTTATTCGTTCGAAGCTTGAATGCTGATGCGAGTTTTACACATCCGTAGCCAAGCGTGTATTGATGAAGGTGGACTCGATCCACCTCACCCGTCTCTGCTTGGTGATCGGTGCATTCCGCACGTCCACCATTGAGAGCCGATTTCTCGATGCTGGGGAGATGATATTTGCTCTGCGCCGTGCTCAGTGCATTATTTGCTTGTACACGCGAGTCCAGCGCCTCCCTCATTCGCCAACGGCTCTCACTGCATCCGCAGCCGATCTCGACGATATCTATGCTACCGAGAAATGCCATTCATACCCTAAGCCTTTTGGGTTTAGGGCTAGTAATCTCCTTTGAGAGCACGGTGTAGCTCTCAGGCTGGTGGTGCCTCTGGTATTGCCTAGGAGACCACCTTTGACTATTTGTCGCAACGCCTCATCTATAAAAGCTTCCATCCCGTCAGGAGTATTGCCTTTGGCCTTTTTGGAGCACATTTCGTGTCATACTAGATCCGTACCTGTGTATACGCATGGTTCCAAGTCCCAGGGGAGCATCGGTTTCCACGCCGTATCCCATCTGTTTAAAATCAGACGCTGAGTCTGTCTTCACGGCCAAGCTGGTTGCAAAACATCGCTCGGTACGGGCGATAGCGTGTCGTGCCCTGTTCGCAGACCGGATTGCGATATATAGCGACTTACAAAGCTCCTTCAGTGCTCTGAGGATATTGGAATCTCCACACACACTGGTTCACGATATCCATGACGCCAGGGTTGGCGCAGCCCAGGTGGATGCCGAGATTATCTTCTGCTGGGTTTTTGGACATGTGGGAATTGCTGAGAATGAGCGTGCCGATGAGGGCAGCAAAGAGTCCGCGAGGACTGGGCGACCAGACCAGCGTTTGGCTTTTCATCACACTATCTACATGGCAGGAGTCAAGGCAGCTCTACGGGCTGTTTGTCAAAGGGCAACTTAAATTTGCGTGCCATTACGCAACGACTGTTCCCATAAACCTACCCTTTAATGTCGCGACAGATTCAGTTCGCTCTCTGTGATCTTTGAATTGAAACCACTCAAGGGATGCACCGCCATTTGATCGAGCGGTCCCTCGAACCTTGCTGCAAAGACTGCGTTACCCCCCAGATTGTTCGGCACATTCTTGTTAAATGACCCAGTCTGGGCGATCTTCGCATAAGTTACCTTTCCCAAGCATCGGAGCGGGCGAGGTTGTATCGCTTGTCTCTTGTACTAAGGACGGGTTCCTTTACACAGACTTATGAACTATCTGACTTTCTGGAGGAGGATGGCCTTCTCGATTTTATTTTACTTTCCTTGTTGTAGGTCGCATTTTTGCTCCACCTTGGGAAGGTAGGCCTCTCCCCGACGCTGGAGCGTGATTCCTCTTCTTACCCTTTTTTTGTTTTTGTTCTAGTTTTTGTCTGTTTGTTTGTTTGTTTTCTTCTCTTTTTTTTTTGGGGGGGGGGCATTCCATTTTCGCGTTTGTTTGTAACTGTAGGCTTTGAAAGTTTTAGGGGGACTTATGCCCAAGGAAGCAGTTGCTATGTGGCTGATAAAAACAAAACCAAACCAAACCATTTTTTACCCTGACGCAGTCTTTAATTTCAAAATAAATACCTTTCACATCTTCCAATAGTTTACCAATTAATCCTTACATTCTTAGCTCAAGTCATATTGCTTCTCTATCTACACAATCATTAGCTTTCTCCAGATCCATAAACTCAGCATTCGCTTTACTTCTCTTCTTTACTTTTTCAGTTTACTTTCTCAGTGAAAATTTATGATCCACATATCACCAACCTGTTCTATTCTCCACTACTCCTCGCATATCCATCCCTCAGTTGTGATTTCTATACGTCAAATCAGACTTTTCATGCACTTGCCTTACAGCACAAGTTTTATCGTAATGTAGTTATTTTATTCACTTTTCTCCCTATTACTCTTATACAACTTCACTATTACTGAACCTTTTCATTCCCTTCCTAATCTTCGCGCTTCATATGCCTTACAATACAGCCATTAGACCGTTTCCATAACAAAATCACTAGCAATTTTAGCATCTTAGAGACTATATCATCTACTCCAGCTGCTTTCCCAATTTTCACAACTCTCAAGGCACTAATAACCTCTTGCATTCTTAACTCTTCCATGCCCTGATATAGTACATGATTTACATCCACGAAGGCAATCATATTTGTATTTGCATTATATTATACACCCACATTAAGCATCTCATTTTGGTTTCGCACCGTTAGCTAGTATCATGCCATCCTTGTCCATGATGTGCCCAGAGCTATTCTTCTTCTATTTCCTCACCTTTCTCACTTCCTTCAAGAATAGCTTCCTGTTCCTATCAGAATCCTCATTCACCTTCTATCCAAATGCTTCATTTGCTGCTTTCGTACTCTGTTTAAACTTTTGTTTAATTTTACTTTCAAAATCATTGTATGCATTCAAATGCCTCTCCCTTTGAACCTCATATGTACTTTAATCATTTGTAAGTACGCCTCCCCTTTTCTTTATACTACCCTCTTCTCATTGTAATTACACCATTCGACATTTTGCCTCTTCATTCCAGTTCTGAGTGAATTTCTTTGCTCAAAACTTTATAGCCCTTTTTCTACCTTGTTTACTATCGCTAGCGATTTCTACATCCCTTAAAATACTCCCTTAAATCGCCAAATTTTACCCCATGTAGACCATTAGATATGGCACTTGGAGTAACAGCACACCATTCTGGCCTATCTTGATGGTAGTCTCAGAAGAAACCTACTCTGGTTTTATTTCTCTTAGACATCATATTTTTTACCCTTTTGTTTAGCACTTTCCTTTCAAGCCTATTACAACTATTTTGGTGGCCTGGTGTCTAATTTTGCATGCGAGTGGACCATCAGCTTTCATTAGAGCTTGGAGTGGGCGTAGATTACCTCTCCATTTTGAAAACATGCGTTTTCTTACCTCCCTTTTCCACCCTACTGCTTTCTCCCATTAGTAGCTGTCTTGTGTAACATGCAAACCATAATGTTGCTAATTTATGTACCGTCCTTCTGAAATCACCTAGAGGGGGTAACACCCTACGTATACCCGCTGATAATAGAAACAATCTACATGCTATTTTCAACATTCTTATTCCACTGCTATGTAATGCAGAGACAAAGTTCACGCTAAATTTTCTTTCAACACAATGTTGCAATGCTTGAAAATCCTCTTTGTTTTCTCCGTAATCTAAGTCTTATCTGCTTCCACTTTGATCGCAATAATTTCAATAATGCCATCACCATGTTTACCTTCGAACCCTTTAACTTGTTCAAAACTATGCAACCCATGTTTTTATCCACCGGGGACATTTTTTTTTAATCACGCAGCCTCCCAGCTACGTGAACTGGACTGGCTACTAATTCTATTCAGAATCATCTTCAAGGTCCAACATTTTTTATTTGATAACATTTACCCCGCAACACTAAACCCTCTCTTTTCCTCACTGAAGCTGTTTCAGACCATTAAACTCTTATCTCCCGGGGCTGAAACAGTAATCGTGCTTTCTCGATATTTCCTCCGAGAATGTGGAATGATCCTTTTGTTTCTATAAGGTCCTCGCCCTACCTTGGTGTCCATAAAACGAACTAGAAGATCCATATTTTCTATCAAGTCATTTCTTAGTTGGTAGACAGGGGTTCTGATAAGGACTGCGGGCCTTGAAGAACGCCCCACAATAACGAATTTATTGTATATTATTATAATTGTTTATACATTACATTCCCACCAAATTGTAATCACGAGGTAATATTTGACCCCCCCGTCCTAAATAAGTTTAGTTATCGCTATGTGTTTCATTATACCTCATGTTTTTCCTCTCTTGTCTGCATCATCCAAACATGTTGATATGTATTTTTCGGATATATTTTCGTTCAAGGAATGAATGGTTAAGAGGAGTTCCCCCCCCCCTCCATCTCACTCCACCGGGAGACCTGGGGTATTTGTAAAGTTGAGGACACAACACAACATTGGTTTCCTCGCTTAGTCACATACCTATGGTCCTTCCTCACTTTTACATTTCCATAACTTACTGCCTTTTTTTTGCTTAAATTTCTGTCGTATGCCCTCGTTGGTTTATGTTTTAGGAAAATACATTAAAATCCAACCCCTTCCTTATAAAGCCTCTCCTAGTAAACCAAACTTATATGGAGTTTATTTATCATTTATTTAACAAATCTAAAGTAAAAACCAACGATATCATCACCAAAGATTTGTTAGGAGAATCCTGTAGCGAATTCGTGTAGGCGAAAAGAGTGAGAAATGCATGAAAGTTATATAACCCTGGATCTTTTTAAAGTCAATGGAACCTCTAGGGTCTGCAATACTCCGGATGTCAACTGTAGCGTGTAGGTCCATGAAAAACCTGACATACTGTACGCACAGTTTATTTGGCAAATATTCTTTCCTCATTTCGAGTGTGATGGAGTGAGTTTCACGCAATTCACCTCAACCCCTAGAAATCCACCTCCTCTTCCTCGAGATGGAACAAACATGGCCAAACTCATGTCAGAATTTGGCCAATAGGTTTTATATCTTAAATAATTGGGTAATGATCGCCATTTCTTAATAAATCCTATTAAATCCCAATTAAAGATAAAGAGTCTCCCCTGGAATTTCGATCGTGTATGAATCTATATAAAAATATATAATGAGAAAACTAACGAGAGCATTTGCGGTCAAATTTGAAAGGTCACTCAAGGGTTAATAAGGTAAGGGGTATAGTGGGGTCGAAGGGGGGAGAAGTGTGGGTATGAAAAGGCAACCCTTCCATTGTTCCTCGTAATAATCACTGTTGATCGGGTCAAGGAGTAGAGGCTCTCACAAGCTGTTGGATTTATGGCGACGAGGCAGGGGTTCCAACCCGCCGAGAGCGGACATAAAGCTTTCAGCGGCGTGATGAGTTGGCTGCCCATTGGGCGGATACGCTGATAGTCACGACCGCGGGGATAGGTAGCTCCACACGCATCACCATGCACATGGCCATTCAAAACACCCATAGCATTTTTCCTCTCTATGGGGCACTCATATCCACATACCCATGAAGCAGAACGGGTACGCCGCACCTAGTAGCACGAAAGGTTCAGCTATCACTGGTTTGTGTTAAAAAAAATACAATACGACTCGGATACATTCAGCCAAAACGAGGAGTGCCCTGCCTCCCTGTGCATTTGGTTTCACAAGCGATTGTCATTCTGATCATTATGCGCATTTCATTATTGGGTTGGGGGATCTTGTCTAGGATTCGAGAGACGAATGGCCAGAGAAAGCTGACACCAACGAAAAACAATGTAGTGATTTTTTCCGGCTTTCATTATTTCCTCCCTTTTTTTTTAATCAATAGCTTTAACCTTGTATTTTTCTTATAATTTTATGATGTCCCTTTCCTTAAGTTGTTTTCCCATATGTTAACATATGGATAATAATAATAATAATAGGTATTTATAATGCGCCCTTCAGGGCTGGTAGCCCTCACAGAGCGCAGGTTGTGTAGCAAGTGCAGAGAAAGTTTAGAGGGGAGAGAAGGCAATTCTGAAGAGATGAGTCTTCAGGAGACGATTAAAAGTAGCAAGGGAAGGAGAGGATCGGACTTCGGCAGGAAGAGCATTCCAGAGTCTAGGAGCACAAACTGAGAAGGAACGGTCACCCATCGAGCAGAAGACAGAACGGGGAGGACGTTTGGTATTTGACTCTTCCTATAGGAAGGAAACTTTCAGTTAGTTATCATAATAGTTTCTGTGTTTTGTGATATTAAAGAGAAATGAAATTACTAATATTTTGCATACCACAAACATCCTACGTGATAAAAGCAGACGAACCTTAGAGGAAAGAGGAAATAACTCAAATATTCGATTCAAGCATATCGTTTCCGAGTGTGAATTTATCTTGCCAGACATCCCGACCGTTGTAAGGTTTTTTATCTTCATGCAATATAATCATAATCTCCAAAGTATTTGCTTTGAGGAAATACCATTTCTGAATTTCATCGAAGTATATTCGAAATCTTGCAGTCAAACAACAAATTTCTCTCCCAACAAAACCTCGAAAATGGAGAGTGCAAGATTTGTCACTGTTCTATGAGGGGGTCAAAACATCATTGTGATTTATTTTGGCGGGTCTGCTAGTCGGATAAAGGGGCCCATACAATGGGGATATGTTATTAAAAATGACAAAGCGAATTCAACACCAATACTGCGTCAAATGTGTCTGAAGAATCAGTATATATAACAAGGTCTGCTGACCCGAAAGTCGCGTGCTCTCATTTATTCTGATTTATGACCTTACGACCTTCAAAACTTTCAATAATTCCTGGACTAATCTTGGGAGGACATTAGCGATTCTATCATTCGAAAGAGAATGTAAAACAACATAAGAATTGCAAATTTCGTTAAAACCTAGCCTAAAATAGAGTAGCCTAACTGTGCAGGGCCTAGCCTAACCTAGCTTAGTATAATCTAGCTAGCCTAGTATAACTTAGCATAATATAGCCTACTTTATCCTACCTTAGCTTAGTATAGCTTAGCCGATCGTATCCTATTACAGCCTAGCCTAGCTTATTCTAACCTAGCATTTTATAGTATATCCTAGCCTAGTAAAGCCTTACCTAGCGCATCATCGCCTAGTGTAGCCTAGCTTACTATAGCCTAGCCTAACCTAACCAGGTATGGCTTAGCACAACATGCCAGAGCCTAGCCTAGCGGCGCCTAGAGTAGCCTAGCCTAGTATAGCCAAGCTACAATAGGCTACTATAGCCTAGCCAATATATCCTTGCATACGATAGCCAAGCCTAGCCTAGCATAATATAGGGTAACTTGTTAAAGCCTATAATAGCATAATCACACCTAATATCATATAGCCAAGCGTATCATATTATAGTCTAGACTAGTATAGTATACTATACCCTAAATTAGAATAACCTTGCATAGCTTAGCCTATTATAGCCTTGGTTAACAAGCATATCGTAGCCTAACATAGTATTACCTAGCATAAACTAACATAGTCTATCATAGTAGAGCATAGCCCTTCCTAGCCTATTTTACTTTACCCTAACCTAGCATAGCATAGAATAGCCCTGTCTAGTCTATTATAGCTTAGCATAGCTTAGCAAAGCATTAACTATCCTAGATAAGTATTGCCTATACTATCCTATTATACCCTAGTCAAGCATAGCTTAGTATTGTCTAGCCTAACATACTATAGGCTATCCTAGCATAGCATTTTATAGCCTACATTAGCATAGTATATCATACCCTTAGCATAGCTTAGGATAGTATAGCCTAGCGTGTAATAGCCTAGCATAGTATAGCTTATTCTAGGCTTGCCTAGCAGAGTATAGCATATTATAGCCTAGTCTAGTCTAGCAGAGTATCGGCCAAATAGTTATGATGTTATTGCAAAAACAAAATAATTCCCTGGCAACCTTGGGAAGACTTTGGTAATTATATCATTCGAAGAAGAATGTAAAACAACATCGGGTTTCAAATTTGGCTAGAATCGGCCGAATAGTTATGATGTTATTGAAAAAAGAAAAATAATTTCATGAATAACCTTGGGAGGACTTCTAGGCTTGCCTAGCAGAGTATAGCATAGTATAGCCTAGCCTAGTCTAGCCTAGTCTAGCAGAGTATCAGCCGAATAATTATGATGTTATTGTCAAAAAAACTAATTCCCGGGCTAACCTTTGGAAGACTTTGGTAATTATATTATTCGAAGAAGAATTTAAAACAACATAAGAGCTTCAAACTTCGTTAGAATCGACCGAATAGTTATGATGTTATTGCCAAAACAAAATAATTTCCGGGCTAACCTTGGGAGGACTTTGGCAATTATAGCATTCGAAAGAGAATGTAAAACAATATAAGGCTTTTAAATATTGTTAGAATCGGCCTAATAGTTATGATGTTATTACAAAAAAGCAAAACTGTGACCGACCGACCGATCAACATAGTGAGATGTAGAGTCGCTCGCGACTAGACGCGCACTCGACTAAAAATGTCTATAGATATCATATTGATTGGCATTATATAAACCAACCCCGTAAGGGGCACGGCGATTTACCTTCCTGGCCGCCGTGCTAACGGGACTCAGCCCCCTGCCCGGCCCCAGCTCAGCCTCTTCTCCTTCCTTCAGATAGCCTGTATTTCTCCCCTACTTCGTCGCTTTTCATACAACCTCTCCCACAACTTTCTCTGGTCGGCCTTGATTTTCACAGGGTAGATGCTGACCTCCTTCTCAGCCAACTATTACGGATCGGGGATGAGCGGATAGGGGACAATGTTTCCTGACCCCTGAGCTCCGGTTTGGGATGATGAGTTTGTAACAACCTGCTTCATCGCCAATCATACCTTCGTCACATCCCTTTCACTATCTATCTTTTTACGCCGTGCCCAAGGTGGAGCCGCCATGCCAAAGGGCTGCCAGGTCACCAGGCTGGAAGCGTGGCCTAAAATGGCGGCTCCTGGCTCTGCCAGCCCCGTACGAATCCCTTGTAGAGCGGGCCACTGCGAGGACGTCCCCCCTTCCTGTGCTCTCGCAGGGGACTCTCCAAATCTCTCTAACTGGAGAAGAGGCTTACCTCTCTCCTTTGCTTACGGGTGTCGGGGACTCCCCCAACCCCTTTTCCGGAGGTGCTCTCGGATGTCTCTCTCTTTCCAACGGCAGTCCTGCCTTTACTTTCCAAGGGGACTACCAAGAAAGCCAGCAGACAACCCATAACTGACCGCTCCCCATTGAAGCGGCTGTGTAGGGCAAAACCCTTAGGGGGGATTATTAAAGCAATGTGATTATTAAAGAATGAAATTTCATAAATAATCTGAGAGAATGATACAGCAAGGGGTATATCAATTTTATATTAAAATAAGGTATCTTGATATCATCCGGTTTTCATTGCTAATCTTTCCACTCTTTGTTAAAATTTGCTTTCACAAGAACATTTTTAGCAGGTTTTTTCTTCAGAGAGCAATTAATTAATATGATTACAGATTTTGGAGCAGGATGTGTCGCAATTGCCAATGATAAGAGGAGGGCTGACTGCTTCGTAGCAGTACAATTTATTTCTATTAATTGATTCGTCCCCGAATGAAGCTCGTGTTTAAGAGCACCTTTGTTGTTGGTACGAACGTGTTGCTGCAAATTTAGGTTGAATGGGGTTTGCTATTGCAATCATTATCACTTCTACCTTTTATATTATTCATTTTCTTTATTCTACCCAGTTTTTCCTCCATCTCCTTTACCGTCTCTTCGTTCTTCCTATCTTGAGGAGAAATTAATTAATTGGATAATTCAGCTTTTTCTATCATTTTTTCAAATAAAATACTATCTTTGAAAAAACGTTTTATAGCATTAAAGCGTTGTCCCCCAGACTGTTCGGCACATTCTTGTTTAATGTCCTGGTCTGGGTGATCTTCGTGCATGTTACCTGTCCCGGTACCGGACGAACGGGGTCTCTACCGCTAGTCCCTTGTACTCTGGACGGGTTGGTGTACACAGACTTGCGGTATATATGACTTTTGGGCGGAGGTTGGTCTCCTCTACTTTATTTGACTTTCTTTGTTGTAGGACGCATGCTCCTGTGCTGAGGGAGACAGGGCTAACCCAGACGCCGGAGCGCGCTTCGTTCTTGTTTTTTTCTTTGCTCAGCTTGTTTTTTGTTTTTTATCTTGTTTCTTAGCCTTTGTTCCTTTTTATCCTATTTCTGTTATTTCCATGTTTTTAATTGTTTTATAATTATATATATATATATAAGAGGGGCGGTCAATAAGTTTCGCAATTCGGATATAAGGAAATGAGATATGAGGAAAAGTGTTTTATTACTTTTCAATATAACTACCCTCCACTTCAATGCACTTGCGCCACTTGTCCCTGAGGCTTCGAATTCCCGACAACAAAGAAATCTCCTGACTGCTGTTCAATCCACTCCTGGACGGCGAGCTGGACATCTTCATCGTCCCCAAACTGGCGTGCACGCAGTGCAGCATTGAGCTAGCGGAATAAAAAGTAGTCGCTAGGGGCCAGATCTGGACTATAGGGGGGATGGTTGAGCTCCTCGAATCGGCACTCGCGCAGGGCAGCTTGTGCAACTCTGGCCTTGTGGACTTTGATGACGTTGAAGTAGATCATGGGGCGTGAGGTTTCTAGGGACCCAACGGGCAGAGACCTTGGTCATGGCGAAATTGTCGTGGATGATTTTGATAACACTTCCATGTGATATTCCAAGTTCTCGCTCGATTTCTTCGATCTTCACCCGTCGATTTTCGAGGATCATCCTCTCCACACGGGCCACATTGTCTCGTTGGTCACGTCTGATGGGCGTCCTGGACGTGGGTCATCTTTAAGGGACTCACGACCATGGCGGAACTCCCTATTCCAGCAAGCAATGGTTGCATAGGAAGAGGCGGTGTCGGTGTACACTGCAACAATACGCTCATGGATCTCTTTTGCATTCTTGCCTTCCTTGGTCACAAATTTGATCACTCCGCGGTGCTCAACCTTTTCCAGTGTTGAAAAATTTGTGACTGTCGATCTGCGATCAGCTACTGCTTCTTAAATAGACGAGGCAAGAGCGTGCGGCTGCAGGTCCTCACTTGTCATAACTTGTCCTAACACCCCCCACAAACAGCCATCCCCTTTCCTCTGTTTTGCCCTACTGATTCGCAAAACTTATTGACCGCTCCTCGTATATATATAATATATATATAATATAATATAATATATATATATATATATATATATATATATATATATATATATATATATATATATATATATATATATATATAATATGGAGGATATCACATTGACGTAATGTATATTAGTGGAAGATAATGGTAAACCACAATATTTGAATTAAGATTTTATTCATAACTATCGGACTAGTTTTGCAACGTACCATTTTTAACTAATATTAGTTGAAAATAGTACGTTGCCGAAACTAGTCCGCTAGTTATAAATAAAATATTGATTCAAATATTGGGGCTTACCATTATCTTCCACACACACACACACATATATATATATATATATATATATATATATATATATATATATATATATATATATATATATATATATATATGAGTAAAGTTATATTACCTGACAGAAGAGTAGCTGGGCTCTATTTCATTCTAATAATATATAGACTTCATAAAGCGTAACACTGATCTTAAATTCCTTTCATGCGTTTGCAAAACTAAAAATAGCTTCGAATCGTTTCGTCAAAATTACATCAAGATGTTGAATCCATTTCTTATATTATCAGCAAATGGCTGAATTGAGCTTTGGCCGTCGTGAGAGGATGAAATTCTTTGAAAAGACTATTTCAGACCTCGCGCCGGAGGTGAAATCGAGATATGTGATTTCCTGAGACTTTCCTTATTCGGAAAAAGGAGAGATAAAAAATAGGGAGTAGCTGCATTGCCGTGAGTCCTTAAAAGAAGGTAAATGTAAATATTTAAGAATTTTAAAATTATGAAATCGTAGGGTGAGAAGTGATAGTTGATGGAAGAATCAGGTTTTGCATAAACAAGTGTGTAAGTACTGATAACTTTTTATTTCATCGTGTGACCATTTACTCACAAGGTGAGATTAGGCACCGTATAGACCGTAAACAATAAGTTTATGTCTTGTTTACCACAAAGCCCTCCATTATTGTTTAAAAGCTGGACAAATATTTCAGCCTCCACCCACCCAGTAACAGCATCTTTTATAGGAGGCATAGATTGTACAAAATGATATTACGAATCTGTAAAGAACTCCAAGTAACTAAAATGATAAATCCACTACATTTAATCACTTGTATAATTGTAATTGCGCAATCAATTGCACAGTCACTAAATCAATTGTAAAATGTAAGTTCATCTCAGGAAACAATTTTTAAATGTGTATGTATTGACATTTTCCCTAATGTTAACATTCATCTAGGGCTATTTTCATTAGACCTTATTATTACTTTACATATCAGGCCCCAAATCAAGATTTTGTATTATTTTGCCCTTCCTAGTAAGGGTCTATCTATCGAAAAGAGACCCTAGTTCCTATTTTAACTGTGATTTGTGTTTTTGTGCATTCCTGGCAGAGGTTTTTGTAAATAAAGACGACAGTGCTTGGATCTACAGTTCTTTTTCTTCGTGTGGGTGTTTCGCATCTGACTATACATATTATATATAAATGATCAATAACGTTCTAGTCAATGCAGTTAGGTAAGGATAATAATAAGAATTCCTTAATCCGCTAGAAAAGTTTCTTAGTCGTTTATGTAACGCTCCTGAAGAGGGTTGAGGAACAGAAGACTTTTCTAGCGGATTAAGAGATTCTTATTATTTCCCTTACCTGACCGTAACATATATATATATATATATATATATATATATATAAATATATATATATATATATATATATATATATATATAATTATAGTCATTCCAATAAGTAAGTATATTTAATATGGTAGATAGATATAAGCACCGGTTGAGCACGTGTTCTGTAATGTAGGAACAAGTTGGAAGCAAATTTATGATAATTAATTCACACAAAATAATAAATTTTACAATACTGTCTTGTATATTTAATTAAACTTCTGCTCCAAACTGTACATATATAGATGTATACCTGGTTACCGATGTTGCTCTGTGTATCTGGTAAACAATCCTAACAAATTGACAGCTGAAACAAATTTGGCGTGAAAATTAATTAGCTGCTGATTTTTCTTTCCATTCTTTTAACGAAGTAATTAGTTGCCTTTTGGGTATGGTTAAGAATTATGGTTTCTTTATTGATGCTTTTGTCTCTCTAAGAGTCCCTTTTCCCCCAGTGCTAGGGGATTAAACAAAAGAAAACCCTTGAAGATTCTTTGAACTAATATATAGTTATAGTGCCTAGATTTGTTTTGTTGTAATTTTGAAGTATTCTCTAGAACCTTTGGGTTTCTCCTCGGTTCATTATTTAACTAGTTAGCAGCGATTAAAGACCGCCTTGGTAATATTAATTATTTGATTAGCCGATTGATCTCCCAAAGCTGCTAAAATAAGAATCTCTAAGGGAGTTTTGTTTTTTTTGGTAGTTTTATTGATGCATTAGTGGGGGTTTGAAAGAATCAGAGGAGATAAGTTTGGTACAGACAAAAAGAAGTTTCTAAAGTTTTTTGAGGTGTCATTCCCATTTGTTTCTTTCTTTACCTATCACTTGTGTAATTCAGAATACGATACCTGAATTTCCCTCCTGAGGATTTTCAATTATAATGTTACAAAAAACTTTAACTATAATAAAAATGTTATTGTTTCTTGTTTATAGTTTAGTCAGTAACCGGCTTAAAATAGTTGATAATTTTGTCCACTATAAAAGAAACTAGTACTGCACCGTGTTTCAGAAACAATAGAAACGTCGGCGTTCTAGGAAAGCGTTTTAGGAAGTTCAGATTTTTACATCATTTGTTTTTGTACATAGTTACATACTATCCTGAACCTAGGTTATTGCATTTGCCCATTTGGATCAAAACTAAATTTAATTTAAGTATGTTTAATCTTCATATCAAACAATTCACCAATTAAAGGATTTAATAGAAAACAGAAACAGTGTGGGGTGGTAAAGAGTCTCCATTAAGCTGGATTTTCGAGGGAGAAATTACCAACAACTATGAAAATGGTGCGATTAATACGATCTTTAATTTTTTATTTGATTATTATCACTCAGCAAAAATGACTACTAGAGGAAATAGAGGGAATAATTGAATTTAAGGTAAACAGAAACCAAATTAGAAGCAGATAATATTAGGTAAAGTATATTTTTCTTTAGATGCCAGGGTTGGATTGCCCTTATCGACATAGCCATCATTGGCCGTGGGCATGAAGAAACAAACACGAGAAATATGGCCTCTCTGCGGTTCTTCCCTTTGAAGCTGAGATATACCCACGTTTCGTCACCGGCACCCAATCCTACCCACGTCTCGTGACATAAACCTCGAATCGTATGGAAAGAAACAAAATCCACTCATCAACTTGATACCCAATCCCTCAATGATCCCTATCCGAAAATCCAAATTTCATAAATCCAACCTCCAGTTCATGCTCTTCCTCTCCCTATAAACCCCCACACCCACTCAACCACTCCCAAAAAGTTAAACGCATCTTTGAATTTCTAATTAAGGATTCCATTCTGCACGGAAATTAACATTTTAAATGTACAAAAGAGATGGTTTAAAGCTCTCCTTTTTTTCGTCCTAACTTCCATTTTGAGCTCAAATGGCCCCCAAAAGAAGCCGCTCGGTCGAGCCAACTCTTTCTTGTTTGTTCCCTCTTCCGGTCTGGGCGGCAGGGAACAAACCTCGGACAAACAGCGGCTCTCAAGGTCTTGATGGAACTGTCTCGCTCGGATCCTGAGTTATTAGAGTGTCAAAAACATTATCCCAAGTAATGAGATTCCGCCTTATTAGACCGTTGTGTGTTTTCGGAAAATAACTACCCGTCCTCTACCTATAAAATATATATATATATAGCAGGAAAAGTAGAGCAGGTACTGAATATAACATATATTGCCAACGTTTTGGGCTCTGGACCCATCTTCTAAGCGAAAATATTAAAGATTTATATAAGAGCAATTGCTTAATGAGAACAATGATAATTAATGGCTTTAGGCTTAAAATGTACTAGGATGTAAAACAAACCAAAAATCAAAATGCAATATAAAGGACAAAAATCTGTATATTAAGATAAAAAATAAATGAATTCAAACGAAATTAATAAGGTTACAATTGGAAGAAAAGGAAAACTTCAATAAATACACTAAAATTTGTTACCTAATTCGTTTGATTTTTTTTTAACTAGTTACCATTAATTAATTACTACTTAAACAACCAACTAGCTAACTTTTTTTCGACCAACCAACTACATAGATCAGAGAACCAACTAATACTAAATCACATCTTTCCAGGTAGTATAATTTTTAAATTCATTCATTCAGCTCAGCTTTCTCCGATTCAGGTAACAAATTTTAGTGTATTTATTGAGGTGTTTTTTTTCTTCCAATTGTAACCTTATTAATTTTGTTTGAATTTATTTATTTTTTATCTTAATATACAGATTTTTGTCCTTTATATTGCATTTTGATTTTTTTTTGTTTTAAATCCTACTACATTTTTAGCCTAAAGCCATTAATTATCATTGTTCTCATAATTGTTAAGCAATTGTTCTTATATAAATCTTTAATATTCTAGCCTAGAAGATGGGTCCAGAGCCCAAAACGTTGGCAATATATGTTATATTCAGTACTTGCTCTCCTTTTCCTGATGAAGATCCGGCTTGCTACAAGCAGAAACATACACCTATATATATGGGAAATATCACGAAAATTAGCGCGTGATAACTATAAATATAAATATGTACCACGGAAGGAAACTGAATAAAAGGCGGATTGTAGTTAGTACTTTCGTCTATTCGACATTTTCAAACTCAATGGTAAGAAAAATAAGACACCCAGTATTTATACTGATAGCATTAAAATGTTGACCTCATAGGGAAACGTGCTTTGTATAAATACTGGGTGTCTTATTTTTCTTACCATTGAGTTTGAAAATGTCGAATAGACAAAAGTACTAACTCCAATCCGCCTTTTATTCAGTTTCTTTCCGTGGTACATATTCACGTATATATATTATATATAATATATATTATATATATATATATATATATATATATATATATATATATATATATATATATATATATATATATATATATATATATATATATATATATATATACGGAGTGCAGGCATCTATTCTTTGTGCGACCGAAAGCTACCGGCCTGTGTGGTTGGCGCGCAAACTAGCACGCATCCACCCCCAAGCTTAAACCGCTTGATAAAGGAATGCGTGGGAAGTGATACACAGAAACAGAGAGAAGAAATCTTACTGGAGCTGACCCCGAGAAAGGACTCGAACCTCAGACCTCTGGTTATCTAGACCAATGCTCTACCCGACTGAACTAACGGGACCAAGGAGAAAAAAAATATGCTGATATTTGATGTTCAACAATAAGTGTAATTTCATTTTCAGGGGAACACCAATGACAAAAGTTAATTTAAACATGAATCTGATTTTCTTTTGATTTATTTTCAACAACGTTTCGAGTTTGTATGAAATATCGTCCTCCGCTGCCGGGATAGGAACCTGAGCGAAAGACGCTAATATGACCATTCTGTCCTATAAAGAAAACCAGGCAATGGCTCCGCCCCTCTCCCTACTAGGGGAGCTTGTGCTACTAATATTATAATTAAAAATGTAAAAAAAAAGCAGCCATGGTTAAATTTTTATAAATTTTCTGAACTTCGCCAATTATAATAATTTTAAAAAGGAACTCTAAACTAAAGTTCTCCCCCCTTTTAAAATATCACGTTGCTAAAATATAGTTATAGAAGAAGATATATAAAAATAAATTTTCTGAACTTCACCATTTAGATTTTTAAAAATTCACAAAATTTCCATACTTATATTTTTTTAGGAACTTCACCATTTTGTTTTTTGATATTATAAAAGAATTATTTATAATAAAACATTTATTAATTTTTCCCCATCTTCAAAAATCCCGTTATACAATTATAGAGTTAGTGAAGTGACGAAAACATCCTAATCTCTGAATTAATTGAAACTTACTAAATTTGTTAAATTTTAACACATACTGGTAATTATGCATAATTACTGCTACTTATAATAATAATAATATAATTTGAATTTATTGATAAGTTCAAATTTATCAGATGTACCCCATCTTATAAGTACAAAGAGAGAGAGAGAGAGAGAGAGAGAGAGAGAGAGAGAGAGAGAGAGAGAGAGAGAGAGAGAGAGAGAGAGAGAGAGAGAGAGAGAGAGAGAGAGAGAAATTTGCAATCCAATATTTCTTTCAGAGGCAAATGCCAGAAAAAGATCCTTTAAATAGATACACCAGAAGGACCCTAACCATAAAAGATTACAAAATAATATTTAAGATGATCATAAAATAATCGATTATAAAAGATCATAAAAAGATGAAAGACCTTTGAATAGACACACCAGAAGGATCATAACCATAAAGGATCATAAAATAATCGATTATATAAAGATCATAAAAAGATGAAGATCCTTTGAATAGATACACCAGAAGGATAATAGCCATAATTTTTTATAAAATAAGATAAAACATAAAAGATTATAAAATAATCGATTATAAGAGATCATAAAAAGAGGAAGATCCTTTAAATAGATATTTCAGAAGGGTCGGAATCATTCAAAAAGATCACAATCATAAAATATAAAATGGACTTAAGAGATCATAAATTATCGTAAAAGTCGATCGCAAAAGATCATTAAAAAGATGAAGATCCTTTCAATAAATACTCCAGAAGGATCATAATCAATCAGAAGGATAATAAACATCAAATATTATAAAATATGATAAAAAACTTAAAAGATGATAAATTATCATAAAATCGATCGCAAAAGATCATAAAAAATAAGATCCATTGAATAGATACCTCAGAGGGATCATAACCATCAAATCTTATAAAATCAGATAAAAATATAAAAGATCATAAAAATCCATCGTAAAAAAAATAAAACGATGAAGATCATTTGAATAGATACGCCAAATGATCATAATCAGTCAGAAGGATCATAACCAGATAAGATAATAAAATAAATATAAAACATAAATGATCGTAAACATCGATCACAAAAGATCATAAAAAGATGAAGATCCTTTGACTAGATACGCCAGAAGGATCATAACCATAAAGGAATAAGATAAAAACATAAAATATCATAAATGATAATCAAATTAATCGATCATAAAAGATCATAAAACGATGAAGATCCTTTGAATAGATATATCATACCCCTGCTCCCATATGCTTCCTCGCAACGCCAATTGACGATTAGCTCCCTACGACCTATAAATGCTTTTTTTCTCCTGGAATCAAACCCTGTGTCCTGGAAATCCAACGCCTTATCCTCTAGGTTAGTGAGAGTTCTTATCAGCGAGATTCCTACAGTGATTTCTTAGAATGAGTCAGTAAAGTTCCATTTAGAGAGAGATAAAGACTGAGATCAGCTGAAAATGTTTCTTAAGAAAAGAAATGTACTGAGTAATTCGAGAAAAACGTGAATGGACTACCTGTGATGGCCTACTTCACCTTTCTAGTGCTCAAAAAAGTAGTAGGATTGTAATATACTCAATTGAACCTTATTTGGAAGTAAATAACACTTTGGAGAACATTGAACAATTAACTTCACAGCCTTCAATGGGTTGCGGGAAAAATTGAAAATCCCAATGTGCCATCGACGCCTTTCATAATTTAAACCCAGAGGGTTTAGAGGATACTAAATATAGATCACTATCCCCTGATGGTATTAAAATATGAACTCTATGATCCTACGTAATGTACACTACGCTGAGCCACATATCTATGTCGCTTTAGTCCTAAATCTCATAAGCTTCTTGTGTCCTTGTCCTTATAGCTTTCCTAGGTGAATGTATGGCTTGACCGAGATTTCATCCCAAATTCATCAATCCTTTACAGCATGACCATTTATGATCCCGATCGATGTTTCTTCTAACCAATGTTTTTAAATATCGAAGGAAAAATCGAGTCATGATGACGAAAAGGTTTCTAAGCCTACTTATCTTCCAGTCCGCTCTTAAAGAGCTTTCTGCCTCATTTAGGTTCATGGAGAAGATCATCTATTCGACCATTAATTAAAAGTTCTCTATGTTTATAAAGACTTGTTGTCACTTTTACCCATTCTCTGAACTTATGTCCTTTACATGAAACTGGGTTTTATCCTTCGAAACTAGTGAAGTTGGTGAAACATCCATCTCCACTAAACTAAGAACATAACCTATTTATCTTCCAGCCCGCTCTCAAAGAGCTTTCTGCCTCATTTAGGTTCATGGAGAAGATCATCTATTCAACCATTAATTAAAAGTTCTCTATGTTTATAAAGACTTGTTGTCAACTTATGTCCTTTACATGAAACTGGGTTTTATCCTTCGAAACTAGTGAAGTTGGTGAGACATCCATCTCCACTAAACTGAGAACATAACTTTGCCATTTATACCTTACCCATTAGCCCTTTCAGCTTGTTGCGAAACTCCTCTCCATGGAAATCAACGCTAATAATCATCATATCATTATGTGGCCCAAGTCATCTAAAAAGTGCAGAATCCGGTTTAAGCTCTTAATTTTTAAATGTATATTCATTCTCTTGTCTCAACGCTACATCACGTTACTTTTCCCCAAATATTTGCTCAAAATCTCTCAAATTATAACCTAATTCTCTCACCGCTTTTAAAAAACTGCAACGGTAGGTTTTCGGGATATTTTAAAAAGATGGAATGTTATCCCGCCTAATATTCTTGTAATCCATCCCTTGAACTTGAGTTCTCCCCAATTGATTTCTTTTATAAAAGAAACAAAAGATTCAGATGCAAAAGAATCAAATCATGAAATTTCTCTGTTTCATTGGCACGGGCACAAATACCCAGAAATATGCTTGAATAAAAAAATACGTGTATATTTTAGATTTCAGTTAAAACACTTATTTTTTTTTAATATTCATTCCAATGACATTGAATGCATAGGGTTGGTCTTTACACCCTAAATAGGTACATGTATACAAATATTATACACATGTGCGTTGCGCATGTATGCATTCGTTCGTATTAAATCCTTGGGGTTTTGGGCTGGATTTTATCCTTCCCCCTGGAATCTCTTCCCCATCTCCTCCTACCCGGATTGTGGTCCTCACAAGCCAGGTATGCCCCTAACGCAGGAGGTGGTCGCTAAAGGTGTTATTTCACAGTGGGTGTTTGACACCTAAAGCACACATCAGCGTGCCCGCCAACCGTTCGCATTAGAGACATATTTTTTTCTTTATTTCCAGCGAAAGAAACTTTATTCTTATTTTAGTATTTTTTTATTCGATCGTGTATGATGGAAATAGTATGAACAACATATTGATTTATTTTTTCATTTCCTTTTTATTGTATTTTCATTTTTATCTCCCTTTATCTTCTACTGTTTTACTTTTTATTTATCCAATTTTTCCCTTATGATTATTTTTTTTGTTTACAAGTTTTATGAGGAATTATAAGTCGAGCAAATATTGTGGTTACGTGTACTTTCCTCTATACAGCGCTTAGAAGCCGGGACGCGCCAAAGCATATGGAGCTATTTAATTCCTAGAATATTTCCCATTAACTCGGAATGGAAAGACTTCAAATGCAGTTTTCTCGTCCATCTACCACTGGAAATGAAGAGACGAAAAAGTCGTCGCGATTTCGGTAAGGCATGGCCTTAAAGCATGTCCTTCAGAGACGCCTTGCACTTCCGAATAATGAATTAATAGATATGGCGAGCAATTTCAAGAACGACTTCCGAATAGACTGGATGTTAATAGCATTTAACTGATTCGACACTACGGTTTGTGAGGACTGTTCATAGTCATACAACTTCCCATACGTCTGGGATCACATTCTTTCTTACTAGCCACACACTCCTAAGTTCTTCCCCTCATTTTTGCCTCGCCTAGGTGAATTTATACACATTCTTTTGCTGGAGGAATTTTTTTGGTAGATATAAGATTGTTATAGCACATAATCCTTCCAACTTCTTTCCATTTTCATTCCCGGTATAGCAAAGTTTCTAGGTATCTCGTCGTTCATTCTATCACGTATTCGTCAATTCATATCTGCCACAACTATCAACAGATTCCCATTCCTAATCCCATGTACCAGTCGTATTAAGTCCATTCCAGAATCCCTCTTTCTCGACATCACTTCTATTATTAAATGGTCCATATATTGAAATCACAGTTTCGAATCACATTAACAAATCTTACAGTTTCATATCACAGTAATAAATTTCACAGGTTCAAATCACAACCTCATTGCACACAATTCTCGAACTCACATATTCGTACTCAACCTTTGCCTTCATTTTACTTTTTTTTCATTTTACCTTACTTATTTTTTTTAATTTTTCTGTGAGCCCTTTCTTTAAAATATCTCTGCCAGAGATGCCTCAATTAAGTTTGTACTTTTTTACATAAAATGAACATCCATTCAAATGGACTTTCTTACCGACTGCACTCCACCCCATGAGGATGTAATTATTGAAAAGCGCATAATTATCAGTTGTTTCGTGCTATCTATTCCGAAGAGGGTGGAATAGAGATACACAGGGTGAGTGAAAGCAGAAAAATGCTGAGGATAATAAAATATCGCAATTACCGCTCTCTATGGTTCTTAATATCAAAGGCATTATCATTATTATTATCAACAGTATTATCTTCAGCAGATGATGTTATCATGGTACCAAGGAAGTTCATACCAACGCTCGAGTTTGCTGGGTTCCTATTTTTTTTGAGTTAATTATTATTATAATTAATATATATATATATATATATATATATATATATATATATATATATATATATATATATATATATATATATATATATATATATATATAAAGCTAACAAACGGAAAAAAAAGAGTAATGAAAAGGAATATAGGATAATAAGAAATCGTAGTAAGATAATTTGAGATCTCTTTCTGCTCCCTTTTTTGGCGAGGCTCCTTCTAATCCCTGAATCTTTATAAGATTCGGGTAGGAAAGATCAAAGGAGACGATAGGGAAGGTGCGGGATCACACGGCCAAGTTGTCAGCTGGGATTTCACGAGAGGAGGAAGGGAATCCATGTGTGTGTTTGTGTGTGTGTGTGTGTGTGTGTGTCACAAGTAAAATTATAGACGCCCTTTCATACAAGAGAACCGGGGAGGGGGGGAGGGTGTAGCTCGGATTGCCACTACATAAGGGTGTTAGTAGAGCTTGGACAACTATAGTTCTACTGACATTTGGGAAATTATATTTCGTACCGTCTGACCACAACCACCGGAGGGGAGCTTGGGTTAATTATGGAAAGTAGCACGTCCTCCAGGTTTCGACTCATCCAAATAGTCTCCTCCTGTTAGTACTTGGATTATTACCTTTTACATATGTTCGACTGTACTATCATTGCTCCCTCACCCCCACAGCAAAACTTTTAAAAAGATGCCTTCGATAGTCTTGACGTCATAGTTTTCAGTAAGTAACTATAGTCGTAGCCTTCTTTTGCCGCTTCTAGAATCAGTGATTTCTTGCGTAAGGTGAGTCCTTCCCGTGAGGATTTTCTCGTCGTTGTCCTCTGAATACGAAAATAGAATCTCTTCGTCAAAAACGAAACCATTCGAAATAAGCGATGCCTTATTTATTTCTTCTCCTCGACACAATACTTATGAGAATCATTGGCTTAATAATACAGTCTGTATACTGCAAACCCACCAATTCAAATTTGTATATACTCGTTCATACATTTTTATTTATTACATAATAAATCAGCAAATAAATCCGTCGTTTTATCACATTTGTGGCCTTGCCTCCTTTAAGACGAACATAACTTCATTAGTTGTAAGTTTATTGGTTTAATGTACCCTTTATGGTTTATTAAATCGTGTCACTCCAAAAACAGACAAATTTGTTATTGTTCTAATAACACCAATAGCTCTTTCACCCTAAACCTTCATTATATTACCCCTTTCTCCATAACTTTCCAAACTAAAAGACTTCGCAACACATACTGATATTAAGATAGGGTTTAAATATAATAAGACTATAAACAAGTATTATTTAAAGAACAAACCATGTAACCAACCATCTGGAGTATATATTATTCCATGCAATAATTGTAATAGATCTTATAAGGGGAAATTGGGCCCTTTAATAAACGCATATATGCACAGTGAGGGGATAGATGTAAAAAAAAAGGTTTAACTTTTAGTTTTTTCAACTACACAAGTAATTGTAAACAAATAGATTGTAATAATGCAAACTAGGCTATAAGTCTGATAATTATTACCAAAGACGTAAAATTGAGTTAATATTGAGTAAACAAATTTCAAATTAAAATATGCCTGGGGGCTCATTTAAACTTAAAGTTATTCAAAATTCTCTCGGCCCAAAACTTGTTTCGAAAAACGTCCCCAATTCACCTGTTCCCTAATATATGCTTTCATTTTTCCTTTTCCTTGCCTGTGACCTTTCCCTTATCCTCTGCTATATATAAAGCATTTGTGTGTGTATTCTTCTCATTGTACAGTTGAAGATTGTTGTCGTCGTCGGTTCCAGCTCGTGCCCGAGCATCGGTTTCGTAGTCAGTTATCCGGTCTCCTTGGCTGATGTTTGAGTCGGATATGACTTAGGAGACCCAGTCTATAAAGGGAGAGGGTCCAGTCCTGGAAAGAAAGAGACGAATGCCATTCGCTGAGGAATTTGTTTCGGGCGATCGTGGCTGCGCGACGGCCACGCGCGCTCACTTGTCCAGTAACGCGTCCACTGCGGCACAAAACATTGAGACATGCGGTTTCCGCGAGGCTGATTGCATCGGGCTGCTGCAATCAGCCCTTTATCTTACCCCTTTACAAAAGGGGTAAGATAAGACGTTAGCCATTTTGACTAAATGGCTAACGTCTTATCTTACTCCTCTTGTAGGATGAATTTCGGATTCCCATATAGTTAATAGTCCTACCTAATAGAAAAACTTAATGCCATCCTTTACCCTTCAGATTTCACCCTTGTTAGTTTTGACTTTTGCTCCCTTTTCACTAAGAAATTGCTCCCTTTCAATTTCTTAAAGATACATTGTGTAACGTTTAATTACCTATAACACCTAATTTATTCTTAGAACTTATCTCCCTCTGTACCAAAGACTGTTCATTTACTTTCAATGGTAAATTCTTTCGCCAAAAATTTGGTTTAGCTATGGGTAATTGTTTATTCCCCGTTTTTATCTAACTTATATATGGAATTTTTCCAAACGATTTATCTCCTCTTTATTGTAGATTTTCCTATAATCTGGTTTCGTTATATTAATGATATATCCTTTGCTTGTGGCCGAATTCTGAATATATATATATATTTTTAACAACTTAATTCACTTGTACCTTCCATCAAATTTAGCCTTGAAATAGAACCGAATGGAAGTATTCCTTTCCTTGATTTATTAATACATCGCACGCCTTCTGGTCTCAAATTCTCTGTCTATCGGAAACCAACTAATTCTTCTTCTTATATTCACTTTTACTCCTCTCATCATATTATAGTCAAAAGATCTATTTTTATTTCAATGTTTCTCCGTGCACTTCATGTGGTTAGTCCTAAATTTTTTGACTCTGAAGTTTCCAAAGTTTTGACATCGGCCATCAACTTTGCTATCCTTTTCATTTCCTTGATAAATGCCTTCAGTTAGCTAAAAAGTCTTTTTGTCGTTTTGAACCTAACGCGCCTTTTAATAATAAGAATACTCTTGTACTTCCGTTAATCCATCCTTTGCTTTTCTCCCTCATATTTTAAAATCTCTAGGCATTTGTGTAGTATTTAACTATAATAATACTATCTCTAAACTATTAGTCAAGAACGCCCCTTCCCCTATTGGTAATGTATATTGCATAAAACGTATCGATTGCTCTAAATATTACTTTAGACAATCAGCATAAATATAATGTCCGTCGCGGTGAAGAAAGCAGCTTATTTTATGTTCTTATGTCATATCTTAATCACAATATTAATTAGAATTCTGCTAAAATCATCTGTCATAATAACGATACAATTTCACGAAATATCATTGAATCGACCTTTATTACTAAATTCACAAATTTTAATTTGAGTCTTGGCTTATATAAACTCGATGGTTATTTTTTAAACTATATTCACAATGCACTGTCGAAACTTTTAATTTTAGCCTAAATATTTATATTAATCTTAATAAATTATTTAATTTTGTTTTTTGTGCATCTATGTAACCTTATGTTTATGTCTGTATATTTATTTTCGTTTGAGTCAAGTCTTTAGAATATTTGTACTTATTCTACCTTGGCTTTTTAATCCTGACCTCTGATGTTAATCTTTCGCTCAGATTTTCTCCCTTCCTAATTGCTTAGGTGGTATTTTAATCCTCTTGTCAACTTTTAGTCTTTTGAATTTAACTGATTTAATGATCTTTATTTGTATTTATCTTCCTTTTTTCTCTGTCACTCTTCGCTCCTCCTAATGTTTCCATTTCATATTAATTCATTTTGTTCATGGGTTTTTTTGCTTTTTTGGGGAGTTTCCTCTCCTCTGTATCATCCTTATATATATATATATATATATATATATATATATATATATATATATATATATATATATATATATATTACAATTTTCAATACTTTTGTTATTCCTTGATAAAGAACTCGAAGTAAAGTTTGAAAGTACTCGGAATCCTCGTATTAATTTTCCATGTGGGCTTTGTTGCATTTATTGCTTACTCACGCAATACTTGTGAGTTTTCCACATATATATATATATATATATATATATATATATATATATATATATATATATATATATATATATATATATATGAGAATGGGTGGAGGAAGTAAAAATCTGGAAACACTCTGGAGTTCTTTAGTGAAGTTTCGCCTTTGAGCTTCTTCAGAACATAACTACAGAAGAGAGGAGATCACTCTCTATATATGTAGGCAGATGTCATCCTAGGTCATGGCTGCTCGTCCTTGGTCGGCCTCTTCGAGTTGCTCGGTTGATGTTATCGGACTCCGACCTTTCCGTTTCATTTCTTATGACCCTAGCTGCATCATTGGCTAGCCGGAAGAACCAGTTCCGGTGAGTGGTTGACCTGTCGGAGATAACACACGCTGTTTAATCATTCCTCCCTCTTATTTGGTAAACTCGTATGAATTACTTTGATCCACCCCAATTAGGCCAATGACTACATTTATCGATATGTACTACCTTTGCGTTTGATGTTATATTGGCTCTAATGTTCCTCTCATGCTAATTAATCCTAGTCTTAATATCTGTTCCTTACTCACCATAATAACTACGGTCGCATCCGTCACAAAGTATTTGATAAATAATACCCTTGTCGTTTAAGGCTGTCGATTTCCTATGCTTCACTTACTCCTCAACTCTGGTTTCCGCAGAGTTAGCTATCAAAATACCTGCCTTCCTAAGAGACCTGTTCAATCTTTCTCCCGCTCTAGAGTAAGGAGCAGACAGGTACCCAACCCCTTCTAATCCCTTCCCGGCGGGCTCATTAACTTCCTCCGTCTCTGTGAGCCTTACCTCTCTACCTCTGTCGGCTATTTTTAATGCTTTGTGACGTAATTTTATTAAAAGACGCTCTGGATATTTTAGTTTAATGAAGGCTTTCTTGATGTACTTAGGTTCATCATTCTAAAAGCTTTCGCTACAAATGCGAATAGCCATTAAATAAAACCTAATTAGTACCCCCGTCTTCGTTTTCTTACCATGTGCAGAGAGAAAATGAACACAATCGTCCTTATTCGTAGCTTTCCTGTACACAGGGAATATCGCCCTATCGTAATCCCTATGGACCAACGTGTCCACGAAAGGAATTTTATTGTTCTCATCCACTTTGTTCAGCAGTTCCAATTTGTTGCCAATATCGGTACCCACTGAAATTACGGCCAGGACATCGTCTGCCTGCCTCCACCAAAGTGAATCTCTCCCTATAACCTTCGTCAATTTCTCCATCCCTAGAAATTCCATGAACAAGCATGCCATAACGGAACTAAGAGGGGATCTCATGGCTAGTCCCCTGTGCTGCTTATATTCGTCTCCTTCAAAGGTGAAAGAACCAAACCTTACACATAAGGATATTAAACTGATATAATCCCTCTTGTAAATAGGGAGATCACAGTCATTGATGTTTGCTACTGCTTTCTTCACTGACTCCAGGGCACTATCTACTGGGAGATTGGTGAATAACGCCTTCACATCAAAGCTAACGAGTTTCTTTCCCTTGAGGTTTACCTCATATAATCTATCTTTGAATTCGGGCAAATTCTTCAAATGAGTATTACTGATTTTGCCTAATGATTGAGAGAATGGTTTGGCTAATACTGTAGAAATCTTATGGGGAGCACTGCCTACTCCTGAGGTGATTGGTCTAAATGGGAGGCCTTTCTTGTGAGTTTTAGGAAGCCTTCTCATTTTAGGTAGCCCCGTATGGAGCGCGGCAATTTGCCTTCCTATTCGCCATGCTGACAGGACTGAGTGTGCCGTCCGGCCCCAGCTTAGCCTCTTCTTCTTTCTGACAGCCTCTGTTTTTACTCTACTTCACCCCTTTCCCTACAACCTCTCACACAACTTCCTACCAGCTTCCTCTCACCGAACTATCCCGGATCGGGGCTAAGGAGGGAGGGGACAACGTTCCCTCACCCATGAGATCCGGCCTGAGGTGGTGCGTTTTGAACAATTTGCTTCATCACCACCCACACCTTCCTCACATGCATACCCTTACTTCGTCCTTTCCCTGTCTATCAATTTTACGCTGTGCCCAAGGTCAAACCGCCATACCGATGTACTGCCAGGAGGGGGCCTCAAATGGCGGCAGCTGGTTTTGCCGACCCCGTTATCACCCATCGCAGAGCGGGCTACTTCGTGGGGGTGATGAGCGTATGCGTCCTCTGATTATTATAGGGTCACCATGCCTAATGATGAATTTATTTTTAAAAATACCTCCCCCCTGCCTCTACCTTTCCCTCGACCATCGAAAGAACTGCCTTCGAGCAGCTCCAGCGGAAAAATGGAGGTCACCCACCTGAACTTTTACAGGGGACCCTCCAAAGCTCTTTGACCAGAGAGGAAGTTTACTCTTCTCCTATGCATACGGGTGTAGTGGACTTCACATCACTCCCTTCTCTGGAGTCGCTCGGCGATTCATTTTTTCAAGCGGCTGTCCCCCTTTGCATTCCAAAGGGACTACCAAGAATGCACGCAGGCATCCCAAAATTAACCTGATTGGGGCAACCCTCTTAAGGGGGCAAGGGATTAAAGGGCCCGCCGGCCCGCTCCCCTAATGTCTTAAGTGATTTTTTTTAATTAAGGTGCTATCTGGCGACTGCTGTCTTACGTGAGGCCGCGACCAGCTTGTAAGGGGTTAGTATATCTGCCCCCTTCTCTTCCATGACGGATGCCGGTTCGACGGCCCAAGAAGAGAAAAAAGGTTCCTCGAAAGGGATCCGTGATGTCTTGGGGGCGCACATGGAGGCCCCCTCCACAATTGGACATGGTCCCTGAGGTGACCCCGCCCAAGATGGTAGGATCTTGCATGGGGTTGAACCCAGGCTCGGAGCCCATCACAGAAAACGTGTCCGCCCCTATGCACGCTAGTCCTTAGACGGCTCGAGTCCTCGAGGCCTCAGAAGGAGAGGAGGGAGCTCTTCCCTTGGCTAGTGCTCCTGTGACAGTGGGGACCTTTTCCATTTCGGAGAGAATAAGACTCAGGGATCCTCTCCTCCATGAGAGCCACGGCGCCGAATGGAGACCCTGCCGTTTCGGTATGCGATCAATCCAAGATCGAGACGTCAGGCTCCGGTGCTTCCCTGGGTGGGAAGTCCCAGACTAAGACCAAAAGTGCGCAGAGCCGAACCTTGATTACGTCGGGCCCCTAATTCAAAGGTTATCTCGCATTCTCGAGCACGCTGGTTTCAAACGCTTCCTCGTTATTCGATCCACTGAGAGCAGCAAATTGGCTAAGGGCAACATGAACCGTTTCTCGGACATGCACCTTCTGGCGAATCCTTCCGAGGCGGCCATGATTAGTGTTCTTCTTACACTTAATGGCCTTCGCCTGGCGACCGGTGCCTTCCGCACTTCCCCCAATGATAGCCTACTAGTCGACGCTGGGGAGATGCCACTCGCTCTACGCCGTGTACAGTGCATCAGTCGCCTGTACGCGCAAGCCCGGTGACTCCCCAGTCACCAACAGCTCTCACTGAATCCGCAGCTGATTACGACGGTGCCTATGCCGCCGAGAGAGGCCAGTCATACCCTACGCCCTTTGGGTTTAGGACCAGGAAACTCCTTCGAAAGCTAGGTATAGCTCTCTGGCCGGTGACGCCCCTGGTTCTGCCCAGGACGCCACCCTGGAGGGCACCACATTTGGCTATTTGTCGCCATGCCTCTGCTTCCATAGCTTGTTAAGCGCCGGGAGTATTGCGTTCGACCTTTTTGGAGCACACCTCGTGTCATGCTTCAACCGTGCCAGTGTATACGGATGGCTCCAAGTCCGAAGAGGGGGTTGGCTTCCACGCCGTATCCCCTCTGTTTGAAGTCAGCGGGTCTTTGCCAGGTGCTGCGTCTGTCTTCACGGCCGAGCTAGTGGCAATACACCACTCGGTAAGGGAGATTATGCGACGTGCTCGGTTCGAAGACCGGATTGTGATTTTTTTATTTTTTTATTGCTTCTGTTTTTTTTTCTTTTTAAGTTCCTCACTTTTAGATCTGCATAGGTTAGTCGGTTTTGCGTTAAACATGCCTCTCCTGGGATGACCTTACAAGCTCTTACATATATCTCCCTATCCTTCCTCAGCAGTATATAATCGATTTGGGTTTCCACTCCTCCAATCTAATATGTGATTTTTTACTCCTTTTTCTTTTTAAACATGGCATTTATCACCCTCAGTTTCTTACCCTGACAAAAAATTCTAATATCTTTTCTCCTTCTCGATTTGTCCTTCCAAATCCATGCGCTCCCATGACTTCTTCAAAACCTCTTCTGTCCTCTCTAATGTGTTCATTTAGATCTCCAGCAACAAGTACTACCTCTGAATCCGACACTGCTGCCATCTCATTATCTAATACACCCCAGAAAGCTTCCTTTTCTTGTTCTGTCCTAATATTTTGTGGTGCATATACTGAAAATATATGCCCAACTTTCTTTCACATCACAATCCGTATCCTCATTATTCTTGAATTTATCCTTTCTACTTTTATCACATCTTCTACTAGATCTTCTCTCACTATTATTCCAACGCCTCCTGATTTCTTCTCTCTCGATCACCAAAAGCTTTACTGCTACTCTCCACAACCAGACATTCTACACCCTTCTCTTCTATCACCTCTTGCACGCGACAGATGTCCGCCCTCTTCTTAGCCAGCATCTCCACCCCCTCTCTACTCCTTCCAACCATCGTCCTAATATTTACAGTGCACATCCTCAACTCTCTCCAATCTCTATTTTAGTGTGCACGAACATTCCACCTGTAGATTTTTCGCATCGCCTACCCACTGAAAGGTCGCTAGGGACTGGGTGCCATTTCGTCACATTCGTCATTTTTTTATGTTCAAGCATATTTTTACTGTAGCGTGATCTTGCATACACCAACCAGGATTATCGATGTGGTCCTAGCCTTTTACTAAAGAGACGCTACATGCAAAGCTTCATGTGGTTTTAATTTTGAGTTTTCCTTCTTCTAGCCTTTGCCTTGAGAGGCATATCCTATATGGCAACAGGAAACCTAAACAGGTGCTACCACTCCGCGTCAGAGTCGACCTGGGAGCAATGGTTAATTAAAGGGTAACTCAACTATCCCTACAACTCCGAAAGTCCCCAATCAGAGCCTTGCCACCAGATGCAGTTTATTTTCCTACATAAAATAACACACACACACACACACACACACACACACTCTCTCTCTCTCTCAGATTTCTCAAAGCTCAGTTGTTGCCCTGATGGTAAGTGGCAATGACCTCTACCTCAGAGAAGATATGGTAAGCCCTACAGGTAAGATTCTTCAGACGGGCATGGCCGCTGTAGACGACTGTGGGTTGAAAACCCTCAGACGTGACGAGGTCGGGATGCTCCCCAGAAGAGGTCAAACCCGGACCTCTCACTTGAGGAACGTCTCTTTGAACCGACACCTGGTAGATTTGTGTACGGCGGAGGGGGCCTTTTTGTGGACTCTTACCGCATCTTTTATGGTAGGAATGATTTCTACCAAAGGTATGGAGTACATCTTTACTTTAAAGGAAAGGCTGTACTCTGTAACATAATCCAGGATGTCGTGGAGTGGACCCAAAGGAGTGACGTCCCATAGTGAAGGCGGAAGTGCGCCAGTATGCCCATGTCACTCCTGGAACGAACTACTCGTAGGTCGCTAGAAAGGGTGCCACCTCGCCACTATAGGAAATAGAGAGACGAATAAGACGGGAAACGGAAGGGCGTAGGGAATCCTACATTCGGGTACTCCCCGGAAGTTCTTTTGTGTAATGCGAGGTTAATCAGGAACAAGTTTCTTGAACTTCATGGCCTTGTAGCGACGAAAGAACTTGAGGGTAAATTCACGATTCCAGGTTACCAACTCTTCCTCAAAGAAAGGCTAGACAGAGAGGGTGGCGGTGTAATGTTGTATGTTAAGAATGCATTCAAAACGACGAACTGCAACATTGTATCTGACCATGAGCTGCTAGGGGTAGACCTAAAGATAGGTCTCGCCAGATACAAGACTCTGCTGCTTTATAGACCCCCTTCCCAACTCGTTGAGAAGGACAGGGATCTATACCTGCTGCCGGGTGAACTCGTTGAAGACAGAGTGTGTATCGTCATGGGAGACTTTAACACCCAAGTTGACTGGGAAACCAGATAACCCTGTAATGAGAATGCACTGCTCCTGGAGTTCGCGAACGACGAATTCCTGACTCAATGAGTGAGAGAGCCGACGAGAGACAATAATATTCTCGACTTGGTTTTCACCTCTGAGGATAACATCGTTGAGAGGCTCTGTAGGCGAGGAGCTTGGTGGCAGTGACCACCGACTAGTTAGATCTGTAGTCAAGGTCCCCAAAGTAGAGTCTGCGACTCATGAAGCGCGGAAATTTGATTTGAGAAGAGCAAATTTTGCAGTTCTTAGCGCTGGATTGGCTGATGTGAGGCTGGAAGGGTGTGAGAATGCTGAAGATCTGTGGAATAGTTTCAGAACTACGTTCATGATTTTTCAATCACGATTTATCCCTGTGAAAAGATTTCGTCGATCTTCTGTTTAATCATGGTGGTTTAATCGAGAAATCGGTCAACTACTTAAGGAGAGGAGAACTGTGTACCGGCAGTCAAAGATTTCTGGTGACTTTGATGAGTTCCGTAGGCTAGCTAGGAGAGTAAAGTCCAGCATAAGGGCGGCAAAGCGTGACGATGAGCTCCGAGTGGCGAGACTTTGCAAAGAGAATCCCAAGGAGCTCGTTGGTTATGTAAACAGCCTTAAACCAATCCATCGCACGATTTTCCCTTTGGTGAATTAGGGGTGGACATTAAAGCACTCAGATACAGAAAATGATAAACGACTACTTCTCTTCAGTGTTTACTGAAGAGTGTGGTCCAATCCCCCAGCCCAAGGAATCTTACTTGGGTGAGAAGCTGGAGGAAATGGACTTCACCCACACCGAAGTAGAAAAAGAATTCACTGACATAAAGACGAATAATTCCCCTGGCCCAGACAGGTTTCTACCTAAAGTGTTGAAAGAAGTGCGTGATGAAGTATCACTACATCTGGGCACAATCTTCAACATGTCAATCCAGATGGATGCGTTCCTAGAGACTGGCGTGAGGCGAAGGTGACTCATATCTTCAAGAAAGGAGACTCTAGCCAATCGTCAAACTCATGGAAAGCATCATGGTGGAAAAGATAACGTCATATTTAGAGTCAAACTTGATATTGAGGAGTTCCCAGCACGGGTTTCGAAGGCAACGGTTATGCCTGTCGAATCTTGTGAAATTCTTCCACTTTGTTTTCACTGAGCACGATCGGTTTTAAGGTGGTGGATGTTATCTACTTAGACTTTCAGGAAGCCTCTGGTAAGGTGCCACACTGCTGTATTCTCCGGAAAGTGCGTGTGCTGGGCATAGACGGAAATGTAGCAGGTTTGATAGAGAACTGGCTAAGCGGCAGAGGGCAACGGGTGGTGTTGAATAGACAGGCTTCTGAGTGGGTGCCCGTTTATAGCGATGTTTCCCAAGGTTCTGTCCTCAGACCACTACTGTTCATCATCTATGTTAACGATATGGATGGTGACATGGTTGCAAAGATTTCTAAATTTGCCGATAATACCAAGCTTGGTATGAACGTTGCAAAGAAAAGAAATACTGTCCGCATACAAGAAGATATTCGGAAGATTGAGCAGTGGTCGGACACGTGGAAAATGCCTTTTAACGTGAACAAATGCAAAGTGATGCATATCGGCCACCGAAACCCCCGATCATTGTATATCCTTAATAGCACTGCTCTTGAATGCACTGATACTGAGAATGACTTGGGTGTAACTATCACTAGTGACCTCAAGTTCTCGAAGCAGTGTATTGAGGTGGAGAAAAAAGCCCAAACGATGTTAAGCTACATAAGGCGACAGTTTGGATATCGGAACAAGGAGATAGTATTCTGTTTGTAGAACTCCCTTGTCCGATTGCACCTCTAGTATGCCGCACAATTTTGGAGTCCTTCGTTTCGAAAGGATATCGCGAGATTGGAACGTGTGCAAGCCAGGGCAACCAAATTGATTCCCTCTATCAGACACA